>CM051242.1:129796911-130444876 GCA_027917425.1 Gastrophryne carolinensis
TGCCTCAAAGGATCTTACCAGCATGGCATTTATTCAAGCACTGCACAGAAGACAAGACATGGTTCATGGGAAAAGTACTAATAATTTCAACAACTCTTGCATAACCAGGCATCTGCAACAAAGCACAAGCTGCAGTGGCAAACACATGCAAACACCTTAGTCTCTCTCTGCTGTTTCAAATGTCTCAGCCTCTAGCACCATCTCCCCAACAACAGGGCCACCTGTCTTCCCCCAAGGGAAGGATGTGAGACCAGCACCTCTACCACCACCAGCAGCAGCACCACAACCATCACCAAGCCTGTCCACACCACCCCAGGGAAGCGTTCAGCTTTCCATCCCACAAACTTTGGAAAGAAAACGTTGAGCCCATCTCACCCATAAGCTCTGGCACTGAATATCAGCATTTCCAAATTACTGGCCTTTGAAATGCTTCTATTCTGCGCAAATGGAGGTAGCTGTCCCACTATACACCATTCTCAGACGCTTTATTTTTCTTGGCAGGCCATCCATGCCCTGTAACAACAGGCTGTGGAGAAAATAAGATGAGACCTGGTCAATGGTATTAGTTCCAGTGTCCACATCACCACTCACATGTGAGCATGGGCAGAGACATTACATCTCTCTAACTGCCTCCTGGGTCAACATACTGGAGGCTGGGACTAAGGGGGGAAGCACTGTGGCGCACATCCTTCCACCTCTCAGGATTGCAGGAAATCAGTCAGTGCCTCATGTTGCCTCCTTCTCCTACTCTGCTTCCTCCTCATGTAGACAGTGCAGCCACCAATTTGAGCACAACTAATAGAAATGGCAGCATGCGTTGCTAAAACTCACCTGTCTGGGTGAAAGATTGCACACCACCCAGGAGCCAGGTTGATGTACATCCTTTGCCTTAAGCATGTACAGAGGAGGTAGAGGAAGGGCCATTTTCCTCCAATCACAGGACAGTGCACACATGCCTTGTGGACAGTCTTGGAGGTGTCAGAGAATTTGGAGGGGGAGGAGGACTTTCTCTCAAATCAGGGTGAAACCCAGCACAGCTTCACTGGACCCAGGCTTCACTGGACCGCGGCTGGAGAGAGGGGCAGGAGGAGAAGGAGGGGGAGGAGGAAACACCCTGCTGGATCTCCACTATAAGGATAGCATCACCTCCTTGAATCCAGCACTGGAGTACAAACACATGCTGGTGGACGTACCACTGGTGGAATTTGCAGGTGACTTTGAGGGCTCAGTGGCACAAGAGGCCAGGGAGGAGGAGCAAGTCTCCAACACAGCAGAGGTGCCGTAAGCACCTTAGGGGTGGGCATGGCCACAAAGTGAAACACCTTATTTCATCGTCCCCCTCATCCACCACCATTGGATAGTACCAGGAGGCAGAATTTGACTCTCATGACGTATGACTACCTATCCACCCTTCTCCTGGTACTGAGCGAGGGGTCCTCCCCATTCAATTTCTGGGACACATGGCCAGAGCTTGCCTTCTATGCTTTGGAGGTGCTGGCCTGCCCTGTCATGTATTGTGCCAACATGGACATGCTTACATTCCTTTAGATGAATCAGACGTTGATCCCATGGGACTTGGTTGTGTGGTTAAAGTGTTTGCTACTTCCTTCCTACATTCCACCTACACTGCCACATCCACCTCCTTCGTCTTTTCTGCTTACACTGCCACATCCCCTTCCATGTATATATTAATTGATGTATATATTATTTATTTATGTATTTGTTTATTATTTTCATTCTTTGCGATTATTTTCAACCACTTTCCCTACCCCATTTTGTGCAGATGTCCCCCACCCCATTTTGGCCTCTGACACCTGTAAAAGGATTAATATTTTTAGTATTAATTCATATTTATTTATTTTTTGTCTTCTGTTATTTTTTTAAGTACTTTCCCTAGCCATTTTGTACAAGGCAATCACCCTGGTGTTCCCCTCAATTTCTAGCCCATGCTACCCCCATTTACTGCCATTTTTGGGCCCCTAAATTCAGGTCCCTATTGATTTTAATAGGGTTCAGGTTCGGGTTCGGGTCAAGTCTGGGGACCCAAACCGAACTTTGCCGGCATGTTCGGCCGAACGCGATGTACGCCAGGGTCCGCTCATCCCTAGAAATTATCCCTGGTCTGTGTAACCTTTAAGGGTACAAGGAGTCCAGGTGGTCACATTTACATTACTTGCTCAAGATGTTACGCCTGGATGTTTAAAAGGTGGAACAAAAAAACAGGTAGAAAAACTTGGATAAGGAGGAATGGGGTAGGGGTGGACTAAGAAAACACTGAGACCAAAGTTCCACTTTATTTTATAGGCTTTAGATCATTATGCGTTGCATATCGAATAGATTATAACAGGGTAAGTTGAACAAAAATGTATTTGTCACATACCGGTTACCTGAAACTCTTCATCATTAATTGCTTCTACCCTGATCAGCATCCGGCCTCTGCGCTCAGTGTGGTCAACCCCACATAAACTTGGCACATTCTGGACGCACCTCTTGTGTACATTCATCTCACAGCCTGCAATAAAGAAGTGTAGTAATTATGTTGGATCTAAGATAAATCAAATATTTTGACAAGGTAACTTTAAAGTCCACCTTCATTTTACATTTTTCACATTTTTTTTTACTAAAAAGGTGTCCACGAGGTGCTAAGCTGATCTTTATTACTTTATATTGTTAGCAAATGTGTGTTTTATGGAAGCAGTTTTTACTACTTGCCATCTGTTGCTACTGGCAACTATACACCAAGATCTACAAGAGGAGAGAAGTGAGTCCTGTTCTGTACACCCAGAACACTGCTGCTATGGATGCTCCTGACGTGAGGTAGCTCACACATGCCCAGAAGCAGCATTCTGTTTGTACATGGCTTAATTTTATCTTCTTGCAGATCTTCGTGTACGGACTTGGTGTACAGTTGCCAATAACTGTTTCCCTAAAAGACATTTGCTAACACATTGCTAAAAAACATATACTTTAAAAAAATTAGATCAACATCATTTAATGAAAAGCCCAAACCCTTTAAATAGGATTGGCATCTAAAATTAATATATTATATACGTTTTTACTCGCTTACTTTCTTTCCCCACTGGGCTGCAACTCAGGACTCTTCCCAGCATCAGGTGCTGAGTAGAGGAGAGGGGGACAAGTGCAGGGGGCGGGTTATAGCAGTGCACAGACATAGTCAGAAGACACTTCCTGTCTGCAGGCAGCCTGAGACTCCATGGCCCACCATCTTGGATGTTTAAAGGCTCAGGCTCATGCACTATGTGCAGGTAGGATGATTTTTAATGTGGGCAATCTGTACGTACAGAATGGGAGGAACATACAAGAAAGGTTCTTATTCAGAGTGAAGATCTGATTTAAAAAATATGTTTTTTTTTTTAAATGGAATCAAATATGTCATGTTCCATTTGAATGATCTGCCATTCTTTTGAGATACTTACAAGCACATTTCATTCCCTGGTGAACCAGACCGTAAAGAAGAGAGCCACAATGATCACAGAAGGTTGGACTGCTGTAGCTGTGAACTTTGAACTTGTGTCGACTACGTGGATCCTGCAGACAAAGCAGATATAAGAGTATTGTTAGTGACACGCAATTTCAATAAATACCCAGCATAGTGCTGACGTAGCAAAGTTGAGAAATACAAAGGTAAGATTATATTCCATTTTGTACAGGAGCTGTGTATTGTCTGTGGTAGGGCCCCTTTTGCTATAAGATGATTTATATTTTAAGAGTGGAAATAACATATCAGATTGCCTTTACCTGTTGGATTGCCATATAAGATCTAGGTTGTGCTGTCTCAAAACATTTGCATTTTAGTATTTGTCATGCAGCACCCCCCATGCAGCATCATTCAGCAATTAAGTTTTTTAAAAAGCTAAAGAAAAAATAAAGATATTTTGTTACTAGAATGTGTTTTATGCATAGCTGAAAACAAAGTAACTGCATTAACAGCTATAATATCTGCCCAATGCATTGCACGGTGGGTAAAAGCATCTAGACACATCCGAAATATTGCAGGAAAAAGGCCATTAAAGATGACTAAATCTCATCTGTGAAACCATAATAGCACATTCAAAACCACCTCCTGATTCTTCCTCCTACCTGTTACTGTTTTCCTGAGTTTCGGCTTCAAAAAATTGTTTTCCTGGCAAAAATGCCTCTAAAACCCTGGGGGGGGGGGGGTTGGTAAACCTCTTTATGGGGCATCCCAAATTGGAATGCCCTGCTGGTATGTCACACCTCTGGATCGCCTGACCCAGGCACTTCTTCCATGAGCTTGCACTGCATTGCCACGCTGCATCCCCATCTGCTTTACTCAATGCCATAAAAGCCACTCCCACCTGAGCAACACAAATCCACAGTACATAGATAACTTGGAAACAGAATGCATTTACCCTTAAAAAAAATGGGGTCCCCCCCCCCTGGGAGGGGGGGGGTTAATTTTTTTTTAAATTAACCCCCTATGTTCTGTCGCTCAGCAGCTATAAAAGGCTTCCAGCTGCAGCAGGAGAGCAGAAGCCAGATTGATCAGCGTGGGACACAGTGCTCCGGGATGGATGTTTCTGTGTTTTTTTTTACACTTAACCCCTTTTGAACTGGTAAGGGATCCATGAGATCCCTATACCAGTTCACAAGGCTGGGGGCTGGCAAAGTCACCTGCGGCTAGCGGGTCACTTGCCGTTAACCCCCGGCACCCCAATTACCTGCCTCCCCAAAGCCCGGGGGGGGCAGAAGAGCCTGGGCCATGGCTATGTGGGCTTGTAGCCTGCAGGGTGGGCCACCAAAGCTGGCCCCCTTGCACCCTGTTCTACAAGCCCCATAGCTGGTCCAGGGCTGGTTATGATGGGTAAGGGGGGCCCCATAATATTTTTAGGGGAGTTTTAAGGGTTTTTAACCATTAAAATCCCCCCCAAAAAAGCCCCCCCCTAGTTCCCCTGATATAGGGGGGACCCTATGTCATTTTTTTTTAAATTAACCCCTTACGTTTATAGTCTGGATAGTAGTAGCATTTTATTGTAAATGTTATAAAGTGCTATTTTCAGTTTGGGAGGTCTCCTGGGCAAGAATGGGGGGCTACTGATACATATGTGGTACCGTTGTAATCAGGAGAAATTGGGCTTTCACATGCATCTCTAATAAAGTAAATGTTTTATTTAAAATAAAGGAGACAATTGTCTAAAAAATATTTATTTCTTCATTTTTTTGTTTTTTTACGCAAAAATATTAAAAAAACAGTAGAAAAATTACAAACAAGACATTTCATATTAAAGCCTAAACTGTGCTGCAAAATATATATCTATAATTTTCCTGGAAATTCTGGCAAAAATCACGGTTAAACATGGAGCAGAATGGGGAAAAATGACCTGTCAACAGAGGGTGACAAAACTTCAAGTAGGCTGGCAATTTAAAGGGTTAATAGTACCTATGCATGTTGGGTATTGTTCTGCTCAGGGGACCTTGCTCTTTCAGATTTAGCTTGTTTTTTCTTGTTTGCATGTTTATATTTTAGGAAAACATGTTAATTAATCAGTTTTTTTAATTCATTTTTTTAGGGAAACCCTGTGCAACCTAAGAATTCTTCGAGGGATTACTTCCAGAAAGGTGAGCCTACTACAACAAGCTAGGTACTCTTAGAAAGTTTAACATGTGTACTTTCATGGAATATATGGATTATTGAGGATATTCCAAATGTAAAGGGATGTTTTGGTTGAAAAATTGCAAGGCGCGCACTTTATCTGCAGAGCTGAAATTTTCAAGTAAAATTACTGTTATGCGCACGCTTTACTTTGTGGTGTTTGCCAACTCTTCCCTTGACAGTGCCTATGTTGGGTATCGTTCTGTTCGGGGCATGTTGCTTTTTGAGATTTTACTTGTTTTTTCTTGTTTGCGTATATTTTTTTTTTAGGAAAATGTGGCTTGATTCTTCCTTTTTATTCTTTTTTTAAGGAAACTTTGTGCAACCAAAGAACATATTGATTACTTCCAGAAAACTAAACAAGCTTGGTACGCCTAGAAGGCTTGAGGTGTGTACTTCCAGAGAATATATAGTTTGTGGGGGGTATTCCACATGTAAAGGGTTGTTTTTCTGGAAAAACTGCAAGGTGCGCATAGCGTGTAGCGCAGTTGTATGTTATATGAAAATCTCCTAAAGCTCTGTTTCAGTTTGGGGGAGTCTCCTGGGCAGGAAAGGGTGTCTACCAATACATATGTGGTACCGCTGTGACCGGGAGAAATTCGGGCTTTGCACGCAATAAAATTTTATTGACAAACTTACATTTCTTATTACAAAAAAACACTACAAATTGCAAAAATACGATTTTTTTATTTTATTTGCACATATTTCACCAAAAAGTATTGAGAATACTCTAAAAAAAAAGGCCAAACAAGACATTTCATGTTGAAGCCCAGACTGAAAAAAACAATATATAATTTTCCTGGGAAATCCCCAGAAATCCTTTCAAAAATCACAGTTGAACATGTGTAGCGCAAAATTGTGAAACATGGTCTGGCAACAGAGGGTGACAAAAGCTGCAGGTAGGCTGGCACTTAAAGGGTTAATCCTACACTAATCGAGGTGTAATAAATGATACTTATATTCACAGAAACATGTGTGAACAATTAATAGGATAGAAAACATATACATAAAACCAATTGTGAGTCATGTGTGGCTCTGTAAACATCATACAAATTTATGACTAAACAATCGAAACCAACATGGTAGGGGGATAACAAACAGATCTAATATGATTCCCAACCTTATATAAAGAGGATTCCCTTGATTTCTAGATCTGGAGAAATTATCAATGCTGCTAATCTGCTGTAGGGTTCACAGTATGATGTCTAAATAACGTATTTCCTCGAATTGCAAAGGCATCTTCAATATCACCTTGACAAAGTAGTTAGTCTCTCAAAGGGAAAAGAAGAAAACTCTGATGCAAAGGAAAATGAAGACATTGAGCTGCGTATGGAGGTAGGCCTCAACAATGTTAACCATAGGCAGACCTTTTGAGGGAGGACTGTAGGGACTGAAAACCATTAGGCAGGTGATGGACCACCCTGAAAAGGGCAGCAACCTACGAAGAACCAATCTAGCAGTTTCACACTGGGGTGTCACATTAGCTAGCGTGTGAGAAAGCTCTGGCAGATGCAGTGCTATTGCCACAAAAACACTGCAAGAAAAGTTTCACAGGTGATTTTAGGGCGATCGCAAATGCATGACTATCACCCTAGAATTGCCCCTGTGAAAGTAACCCGAGTCTTGTAACATTTGGAAGCTTCCTGTATCTGGATATGGACCAGCCAGGTGCACATGAACCTTAGCACCCCCCCCCAAGCTTGAATAGAAATTGACTTACCCTTCTATAAAGGCCTTCCTATGTAATAAACTGATGAAGCCTTTTTAACAGGCAAAAAGATGCTCCCAGTTTCTCACCAAACCGTGACTGGAAAAAGCAACCTACATTTTCCTAAAATCCAAATCCCTTGCCTAGGATTTTAACCACGGTGTGCGTTTGCAGTTTTGCAGTACTTGCACGCACACAGGGGTAATTCAGTTGAGAGCCTCTTTAATCTTTAATGGACTACTTGTGCATTGAATGTGCAGAGCCTAGCTTCAATGGTGGCAAGCAGTGAGTATCATATTTCTAAATGTAGGAGTGAGGGGGTAGATTAAGTTAATTTAGTGCCCCTGTGGGACAGGGCTGTTCCAAGCACAGAGTTTAAAGGAAGTATTTAGGTCCACCTTAAGTGGGTTTATTTCTTATTTTTCTTATTTACATAATACTACTATTCTACCCATCATCATCTGCTTTATTAGTGGTATACATGTTTTAAAATAGGGTTTTTTTGAAATAATCTAAACATTTAATCCAAATTTTGATTCTTCTAGGGGGTCTAGAATTCATCATACAAATGGTGCCAAGGAGAGCCAGCAAACTGGTAAGAGGAATGAAGGGTCTTAGTTATGAAGATAGATAACAGAAATTATATCTGGTTAGTCTTGAGAGGAGATGTATAAGGGGGGCATTATTAACTTGTATAAATATATTAATGGGCAAAAAATATGGGGAAACACTATTTCAGGTATAATCCTCTCTAAAGACAAGGGGCACTGCCAAACATTTGGTACCAAAAGAACTATATATCTGTGTAATAGCTTCCCACGGAAGCTTGTTATGGCATCATTAGATGCTTATTTAGAGGAAAATAACATTAACAGTTGCTATTAGTTGTTATCAGTAAAAAAAAAATAAAAAATAACTTTCCCCAACCCCCTGATCCTTGGTTGAACTTGATGGATATATGTCTTTTTTCAACCATATTAACTTTGTAAATAGCCAGTGTGGATTAGCCACCAGGGGTGGACCTTCTATTGGGAGATTTCCAGTTGAGCCACACTGCTTTGTGGTGGGCTGGGCTGGCAGTAGCACACAGAGCAGCTAAACAGAGCCCACCTCATCAAGAGCCTGGGCCACAATTCACTCTTCTCTTTCAGAGAACTGCTTCTTCTGACATTCTTCTCAACTATCTGCCTCCCCAGTACCTCTCAGATCCCTCCCATATCCAGCTCCACTGCCCCACAAGCTTCATTCCACTGCTCATGATCTGTCCTTGAATTACTAGAGATTTAGCTATGGTGTGCACTTTGGAGGCGTTGTTCAATGGGGATGTAAAGGCAAAGGCCCAGTAAAATCCCAGACTGATTTTTTGCCCCAGTTTGTCCTTGTTAGCCAGTGTATTCCAAGCCTTGTACTTGTTGGTTCTCCAAAGGCCCCCTTGCACCCTGTTCTACAAGCCCCCATAGCTGGTCCAGGGCTGGTTATGATGGGTAAGGGGGGCCCCATAATATTTTTAGGGGAGTTTTAAGGGTTTTTAACCATTAAAATCCCCCCCAAAAAAGCCCCCCCCCCTAGTTCCCCTGATATAGGGGGGACCCTATGTAATTTTTTTTTAAATTAACCCCTTACGTTTATAGTCTGGATAGTAGTAGCATTTTATTGTAAATGTTATAAAGTGCTATTTTCAGTTTGGGAGGTCTCCTGGGCAAGAATGGGGGGCTACCGATACATATGTGGTACCGTTGTAATCAGGAGAAATTGGGCTTTCACATGCATCTCTAATAAAGTAAATGTTTTATTTAAAATAAAGGAGACAATTGTCTAAAAAATATTTATTTCTTCATTTTTTTGTTTTTTTACGCAAAAATATTAAAAAAACAGTAGAAAAATTACAAACAAGACATTTCATATTAAAGCCTAAACTGTGCTGCAAAATATATATCTATAATTTTCCTGGAAATTCTGGCAAAAATCACGGTTAAACATGGAGCAGAATGGGGAAAAATGACCTGTCAACAGAGGGTGACAAAACTTCAAGTAGGCTGGCAATTTAAAGGGTTAATAGTACCTATGCATGTTGGGTATTGTTCTGCTCAGGGGACCTTGCTCTTTCAGATTTAGCTTGTTTTTTCTTGTTTGCATGTTTATATTTTAGGAAAACATGTTAATTA
This sequence comes from Gastrophryne carolinensis, assembly GCA_027917425.1. NCBI lineage: Eukaryota > Metazoa > Chordata > Amphibia > Anura > Microhylidae > Gastrophryne > Gastrophryne carolinensis. The sequence continues at coordinate 129,806,420 of CM051242.1, forward strand.
ATCAGTTTTTTTTATTCATTTTTTTAGGGAAACCCTGTGCAACCTAAGAATTCTTCGAGGGATTACTTCCAGAAAGGTGAGCCTACTACAACAAGCTGGGTACTCTTAGAAAGTTTAACATGTGTACTTTCATGGAATATATGGATTATTGAGGATATTCCAAATGTAAAGGGATGTTTTGGTTGAAAAATTGCAAGGCGCGCACTTTATCTGCAGAGCTGAAATTTTCAAGTAAAATTACTGTTATGCGCACGCTTTACTTTGTGGTGTTTGCCAACTCTTCCCTTGACAGTGCCTATGTTGGGTATCGTTCTGTTCGGGGCATGTTGCTTTTTGAGATTTTACTTGTTTTTTCTTGTTTGCGTATATTTTTTTTTTAGGAAAATGTGGCTTGATTCTTCCTTTTTATTCTTTTTTTAAGGAAACTTTGTGCAACCAAAGAACATATTGATTACTTCCAGAAAACTAAACAAGCTTGGTACGCCTAGAAGGCTTGAGGTGTGTACTTCCAGAGAATATATAGTTTGTGGGGGGTATTCCACATGTAAAGGGTTGTTTTTCTGGAAAAACTGCAAGGTGCGCATAGCGTGTAGCGCAGTTGTATGTTATATGAAAATCTCCTAAAGCTCTGTTTCAGTTTGGGGGAGTCTCCTGGGCAGGAAAGGGTGTCTACCAATACATATGTGGTACCGCTGTGACCGGGAGAAATTCGGGCTTTGCACGCAATAAAATTTTATTGACAAACTTACATTTCTTATTACAAAAAAACACTACAAATTGCAAAAAATACGATTTTTTTATTTTATTTGCACATATTTCACCAAAAAGTATTGAGAATACTCTAAAAAAAAAGGCCAAACAAGACATTTCATGTTGAAGCCCAGACTGAAAAAAACAATATATAATTTTCCTGGGAAATCCCCAGAAATCCTTTCAAAAATCACAGTTGAACATGTGTAGCGCAAAATTGTGAAACATGGTCTGGCAACAGAGGGTGACAAAAGCTGCAGGTAGGCTGGCACTTAAAGGGTTAATCCTACACTAATCGAGGTGTAATAAATGATACTTATATTCACAGAAACATGTGTGAACAATTAATAGGATAGAAAACATATACATAAAACCAATTGTGAGTCATGTGTGGCTCTGTAAACATTATACAAATTTATGACTAAACAATCGAAACCAACATGGTAGGGGGATAACAAACAGATCTAATATGATTCCCAACCTTATATAAAGAGGATTCCCTTGATTTCTAGATCTGGAGAAATTATCAATGCTGTTAATCTGCTGTAGGGTTCACAGTATGATGTCTAAATAACGTATTTCCTCGAATTGCAAAGGCACCTTCAATATCACCTTGACAAAGTAGTTAGTCTCTCAAAGGGAAAAGAAGAAAACTCTGATGCAAAGGAAAATGAAGACATTGAGCTGCGTATGGAGGTAGGCCTCAACAATGTTAACCATAGGCAGACCTTTTGAGGGAGGACTGTAGGGACTGAAAACCATTAGGCAGGTGATGGACCACCCTGAAAAGGGCAGCAACCTACTAAGAACCAATCTAGCAGTTTCACACTGGGGTGTCACATTAGCTAGCGTGTGAGAAAGCTCTGGCAGATGCAGTGCTATTGCCACAAAAACACTGCAAGAAAAGTTTCACAGGTGATTTTAGGGCGATCGCAAATGCATGACTATCACCCTAGAATTGCCCCTGTGAAAGTAACCCGAGTCTTGTAACATTTGGAAGCTTCCTGTATCTGGATATGGACCAGCCAGGTGCACATGAACCTTAGCACCCCCCCCCCCAAGCTTGAATAGAAATTGACTTACCCTTCTATAAAGGCCTTCCTATGTAATAAACTGATGAAGCCAAAAAGATGCTCCCAGTTTCTCACCAAACCGTGACTGGAAAAAGCAACCTACATTTTCCTAAAATCCAAATCCCTTGCCTAGGATTTTAACCACGGTGTGCGTTTGCAGTTTTGCAGTACTTGCACGCACACAGGGGTAATTCAGTTGAGAGCCTCTTTAATCTTTAATGCCCCTGTGGGACAGGGCTGTTCCAAGCACAGAGTTTAAAGGAAGTATTTAGGTCCACCTTAAGTGGGTTTATTTCTTATTTTTCTTATTTACATAATACTACTATTCTACCCATCATCATCTGCTTTATTAGTGGTATACATGTTTTAAAATAGGGTTTTTTTGAAATAATCTAAACATTTAATCCAAATTTTGATTCTTCTAGGGGGTCTAGAATTCATCATACAAATGGTGCCAAGGAGAGCCAGCAAACTGGTAAGAGGAATGAAGGGTCTTAGTTATGAAGAACAGAAATTATATCTGGTTAGTCTTGAGAGGAGATGTATAAGGGGGCACTGCCAAACATTTGGTACCAAAAGAACTATATATCTGTGTAATAGCTTCCCACGGAAGCTTGTTATGGCATCATTAGATGCTTATTTAGAGGAAAATAACATTAACAGTTGCTATTAGTTGTTATCAGTAAAAAAAAATAAAAAATAACTTTCCCCAACCCCCTGATCCTTGGTTGAACTTGATGGATATATGTATTTTTTCGACCATATTAACTTTGTAAATAGCCAGTGTGGATTAGCCACCAGGGGTGGACTGGCTATTGGGAGATTTCCAGTTGAGCCACACTGCTTTGTGGTGGGCTGGGCTGGCAGTAGCACACAGAGCAGCTAAACAGAGCCCACCTCACCAAGAGCCTGGGCCACAATTCCCTCTTCTCTTTCAGAGAACTGCTTCTTCTGACATTCTTCTCAACTATCTGCCTCCCCAGTACCTCTCAGATCCCTCCCATATCCAGCTCCACTGCCCCACAAGCTTCATTCCACTGCTCATGATCTGTCCTTGAATTACTAGAGATTTAGCTATGGTGTGCACTTTGGAGGCGTTGTTCTCTTTCAATATTTTTATTTTATTTAACCAGGAAAATGAGCGATACAGACACGTCTATTGGCGGACCAAACAGAGTGCAAAAGCCGTCCCACGCAGGGGAGGCCATTACGACAAGGCATGCAAAATTACAGCGTTATATTGAAGTAGGAGAGAGTTCAACTCAACGAAACTGTCCAATATATTTAGCAGTGCTACCGCAGTAGAAATATAATGTCAATAAACTATCAACTGAACAGCGTCTGTCGATGTTAAGTCTTTATTCTCGCCCCCTCCCGTGTTAGGAAAGCCATACTAGCATCTGCTCGCCCACCTCAACCTGCCCCCCGCCGCCCCCCCGGGCCCAGGCCGCCCAGCTCCCGCAGGACGCGCCCACTCCGGAGGCACGGGAGAGCAGCGCAGGACAGGCCACCGCGCATGCACGAAGGAAACATGGAGCCAGGGAAAGAAAGACGGGGGAAGGGGAGGAAAAAACACGATGGTATGAGGGGGTAGGTTAGGTTAGGGAGGGAGAACAGGGGATGAGGTGGGAGGGGAGGGGGGGGGGACCTCGCAAACCAGCCTGCCTCCGCCAACTAGCTTAGCATGCCCACTGGTGCATCAGGCCAGGCATGTTGTATCCATGGTTCCCAAATGGAGGCGTTGTTCAATGGGGATGTAAAGGCAAAGGCCCAGTAAAATCCCAGACTGATTTTTTGCCCCAGTTTGTCCTTGTTAGCCAGTGTATTCCAAGCCTTGTACTTGTTGGTTCAGATGCTCCAAAGGTTCCAATGGGAATACACCAACAGATACAACCTTATTTACCTACAGTATATGATTGTAGCCACAACTAAACTAATCTTACTCACCACCCAATTACCCAAAAAATTTTGTTTCCATCAGCATGCACTGGGGTTCAAAAAGCATAGGGGCTGGTATGCCAACACAGTTTGAGGCTAGCCAAATCCCAGGGGATTATACAGCCTCTATGACTGGTGCACTGGGCAAGTAGCCTCAGAGGGAAGGGGGACAATTTTGAAGGTGAACATTAAAAGTCATGGACAAGTTTTGTTTTAGTTTGACCTAACTATGGTGTCAATTTGTGTCAAGCCAAGTTGAAAATGCATGTTAAATGTAACAATGGCCTAAACCTGAAGCTGATCACAAGTTAAAATCAATCACTTAGAAGAAAGCATGTATTTTACTTATTTTGATCGACATAGTACACTTTCTCACAAAGGTCGGGAAGTCGACTGTGCAGTATGCACCAGAGGTATATAACTGTATTTTACACAAAGTAATTTTTGAACCTTTGTCCACTTTACAATGACAGACTTTCTCCCTGAAGACCCACACACAACCTTTTAAGAAAAAAGGATGTTGTTTAAAAGGGTATATAAAAGAAGATCATGACTGAATAGTGTCTAGGTTGAGACTGACCGAAAAGTTTGTATATTATCTACCTAGTCACAATCGACTTTAGGGAGAAACCTGTGTTACACTAAACACAGTGACCTTAAAAAAACCAAAGTAGCACCTGATAATTGCAAAAGGGAGAAGATTGCTTTCTAGAAACATGAATTATTTACATGGTACATACAGGTCAATAACCATACAACTATCATAATAATTTAAAGGAAGTCTAGCCATATAAACCATCTTGTGGAGGCTGATTCATTACTAACGGCAGGTATCGGCAGATGAGCATCTGTATAGCGGCGCTTAGAGCGACCGCTATTAGACACTGTAAACATGTATCGGGGCGCTGTAACAGAGCGCCTCAGACGCTGTAGTAACCTGGCCGTCATTGAAGAATAAGATGTATGTTGGGCTTTCTAACACCAGTACAGCGCTGCAGGGAGTGAAAGGTAGCACCAGCTCAGTGCGACCGACTCTCGGCGCTCCACATCATACTTATCAAAAAAGGACACACACACAGCGTCGCCGCTGGAATGGAATGACATTTTTTAGCACTTTAGTGCCAAACCTGTAATGACAATTCTGCATAAAAATGTAAAAAGTCAAAAAAGATTCTAAAAGTGTTTGCAGCCAGGAGAGGTCACACAATGATTTGAGCCAGCAAACTGGTAAGAGGAATGAAGGGTCTTAGTTATGAAGATAGATAACAGGAATTTTATCTGGTTAGTCTTGAGAGGAGATGTATAAGGGGGGCAATTATTAAATATATTAATGGGCAAAAAATATGGGGAAACACTATTTCAGGTATAATCCTCTCTAAAGACAAGGGGCACTGCCTTCGACTGGAGGTGACAAACATTTGGTACCAAAAGAACTATATATCTGTGTAATAGCTTTCCACAGAAGCTTGTTATGGCATCATTAGATGCTTATTTAGAGGAAACTAACATTAACAGTTGCTATTAGTTGTTATCAGTAACTTGAAGGAACTTGAGGAAAATTACATTAACAGTTGCTATTAGTTATCAGTAAAAAAAAAAAATAAAAAAAATAACTTTCCCCAACCCCCTGATCCTTGGTTGAACTTGATGGATATATGTCTTTTTTCAACCATATTAACTTTGTAAATAGCCAATGTGGATTAGCCACCAGGGGTGGACTGGCTATTGGGAGATTTCCAGTTGAGCCACACTGCTTTGTGGCGGGCTGGGCTGGCAGTAGCACACAGAGCAGCTGAACAGAGCCCACCTCACCAAGAGCCTGGGCCACAATTCACTCTTCTCTTTCAGAGAACTGCTTCTTCTGACATTCTTCTCAACTTTCTGCCTCCCCATTACCTCTCAGATCCCTCCCATATCCAGCTCCACTGCCCTAAAAAAACAGCCAGTTTAGGGATAGACCCATGTTATGTCAAATGGAATGTGCTTATATAAACCTGAATACTTACAGTTTATTATGTCACAATCGGCCTTCTGTCACAATAAATTTACTATAGGGATGAGCGAACTCAGACTGTAAATTTCAGGAGTTTGTACAGCGGGTGTACAAGACCTGCCTGCCACATCCTCCCTGAAGAGGCACCTAAACAAGACCCGCTGCTCTGCCACCTGCCTCTGCATCCCTCCCCTCTCCGTCAATCCCCCTCTGACCTCAACACCACCACTCTTCCTTCACCCACACTCACACTTTATCGCTCTGGTGTCTTTTTTTTTTCAGGGATAACTCAGGTGTGGATCTCTACACTTGCCCTCTGTAAACAAGCTGCCAGCATTTTTTGAACTGAGGGCGGTTCCTTGCTCTCTTAAAAATTCTAGCAAGAAAAGTGCGACCCAGGCTGGCCCATGTTCCCCAGATATTCCCACTACAATGCTTTTTAGTCTCTTGCTGGCAGACAGCCTTTTTACAATTTTGCGTTAGGGCAGCCATCGGGGCAGGAGAGCCAGGACACCAGTATGAGGCCTAAGGGGCACAGCTATAAAAGGGAGCACCTGGCCATCTGTCCCAGACAATTTGGCCATTTCTTCTGGGATTGTCCATTTCTGCTGGGATTGATGATAAATGCTGATGTCTGTCCCTTTTCCCTAGGCTGTTACATATAGGTTAGAGAGGGGGCCAGACTCTGTAGAGCTTATATTGTGTCTGTGCCCCCCATAACATATAATGTGATTTCTGGACCCCTAGACCCTGAAGTTTTTGTTTCCTATGCGGTCTGGATTTTAATGGAAAGCCTGGTGAACTTGGGGGCCTAAGGCTCGGTTTAAACTAGGGGCCAAGCAATCGCACCTTAAGAGGGGTCCTTGCTTTCTGCTCTACCCGTACTGGCTGTCTAAAGCTGCATCTTTCATGCATTTTTCATTCAGCCCACTTTATAATTCTTAATAAATTCAAGTGAACTCCCACCCTCTGCAGGGTCTCCTCAGCAGCCCATGATGACTTCATGCATGTTTGAATGTTAGGGTCCCCTCAGAAATCAGTTTGGATCCCTGAAAAATAAGTCAGCAGAAGAGAGCAAGTTCTATAGGGTTATCAGGGAATGCAAAGTGCTGAGAGAATGAAATATGCCACCCCTGACAGCCAGCATGGGGCAAGAAGAAAGAAACCTAATAAAAGGATTTTCCTGGAAAGTCCTTTTAGCATGCACGGTGCTCCACTCTCCTATCTTCGGTGCTCCCATTAAAGTAAATGGCTGCGGCGACCACACATGCTGCTTTGGATAGTGGGTTCAGTCTGGGGGGTTTCGTTCTTGGCATAGGTGTATGTCCCAGAGGTGGAACCAACAGATTGGTGGCATATCCTAGCCATATGTAACCAATTAACCCCCTAGCCCTTACAATGACTATTTTACAGCCATTTTACACCACCAGGGTTCATGTTCCCATTGACTTCTATGAGACTTGGGGGTCAAGTCAAGTTTGGGTCAAGTTCTGGTCCAGAATCGTACATTTTTTTTTTCTAATGTTTGTTGAAACTGGCCAAAAGTTCACGGCTCTTCCCTATTGTACAGCCATATTAAATAAGGTCATATATTTTCCAAGCAGTTACTTTCCATATTTTCAACTTACACTAAAAATGAAGAAATCATATATATTTGGTTGTAAGTACCATAACCTGCTGCTGACAAAACACATATAACAGCTTGAGCTGCAATATTCAACAACCAATTATTGGCAGCCATAAATTGTCCACTTGCTGCAAAATAAATTTTCTTAGGAATAGTTGTTAAAATTGGACAATGTTATTCATTGTTCTGTTTCAGACAAAACATGGGAAGAGCTCCAGTAGTAATGAAAATCCATGTGAGACAAAGCTTGCCTCTTTCTAGTTTCTGCTACATTCACAGAAGACACGGGAGTCCCCTTTCGATTTTAATGAGAGACATGTAATGTAATGCTCTTAATGGATGATGGGTGGGAGTTTTGAAATATTACAAATCATCATCCAAGTGAAACAGCTCATCCAATTTAATCTTAACTGCAAAGAGGGTTGTTGTAAGACACCATATGCAGCTCTGCGGGTCACTTTTTTAACCAATATAATAAGCTGAACTGTGCAAGTTTTCTCGTATTCAGGATTTGCTATTATGCTTTGTGTAAAGAACATAAGAGCCAGTAAAAGATTGTTTAGTTGAAGCCTAATACAAGAATTAGTCATTCTAAAATACTTTAGACAAATACAACATTTTAGCAACAAAAGTTTATCGCAAACATCCACTGCGCATAATTTATTGGATGAGAATGGACTTCATGCAAATGTATTCTGTAAATGAGAAAGTCTGCATGCAGGTGAAAATATTTGCATTAGGCAGCCTTATTTAATAAAAAGTGATTGTGGGTGCAAGATGAGTGTCTCCTGGCCGGCTGCTGGACGCTGCACAGGGCTTGTATGCTAGCGCATGTAAGATTATGCACTAGAGACCCCTAGAGCCAGCTGGGAGCATTGGAATTGCAGTCTATTTAATACTGTAAACACACAGCGCCTGCACAGGTGCTGTAAAAAGGGGAAAACAGGCAAACAGCACCTGTTGCAATCCCTGTTTTTTTATTTTTTGGCAGATGGTGAACACCAGGAATCTCATTGGGGACACTTGAATGACATGACCCAACTCTCAAGTTTTCAGCGCACCACAAAAATGCATACAAAAACAATTCCAAGCAGCCCAGCCCAAAAATAAAAATAAAATAAAAAACTGTCCAAAAAAATTATAACCAATCCAGTCCATTGAAATCTATGGGATAAGGCCACACAGTGCATGGTGAGCGCCTAGTCTTATGTGGCACTATAGGCAACACAGTGCCAGCACTCATATAGTCACCGGCACTGATGATAGATGGGACACTACCTGGCATCAGAAGCACTATGGATTTTGACCTTCATACATACACCATTTGCACTGGGACCTGACATTCACCTGAAGTTCATCTAGCATTACCTGGCACTAACACTTCTTAAATAAATCCCTTTTCTTACTCTTTCAACAGAATTAAAAATATTCATCACTTCCATTTTATCTGTGATCAGTATAGTGATAAACAAACATTTGAAGTGTTAATTGTATTTAAATTATTTATGTTTATTTCCATTTTGAAAAAACTGTGCAAGCTCTTAAGGTTTTAAGGATTTATTTTATTATTTCAGAAGGCAAGAGGGTTTAACTTGTCTGAGGGATAGCAAAAATCCCCTTTAGGCATTATATCTACATAAAAGTATGGTTTCTGTCACGTATTAGATAGGATGCCTCTCATTAAACTAAAAAAAAAAAAATTCTTAAAGGGATAGTCTACGTAATGGCAATAATGTAGCAGAAAGGAGCTCATCCAAAGCTTTCCCACGTGCTTTTTCTCCATTATTTCATAAGCAAACTCCAAATGTGGTCACGCGGCTGCCCTGCTTCTTAGTGCTTACTGCCACTTAGTGGCAGGCCACAGTGGTAGTGCTTGCTGGGCTCTCTCATGCTTAAAGCGATGAGGGACCGGGGCAGTAATGTGACCACACTTGGTCATGGAAAGGAAAGAAGGAGAAAACTTGCTACAGTGATGTGGAAAATCATCTGCTCTCACTGCCTGTTAGTCCTGCTTTTAAGAGGAATTTACCTTTTCCACACGGACATCTGTATAACTGGGAAACAGGAAACAGATGTACACTCCAATAACATATCTCTCCTATTGGGGAGGGAAATATGGCTGCAGTAGGTGGGTGCAGATGTTTCCTATCACCTAAAGGAGCTGAGTATCTCTCTAATGCAAGGACTCACTGATGGTGTGGGGAGTAGGTTAGGTAAGTTTAGCTAAGTTTAACACATGCAAGTGACTATACATGCAAATATCTAATTGTACTAATTGTATGTTTTTCTTTTTTCCTGATAGATGTATATGGTTTATATATTATTATACTATTGTTCAGTGTAACTGAGGTTTAGCGTACATATGACAAAAAAGGGTGGGTAGGTCCACTTTAAATTCCCTGTCCTGGCTGGGAAATCCATAGCTACTACCGTGCTGTCTGTGCTCTGAAATTCTCTACCAATGCCAAAATTGTGTCCCCCCCGTAGCCTTGTAAAGAGGGGGTGTGCTGAGGTAGTACCTGGCATGTCTCCTCCATTGCAGTGGATAGAGGGGATGGTGACTTATCATGTACTTTTGAATTGAGGACTCGTCTGGAGCAGGGGCAGAAGTCTCTTTAGGCATACGTAAAAATCTAAAGGCAGACTCAAATTCATAGCTGGCATCGCTTTTTTACTACTCGGAAATCTCACTTTTACAAGAGGCCACCACGGATACATGAAAATAAGTGAAGGGTAATTCAGCTCACATGTAGCTCACCCAACAGGCACCACAATTAAATATAATTTAAAGCTGTGTTCTTTCTATGGCAAGTAACCCCTAGCAGGTTCCAACCAAGTACCCCCAAGGAAACAGTAAGTTAAAAATATTAACAAAATACTAATATATATATATATATATATATATATATATATATATATATACATTTAGCCTTATTTTGTGAGGCAAACTAAGTGTCCATGTAAAAAATCCCCCAGCAACAATGCCAACAGCATGTGGGGATAGGTCCCCCAATGGCGGATGCACCACCTGTGAGAGAAAACCGCAGCCCACAGCTGAGAAACAAAAATGATGAATTTTTTACCAGAGAAGAAATCTTCTGACTCAGAAGCTTCAATGTCAGCAGTTTCCAGAGCTTCAACTAGTAACAGAGATTCAGCTGGTGTTTCATTCAGTTAGTCGCAGTAGGTGATTCTTCCCATTTCATTAAAGCAGAGAATAAGAAAGCAAGATAAAGCCCTTATATCACATATGTCAGTACTGCTGGACAAAAAGCTTAAAATGGCTCATGATAAACTGACTGCTGATTTAAAAAAAGATTTTGAGAATATAGGGCAAAGAATTGATACTAGAGAAAGAAAGGTGAAGGAAACTTTAGCTAGAATCAATCAACATGAGCAGATTATGAAATCAATGTAGCATCAGAGAGACCAATCTCAATCTAAAATGGGAGACCAAGGAAATAGGTCTAGAAGATATAATTTTAGGGTGCAAGGCCTTCCTGAATCCATCACAGATTTAGATTCGGCCATAAAAGAACTGATATTACCTCATGCTGTTGAAGGTCAGTTACTCCTTGATAGGGTGCATAGGGCACTTACAGCACCTAGACAAGGCGGAACACAGAGAGAAATAATAGTAAAACCACATTACTATCAAAGCAAGGAACAATTTATGGTGGCTGTAAAAGGACACCCTAATATAATGTTAAAAGAAAATCTGATCCAAATTTTTTCTTATCTTGCTCCATTAACAATTCAAAAAGAATAGAAATGAAATCTCTCTTGACTAAGTTGATTCAGAAGAACATAAAATGCAAATAGGCTTTCCCCTTTCATTTGAACTTTACTTTGAAAGGCAGGAATAATTCCTTTGCAAATTTTTCTGAGGGAGGAGATTTACTCCTTTATCTTGGCATAATATCATTTAGCCTGGGGGAATCTTCTAGAACTGAGGCTAAACTTCTCCTTTATGGAAGAAGAATACATTTGGGAGATCTCCTAAGTGTTCCAGAGTAGATACCTAAGTTGAAGAATATTCTATCACTTTCTACTTCTACATCTAGGTTGATGTCCTCTAACACTTTGATCCTAGTAGGAGGATTATGAGGAGAACAGAATAAATAGTCATAGTAAGTTACATTCATGAATACTTTGGTGTTGTTAATATTAATATAAATACACCAGGATTTGATGGTTAGAGATGTTTTGAAAATATAGCTGTTATACCTATAACTATATTTATATAATTTTGAAATGTTTTAGTTGATTTGGACTCTGTTGGCACCTCTGTGTGCTGCACTGCAGTGCAGTTACAATGCGGAGGAAACGCTGCACATTTTTCTTGATGGGATAGTTCACACCTTTGCTCTGCATTGTGCAACACATTAAAAAAGCATTGCAGACACCTTTTTCAGTGCAATGTTGTAACCGCAGCAGTACGCGTGCAGCGCATGTATAACGCAGTGTGCCTGTGTTGCGTTTGCATTGTCATAGACTTTACTTATTATGCAAAAAATATTTTTCTTTTAACGGGTGTATCGCAAGCACAATGCAAACGCAAATTGCAATGCCCACTGGGACACCCAGCTTTTGTGAGCTGACGACTCCCAATCTACACCTCTACTTCTGCCTATAGCCAAGCCCCCATTTGCCAGGATGCTTTGTATGCCTTACCAGACACAGTTGCCCCCGGTCTTAATTGCCGCAAAAAGATGTCAGCAGAAGACAGGTGAGCCAGGAGGGTGATCCAGGAGCCAGTCACACAATATGATGAAACAGAAGAGTGGTCAAGGAATGCCAAGGTCAGAGATAGCGGAGTATCCAAGGAGCAGGCAGATTCATGGTCAGGCAGGGGTCGATTCAGGCAGCAAAAAGGTTGGTTGGTCAGAGCAAACTCGGCAACAGGTAAAGCACAGCATACAGCACACTCTTAGCATGGCTAGCTATAACGGGCACTGAGGTCAGGTCATGGTCTCTATTTAAGAGTTGACTGGCCAACAGCGGATGTTCTGGAAGATGATTTACGCAACTAGAATCCCCATCCGGATTGGTTCTATGGATTCCAGGGGCTGGGCAGCTCTGGCCAGTAAGGCTGACCAGCTCCTGATGACTTTCAGGTGTGGAGGAAGCTGCACCGACTACAATGCAGCACCTCCTTGAAGCGACTTCGCCTGACAGCAGGCCACTCGACACAGGTAAGTTTCTTACATATATCTAACACATCAAAAGTGCAGCATTTGTTTTGATACAAATTCATAACTAACATCACTTTTTACTATGCTGAAAATCTCACCTTTAGGTCACCACGGATACATGAAAGTAAGGGAAGGGTAATGTAGCACACATGTAGCTCACCCAAAAGGCACCACAATGGAATATCATCATTTAAAGCAGTTTTTCTTTTTATGGCAAGTAACCCCTAGCAACAAGAAGTTACAACCAAGTGCTCCCAAGGAAACGATAAGATAAAAATCTTGTAACTTGACTCTTTCTGGAACACCTATGTGTTTGTAATACCCGTCTTGGGTATTTTTTTTGGTTCTGATACCAATTTTTGTTGTTTCATTTTTGTGTCAAAATGTTGCTTGGCTAACAGCAGTGTAAAAAAGAGAGAGGTAGCCAACAGACATAGACGCAATTGGAGATTAGAGACTCGCTAGTCTCTTTTGTCTCTTCTTACGCTCCTAACAGATTTCATTTTTAAACAATTTTTTGAGGAGGCTATAAGTAAGGCAGAAGACCAGTTCATTTTAGTAGGTGATTCCAACCTCGCTCCAACCTTGCTCTTGATGTAGTAAGAGACAAAATATAAAAGCTTGGCTGCACAGCATCCCATATCTAAAGCCAGAATCAAATTTGCAGGATCTTATAGATACTTGTTAGAGATGAGCCCTAATAAAAAAAACTACACCTTTTTCTCTCAAGCTCACCATACATTTTCTAAAATTTACTATATTTTTTATAAGATTAACTCCCAATGTATTGTCTTGTTCTATAAAGGAAGTCTCTTGGGCTGATCATTCACTGGTGGTTGTGGACTTTAATGATATAGGACTTAAGCCACACTCTTCGACATGGAGACTAAATAAATCCTTATTAAGTGATCCTGAAATAGCTACCGAGCTGGAAAAAGAATTTGTTCTTTTCTTTGATCAAAATAAAACATCTGATACCTCTCCTTCATTAAACAGGGCAGCCCATAAGGTATATATTAGAGGCTTTCTGATCAGATTGACAAGCAGAAAGAAACTGAAGAATTTTGAAGCACTTAAACAAAAGGAAGCATTATTAAATAAACTATGTAAAAATTATAAATCAAATCCCCACAAGGATCTTTTACATACAATTAACCAGACTAGACGAGTTAAACCTGATTCTTACTACTAATGCTGAAGAAACAAGAGTTTTTTCACCAAGTAGATACAATGGGGTCACCTTTGACAAGAAAATTAATCCACAGAAAGCAAATAAACATCCTTTCCTAAATTGAGATTATCTTCAGGGAATAATACTAGTAATCTAATAAGGATCCTAGGAGAAGTTTTCATGTTATCACATTTATGCTGCTCCTACTCCTTTTGATAAATCTAAAGCAGATGACTTTGTTCAAGATATCCCATTTCCTAAATTATCAGAGGTTCATAATAATATTTTAGAAAGAGCTATAGAGGAAAAGGAGATCCAGATGGCAATAAAGCAATGGAAGATCTCTAAAGCTCCCAGCCCTAATGGTTTAACTAACATCTATTATAAACCATCCCTATAAATTCTATTACCTCATCTTGCTATATGGTTTAATAGCTTGAGGACTGACGAAGTGAGATTAGGAGATTTGTACACATTAGTATACATTAGTGTTTGTGTTTTCCCAAAGCCAGGAAAAGATCCAGGATATTGTAATAATATACACATTTCCCTGATAAAAACTTACTTGAAGCTTCTTACTAAAATTTTGGCATTAAGGCTTAGTAGCTCAGTATATTCATCTTGATCAGGTGGGTTTTATCCCAGGAAGGCACGCCTCGGATCAGACCAGAAGAGTAATAGATTTGATTTCTGAAGTTAAAACTAACTGGGATCAAGGAGGAACAATGCAATGCAATTATAGGTATAAAAGGATTTGAGTCAAAGTCTTTTAAAATATACAGGATTATTCTACTGGGTTGTCCTTTGTCGCCATTATTATTTGTTCTGTCAATGGAACCACTGGGAACAATTAGATTAAGCAGAGACGTTGTGGGAGTTGAATGGGGGAGGGACATAACTGTAACAAAGGGGGGTGGCAGCCGCTCAGACCATTTTATAACTAACCTGGGAGGTGCACGTTAGCAGGGCAATTAGTACACACAAGTCTTAAAGGAGCCACAGCACTCAACCCTGTTAGATTGCAGGCCAGCCTATAATCTGTCTCTAAACTTGGTTAAAAACAGAGGACTCGGTCACACACATCTGCAGAAGTATGCTTAAGCTGCACCACCACGCCACAACACCTCTGTGGGGTGCAGTCCTAACTCTAATCTCTGAGAGCCCATCTGGGACATACAGTGCAATAGATAAATTGGGAGCAGGCTTACCTGAGGTTGCCCTAAACCTCTCAAGTGCAAGCCATGGGGTGGAAGGGTCAAAGACCTTGCAATACAGCCTAGACCCCACACACCATGTGCTTGCACAAATTCAAAAGAAACAAAGGGGGGTGGCAGCCGCTCAGACCATTTTATAACTAACCTGGGAGGTGCACGTTAGCAGGGCAATTAGTACACACAAGTCTTAAAGGAGCCACAGCACTCAACCCTGTTAGCTTGCAGGCCAGCCTATAATCTGACTGTATGTCCCAGATGGGCTCTCAGAGATTAGAGTTAGGACTGCACCCCACAGAGGCACTTTGGCGTAGTGGTGCAGCTTAAGCATACTTCTGCAGATGTGTGTGACCGAGTCCTCTGTTACATAGAAACATAGAAACATAGAAACATAGAAGGTTGACGGCAGAAGGAGACCATACGGTCCATCTAGTCTGCCCTTATGTGTATACTGTATGTACTCTTTATCTTAGGATAGATGTGTGCTTATCCCAGGCATGTTTAAATTCAATGACTGTTGATTTTTCAACTACCTCTGCTGGAAGTTTGTTCCAAGCATCTACTACTCTTTCTGTAAAATAATATTTTCTAACATTGCTCCTGATCTTCCCCCCGACTAGCTTCAGGTTGTGCCCCCTTGTTCTATTGTTAAGTTTCTTCTTAAAAACACTTCCCTCCTGAACCTTATTCAATCCTTTCACATATTTAAAGGTCTCAATCATGTCCCCCCTCTCCCTTCTTTCCTCCAGACTGTACAAATTAAGTTCTTTAAGCCTCTCCTGATAAGTTTTAAGTTTAAGTCCTTCCACCATTTTCGTTGCCCGCCTTTGGACACGTTTGAATAATGTCTTTTTGCAGGTAAGGTCTCCAGAACTGCACACAGTATTCTAGCTGTGGCCTTACCAGGGCTCTATACAGTGGCATCACAACCTCCCTCTTCCTACTGGTGATGCCTCGAGCTATGCAGCCGAGCATCCTGCTTGCTTTTCTCACTGCCTGGCTACACTGTCCACTCAACTTGCAGCTATCAGTAATCAGTACCCCTAAATCTCTCTCCTCCGAGGTCCTGGCTAACACAGTGCTGCCCATACGGTACTCAGAGCAGGGATTCCCTCTACCCAAGTGCATGATTTTACATTTAGAGACATTAAACTCTAGTTTCCACAGTTTTGACCATCTATCCAGTAATGCTAAATCATTTTCCATGTTGCAGACACCTCCAGGAATATCCACCCTATTACTAACCTTTGTATCATCAGCAAACAGACAAACTTTTCCTACCAAGCCTTCTCCTATGTCACTTACAAATATATTAAAAAGAATGGGGCCCAGGACAGAGCCTTGCGGCACACCACTTGTAACTCTCCTTTGTTCAGATTGCACACCAATCTGTTTTTAACCAAGTTTAGAGACAGATTATAGGCTGGCCTGCAAGCTGACAGGGTTGAGTGCTGTGGCTCCTTTAAGACTGGAGGGACATAACTGTGCATTATTTGTTGACGATGTTCTTTTGTTTGTTTCTTTACCCCACACTTCACTCCCTAATTTATTTTAGATGCTCAAAAGAAATTTAGCAACATTTCAGGCTTAAAATCAAATGATACTGAGTCTGAAGCATTTAATTTGACACTCTAGGACCAAGAGGTTCCTAATTTAAAACAATCCATTGTCAAGCTTCCTGGCTACAACCATGCGGAGAGCTGAGCTGAGCTCCAGGTATGGGGCGAAGTGAAGCAAATAATCCCAAAGAGCAAAATAAAACAGTCTGGGCAGAGTCCAAAGATGAATCCGGGGTCAGAGACAGGCAGAAAACAAGCAAAGTCCACTGAGCAATCCGCATCAAAACCGAGTTATCTGTCTGTGAGTAAATCCAGGTATTCAGATCAGATATTCAGGAGTCAGGGAAACAGAGTCCAGGAAGCATTGGCTGTAGGCCAGCTGTCCTCTTAAATAGGGCTATCAATCAGAACAGAGAGGGATGTGTCAGAGTCTGGGTGAAGTCTCTTCCTGTCCATTCAGACTCCCGGAAGTGAAATCAAGCCCAAGAGCTTACACTCTAGGCTTTGTGTACTTGCAGTGGGCTGAACACCAGGTGTCACTGTGGAGCATGCGACAGATGAACAACCTGCTCTGTTACAAACATCCAGCTGAGCATGTCTGCTGCTGCATGCAGTCCATGGCATAGCGTGCTCATGACGTTTAAAGGGCAGGAAAGGCGAGGAGACTGACATCCATTGATTAGGAAAACTGGCAATATTAATTATCTTGGGATCCAGCTAACCACTCCATTCCATTTATTATATTAAAACAATTACAATTCATTATTTCATAAATTGGGAGGAGACATGGACTCATCACCTGGTGTGAGGCTGTTTTAGTTGGGGCACATTAGGTCGATTACAATGACTTTGTTACCTAGACTGTTATATTTGTTCAGATATCTGTTCAGGCAGATTAAAAAAATTGAATCTAAAGTGTTGAGATTTATATGGCCAGGCAAAAGTAGAAGAATAAATCATATATTTATTATTGGAGAAAAGCCTAGTTGACTAATGATAGAGCAGAAAACGTGATTTCTTTCCATTGATTCTCTCATGTGGATAACTAAGGTAAAAAGCCCAGCTATATTATGTCATGTATCGCGATACTATTAGCAAAAATCATAACCTGATTTCCAACATACACCATTAGCCCCCTTAGGGGAAATTTCTAAGCCTGGGAGAAAAAGAGCATATCTAAAATGGTGGACACAGAAAGGTCTTTATAGAATCGTATGACTCCAAGTGGATTATAGAGTATGACAATTTTTATAGACAAATTTGAACTTCCTTTAACCCTTCTAGTGCCAGCTACGTGACTCTCACATAGCTGCCTCTCCAACCGTTAAGTGCCAGCTACGTGAGAGTCACGTAGCTGACTTTAGAGGCCCATAAAACAAAAAGTAAAAAACATACAGACTTACCTTACCCCTCATTTGAAAGGGCCAGCGATTATGTACAAGAATCCGCTGTTAGATTTCCGCCCCCAGGCCTCTGATCTTCAGGAGGGGGCCCGGAATAGCCCCCCCCCGCCGGCGCCGACATCTGAAAAGAAAAAAAAACAGTAAATGACATTTACTCACCTGGCAGCGCGATGGCTCTCCCCGGGTCTTCTCTTCACCAGGGGGGGCTCCGATCCCCCCCTGGGCTTTCCACGCTGCTTGTGAGGGCCCAGAAACGGGCCATCACCATCCTCTTCGGCCGGTGCTGGCCCCGCCCCTAGCCCCGCCCCTAACTCCGCCCACTTGATGACGTCATCCCGCTCCTCGGGTTACTGGCACCCGGGATCCGATCTGTCAGTTGTCAGCAGCGATCAGAGCAGGGAGGGTGGCAGGCAGGGTGGCTCTGATCTCCCTGCCTGCCACCCTCCCTGCTCTGATCACTACCGACAACTGTCATCTGTAGCAGCGTGGGACACTGGATCAGAGGTAAGTATAAGTGAAAATAGAATAATAAAGAACTTGTCTGGTGTCTTTTTTTTAACTTAACCCTTTGTGAACTGGTAAGGGGTCCATGAGACCCCTTATACCAGTTCACAAGGCTCTGGGTATGGCAGGTCACCTGCGGCAAGCGGGTGACTTGACATAACCCCCAGCCCCCCATTACCTGCCTCCCCAACGGCCAGGGGGGGGCAGAAGGGCCCGGGCCACGTGGCTATGTGGGCTAGTAGCCTGCAGGGCCAGGGGTCAACAACGCTGGCCCCTGCGCCCTGTTCTACAAGCCCCCATAGCTGGTCCGGGTCAGTAATGCTGGGTAAGGGGGACCCTATGTCATTTTTTGGGGGGGATTTTAAGGGTTTTTAACCCTTAGAATTCCAAAAAAGAAATGAGGTCCTGGGAGGGGGAACCCTATGTCATTTTTTTTTTTATTAACCCCTTACAACTATGCAATCATATTGCATAGTTGTATCCTATCTGGAATCTCCTAAACTGCTGTTTCAGGAAAGGGGGTATACCTATACATATGTGGTACCATTGTAACCGGGAGAAATAGGGCTTTCACACGCAATAATTTTATTAACAAACTTACATTTTTTATTACAAAAAAAACACTACAAATTGTAAAAAATAGGTTTTTTTCATTTTTTGCACATATTTCACCCAAAAGTATTGAGAATACACTAAAAAAAGGCCAAACAAGACATTTCATGTTGAAGCCCAGACTCTGCTGTGATACCTGATAATGAGCATGAAGAACGCTTCTGAACCACACCTGAGTGCCATCCTATTTCTTAAAACTAACTGAATACATGTTCACCTTAATTTTTTCTGCCAATTGTAAAGGTTTGCACACTTTTGCCATTGATAGATTATGTGATTCTGAATAATTTTTAATGTAATTGGCAATATTGCTTTGGTTATTTTTCTTCTATCTACTTTTAAGACTTATGTAAAGAATCAGATGTAGTTTCAGGCACCACTGTATAGTTCCACAAAAAATAATCATTCACCTGTTTATCTTTGAAATCCAATCAACATTATTTCCTTTGACAAGTACTGTATAAATATGCTGTGTCCATGAAGTTTTTGTTTGAGACATTCAAAATGTTTGAAATTAGACTTTGTAGCATAACAATGACAGCTAATATGAATCATACTTCAATGTCACAGCCTTAATTCAGATCTTGAAAGATTATGTGAAGTAGGCCCAGTACTAAACATTCTATATGTAGAAAAAAGTTATCATCAATGAAGAAATACCATATTTTAAATCCAATGATACATTTATTTATTCACCGAACACAAGGCCATTTGAGGGTTTCGGGGAGGCCTTGATCCTGTACATCTGCCAGCAAACCTGCCTGCTTCCTGCTCCACTCCATGTAGACTAACAACTCTGAAATAGGAGCACTAAGTGAGGCTGGTCTTGACAAACCCCTATCTCCAGTCAGTGCGGTCACACTTCTAAAGCTCCAGTGAAGAGGACACTAGGCCAACATCATTTAAGAACCTTGTGCTGCACACGGTTTAGTCTCCTGTGGGAAAGGTATTTTTTTGCTTATAACACACAGATGACCTTTGATGTTAATAAGCTGGTGACTGTGTGCCTGTAAATGAAAATGACATCTTTAGTTTAATAATGTTTTAATCATTTTGTGCTGTCACACACAAATCTCTAGAGAAAATTTAGAAAGTTGACACTTTCATTAGAAATCAAACTAGCTGAATATAATGAAGCATTTTTCTGTATGTTTGATTCTCTTAATAGGGGAGCTGTAATTTAATTTGAATAGTAGAGTGATTTTCTGAAAGCTTGAAGTACACAAAGCGATTGTCACGAGGCTCACGACTTTCTCACCCGACCTTCGGTCCTGCGTCGGCTGCGGTCGTTCAGCCGGAGCACGGGCGGGGCGGCGTCCTCGGTGGGCGGCTGTTCGGCGGCTTCCGTCCCTGACCGCCGCTCGGTTGCTTCCGTCGTGAGCGGCTGCTCGGCTGTTTCCGCCGCGTGCGGTGGCTCGGGCAGTTCCGCCGCGAGCGGCGCCTGGAGCGGCCGCCTCCCCGGCATCGAGGCGCGCTCCCGGCATCCTACGTCGTGCTCGCGCGCGCGAGCACTCAGTGTTTACTGCACACAGCGTGTCCGCCAGAGGTAATCAGTTCTGGGCTCATAGCCCTATGGGTGTGTGGGGAGGCTCCTGTTTGGGCCAATGAGCCCAGGATGGTTCTGGGCGGAACGCCCTGTATTAGCAAATCAATCTTTGTATCCTAAGTGCACCAATCATGTCCCTCTGTCAGGTC
This sequence comes from Gastrophryne carolinensis, assembly GCA_027917425.1. NCBI lineage: Eukaryota > Metazoa > Chordata > Amphibia > Anura > Microhylidae > Gastrophryne > Gastrophryne carolinensis. The sequence continues at coordinate 129,827,151 of CM051242.1, forward strand.
TGCTACTTCCTATAAAGGTGTTCATCACATTTGACCCTTGCCCGTGATAGCGTGCTGCTGGGTGTGAATTGGTGTCTGTTCCGTCTACGTTATCTTGCTGTGTATGACCATCCTTGATCGCTGCCTGGACCGACCTTAGCCTGTTTTCCTGACTACGATTTTGCCTGCTCCTCTGTACTGCGTACCTGTGATTCCCCGGTTTGACCTTTGGCTCGACTTGACTATTCTTCTGTCTCATCCTCGTGTACTGCGCTTCATTGGACTGATCTTCCGTGTATGACCTCTGCTTGTTTGACCCTGCCCAGTCTCGTTCCTGGTTCGTTTGCCTTCCCCTGCATAAGTCTGCATCCTTTGTGCTATAAAGTCCTGGGGGCAACCGTGCCCGGTGAGGCGTGTTTAGCGTCCCGGCAGACGGGGGCTTGTCTATAGGCGAAGCTAGCAGTGGAGATTGGGGGTTGCAGACTTATTTGGAAGGTGGGCGTCCCACGGGACCTGACATTATCACGGGCCCACATTATTTCCTAGATGGAAGAATTAATGCAGCAGGTGCAAGCTATGGCCACCGCCATCAACCAGCTGGCCCAGCGAGTGGCTACGCAGGAAAGTCGCCAACTACCTGCGCCACTGGATCCTGGGCCTTCAGTCGAGCCGAAGATTCCCCTTCCAGAAAAGTTCTTTGGGGAACGGACTAAATTCTCTAACTTTAAGAACTCATGTGAACTCTACTTCCGCCTACGGCCCCACTCATCTGGGTCAGAAACTCAACGAGTGGGCCTAGTTATCTCACTTCTCCAGGGTGACCCACAGACCTGGGCATTTGGACTGGCATCTACGGATGAAGCCTTACAGCCAGTCTCCGCCTTCTTTGCTGCCATGGAGCTGTTGTATGCAGACCCAGACCGGGCTTCAACGGCAGACTCTAAACTACGGAGTCTTAGACAAGCGAAACGGTCGGCTGAAGAGTATAGCGCAGAGTTTCGTCGATGGTCCATTGACTCCAAGTGGAATGACCCAGCCTTGTGCAGCCAATTTAGAATTGGACTCTCAGAAAATATTAAAGATGCTCTAGTGAATTATCCGCTACCCAAAAGCCTTGATGAATATATGCAACTGGCAATTAGAGTGGATAGACGTCTCAGAGAAAGACGCCAAGAAAAAGTCAAGGATCAACCTTGGGGATCCCCTCGCCAAGAGTTAAGTCCTAGGGGTATTGCCGCCTCATCTCCTATGACATCTGAAGAGCCCATGCAGTTGGGCGTGACTCATCTTTCTCAGGCAGAGAAAGTTTGACGCAGATCGCAAGGTCTTTGTCTGTACTGCGGGAATCCTGGCCACTTCGCCAAGAATTGCCCTAACAAGGGCCCGGTGGCGGGAAACTACAGCGCCTAGATCCAGTTGAGGGACTTCATCTAGGCGGTCAGGTATCATTCCCTCATGTTAATCGGTTACTCTTACCAGTTATGGTCTCTTGGGGCCTTTCCAAGACTTCGGTCTCCGCCTTCATAGACAGTGGAGCGGCTGGCAATTTCTTGGATAGGTCACTTGCCTCCACCCTTAATATTCCATTGATTCCGTTAGAAAATTCACTTCGGGTCCTGGCCATCAATAATGAACCCATCATAGGAGGATTGGTTTCCTTTAAGACCCCCTTGGTGAATTTAATTGTGGGATCAGCCCATTCAGAGGAATTAGAATTTTTTATTATTGAGAGTCCTGTATCTCCTATTGTGTTAGGATTCCCATGGTTAAAAACCCATAATCCGGTTATTAATTGGGAATCTGGGGATCTTGTTAAATGGAGTCCATTCTGTTATGAGCATTGTTTCTCTACAGCCCTTAGGTCCTCACAGGTCATTCTAGATGGTTTACCACCAGCCTACGCGGATTGGGCGGATGTTTTCTCCGAAAAATCCGCTGACACTCTCCCTCCGCATAGGGCCTATGACTGTCCCATCGATTTGCTTCCAGGTACTATGCCCCCTAGGGGGAAGATATACAATCTCACACGATCTGAAGAGCTGGCCATGAAAAATTATATTACGGAGAATCTCAAGAAGGGATTCATCCGTCCTTCCACCTCTCCTGCTGGTGCCGGTTTCTTCTTTGTCGAAAAGAAGGACGGCGGTTTACGTCCCTGTATTGACTACCGGGGATTAAACAAAATTACGGTCAAGAATAGATATCCCTTACCCTTAATCAATGATCCCTTAAATCAAGTATCTGGGGCTCAGATTTTTTCCAAACTTGATCTTAGAGGGGCATATAATCTTATTCGTATACGCCAGGGGGATGAATGGAAGACAGCCTTCAATGTCAAAGATGGTCACTACGAATATTTGGTTATGCCCTTCGGCCTATGTAATGCCCCTGCAGTCTTCCAAGATTTCGTGAACGACATTTTTCGCGATTTCTTGGGTCGTTTTTTGGTGGTCTATTTAGACGATATACTCATTTTTTCCCGTTCCCTGTTGGAACATCGTCAACATGTAAAAGCGGTGTTACAAACGTTATGGGAGAACCATCTGTATGCTAAAATTTCTAAGTGTGTATTTGAAGTTTCTGAAATTCCGTTTCTAGGATATTTGATCTCTAAGCGTGGGTTGGTTATGGATCCCTCCAAAGTATCCGCGATACTGGAGTGGGAGCAACCAAGAACCCTAAAGACGCTTCAGAGGTTTTTAGGATTTGCAAATTTTTATAGACAATTCATAAGGGGGTTCTCTTCCATAGTGGGGCCCTTAACTGATCTTACACGGAAGGGTGCTTTTGTTGAGGAGTGGCCTCCCTCAGCAATAAGCGCTTTCCAATTACTAAAAAAAACCTTTACTTCAGCTCCGGTGTTGATCCACCCCAATATTAATCACCCGTTCCTGTTGGAGGTCGACGCTTCCGAACTTGGTGTGGGAGCTGTTCTCTCTCAGTATTCTGGCAATCCGGAGAGACTGCATCCCTGTGCCTTCTTTTCACGTAAATTTTCTCCTGCCGAACGTAATTATGATGTTGGTAATATGGAACTATTGGGTATTAAACTGGCCTTTGAAGAATGGCGACACTGGCTGGAGGGTTCTCTACATCCCATTACTGTATATACTGACCACAAGAATCTAGAATATATAGAGTTCGCCAAAAGGCTCAACTCCCGTCAGGCTCGCTGGGAACTCTTTTTCTCTCGTTTTAACTTTATTATCACCTACAAACCAGGGGAAAAGAATACCAAAGCAGACGCCCTATCTCGTAATTTCGGAGACTGTAAGGATCGATTCGATCCTGCAAAACCGATTTTACCCTTAGGTTGTATTGTGGGTGCCCTTCTCCCTGATTTGTCTAGTTCTTTGACGCCATATCAGATTGATACTCCTCCCGGTAAACCCTCTGAATGCCTATTTGTTCTGCCTCATTTACGTCTTGCCGTTTTACAGGAACTTCATGATGCCAAGTCCGCCGGTCACTTAGGGATTCGGAAAACACTGGCTATCGCCAAACGCCATGTCTGGTGGCCTACCATCAGACGCGACATAACCACCTTTGTTGAAGCTTGTCCTGTATGTGCGCGTAGCAAGACTACCCATGGATCTCCAGCAGGATTATTAGTACCTCTGGAGATTCCTGGTGAGCCATGGTCCCACATATCCATGGATTTCATTGTCGATCTGCCTCAATCACAGGGGAATACTGTAATCTGGGTGGTGGTTGACCGCTTCAGTAAAATGGCGCACTTTATTCCTTTGGTAAAACTTCCATCGGCACCAGAGTTGGTGCAGTTATTCATTAAGCATGTTTTCCGTCTTCATGGTATACCACAGAATATTGTTTCAGATTGGGGGGTTCAGTTTGTATCCCGCTTCTGGAAAGCTTTTTGTACTCGGTTGGGCATTAAAGTTTCCCTTTCTACAGCCTATCATCCCCAGTCTAATGGACAGACTGAGCGGGTGAATCAGACCTTAGAACAATACTTGCGCTGCTTTGTATCTGATCGTCAAGAACAATGGGCGGAATTTATCGAGTTTGCAGAGTTCGCCTTTAACAATGCGCCTAGCGAGTCGACCAAGTTTTCGCCGTTTTTCTGTAACTATGGCAAGAATCCCAAGGCATCGTCCTTCTCTGGTCCTTCCTCCAACCTGCCGGCCTTGGAGGAATGGTTACGGGAAAGGACTAAGGTGTGGTCTGAAATACAGACGAACCTTAGGAAAGTCTCTGTGAGATATAAAGTGTTCGCGGACCGACATAGATACCGGGAACCACCATTTCAGGTGGGAGACTGGGTCTGGGTCTCCACTAAAAATATAGCTCTTAGACAACCCTCGCCTAAGTTGGGTCCTAAGTACATCGGTCCTTTTCCCATCACAAATAAGCTGAGTAATGTTACCTTTAAAGTCAAGCTACCTATGTCCATGAAGATTCCGTCTACTTTTCATGTTTCCCTATTAAAATCCGCCAGAAACGTTCAGGTGTCATCTCCTCCTCCAGTTGTAATGGGAGATGAACCTGAATACGAGGTTAACAGAATACTCGACGCTCGAATGGTCCGAAATTCATTACAGTATTTAATTGATTGGAAGGGTTTTGGTCCTGAGGAGAGGTGTTGGGTACCGGGCAAAGATGTTCATGCCAGAACCTTAGTCAATATATTCCATCGTGAGAATCCTGATAAACCTGGGAAGGGTCCGAAGGCCCCTCGTGAAGGGGGGGGTAGTGTCACGAGGCTCACGACTTTCTCACCCGACCTTCGGTCCCGCGTCGGCTGCGGTCGTTCAGCCGGAGCACGGGCGGGGTGGCGTCCTCGGCGGGCGGCTGTTCGGCGGCTTCCGTCCCTGACTGCCGCTCAGTTGTTTCCGTCGCGAGCGGCTGCTCGGCTGTTTCCGCTGCGAGCGGCGCCTGGAGCGGCCGCCTCCCCGGCATCGAGGCGCGCTCCCGGCATCCTACGTCGTGCTCACACACGCGAGCACTCAGTGTTTATGCCCTCCGGCGGTGCTGCACACAGCGCGTCCGCCGGAGGTAATCAGTTCTGGGCTCATAGCCCTATGGGTGTGTGGGGAGGCTCCTGTTTGGGCCAATGAGCCCAGGGTGGTTCTGGGTGGAACGCCCTGTATTAGCAAATCAATCTTTGTATCCTAAGTGCACCAATCATGTCCCTCTGTCAGGTCTGCTACTTCCTATAAAGGTGTTTCCATCACATTTGACCCTTTCCCATGATAGCGTGCTGCTGGGTGTGAATTGGTGTCTGTTCCGTCTATGTTATCTTGCTGTGTATGACCATCCTTGATCGCTGCCTGGACTGACCTTAGCCTGTTTTCTTGACTACGATTTTGCCTGCTCCTCTGTACTGCGTACCTGTGATTCCCCGGTTTGACCTTTGGCTCGACTTGACTATTCTTCTGTCTCATCCTCGTGTACTGTGCTTCATTGGACTGATCTTCCGTGTATGACCTCTGCTTGTTTGACCCTGCCCAGTCTCGTTCCTGGTTCGTTTGCCTTCCCCTGCATAAGTCTGCATCCTTTGTGCTATAAAGTCCTGGGGGCAACCGTGCCCGGTGAGGCGTGTTTAGCGTCCCGGCAGACGGGGGCTTGTCTATAGGCGAAGCTAGCAGCGGAGATTGGGGGTTGCAGACTTATTTGGGAGGTGGGCATCCCACGGGACCTGACAGCGATTTTCAGCATTTTAACCTTATAATTAAAGTGAGTACTCAGTTGTACGGACGGGCAGGCTGATTCATCAATAACGCCAGGTAGCGACAGGTGAGCGTCTGTAGCAGCATTTTCAGAGTGCCCGCTAGTAGTCGCTGTGCTCGGCCGTGGGTCGCTACTTCATAGCGACTCAGTCACTGTTCAGTAATGTTGAATACATTGTGAGGAGTCGCTATTTCACCAGTACAGCGCTGTATGGGAGCGCATGTTAGCGACTGCTCATAGCGTCCGACTCACACCATATTCAGCAAAAGAACAGCCTCACAAAACTCAGGCGCTGAAAAATGGTTGTTTGAAGCCCAGAGCGCAGGAGGCGGTGTGTTTAAAGTGTGTTTTCCAGCATCTATCCACTAGTAACAAAGCGAAAACATATGGAATTACATTGTAGCAACATTGTAACATAAACACTTTAATGGCAGACTTGTAATGTCATTTCTGAAGAAATATATAAAAAATTGAAAAAAATTGAAAAAACTGCTTCAATGCTAGAACAGGTCACAGAATTATTTGTGAATTTTTGAAAAAAAAATAAATGAACAAAAACCCCGTTTAAAGAGAAGAAAAGGATCGTCCATTGAAATGTATGGGAGAGCGACTGGTAGCGAGAGGTCATACCTGGAGCTGTGCAAAGCTGAACGCTGGCGCTGTTCGCTGAGGCTGTGAAAATGATGAATCAGACGCTACATGGCGTTATCCCAGTCGCTAAACAGATTCTGCTTGATAAATGTGTAATTGAGTGCCGTGTCCGGCTTTCACCAGTCGCTACCTCTCATTAACCAGCCACTACCTGACGCAATCCCTTCTTAAATAAGGGCCTAAGTAAGTCAATCACGCAGCCTAACACCCTCTGTCAATCGCTGTCGCTCCCACTTTACATTTACTGGTAGTTCACCCCATTTAGAACTTGTGTGGGAAAAAACACATTTGTGGTCATTATGGGTGGCAAACACTCGCACAATAAGAACACATAATGGCACTACTGCATGTAAACATTAAAGTGTGTGTTGTTTGTGTTGCAAAGCACTAGTAACAAGAGGTGTACAGGTTCCCGAACATGAACACAAACGCCTCCTGGAAGTTTGTGTTTTTGCTTGGACTTTGGATGCTGAACAGTGCAACTTTTTTCTCCCACTCCCTGGAGCTCTGCTGACAGAACAGTCTGGACACAGCCAAAAACTTAACCCCACCACGCTGTCTGCTGCACATTGTGGTTGTCAGCAGAGCTCCAGGGTTTGGGGGAAGCCAACTATGCTGTCAGCTGCCCAGTCGTTACTGGAATTTCGTTCAGTGACAGCTCATAAATGTTCAGAGGCAGGGCCCCTGAGTATGTGTGTCACTGGAGGGCAGGGCATGGAGGGGTTTCCCAGTGAATACACTCCATGCACTCCAGTGAGGCACATACTAAGAGGCCCTGCCTCTAAGCATATAAGAGCTGTCAATAGGGCGAAATAGTAGTAGGGACCTAACACATTTATTTTTTACTTTAAAGAAATGATTTGCACAAAACCTTTACCTTACTCACAGCAGTTTAAATGGCTTAAATGACCAGTATATAGCCATTTTACACCACCAAAGTTTGGGTCCCCAATGACTTCTAATGAGTTGGGGGGCAAATTTGGGTCCCAAACTGAAATTTTCACTAAAACATGGGCCAAACCAAATTGACAAGGGTCATAAGAAAGGGGCACAACTCCACAAATACCATAAAATAATAATATGTTATTAAATGTTACACTATAGCAAAAATAAAAACACACATGCAACACAAAAACACTGTTAAAATCAATTAATACTTAGCAATCCATATTATAGAAGACCACAAGGTATCAAAAAGTACAAATAGAAACAGTGTTAAATTGCTCCACAAATAGCCCAAGGAAAAAAAAATTATATATATATATATATATATATATATATTTCTAATTACTCAAGTGAGTGTTCAATTACTCCACTTTGTGCAAAAATTACAAGTAAAAAAAGGTAATTTATCAAGACCATAAACCTGTGCAATCAATCAAATCTAAAGTGCAAATGCTAGATAAGGAGGCTGTATACACTAAGTAAAGCAGGGGATGCGACCCCCAATGTAAACCCAATACACAAAAGTGCTGTTAGTGCAGAGGGCTGTTTAAGGGAGCTGAGATAGTAAGAAATCACTAGGAAAGAAAATGTAAAGATCATACTGTCCTTGTGGTCAAACGTGACTAATCATCAGGCAGTGGATTGAAGGCAGGAGACCCCACGCGTTCCGCCAATCCGCTATGGCGGAAATTTTCACTAAAGTACGACTGAACCCGATGGTTATTGTACAGACCACAGTTCACAAGGACAGCTACATTTGGGACATAACATCAATCAATAAAATCAATTCTGATTAAATATTATAGAGCTCTATGGAGCATGGGTCAGTACTGCAAGCCACATGGGTCCAACAGCTACCTCTGACCACAGCACAGCATGCTCATGACTCATAAAGCTGCACTATGACTCGTCCTCCCCAGCTCAGCCACAGCACAGAAAATAAAGTGAAGAAAGTGGCTTTGCTTGGGTTACATAAGGTATTTACATCGAGACACTTTTAAATGGCTAATATTACACTAATCCATACAGGGGCATACAGGGGGAAAAGTTAGTGCATGCCTAGACAATCCCTTAATAAACTTAAATACATTTTGTTAACCAACATTGGATGCTGCATGTGCTGGACTACTCCATTTGCATGAACAGTAATATATAAGTTCTGGCAATATCTGCATGCCCCAGTATTAACTGGGATAGGTTAGAAATATGCCACCAAGGGGTGGGCTATAGATTCCACAGGTGAAACTAAGAAAGGCTGCTTGCTCAAGCCTTCTATCTATTGGGTATTGGGGCAAGTAGTTTGGCCCCACAGAACCTACAGCTCTGATTTTAACCCCCCCCCCCCCCACTGCATACATTCCACAGGTCATGTACAGGGGTGGACTAGAACCCAACAAATTACTAGACACACTGTCTGGTATACTTTCTGGCAACAGGGATGGATAGATAGAGCAGGAGGAAGGGTGAAGAAGCACAGACCTGGGAGCAAAGGGGTGGATAAGCAGAGAAGGAATTACTGGGGAGAGCCGGGAGAAAGAGTGATGGATGGGCAGATTTTGTAAGAGGGATGGATGGGGAGAACTAGAAGGATAGGGATGGATAGGCACAGAGCTGGGGGGAAAAGTGATAGATGGGCAAAGCTAGAAGAGTAATGGATGGGCAAAGCCGGGAAGCCAGGAATAATAGGGGCAAAGCTGAATGGACAGGGATTGGATGGGAAAAGCTAGGGGGACAGGGACTGGGTGGACAAACCTAGGAGGACAGGGATTAGATATCTGGGAGGACAGTGGTGGGCAGAGTGGTAGAGCTGGGAGGACAGGAACGGGTGGGGCAGGAATAGCTGGGGCAGAGCTGAGGGGACAGGGACCAATGGCTTTCTGGAGAAAACCCGGCACCCATGTCAATTTTGCCAGGAGAGCATGAAAAAAAGGCGAAGTTTCTCTGGCTGAGGGTTAATGTGCAAGGGGACCTCAGCAATCAGAATGCCCCCCTCCCCCAGAGCTAATGTATTTATGTAAAATGGGTGTTGATCTGGTTTAACTGTTTTAAAGTCATTGTCCTGAAAAAACATATATATGCTCACCTTTTCTCCCCAGAAGCTCTTCACTCCTACCAATACCACAGAATGAGCGCCCCATCATCCAGAATAGTCAGACGTCAAGACAGAATCACCCTCCACATGCCCACTACATTCATTGCAATGGAGGGGGACATGATGAGGAGAGGAGCTGTAGGGGGCAAATGTATTTTTTTTAACTGTTTTCTGGCACAACCAACATTTCCTCCATTGATGATCTGGTTGCCTGCTGAACCAGAATATTAAATTTCATTTGGCTGAACTGCATCAGTACAGGCATATTCAGGCAACATTATTACACACATTTAATTGCTCTGGTTTAGAATATTAAACAATAAAATATATGTAATATAACAGTTAATGTAAAAGACGAGTTATGTAAATATGGTTAATAATCTATAATGGACTTGTATATGTCAGCTATAATTCATGCATTATGTTCTCCTCTGTATTATTGTTTTACACTTTGAAAGAAAGTTATTTTTAGTAGAGCAATGTTGGGATTGGACAGTCTTTTCCAGCCATACCAAGAAAGACATAAGAAATACACATCATTTTCAGGTCCATTTACTTCTTTGCAGGCACAACATAATTATTTATTGTGAATAGAGATGGGCAACCCCCCCAAGGTTCGGGTTCAGCAAGTTTTGCCGAACTTTGAATGAATGTTCGGGTTCGAGTTCCTGAAATCGCCCTCTATTGAAATCAATGGGGACTCGAACTTTGGGGGGGTTACTGTGGCAGGGGAAGGGGAGGGGGTTACAGAGTGTGCAGCTTAAGTGCTAATGTAACTCATCTGAGCCCCAAAATTCTGCTGTCAGCAAACTGGCTTCAGCCAGGGCTACAAAAAGATGGCCGCCCACTCCCATAACAAAGCAAACTTCTAGTGTCAGCACTAGGAGTGTCCTCCCTCATGTCCTCATTCATGGGAGCTGGCAACCATCTTTTTGTAGTCCCAGCTGGGGCCAGTTTCTGACAGTTGCTGGCAGAAGAGGATCGGGGCTCAGGTGATTTACTGGAGCTACAGCATCAACCAGCTTTTCCGTGTTCAGACTAAAACGGAGAACTTTTCTTAATGTTAAATCCTCCCAAATAACAAGGGACACCCACTCTTCATCAGGAGAAAAATAGTTTCAGTCAAATCTTTTTTACCATAAGAACAATACATTTTTTGGAGCTTCTATTTTGTCTAGAATGCGCTGGTCGGTGTTTCATCATTACAGTTACAGGATATCACTGCTAGGGACAAAGGGGACAAACTTTACAGTGTATTTAGGCTGCGTTTTAGCTGTTGCTGTCCAAATTATACATTGGTAAGCAAAAGAAACCATGAAAAACTATTTTTCCAGATAAAAATAAAATGACAATTGGCAACAGCTAGGTCCTGCCTTTAAATTATTAAGTCACAATGCAAGTTCTGCACAAATTAAATGTGTGTAATATTATTTATAAGCATAAAACACTTCAGTACATATCTGCCAATTGTGCTTTATTGGATCTTGACCTACAGCGCCACTATAAACCGCCACTGCTTTAACCAGAGCACCTGGCAATATATATATATATATATATTTGCCTGTTGTATTGTTTGTTAAATTGCACACTGAGTACCGCTGAAACAAAATTTGGTGCTAAGTGGTATTACAAGCTCTGATGCTTGATAACTCAAGCTCCCCATGTTTTTCTTAGAAGAAAATACCATTACCTGTTAATTGTTATCTCTAAATGTATAGAAATTAACTGTACTTTGTCCTTTGGTTGAACTTGATCATACGTGATGACTTTAACTGTATTAGCTATGTAACTAGCCAGATTGCACCCTGAAACCTAGATTGTGGAGGAGAAGAAGCTGGCTTATATTTCTGCCCCTGTAGGGTCAAATAATACCCATGCTCCCAAAATCTAAAAACCATGCGCAACTTCAACCGCATGCAGAAACTTTTGATTTGGCGCACAATTAATGACACCGTGCAATCGGTTCATGCACGTGTACATTGCATGCGTGAAAGACATTCGCAAGCTTCCACATGAAATGTAACTCTTTTTATGCGGAAATGGCCAAGATCCTTGCACATTGTGCAGGCTAAGGCAGTCAACGGTCCCCATGGCCCCCATGTTTCTCCCTGTCTTTACTATTTAGCAGTGGCAAATTTGTTTTTCCTGCTACTTCAGGCAAATCTCTATTCTTCAATCTGTAGTGTATGGCGCATGGGGCGCATGGGGCGCATATGTTCACCATATGTTTTTTATGTGTAGTGTTTTATTTGGCGGTATCTTGAATTTAATTGACCAACAGTGTTGTGTTTCCCAATGTTTTGTCCCAGATGATCTATTTAACCCTCCATCCCTGTATTGTTTGTTGAGTGCTTAATAATTGAGCTACTAATGTATTGTTTCTTCATGTTTTTTTTTTTTAAACATTTTTTGCCAAGTGTCCACCTTTTGCGTTTGTAGCTTAAAATAATATTAACTTTGTAAACTTTTAAAACTATTTCCCACATTTTAATTTTCAAAAAATTAGTTAAAAATGATTAAAATTATTTTGCCACTGCCACTTTCTTTCATAAAATACATGCCGGCTATTGCCAGCATGTGTTTAATAAATGAATTAAGCATGTGAGCTAGTAAAGTCGGAAATTTCCTCCTGCTTTTTTGCAGAGAAACACATTTGTGCACACTTTTCACCTCTCAAAACAATCCCCGTGTTAGGGCGGGCGCTGCACGCCCATCTAGCAGCACTTCACTTACCTCCATGGCTGCATCCAGCCGTCATCCATTTTGCAGCACTTCCCTCATGGCGGTTTCCAGCTGTCTCCCTTCCCAAAATGCTTCCTTCTCGCATGCTCAGGTGCGCGCACGTCTCCGTCCACTAGAGGGTAGTGCCTGTACAGCACTGATTGGTGCCTGGACATCCAAGCCTGCATCCACTTCTCCTATTTAAAGAGGCACTTCCTTCCTTCAGTGCCAGATCTTGGTCTCTCCATGCTTGTTGAAAGTCAGACATTCTTGGATTGCTCACCCGTGTACCGACCTCTGCCTGTCCCCGACTCTGAACCTTTGCTGCCTGCCCCGACATTGGCTACTCACCTTTACCGCGAACCTGTGCTGCCAGCCCCTATCTCTGCCTGTACTTACTACGCCTTTTGCCTGCCTGTGGGGCTGGGCCGCTGTTGGGGGGGTAGCGAACTGGGAATCACTCGTCGCACAAGACCAACCTGCCTTGCGGTGGGCTCTGGTGAATACCGGTGGCCCTTTAGACTCCGCTCCCCTGACACGGTACCCGCCATCGGTCCCACAGTTAAAGCGGATCCACACCCGAGTCCGCTCCACCCGGTCCGTGACACCCTGAACCTTACACAAATATACTCTCTGAGTACACTTGCACATGAAATCTTACTCCATGCCCAAACTTTTTTTTTCAGTAGGGTTACTTTTACCTGTGGTCAGCTGATAAAAGATATCCCAATCAAGATGGTCTGGGAGGAGGGGAGTGGGACAACTGCCCCCACAGAATCAGCCACTAAATGGAGGAAACAAGCATTACCACTTACATTCGGGTGAAACGCAGCAATGCCGTGAGCTGCACACGCTGACGGATGCCCCCATCACCTCACTGGAGCCCCACCGCCAAATTAACTTAGCATCTTCGCATTCTCTTTCAAAGGCTCGGGCATGGCTCTATAGTTTTAGTGCGGGCCATGCGTGAAGGTGTGCGTGTATTCACGCCATGCAGGATGCAGCTCCACACATAACTGGACGTTACGTTTCACCAGAGCATAAGCAGAAATGCTTCTGACGCATTGTTTCTTCCATCTACCCGGTACCCATCACAGCGATGGCGAGACACGCAGCAGCCATCGCTCCAAGACGCAGCCTTCATTCATCAGCTAGTCGCTGATTCCCTAAGGGATGGCTGTCCGACTCCCCTTCTTATGAACCATGGGATATCTTTTATTAGCTGACCACAGGTAACTGAAACTCTGCTGATACACTCTTTAAGGAATTAAGCATACAAATGTGGCAACTTTAAAATTCTAAATTCTCAGATAAACTAATCAACTTATGAGGTAAATGAATATATGGTATATAAGTATATTATGGATATTTTAACCTGTGATATTCATATTGCCTCTTTTGTTCTCTCTTGCTTGTTTCCCCCATCTCTATGGCTAGTGCTTATAAGGTGTTGGAAAGGAGGTGTGACACATGTCCACCTACACAGCATCTTGATACATGATTACAGCAGCAATTGTATGTATATGGACTATGTGAAATTTTATGTAATTTTAAATATATGATGAAATCAAATTTTGCTATATTTTGCAAATGTTGGGAGTGGCAAGTATTTGAGCAATGAGAACAGCCCGGGTCTCACCCATCTAACTTTATTCCTTATATATTACAACAGTAATTTATAAACCTTGGTAATCTATCTAGAGATGATTATTGTACTATTTTGGTGTGCCTCCACCAAGGTAACCCATTTTGTGTTTCAGTAAGTATATTTATGTATATCATACTTCTTTAATTTAATAGCAAATTAGAAATATTCTGCATGTCATATTTTGTGTTTGTTTTGCTTTTACATTTTGCATGCCTGCTTATGAATACTAAATATAATAGGTTACATTGCCTACTGTGTACTACTCAAAGAATTAACAGCTCTTCAAAGAAGAGACTAATGTTGCTATTACCAGTGCCTGTATGCTTGATTGTACAACCACTACTAATCTGAATTCAGAAACGCTATAAATTGGCAGGTGTGTAAATGTTTGAAGAACCCAGTAAGACTTTCTATCTTAAAATACAAAGGAATGGGCAAATTACCGACCAATTTCATTGCTATACATTGAAAATGATCCTAGCCAACAGAGTCAGTGGGTTCTTGGGAGATATAATCCACAGAGGCCAGGTAGGCTTTGTTCCTAAGAGGCAGGCAGAATATGGAGTCTGAAGGATACTACAGCTAATTAACGGCGTGAAGGCCCAAAACCTTGAAGCTATGCTTCTCTCCTTAAATGTGGAGAAAACTTTTGATTTTCTCGCTTGCAATACCCCCAATTCTCCTTGCATAAGTGAGGCTTTGGATCAGGCTTTCTTTCCTGGATCTTGGCCCTTTATGCCCAACCATTGGCCCATATTAAGTATGCAGGCTTTAACTCTGCAAGCTTTCCAATAAAGAGGGGCACGAAACAGGGATGCCCATTATCCCCCATATTTTTTTTATTTTAGCTCTAGAACCACTAGCAATGAAATTAAGACAAAACCCTTCAATTAAGGGGATCCCTCTGGCGGGCACGAACACAAAATGTCCTGATATGCTTCTAATGTTCACCTACCCACACACGTCAGCCCCAAATGCTATCAAACTACTTATTTCTTTTGGCCAAATATCAGGTCTCAAACTGAATACTTCTGAATCCATGGCCCTTGACATTTGTTACTCCGAAAGTACGAGACAGACATTATCCCACAATTTTACATGTTCCTGGAGACTACCATATTTAGGGATTAGATTGACGGCTAGTTATGATAAGCTATACGAAACTTACTACCCAGAAACACTCAGATCACTGGATGCCCTCTGTGCCAATCCCAAAGCGGGCATTAGGTACCCTCCAACAGAAGATCTTGTCTTTCACTTGGAACAAGTCTAATCACAGGATAAAAAGAACTACATTATTTTGCAAAAAGGAACTTGCTTTCCCCTCCCTCCATAAGTATTATGTAACACCCCAAATCACTCCACTAGTCCTGCTGCATGCACCAAGGCATATACCTACATGGGTGTCCAATGATGTGGCCAGCTGTGGCACAATTTCACCGGCCTCATTGTTATGGATGCCTAAAACCCTAAAACCCTCAGTCCAAAACATTCCCCTCCCCAAATGCCGAACTTTACCACAGACTACTGGCTGAAGTCTGTGTTTGGGTTTGAGAACCCCAACTTGCAAAGTTTGGTACAAACCCAAACTTTGTGGCTCGAGTTCCCCCATCTCTACCCAATGGTAATAAATCTGATGAGATTGCAAGATTTCCAGGCCAGGCTTCATGTTTGAGGGCCCAGATCGGAGTATACTTGATATTTGGGATTATGAATGATCAAGTCCCCTTTACCCCTCACAGCAAATAATATTGCTTACTTTGTATGGTAGTATAGATTTTATGTCAATATCTCGGGGGATACCATCAGATCTTTTGGGGCAAAGGACTCTAAGGGCTCTGTTAAGTTCTAGTCTTTCAATTGGTAATGAAGAAATAAGCTTCTGTAGATTGACTGTTACGGTCAAATCTTCAATAGATATAGGGAGCCCCTGGTTACGGACATTGTCCCTCCTAGACCTGTTCTCCAAGTCTTTCATCTTTTGTTGTGTGGCTGAAGTTTTATCCCTGGTAAGCTCAGAATCTGATTCACAGAATTCTAGGGCTGCAACTATATCATCCACTTTATTTTCCAATCTGCCGGTTCTAGCACCCAGGTCTTTGATGTTGTTGTGAGCGCTGGGCTACTGCTGTAACAGTCAACTGGACAATGGGATCAACCAAATCGGTGGGCAGCTGCGAGGAATCGATGCCACAAGGTGAGTCGAGAATGCCTCTTTCCCGGTGTCCTGCCATCTTGGTCTCGCTGTGGTGGGAGTGATGGAAAGATGTACACATGCTGCCCGATTTCTGCCAGCGCGATTACGCTCCATACTTGCCCATAGCGACCGTCAGGTCCTGGGCTGGGCGGAGGTTCAGGTAGGTGCCAACTTGCGTAGGTCTGGGTGTGGTCTCTGTGCTCTCAGGTTGTGAAGCTGCACTAGAGAGTGTCCATCTTCTCCAGTGGCTAGCCACACCCCCCTTACTCCAGTTTTACAAATCTCATCCATTATTGCCTAGTTTGTGAGCATTTCAAGATGCACAGGCAATACTCTGATCAACAGACATATGTGTATACAATATTGTAATTTCTTGTCGCTTAACCTTGCCAGACTACCTAAAAATGTTGTCACCCTCTGTTGCCAGACCATTTTTCACTATTTTGTGCTATACATGTTTAGCAGAGTCTAGGCTGTAACATGTCTTGTTAAAAAATTAAATTAAAATAAAAAAAAATTATGTTTTTTTCAATAAAATCGTATTACGTGTAAAAGCCGCTTATCTCCCGGTTGCAATGGTACCACATATGTAGACTTCCCCAAACTGAAACAGTGAGTTTTTCAGATAAAATACAACTACTATGCGCACCTTGCAGTTCTTCAAGAAACTGTCTAGGGAAGAGTTGCCAAACATCCCAAAAGTAAAGCATGCACATAATGGTAATTTTACTTAAAAATTCCAGACAAAGTATGTACCTTGTGCTTTTTCAACCAAAAAAGCCCTTTACAAACCATATATTCCCTGAAAGTACACACCTTAGGCTTTCTACATGTACCCAGCTTGTTGTAGTGGGTCCACCTTTATGGAATTAATCCATTGATGAATTATTTGGTTTCATGGGGCTTGCATAAAAAAAACGAAAAAAGCAAAATCAAAACCACATTTTCCTAGAACCAAAATATGCAAACAAGAAGTTAAATCTAAAAAAGAAGGAAGGTCCCCCGAACAAACAATACCAAACATGCATACGTACTTTCAAGGGTAGAGCTGCCAAGCACCCCAAAATAAAGTATACACGTAAGGGTAATTTTACTTAAAAACGTCTGCCCTGCAAAGTGTGCACCTTGCGCTTTTGCAACCAGAACAACCCTTTACATTTGAAATACCCCCCCCCCCCCCCACAAACTATATATTTCCTGAAAGTACACACCTTAATATTTATAGGTGTACCAAGCTTGTTGTAGTAGGCACATTTAATGTTAGCATGCAGTGATGAATACTCCCATATTTTTTTTAATACATTTTTTTTCAGGCATACACTTGGGGGCTACAGTTTGTCCTAAACTGCCCTCAGTTTAAAAATGTAAGCCTAAGTGACAAAGATATAAGGTTGAAACTTTTACCTTCATTTGCAGCCTGCAGCATTTAATTGGGAGTAGACTGGCTGATGCAGCCAGCGACCCACACCTACAACACAGTCTGATACACAACTAATAGTTGTATTAATATTTGTTTGATTTCTTTCAGTGCTTTGCTGAGTTTGCTGACAGGCAGAGATGATCTGGAGGGAGATGTGCTCAAGCACAGGCCACGCTAGGAAATCTGACTGATAGTCTAGTGTGGATACAAAAGGGAGGGGTGTAAACACGGCACACAGCTCCAGGGCTTGATCTGTGCAAGACACTTCTGAAAGTCATGGACAAGTAGCTGATTTACAACACTGTCTAGCGCTGATTGCTAGAGAGGACCTACTGGCATTATCCATTAAGGTGAGGAAATGGCTGTTAGTTTTAACCCTTACCTGGACAGTTACTTTTACAGGCATTTCATGTGACACAGTTAGAAATTAACTCCAATTGAGTCTCAAATTCCATAAATTGTGGGATTTCGTTTCAAAGACTTCTAAGTGCCATACATGAATTTTCAGCAATTTTGATATGGAATAAAATAATGGGAACTGAACCAAATCTTACAGCTAAATCAGGAGAATCGGAATACATTGATGTATATTATGACCATAAATACTGACCCAAGACAAGCTATGGCTTCAAGACTAACTGACCATTTTACTGTGTGTTGAGTTGAAGAGGCAAATGACTGCATTGTCCTGAGGTCAAAGAGGCTGTGAAAAGAGTGGAGCGGCTCTCCAAATGTTTAAAGTTTTGTGTCATAATTATTAATTTTATTTGTTTGTAATCACATTATCGCATTATCAATTATAAACCTTATAATAATGAAACACTGACACTGAAATACACAAGATCACTGGGGAAATGTAAAATATACTTGAAATACTTTTTACAGCCCTTCAGTTATTGCAGACTGTTACTGCTATCATTTCAGGGCCTAATAATTACTTAATAATTACCTTCGGGCTTTAAAATCTTTTGCATTTACCTGACTCATGTTCTTTTATTAATTTAGCATTAAACTATACATTATAAGTGGAAACAACTGGCAGAAACAGAGGAAGGCATTTGCATTTTTATACAACAGTTATCCTCCAGTGTAACTGAGAATGTCCCCTTTACCAACTTCAAAATGTAAAACATTTCAAGAGTAAAGCTCTAGGGTTCTCTGTGAGTGGATAAAAATAATTAGCATCAATAACTGTTAAGTGCAGCACTTGCCAAGTTTTTTATTTTATAATATATTTTATTAAAAGGAAATCTTTTTTTAAGAAAATTATTTATTTTAAAACAATAAATGAAGGCACTAAAAGGCTATGCAAACCAAATAGCTATATAGGAAGAAGAAAAAAATAACTAAAATGCATTAATACAGATCATAGTGGTCATGGTTTGGGGCTCCTAGGGTTGTACCTAGGCTCAAGCGGACTGACAAGAGATAGAAACTAAACAGGTAACTGTGGCACAGGCTGGGAACAGTAGTTGGAGAAACTAATAAGAGACTGGTTGGCAAAGGAAAATAACAATTTCTAAACAAGAGAATACCGACAGATAATGTTTCCAGGAACAGGTAGGCAGTGCACAGTCCAAGCACAGGTGGATCTCCAGCCACAGAAGTAGAACATAGGCAGATAACAATGCAAAAAGGCTGTGGCTCAGGCAGGTAGGAATTCAGGGACAGGAGTGTAGCTTATGCAGGTTTATGTAAATGTATGGAGTCCAGACATAGATCTATGTATGTTCTCCTGTTAGTTTCAGTTCACTGAAGAATGTGCAGGATGCTCCAGAGGATAAAGGGTGAATATATATCTAATACAGCAAAAAGCACAAGTAAAAGTCCAGAATCCTTGGAAAAATGGCTCCCATGCTTGCCCAACACTACTAAAAAAGTGAATGACATAAATACACACTGAAATTTTAAACCTTGATTTGTTAAGAACATAAAATGTTGGTGCTGTTACAGAAGCTGCTAAATATAGTTACAGTCGGCATCCAAGGTCCACTAGTGTTCTTATCTAAAACAGAGGGCTGTTGGTGGAGAGGCAAAAGGGTATCAACTATGATATGGCCCTGGATTCTAAAAAACTACAGGGTGGGGATTCCATTCTGTGTGTGGCTCCCACAATGCTTCTGCTGTCCGTGGCCACATCCCTAGCTTCCCTGTAGCGGAAGTGAGCTCCCACACAGAGCCTTCCAGATAGGTGCAGCCAGTGCACTGGTTATGTTAGCCGCATGGAAAAAAGGTTGTGTCAGCACTCCTTATAAAAATTCAAAAGCTTTAATAAAGACAATTAAATGCATGCCATGCAATGCTTACGCGTTTCGGACTGCTGGGGTCCTTAATCATAGATGAATGCATGGTATGAAAGAGACATTTTTATAGTATGGAATATGGACTTACCTCTCGTCGCCATCGCGCCAGCTGAACCCTCGCCGCCGGCAGAAACCGCAGTGCTCCGTGACCCGGAAGTCCCCCAGTGAACCGGTAGCAGCAAGAGAAGAAGGGGCCAATCAGAGAGAGGACACCACAACGTCACCACGCAGGCTACGGGAAACCGAAGAAGTTCCCACGGCAACGAAGCAACAACACGCCGGCGGGGGAAACAGAGGCTGCGGAAGCGGAGAGAAGGCAAGTGACATTTCGGCATATAGTCAAATACAGTACCGGAAACGTGACTAGCAAAACTTGTCATACATAATAAAATGGATGATGCATGAGCCATAGACATAGGCAACAAAAAAGGGTGCTGAAAAAAGACACAAAAATTCAACACCTGTCAATCTATATAGGTCCACAAGGTAACATCAGAAATGATTGTGGTCAGACACATATATAAATCATTAGGATACAGAAAGAATCAAACATACATGTATATGGGAAATAGAACTTCAGACAATTCTAATCAGGTAATCATACATACAGACAGATAATGCTGGAAACAGCAGGGTTTGCACATAGATTCTTCTGCATGTGTCCATCGGACATCATCAAAGTTATTATGACACATTTCGAAAAATATTGGGATATGAAAAATGTCACAAAAAATGTAAATGGCTATACAGAGATATAAAATGAAGTGAAGCTTCAGGCAACCATAGTTAAAACAATAGTTGCGGGGAAATCATCTATCAGTGATGAAAGAGATGTCCCATTTGTGGTTTAACCCATGTGGGAATCTAGTGCCCAGGGTAAAGATCCAGAATGCCTCTCTGGCTAATAACTTTCTATGAATATCTCCCCCCCTAGGGCCAATACTGAATTTCTCTATAGCACTGACTCTGAGCATGACATCCTGGCCCGGATGTTGTTGATTATAATGTTTAGCTACATTAGAATTCTTACAGTGGCACAACCTTCCTATACCCTGCAAGTGTTCGGAGATGCGTGTTTTCAATTTACGTGTTGTACATCCCACATACTGTAAACGACAAAGTGAGCACGTAACCAGATAAATTAACATTTTTGAATTGCAATTGATCAGAGATTTAATAGTATAGGTCTTGCCTGAAACAGTAGACATAAAAGAGTTGCCCCTATCAACATATTTGCAGAGACCACAACGTGAAGACCATGGAGACCTATTGAACAGGGAGACACGTATCTGGTGGGATATGTCCACCCTTTCTAAATACATAGACGAACGTATGATCCCACGTGGCCTAAGGATCAAAAAGTTTCCTACTTTTGAACTCCCTGAGGACTATAAGACAAGATGGAACAATGTCCTTACTGAAGCCTCACTCTCGTTGATGAGCATTCTGGTGAAATACCAAGGCCAGAGGCTGGATGATTTACAGGCATCTTTGGAAAAATCTACTGCAGAATTGGAAGCCAATAAAACTCTATCGGGCTTCTCCAAACTGTACAATCAAATGCTCCAGACACAGGAGAAATTGGAGGCCATTACTGTTAATACAAAGAAAAGAAAGTATCTGAGAGATACACAGGATTATATGAACAACAAGGTCTATGACTGGAATCTACATGAAAACAGGAGATACACCCCCAGATCCATCTTAAAGAGATCAATGAGATCTAAAAGGGTGACCTTCTTAACTTCAGATTCTGACTCTGATCAGACTGATTCTGAGCCTGTTGCAAGATATGATGCCACCCGCAATACAAGGGACACCAGAAGAAGACACACCACACGCACATTTCATCGAAGTGATACTAATAATGATGAATCTTCTTCTTTTTTAGGGGATCAAGATCGGAGCCATCCCACTCGAATGATGACACGCTCTCGACAAAGAGACCGTGCCGGAGGGGAGGCCATAAACACAAATATGGCCCCAAGACAAGGTCCCCGCAGACCCAGATTTTAGGGTCCAATAATGTTTTGAATTTATCTAATTATACCCTCTCCGCTGCGGAAACCTCACTACTTTCAAAGGGTTTATCTTTTGTGCCAGACACACATTTTGATGCATTTCGCACTCTTTTAGATGTAAACAAATTCATAAGAGCTCTTACACTTAGGTGGTTTTGGACAAGCTAATGTATAGGGATGAGGCGTTACGTCAACTTAACGATAGTACCACCTATAGAAAACTTCCTATGGACCCTACAAAAATGTTTCAAGAGGCCCTATTTAGTTTAATAGATGAGGGTTCTGCATTGGGGGTTTTATCACCTAATATGGCAGAATGCTTCAAGGTTACCAATCCAGTTACTCCCCTATTTCACCACTTACCCAAAATTCACAAACATGATTTTCCCCCCAAGGGCCGACCCATTGTAGCCGGCATTGGGGGTTTAAATGAGCCTTTGGGTAAGTGGTTGGATAGTATGCTTCAACCATTAGTATTGAGGCTCCCAGGATTCCTACAGGATACTGGCCACTTTATTCGTTCACTTTCGAGTGCCACATGGCAAACAGGGTCCATCTTGTGTACCATGGACGTTTCGTCTCTATATTCTTCCATCCCCCATGACCTAGCCATAACAGCTTTAGAGTTTCATTTACAATTATACTCAGATTATGATTTTGATTTATGTTCATTCATCATTATGACTACTGATTATTTACTGAAACATAACTATTTTGTTTTTGATAATTCCTTTTATTTACAACTTAGGGGGGCCTCTATGGGCGCCCCCTTTTCTCCGTCCTTGGCCAACCTTTATATGGGGTGGTGGGAGCACCACTCAATATATGGGGAAGCCAATTCCTGGCGTTCTTCCATCATAAGTTACTTTCGGTATATTGACGATTTATTTTTAATTTGGATTGCCTCTAAAGAGGACCTGAATCAATTCATTGAATTCTGTAATTGTAATGATCTTAACTTACAATTCACTGCACATATTAATGATGATGAGATTGAATTTCTAGACCTGAAAGTAACCATCGATAGACAGTCACAAAAACTCCTAAACTCTACCTACCGCAAGCCTACTGCGGGCAACAACATACTGCTTGCTTCCAGCTGCCATCCATCACACACTATCAAGTCCATTCCGGTGGGGGAGATGGTTCGCAGTCGACATAACTGCTCTCAGATGAGTTCGTTTATTCATGAATCCAATCAAATTGAGTCTAGGCTAGCGGACAGGGGATACCCTCCGTGGATGCTGTCTAGGGCCAGACGTATAGCTTCTAACAAATCTCGTGACACTATCTTGGGGACTAATAGTAGGAATAAATCATCCCCTTCATATGAGGGAGTGACCTTATACTGTAGAATTTCATGAGATTAGCAAAATCATTAAAAACAATTTGCCGATACTGAAAGCTGATCCCTCTCTCCATGCTATAGTGGATAAGGGGGTACGTACGGTTAGTAGGAGATCCCAGAGCTTAGGTAATTTTCTTTCGCCTAGCCTCTTTCAGATGTCTTGTGAGAAAAATACTTGGTTGGCCACAACGGGCTTTTTTCCATGTGGCACTTCACGTTGTGGTCTCTGCAAATATGTTGATGGGGCAACTCTTTTATGTCTACTGTTTCAGGCAAGACCTATACTATTAAATCCCTGATCAATTGCAATTCAAAAATGTTAATTTATCTGGTTACGTGCTCACTTTGTCGTTTACAGTATGTGGGATGTACAACACGTAAATTGAAAACACGCATCTCCGAACACTTGCAGGGTATAGGAAGGTTGTGCCACAGTAAGAATTCTAATGTAGCTAAACATTATAATCAACAACATCCGGGCCAGGATGTCATGCTCAGAGTCAGTGCTATAGAGAAAGTCAGTATTGGCCCTAGGGGGGGAGATATTCATAGAAAGTTATTAGCCAGAGAGGCATTCTGGATCTTTACCCTGGGCACTAGATTCCCACATGGGTTAAACCACAAATGGGACATCTCTTTCATCACTGATAGATGATTTCCCCACAACTATTGTTTCAACTATGGTTGCCTGAAGCTTCACTTCATTTTATATCTCTGTATAGCCATTTACATTTTTTGTGACATTTTTCATATCCCAATATTTTTCGAAATGTGTCATAATAACTTTGATGATGTCCGATGGACACATGCAGAAGAATCTATGTGCAAACCCTGCTGTTTCCAGCATTATCTGTCTGTATGTATGATTACCTGATTAGAATTGTCTGAAGTTCTATTTCCCATATACATGTATGTTTGATTCTTTCTGTATCCTAATGATTTATATATGTGTCTGACCACAATATTTCTGATGTTACCTTGTGGACCTATATAGATAGACAGGTGTTGAATTTTTGTGTCTTTTTTCAGCACCCTTTTTTGTTGCCTATGTCTATGGCTCATGCATCATCCATTTTATTATGTATGACAAGTTTTGCTAGTCACGTTTCCGGTACTGTATTTGACTATATGCCGAAATGTCACTTGCCTTCTCTCCGCTTCCGCAGCCTCTGTTTCCCCCGCCGGCGTGTTGTTGCTTCGTTGCCGTGGTAACTTCTTCGGTTTCCCGTAGCCTGCGTGGTGACGTTGTGGTGTCCTCTCTCTAATTGGCCCCTTCTTCTCTTGCTGCAACCGGTTCACTGGGGGACTTCCGGGTCACGGAGCACTGCGGTTTCCGCCGGCGGCGAGGGTTCAGCTGGCGCGATGGCGACGAGAGGTCCATATTCCATACTATAAAAATGTCTCTTTCATACCATGCATTCATCTATGATTAAGGACCCCAGCAGTCCGAAATGCGTAAGCACTGCATGGCATGCATTACATTTGCCAGGGTCTTACATTGTTTTTAGCTGCCTTTTTTCGATATGGAGATATTTTTTAATTGTCTTTATTAAAGCTTTTGAATTTTTATAAGGAGTGCTGACACAACCTTTTTTCCTTGCTGTTTTGGGGCTTTGGGACTGCCCTCTGTCTTGCACCCTTGGATCCCAGTGTGCGTTTGCATCTTCCTTTTGCCTATGTTAGCCGCATATCGGCAATCTAAAAAATGCCAGATGGATATTGCCTCAGTGGTGAACAAATGAATTTTATTCAAACCAGACTACCACCATGGTTGCATAATTGCCAATGGTGCTCAGCCAGAGAGGAGCGATGAGGGGTGCTGGGGGAGCAGTGTTTTTTTTGCCACTTAAATAAAAGCGGAATGGTACTGTACATTCAAAAACCTGGTACCTATGGAAAAGAAGAGAGGTAAGAAGAGAGATTAGAAGCGCCACAACTACAGATGAATAGACTCCCCAATGTTCGGGTCTGACAAGTTCGGACAAACTTTGAATAAATGTTGGCTGCCAATGCCATGAATGAGGGCACTTCTAGTGCCAGCTCCTCACTCATGGGAGTTAGCAGCCATCTTTCGGTGGGCCTGGCTGGGGCCAGTTTCAGAGGAAGACGCCTCTGACAGGAAGGGGATCGTGGGGCTGAGGTAAGTTACAGCAGTGCTTCCTGCTTCTACACCCTTTGGTGAAGAAGGTTGATCTTTTTGAGCTTTTTCTACTTCGAGCTGGGCGCCAAACTTGAAAGTGGACTTATGGCTGAAGTCCACATTCGGGTTTGGGAACTTTGCAGTTCGGATTCGCCCACCAGTGTCCACAATTCTTTCCTCTAAAGATTGACTGTTGCTGGGATTCAGTACAAGCTATGGCTTTTGGACATCTGAACAGCTGAACTGTTGTTTGTTAACTAAAACAGCCATATTAAACTAACATGAGTGTATTCATGTTATAGAACTAGCAATACGCTCCTACAGCATTTGTAAACTTATGCTCAAATATTTTAATAGAAACATTCCATACTTGTAGCTTGATAAATATGCAACATTGAATAAATGCTTGTAAGAAGTGATATTATAAATGAATTCTCCATTAAAGGTATGCAAACAATAGTGTCATTAATGCATATCTAGACACATAGGAGGCTCCATTCAGCACCATGCCTGAATTAATTTTCGCACTTTTTTTGCCTTCCCATTCGACAACCTTTTATTTTTGCGTATCTTATTCACAAATAATTACAAATGCAAATGAAGTTCACAAATGCAGTAAAAGTTTCTTGAAGGCAAACATTGGTGAATCAGGGCTCAGGGGCTGGCCCCTGATTTTGCTGGTTCACCAGCGCCTATGCCCTTTGGTATGGGTCTGTTGTTCTGTCATGGGTGCCCTGGTAAGAACACTGGACCCATACCAATAGGTCCTGGGCTCTTCTGCACCTCTGGAGCCCTAAGAAGGGGTGCGAGTAATTGGGCAGCTCATTCTTTATGTTGGCTTCTGTTTGGAAATCTTACTGAATGCCAAATATTGTCTAGTACAATATATATAACAATCATGTCCTCCAATTGTTGTGGCATGGATTAATCCCCTTTTTTTAATTCTGTATAGTGTAAGCACCCACTCCTAATAAATCATCTGTACACCCTTGCTGGAAATAACTGTATCTTAATACCAGTGAAGTGGTGGCCGTTAATATTAACATGAGCAAACACATTTTGTTAGCATTGCTCGTTAAAATATTAGACTTTATGGAAAGTCTCATTAAAGTGCTGAGCTCAACATCCATAGCACCATTAGATGGTATAAAGTATAATAACAGTCTCCTTAGCATCATTTAAAAAACAACCAAATATCTTGTTTAAGGGGAAATCTTAAGAAAATAATTTCGTTAGAACAGAGAAAATTACTTAACTTGCATGCACGAAAGTTAAAGGGAAATTTAAAGGCACAATCATGAGGTGAAACAAAAAAAAGATGAAGCTGTAACTGAGGGAAAATGCCAGTTTATCTTGATATTTTATAATAATGATTGAGCTGAACTGCAATGCTTTCCTTATTATTGGCTGTGTGATGCAACAGTCACACTTCAGAATTTGCTTTTAGATTGTGAATAAAGAATAGTCAAGAATTTTTTAGGCAAGGCCAGTATGTGTGACCTGTACGATTATGCAGGATGTCATTGTACTCTCTTTCTAAAGTAGTATCTGGGGAGACCATGCAGATGCATACTTCCCAGCAGTCTTGGATTAACCTGAATTGTTCTGAGCACCTCATTTTCTAGAGGAATCCATCTTGTCAACTTCTCCCCCCCCCCCCAGCTTCAACACTTTCTATGCCCACATAGCGATGCCTGGGCTGGTTTTACTGGGAAATGGGGACTCCATGCAACTTTTAAACATTTTTTAAGGCTTTTTAACTCTGAAAGGGGGGATCCTATGTCATTTTTGGATATTCTGTCAGCCTGTATAAAAGGATTTCAGCAGGAGTGGGAAGAAGTGAGAAACAGAAACCAGAGTGGTCATCGTGGGACACAGTACTCAGAGATGAATCAAAGGTAACTATTAACGCTTTAAGTGCCAGCCCACCCAGAGATTTTTATCTTTTATATTTTGCACTATACATGTTCAACTGTGATTTTTGAGATTTACAGGGATTTTCCACGAAAATTGTATATTGTTTTTTCAGCAGAGTCTGGGCTTTAACATGTCTGATTTTCCATGTATTTAGTGTATTCTCAATATTTCTGGGTGAAATATGTGTATTCCCAGCAAAACCAGCCCAGGCACCAGCTATGAGGTCTTGTAGACCAGGAAGCAGAGGCCAGCCTTGGTAGCTGCATAGCCTTTGTGGCCCCTGGGATCTTCTGCCCACCCCTCTGGCCTTTGGGGAGGCAGGTAATGGGGGGCCAGAGGTTAATGGCAAGTCACAAGCTTTCCGTTTGCCAGTCCACTAAGCCTTGTGAACTGGTATAGGGGTCTCATGGAAGAAGTAAATTGAAGACTCAAAAGCTGGCTGTGCTCATGTGTGTGTGTGGCCGAACTGTGTAAAATGAATTCAAGATGATCAATCAAGGACACAGTGTTCACCTTCCCTTCCTTTTTTAATATACAAAAAAAATTGTATAAAGCGTGTCACATATACTCTGCACTTGTGGCATTATGATGCGGGATGCCCATCATTTTAATACAGAAAACACCCCTTCATGCTCCTGTTGCACCCATGCAGCTCAAGTGGAGCACATTAATTTTCAAGTTTAGACACTCTCAACAAAGGACTAAGGTCATTTCTGTACAGACATATGATCACAGTAATGAAATATTAAAAATATGTTGTTTGTTTATTGTTTGGTAAGCAAGTGTATGGCTCCCTGCCCCACTGTCTCACTGTGATAGAAAGCTGTGATGGGATCAATGGAAGAGAACACATGAACACCTTATGGATGAGTGTAAAATAGATTTTATTTATACAGACTCCTCCCAAATACACAATGACAGGTTTAATGGGGGAGGGGTGAGTGTCATCTGACCGAATGGATCAAAAGATAGAACCTATATACTTTTGTTTTATTTGTATAACTGATTTTATTGAGTTTGTATTGACAAAAACAAATAAGAAAGGTACAAGTTTAAGATGGAACAAATGAAAAAGTTTCTCAATAACTTTACAGCTAAATATTTCAAGTTCTCTATTACCATATGCATGAGAAGGTGCTGTCAGAGATTTTAGGGTGTCATACAATGTATAAAGTTGGGCAGTAATTACTGATTCAAATGCCTGGACTTATCTGTTAAGAACTTAAACTCTTAACACAAAGATCTTATTAACATCTAGGGAATAGTCTTGTGATGAAGATGTGGTTCCTGGTTTATCTACTGCCCGTTGAGTTGCACATAAGTATTTGCCAGACAGAAATGTTCCACATTGTTCTCGAATAGATGTGTTCGTCACCTCTACAGGCTGCCGCTAGACATGTGAGACATGTGTGGACCTCTTGAGTTGTTTGCATGATTTCAGGCTTATGACAGCCCAGACAATAGCCAAAAACTTCAGCCAGAATAAACTGTAGGTGGCTCAATAATTTTTTGCTCCCCTAGGGTTTGCGACTGCAAACATTTTGACACCTTCATTCCCATCTCTGACCTTTAAGAGAGCTTCCCAATTACTGGCCTCCATCGACATTCTAAAAAGGTTGAATGATGTCAGCTAGAACTTTGACAGGAGTCAAAGCAATTTGAGGATTTAGTTACTGTAAATGAAAGCTTCTGACACATAAAGTATAATCTTGTAGAGGACTCGTCTGTCTGTGTCTTTAGATTTATGCCCAAGGTTTGCAACAATGATAGATCTAGAGCTTTATTTCAATCCCTTTTGTGCCAGCCTTTTGAAAATTTCCCTTTTGCTGTTAAAGGTGTACTGGGATGGATATGGATAGCAAAATAAAATTATGAATGGTCAGAAGAACTCAATAATTTGAGTAAAATTTCCTAAACTAAGCTTTTACCAATCTGAAAGGCATTCTATTAATCTGAGTGAAAAAGTGATTTAAGGTGATCTTCAGCTGCCAGCACAATGCAAAGCCAGTTAGAAATAAGAACTTGTTTTTTCTAGTTCTGATTCTCAGAGAAAGGCTAAGCAGGTTGCATAGTAAAGTAACTTAATTTGATTGAATTTGTTTTTTGAAAATCTATAAGGGTTGCTCACAGGCTCTTGCTATCCAGAATGCTTCTGTCCTATAATATCTGATTTTGCTGTACATTTGTTCAACATCCTGATGCTGTAATCACTGCCTTTGATTTAAGGCATACATATGCATATCAATCAAGTGACTGTACTAATTATCTCCTTTTCTAAACATGTCACATATAATCTGCACTTGTGGCTTTATGATGTAGGATGCCCATCATCCATCATTTTAATACAGCAAATGCCCCTCCATGTTCCTGTTGCACTCCTGCAGCTCAAGTGGAGCACATTAATTTCCAAGCCTAGACACCCCCAACAAAGGACTAGTTACATGCCATTTCTGTACAGACTTATATGTTGTTTGTTTGTGGCTTGGTAAGCTAGTTTATGGCTCCCTGCCCCACTGTCTCACTATGATGTAAAGCTGTAATGGGATCAATGGAAGAGAATACCTTATGGATATGGATAAAATAGATTGTATTTATGCAGACTCCTCCCAAATGGACAATGACAGTTTTTATGGGGGGGGGGGGGGGTTGAATGTGATCTGACCTAATGGATCAGAAGAGAGAACCTATAACTTTTGTTTTATTTGTCTGATTGATTTTATTGAGTTTTTATTGACAAAAACAAAAGAGAAAGGTACAAGTTTAAGATGGAACAAATGAGTAAAGTTACTCAATAACTTTATCTAAGTGTAAATATTCAGTCTGATGCGGTCACATTGCATCTTCATCTAATATCCAAGCTGGTATCCTGAGAGAAATCTCAAATTAAGAAGTTGGATGTTCCTGGGCCAAGTTTGAAATTAGGATTGCTAAAAAGAGGGGGTTAGGGGGCCTAACCTTTGTACTTTGTACAATTTCATGCATGCATTCATTCGGAACGTAGTCTATAATGAAAGGTACTGCTGAACCAGATACGGAAAGCTCTTTCTCAGAGAGATCAAGCTGGGCTAACTAAGGAAGTGAGTGCAAAATTCTCTTCTATTTGCACCCACTTTTTTCATGGACTCAATCAATAAGTCTCATGACTATGGCAGCAGAAGGATAGAACTTTAAGTTGGGGGCACCTGCTCTGCCATCATTCCAACATGCGAATATAATCCAGTGTTTCCTTGTACCTCAAATACAATAAAGGAAGACCATAATCATTTTTTTTTTTAAAAAAGAGAGAAATTGTTCAAAAAATGTATAAGAAACATGGGGTAATGTCCATTTTCAGTATGTTTATCCTTCCAAATCATGGAAAGTTCATCAAAAGACTGCAAGTTTTGGAGTATCTTTGTCTATAGGTTTGTGGAGTTCAGTTCATGCAGTCTGGAAAGGTTGTCAGCAATGCAGACCAATATATTTAATAAAAGTAGTTTGGCAGGTGGGCATGGCTTGGCGATGCCCGTGTGAGGACGCAGGCAAAGGAGCTCCTTTCAGACCACGAAGAAAAAGCCTGGAAATTTATAGCAGCAGCATTACAACTCACGGGCTGAAGATGTCCAAGAAACATAGGAGCAAGGCGACAGCAAAGGGGCGCAGAGCTGGCCCCATTTCAGCGTACTTACATGTGGGAGGCCGAGGATCTGGTGAGGAGGAGAGCCGCAATATGGCGAGCTTGTCTCCCCAGAGAATCCAGGTGGCGGGAACATGTCAGCGCGAGGAGTCGGCTGGGCGGATAAGGGACGGCCCGATGGCTGCAGGCGGACGTGCCCCACCGATGCAGCTGGCAGATTGGGAACAGAGACTAGGAGGAGAGGCCGGCGAGGTGGAGAGGTTGGTGCTGCCTGGAATGGAGTAGGGATGGTGGGCGGTGGTGACATGGCAGGAGCCAGACAGAACCAGCGGAGAGGAGGTGCGGGGCGGAGGAAGAGCCCCCCCCCCTCTTGGCCTCTGTGCTCAGACTGTGGGGTGGAGGAGAGCGGGACTCCGCTCTTGCAGCTCAGCTTCGTTATGTCTAGTCATCAGCTCCTCGGGACTTGGACATGGCCATTCACCTACGTGGTGGGGTTGGGGGTTCAGAAGTGATTCAGGGCGTGTTCACTCCACATTCTCTTACTGGGTTTCTTTTTCAGATGGTTGGAACCTTCCTGTTGGGCGGGGTCGAAGCCCAACGGCTTTGAACGGGTCTGAGGTTTGCGGGAGCTGGGGGGGGGCGCAGCGGTGGGGGGAATGTTACAGTCTTGGTGTGTGTGGGTTTTTATGTCCCTGGGGCCCTGCCTCCTGGCATTCGCCCGGCTGCCTGGGGTGGCGGCCAGTAACAGTCCCTTTGAGGGTGCGAGGACAAAGCTGTTGAAGTAGGAATGTTTGTATTGTTTGCTCTGTCCACATCGGGGTCGGATGATGAGGTCTGGTATCTTACCTGGAACCCATAAGAGTTGCACAGGGTTGGTTAGCAGTGTGGGCTTGCTTAGGGTCCTGGATCCTTATGGGACCAGGACGCAGGATGACTACCAGCCCCCCGACCTGGGCGGTTCTTAACGTTTTTTTCTATCCACTTCCCCCACATCAGAAATCACAGAGCCTTCCCCAGGGAACACCTGTGAAAGCCTGCAGAGACTGAGCACAACTGGGCGCAAAGTAGTGTTGGTCTGAACCTTCTGTATCAGAAAGCTGTAAACGAGCATTGTTCCATAAGGTCATAGAGGATTTATTTTTTCTTGTTGTTAGGTGTCTTTATTTCTCCCCTCTCCTTCTTGTTTCCTTTCTTTCTGTTCCTTTTTTCCTCCTCTAACTGATTTGTGATGACCCACTGGTTGCGGTAAGGGAAAGATGGCGAGCATAACGGTATGCTCTTACAATGTAAAGGGTCTGAATGCCCCTGAGAAGAGGTCCAAAATTCAAGTCAAGCTTGCAGGAGACGCATTTCAAGGAGGGGCAAGCTCTGACTGTCAGGGACCGCTACTTCTATTCTTGGGTTCATGCCCCCAACATGATCCCAAAGCAAAGGGAGTTTCCGTGGCCATACATAGGTCCCTCCCTCATAAAATTCTAGATTTCAAAATTGACCCTAAGGGTATATTTATTCTCCTGAAGTTGTCAGTATTCACAAAGACATACAATGTTGTGAACCTGTACTGTCCCAACAATGATCAGTCCTGATATTGCCTTGTTCTCCTAAAACAGATATCAGACTTTGCTGAAGGGATAATTATAGTCGGGGGGGGGGGGGACTTTAACCTTCCTCTGGAAGGTCTGCTATTCCAATAGCAAAGAGGAAACTGCCTGGCAGCGGTTGAAAACACCATAAACCATTTCCTGGAGAATAACCAAAACGATAGTACTCGTTAAAATGTGTCAAAAGAGGGACCTTAATTAATTGGATCCAGACTCAAAAAAGAGAAGTCGGCACTTATTTCGCAAACACTAACCCAAATCCCAATCCTTGAACATTCATACAAACTCTCTCCCCCCAATGACAATGGTTGGCACTAGAAAAGGCCAGAGGGAAGTTGAAAAGCTTATATAATCAGAGCTACTTGCAGCTTAGAGACAGAATGAGGGCAATGTTTTATGAGTGTGGCAGGCAGGCTGCTAGCGAGAATGTTACATCCCAGTGGCTCTGCTACATACATTCCTAGCATCAAGGTACAGGGGAACACTGAGACCTCTAATCCGGTGCAGAGCAGGGGCTTTCAGGGACTATTATAGTGCAACCTGCCAAAGCCCAACATACAGGGTTCAAAATCACCCTCAGGCACGGCAGTGCAGGACTACGTTGACAGGACTCCGCTCCCTAGCATTGCACAGGTGGAACTTGAGCTCTTGGAGGCTCCCTTTGAGACTTCAGAGGTTCTTGAGGCTATACAAAACACCCCGATGGGAAAACGCCCGGACCCGGATGGGTTTACCCCGAAGTTCTACAAACAGTTAGCTCCCTTCTTAAGCAAGGTCTTCAATGCAGTGGGATATGACTCCCCTTTCCCCAAGCAATCGCTGTCGCATTGATCACCATTATCCCTAAACCAAGAAAGAACCCTTTGGTGTGCAGTAGCTACCATCCAATCTCTCTAATCAATGTGGACGTAAAGCTGTTTGCCAAGCTCATTGCAGCCCATCTACAGTTGCATGTACCTACATTTATCCATCCAGATCAAGTGGGGTTTGTCCCTAGCAGAGAGGTGCGAGACAGCACTAATAAACTCCTCGCGTTGATTTACTATGTGAAGGCTAAAAAGATCCCCCCCCCCAGCTTGCTCTCATGTGACGCAGAGAAGGTATTTGATCGTGTCAGTTGGGAATTCCTACAGGCCTTTTTGCGACAGATCGGCCTTGGCCCTTCCCTCTTAGGTAAAATCATGGCCATATATAGGGATCCCACTGCCTCGGTGAGAACGAATGGTACGGTGTTGCCCCCTTTTTCTATAGAAAATGGCACCCGACAGAACTGCCCCTTGTCACCACTCCTGTACATTATCACGATGAAAGATTTAGCAGTGGCCCTCAGAGATAATCCGGACATAAGAGGAATGGAGGTGGGGGGGGTAGACAGCACAAGTTGTATGTCTTACTGTTTCTCTTAATGGCTCCCACAACTTCTCTCCCTCTCGTGTTACGGAAATTTGAGTGGTTTGGGAGGGTAGGCAACTTTAAAATAAACTATGGAAAATCAGAGGCCCTCGACCTTACCTTGGCACCCTCAGTGGTAGATGGGCTTAAAAGTAGCAGCCGGTTGCTATTAAATATCTGGACGTTTTCTTCAGGCTTATTTTTATTTAGGTTGATGCATTAAACAAATCTTGAAAAGTGTCTAAAAACTATGCTAAAAATGGCCTATTCGCCAGGTGCCATATTTATGCCCCATCAGTTTCACTGGGTAAACGCTGTAGAACAACTTTTCAGTGCGCCAACCTTTAGTGGCGAACCCCATAGGAATCAATGTTATTTTCAGAAGGAATGCCTGCTAAATTAATTTTTACATCTTTCACTAATACAGTGTGAGTGTGCAGTGTGAAGGTCAGATAGCTAACTAGTATTGGAGAAACAACTAATAAAACATTTTCTCCCAAACACCCCAGACACTCCAGAGACACCATACATACATTCAATCTCCATGTTGCTATAAGCTGTTAAGTGGGTTTTTAGCATGATTTCTTGATTTGTAAAAGCTAAATGTGCCACCGCAGAGCACGCGTTGTCAATCGCACACTTTGCTCTGGTAAATACCACACATTTTGATTGGCGGAGACACAGCAAAATGCCATCAGATGGTCAGTTGTTTCCAGCATTCACTGCCACAATATAGCTCAGATCGCTGTGGTATTACACACTTGCAGCACACATGGCACACCAGGCCAGCGTTAAATGGTGAACAGTCGTGAGTGTAGTAAATCATGTCCATAATAGAATATATTCATAAAATCCATAATTTTAGCATTAATTGGCATTCACCCTACACTGAGCAGATTAGCGTCAACCTTGTATGAATAAATCATTCTGCCCAGCAGTAGTCTAATTTTCCTTCTGTGATAAGTTGCATATCATACATATCATAATGATTTGAATTTTTCACCAAGCCACTATCATTTTGTTGTGACTTCTCAGTTGTTAGCCAAACTGCATTGGGGAAGCCATAAAATATGTTGCTCATGACAAACTGATGGCTTCACAATATATATATTGTTGATTTTGTTTTGCTGAGTATTACATATTTGTTGCTAATCAGGAGATGCTACCTGCTGCAAAAAAAGATATCTACTGTCCAGGGGCCAGATGAGACTTAAGACACAGCTCTTACTAAAATAAAAACCTTTTTGTGCCAAAAGTGAATATTGTGGCAAAACTGTATACATTTTTAGTTATTTGAGCAACACAAGTATAAAGGTAGTGTATTAGAGGGAGGCGCAATTGGGAAGAGATAGCAGAAGACCAAGAACCCCCCCCTAGTGTTTTAAGAAGCATAGGTAAAATAGTTATAGGTCGATGAATTAAAAATAACAACAGAAAAAACACAGAAGGATGTAGAGGCAATAACAATGCATTGATCTGTATAAACCTGGTGATGTTGAACATTTAGCATTGTATGTAGAGCAAGTATTGTTAGATGGTACAATCCTGTCTTGAAGAGCATTTCAAGTAAAAAGTGCTAAAAAGTGTTTTGTGGGAAAACTGTTTATTATTGTGGTAGACATAAAGGTATTTGAGATATAAAACTGCAGTAAAAGCATGTTGGTTGACCACAGTCATAGCTCCCAAAGATAATGTTCCTTTGAGAATCTTAAAGAGATGAGCACATTTTTCAAATATTAGTTTTGGCACATTTAACAAATTTTCCCAGGAGATTCAAACCAATTTGATTTGAACTGAAAACAAATCACGTTAAAAGGACAGCTTCAAAAGAGGATTAGATGCTTACTTAGAAGAAAATAACATTAACAGTTACTATTAGCTGTTAGCAGTAAAAAACAAAAAATAAAATATAACCTCCCCTACTTCAACACCCTTGGTTGAACTTGATGGACATATGTCTTTTTCAACTGTTATAACTATGTAACTTTTAACCCAAAACAATAATTTTCAGATAATTATCACTGTTAAACCAAGCTCATTTACTATTCAAGAATTACAAAATTCATTACAAAAAGTTTTTTCTAGTTATTCCCTATACAATTCATTTAAACTGGGCCAACACCCTTACAAAAAACATTTGCTTCCCACCCCAGAGCAATTCAGATTGCTGCACATAAAATTGAATTTACCTTTTGTAACTAATGCCATTCCCCCCCCCCTCCCCAGTGGTGTCCAATATACCTGGCAGTGACCTGCAAAGTGGAAGTGCTGTTGGGTTTCCTGCCACTGTGCATTGTTGGGTATATCGGTTAAATCCAGGCAGTATGATGGCTGGGATACTCGAAAAGGAAGCCTCCTGGGTGCTCCAAGATGACTGCGATACATAGAAAATCATTGAGGCAGCATTTCAGTTTTTAATAGATGCAGGAATGAAAGTGCTAATCATTCAGTATCATGCATGCAGATGGGCAGGTGAGTTTTGGGGAGTTTTTATCAACTGTGCATGGCTGTTGGTCCGGTTTACAATGC
This sequence comes from Gastrophryne carolinensis, assembly GCA_027917425.1. Taxonomy (NCBI): domain Eukaryota; kingdom Metazoa; phylum Chordata; class Amphibia; order Anura; family Microhylidae; genus Gastrophryne; species Gastrophryne carolinensis. The sequence goes on from CM051242.1 coordinate 129,863,362, forward strand.
ATGAATTACAAATAGCTGGCTGAAAATGGAGACTGGTGAATGAACACTGTTAGATTTCTCCAACACGTTTCACCTTGATGATCTGGCTTCCTCAAGGTTGATTTTATTTGTGTATGCATCAATACTTTTGCCTCAGGGAGTAGTCTTGGTTACACATGGTGTGATTTCAAGTACCTGTACAGCAGAACAAGTGCCTGTACAGCAAAACAAGTAAGTCTGACTTACCAGAGTGTCTGGCTAGCCAGTCTTAATTTTACGGGCGATCCTGGGAGATACACAGGGATTAACCACCAGAGAGAATCAAAACCTAAGAATTTTTGGTTCTTAAGGCGAAAAATCCCAATATAATAATGAAATCATTGCTCCATATGTCACAAACAAATGGTAATAAACAACTTACATACAGAAATGTTTTTTTTTTAAATCAAAGTAAACTTAAAACGGAACAAAATCTGGTATTTTGATATTGCCAGGTTTTTCCCCATACCCCGCTGTGTGGAACTCCCCAGTTCACCCAGTAAAACCTCTTATCAGTTCAACAGAAGTGACATGTGACCAATGCAAAAGGAAGAAAGAAAAGAGGTAAGAAACAAAAGTTTATATGAAATAAAGAAGAAATGATAAATGCCAAAGCTTCCTCACTCACCTGTTTTATATGAGAGTTGTGATTGTGAGCATTGCTTGCTGTCACATACATCCATACATAGGTCACACCCTGTCTAACTTATTGTATATCTCACAACGCTAATTAGCAAAAGTGTCTTCTTTGTCCTCATAAAGACATTCCTGAACAACAGATGGATTTTACTTTCATACTGACATCCTGGGCGGTAACATTGTCAATTCATTCTTAGTATGCCAAAATGTACCCTTTATACATTAAACTATTCCCAGATTACTGTCATTTCATATCTGTCATTCTCACAGAGCATCCGAATCTCAGGTATAATAAACAGGGATATATTTTAAAGGGCCACTCCAGCTCCTTCCTGCAAAATAAACATAACCCCTGCCCCCTCCAAATAGCGATTATGCTCATGTAATTTAAAAAAAGACACTCACCTTTACCCCGAATCCAGCCCCCGATGTTTGCAGTGCCACAGCTGGTGGTACCAAACGTCCACTGCCATCTTCCCGGAAGTCCCGTCCGGCCACTTAAAGCGGCGCCCTCTGCATCATGCGTGTTCCCACTTTGCCCCTTCCAGTAAATTGGTGGCTCGGGACGCGCGCGTGGTGCAGAGAGCGTCTGTTCCCAGCGCCCCCCTGGGAATTCAGGTAGATGGTGGTGGGTGTTCAGTGCTGTAGCTGTGGCACCGCTGACTTCAAGGGCTGGATTTGGGGTGAGGGTGAATGTGAAAGGGGCTGGAGTGACACTTTAACAGTGTATAGGCACATTTACAGTCAGTGTCAGTTTAAACAAATAAAACTTACGTCTGCTTGTGGTCCTTTACCAGTCCCAGGACATTCAAAGGTGACAAATTCATGACATCGTTTATGAACTACAAAGCTGCAGACTGAACAGAAAAAAGTATTTTAATGTATAATCATTAAGAATAACTGAATAAAAATAGATTTTGAAAAACAGTAAATGGTGGCTAAACTTTAAACTTAGGTAATGATGGTATTAATTTGTTAGGGACATCAACATAATTAATATTTATTCTTTATGTTTGAACCTACTTGCATCACCATTTTCTTTCTAACCACCCAGAAACACTCAAAATTACAGATGATGGGATGACAGGCTCAGGGGGGAGCCCCCAAGCAAAGTGCCTCTGCAAAACCCCAAAATTAACTTCAACTGGACCAACACCTGTTGGAGCCACCCCGCACATAACCCCCCCCCCCCCCAGACATCCGATATCCTTACCTTCACCTGAAACATGCGTTCAGAAAGGAGTCTCGTGATTGGCTGGCAGGCGGTCATGTGGACTATGGTTGTGTTCTCAACACAGCCCACCGGAACGTCCCACCCACGTGTGCACTGACGGCCAATCGCGGGGCTCCTTTCCCAGAGCAGGCTCGAAGTAAAATTAAGGCTGACATTCTGGATGCCCCCCCAGCTTGTTTTTTACATGTCTGTTAAAGAAAAAACAGGTGTTGCTCCGGTTTACCTGCAATTTTTGACCAAAACGTGGTCCTCCAAATGGCCGCTGGTGGTCGTGTGGGTTGTCCTTGGTCGTGGCCGGGAAGGGTGGCCCATGTAAGAACCGGCGGCAATCTGAGGGCTACATTCTCTCCCCCCCAAGCTTGTCAGGATGCAGCCCCACACCAGTTAGTTAGGAAAGGGGCGTGGGACTGCTTTTACTCAACATATAACACATTCAATAAATAATGGCATCAAACACTTGAAACAACCCATGTGGGCTATGCAGGCTGGTATTCTTCAGAGCCGGTTGGCCAGGCCTATCAGCCCCTAAAACTGGTGCCTGGTTGGTTTTACTGGGGAGGGGGAACCCCACACCATTTTTCTTAATTTTAAAGAGTTTAACCCTTGTTACCGGTATAGTTCGTTTATTTTTTTTGAAAATGTCATAAAGCGCTCTTTTCAGTTCGGGGTGTCTCCTAGGCAGGGGCAGATGTCTACTGATACATATGTGACACCATTATGTGCATGCAAAATTATTTTCCTGAAATGCAATTTTCAAAATATAATTCTTTTTTTTACGTATTTCACCTAATAATATTAAGGAAGCACTGACAACAAGACATTTCCAAACAAGTCCAAATTCTGCTGAATAAAACAATATATCATTTTCCTGGAAATCCTTGGAATTTCCTGCAAAAATCATAGTTAAACATAGGAAGAGCAAAATGCTGAAAGATGGTCTGGCAATAGAGGGTGACAATATCGCTTATTAGGCTGGCAGTTAAAGGGTTAATAACTACTGTATTTTATATAACCCATTCCTTTGTTCCACAGTTTCAATGCTAGCACAGTAAAGAACCCCTTCCTCATAAACAAGGAACATAAACATTTTGCGCTGCTAGAAACTCTTCTAGGCTCGTCTAAGCACTCGGCTCAAGCCAAGCGCTGGTGGCCACATGCCCGATATCATTTAACAGGGAGCATGTACATTTTGGCCATTCACAAATGCCTGCTAAAGGTATATCAGGGAGCAGCCACTGCTCGCGCATGTGCTGTTTGATTGAGGAGAAGGTTAGTTAACTGTGAGACCTGGGGTGTTTTACACAGCAGATCATCCTGTATTTGGATGCCTTGGGGGGGTATGCCAGCCCTGTACTCTCATAGACTCTATTGCGGGGTTTGGTCCACTTTAAAAGGCACAGGATTCTCCCGCATGTCTTATGCACAGTCCTAACAGACATGTCTGTAGCTGTCACTGCCCCTTAAAGAGGAGTAAAACCCCTGCAGCCTGCCTTGGAATCATTTAGAGCCTGCCCCCGGGGCATCCCACTATTTGATGCCCCAGCGGCAGGCTCTAAAAGACTCCAGCTGTGTGAACCCTCGGGGTCTTACCCTTCCCTGCGGTTCCTGCAATGCTGCGATCATTGGCTGCCCGCACCCAGCTGATTGCACATGCACTCCCGTACTGCAAACCGGGGATGCAGCAAGTCGACTGCACTTGATCATTGCGTCAGGCTTGAGATCAGCCAATTGGCTTTTCTGCTTTTTTTAAAAACTCGTGCCACCGCCGAGCTGGCCACATCACCTGAGCTACTGGGGAAGGGGGGGTGTTGGTGGCAGATTACCCAAAATTGGCTTAGATCCACTTTAAAATACATGTACGCCACTGCTCCAGTTGTCTGTGCTGGCGTGCACCTTGCCACACAGTGACAATTTCAAAGAAAGACAAACTACATTCGCTACCATGTAAAAGTGCAAGGCAAGACGGCTTACTTTGAGAAATAATATGGGCTAAATATCCTCCATCAAAGCTGAGCGTATGCACTCAGCTGCCTAAAAGCAATGCAAACTGTGCTTCCAGCAAATTTGCCAGATGGGAGTTTTCCTGGCACACAAGTGGGTGACTAGGTGCATAATATTGTTTCCTGCCAACAGCAACTTCAGAATTGCAGGGGGTGGAGTACCTTTAGGAGCAGAACATACTTTTCATAGATATCGTCTGGCAGGGATGGGCTACTTCCAAATGGGAGGGTGCATCTGTCTTTGGGGAGAGGGTGGCTAAAAGGTTGGAGGAATCTTTAAACAAAGCACTGAGGGGGATGTGGTATATGCAGTTAGGAAGGAAAGAAAAGAGACAGTGGGGGTAGAAATGGAACTGGGAAGGGGGAATTTACCAAGCAGGCAAATGGTCATTATGATAAATCAAAAGGGGGTTATTTAAGAATGGATAGCGCCAGGTAGTGCCACATTTAAGAAAGCAAACCTGGTGAGCGCCTCTAACAGCGCCATGTAGCATCACATGTATTAATCCAGGTGGCTCAGCTTATATCACCGGCGCTCTAAGCTCAGGAGCGTCATGTAGTACCTCTCGCTCTGTAGCTCTCTCCCATACATTTCAATGGGGCTTCATTAGTTGTGTATAAATGGCACTAAAGTGTTATTGTCCCAGTGTTAGAATAATGTAATTCCATGAGTATCCACACTGTGTGTGTGTAGTTTTTTGCTAAATAGGGTGTGGAGCGCCGAGTCCCGGACACACTGAGCTACCTATCGCTCGCTGCAGCACTGTACTGTTGTTAGAGCGCCCAACACACATCACATTCATCAATGCCAGCCAGGTTACTACAGCAACCAATATGCTAGGTTACAGTGCCCGATCCCCGCTTACTCATCTGGCAATAACTGGAGCTAGTAGTGAATCAGCCTCTTATTTATCCTAACTGCTTGCTTACCATGCATTAAACTAATCAGGAGTCTGTGTACTTCAGAAGACCCTGATGAGAATAATTTAAATATCCAATTCACACCTTCAGTTAGATGGAACAGTATACAAAGAGAGATGCAGGAACTAGTAGATAGTTTCCAGATGTACCTGTAAAATCCACTCTCCAACTGACTGGGGGAGGGGGGTGATGAGCTTTCTAGGATTAGGTAATTATTGTATGATTAAGTGCACGTTAGAATGTTGATGCAGTTTGGAATACAGCTTTTCTATAGGGATTGAAACAGGTTTTGCCTTTTTTCTTTATTCTACTGAAGGATCTGTCAAGGCATCTGTCAGGCATGAAAAGCTCGAGTTTGGTGTCACCAATGTCTGCTGGATTTTGGCCGGGATATAAGATAGGAAATGTCTTGGCTTACCAATTATAGATTTCCACAGGGTGTCCAGGAGAAGTAGTACATGTAAGCTGACTATTTTTACTGAGGGACAAATTTGGGACACATAAATAGTGACACCTTAACAAATCTCTAGGTTATGTTCAATAGCAATAACATTGGTTACACATTATATAATGTTGTCAGTATCGAAAATAAACCTAATAACCCACCACATTGGGAGAGCCTCTGCTCTGGTCGCTATAGCATAGAGCGGCAGACGCTGTGTGATTCAAGTCTGGTTTTGAACACATATCCACCAGTAACAAAGCGAAAAACATTGTTGTAACATTGTGACATTAATACTTTAATGCCAGACCTATAATGACAATTCTGCGTAAAAATATAAAAAATCAAAAAAGTATTCAAAAATGACTTTTTCTAGTCCAGGAGAGGTGACACAATTATTTGAGAGAAAAAAAAATAAACATTAATAAACTGTTTAAACAGGAACGTCCCATGAAATGTATGGGAGAGCGTCAGGTAGAGACAGGTAATGCCTGGCTTGCAGAGCGCCGCTGCTATACGCTGAGCTGCCTGTAATGATGAATCGTATGCTACATGGCGCTGTTAGAGTCGCTCACCAGAATGGCCTTCATAAATGTGGTATTGCGTACAGTGCCCATCGTTCACCAGGCGCTGCCTGCCCTTGATGAATAAACCCCTAAATCGTTCTCAGCACTTACACTTTCTCCTGCATCCACTCAAAGCTGAAACACCGCTTCACCGATTTCCCCCTGGTTGCGCCATCTTGAACCACCCTTGAGACTTCCTTTCCCAGCTTCCCAGCTGTGCTGCTTCCTGGATTTCGCCGAAATAACAATATACAGTACAGGAAAGCCAGCAGCACATCCTTTGTGCAGGCTAATGGCAGCTCCATAGGATGCAATTTTGGTGGTACAATCGACCACCGCAGTGAGTCTAAAAAGGCAAATTATATAAATGTCACATGTACTTCTGTGTGAAATATATCTTGTGCTCTGTCCTGTGACTTTAGAAAGTCAAAAAATTTATAATAGTCTTAGTGGGATTAGACAAAAATAGTGAAAGGGATTACTGCCAAATGAGGACAGGCCTGAAGACATGTAAATGATCGTATAGTTTTATTTTATACATTCTAAAGGGCAACCAGTCCTGTAGGGGCAGACTGGCCATAGGGAGATCCAGGACAATGACAGGTGGGTTGCACTGCTTTGGGGCCAGTTGGGCTGCTGCTTGTTACACCCACATTCGACCCCTGCCCCCTTAGTCTCCCTCTCAGCCCCTTGTAACCAGCCCCACTGTACCCACAAGCCAAGGAACCTCAGCCCTCAATGCTATAACCCCGGCATCACAGTTTGGGGGCACAGCAGCGATGTCTCGGGCAGGCCAGGGGCTGGAAAGTCATTTACAAGCTGATTCATCATTAGCGGCAGGTAGCGACAGATGAGCGTCTGTAGCAGGCATTTCAGAGCACCTGCTAGTAGTCGCTGTGCTCGCCGTGGGTCGCTACTTTATAGCGACTCAGTCGCTGTGCAGCAATGATGAATACATTGTGGGGAGTCGCTATTTGACCAGTACAGCTCTGTATGGGACCGCATGTTAGCGACTGGTCAGTGCGACCGACTCACAACATATTCATCAAAAAAACAGCCTCACACACCTCTGGTGCTCAAAAATGCTTCGCTGTAGCCCAGAGCGCAGGAGGCTGTGTGTTTAAATGCTGTTTTTTAACATGTATCCACCAGTAACAAAGCGAAAACATATGGAATTACATTGTAATATCATTGTAACATGAACACATTAATGCCAGACCTGTAATGTCAATTCTGCATAAATATATAAAAATGTAAAAATATTTTCAAAAATGGCTTTTTCTAGGCCAAGAGAGGTCACAACATTATTTGAGATTAATAAAAATTTTTTTTTATAAAAACCTCCTGTTTAAAGAGAAATAAAAGAATGCCCATTGAAATGTATAGGAGAGCAACAGGTAGCGAGAGGTAATACGTGGCGCTCTGCAAGGCTGACCGCCGGTGCCGTACGCTGAGGCTGGGATAATGATGAATCGGACGCCACATGGCGTTGTTCCAGTCGCTCAACAGATTCTGCATGATAAATGTGTAATTGCGTGCCGTCTCCGGCGTTCACCTGCCGCTACCTGTCTCTACCTGTCATTTACAAGGCACTACCTGATGCTATCCCTTCATGAATAAGGGCCTTAGTTTCAACAATCAGATTAATTTTGGAACTGATTAAATATAAATATTCCAGATAGATACTAGATAGCTATAAGGATTCAGGCATATCACCAACAGTTGACACTCACTTATAAGATAAGATAGAATACTGAATAGGTAGCCTTAAAAATTCTGGGTTACCACTTATTTTGTTGCTTGAGAATCTGGAGGCTTATTCACTACTAGCTGTAAGCGGGTATCGGGTGCTGTAACAGAGCATGTTCACCAGACGCTGCCTGCCACTTTGAAGCACTTCCAGGCGCTATCCGTTCTTAAATAACCCCCTAGGTATGTTCCAGTGCAATGCAGCTGATTTATTTCTGGTCAACCCAAACCAAATCAGCAAAATTCTGGTCTTTAAGAAAGAATACTGAATAGCTAGCCATAACAATTCTGGGTTACCACTTATTTTGTTGCCTGAGAATCTGGTCTGTTCTAGTGCAATGCAGCTGATTTATTTCTTGTCGAACCAAACTGAATCAGCAAAATTTTGATATTTAACTTTAGCCTAACTCAAAACATTTAGCCTAATGGTCATCATAGTATGAATAAGTTGTTTTATGAGCGACAAGAGAAATATGAATGAGAGAGGAATGTAGAAATTGTAGAAAAATGTAAATGTAGCTGAAAATGAAAACATTTTAGGCCATTACATGTATCCACCTTTTGCCTTTACCATGAATACATCCTTCCAAAAGGCCTGAGTACTTACACTCAAGAACATATTAAACCAACAGACTGTATCTCCAAAGCCATGACTGCACAGTATGGACATTTCTAGTCTTTTTCAAACAGTGGTTCTCTACTATACTATGGGCCTGTTTTATCAAGCAATTCTGCTAGACACAACAATTTCAGTGCAAAGTAGAGTAGTGCAAAATATAATTTAGAATAGTTTCAGCATGTTGCTGCACCACTGATGTGAAACCACGTTTAAGAAAGCAAATCTGGTGAGCATCACATGTATTACTAGAGGCAGCTCAGTGTATAGCGCCAGCGCTCTAGGTTCAGGAGCGCCATGTAGAACCTGTTGCTCAGTGTCACTCTTCCATACATTTCAATGTGGTTTCGTTTGGTTGTGGTTAAATAGCGTGTTGGGCAATAAAAATGTAAATTTTTTTGCTCAAATCATTGTGTGATCTCTCCTGGCCTGCAAACTAACACTTTTATATATATTTATATATTTTTTTTAGATTTTTAGATTTGGAGGTCTGACCTGTCTGACAGTGTTAAAACAATGTAATACTATGTGTTTTCGGTGCTGGTTTTTATGTGTTGAGAAACAGCCTTTTTTGCACACAGCGTCTGGTGCTTTATGCTAGAGCGCCCAGCTTTAGAGCAAGCTGGGTGTGCGTATTTCTTAAATATCGTGTGGAGCATTAAGTGCCGGACGCACTGAGCTGGCGCTACCTATTGCTCGCTGCATCATTGTCCTCTTGTTAGATGTGGCGTAGTCTTGGGCGCTTTGACCTTAGGACACCACCTAGTGTTCTCCATTGCCTCTGCAGTGAATCAGGGAGAGCGCTTCTACAGTGCCCACCACACATCACATTCATTAATGCAGGCCAGGATACTACAGCGACCGCTACACTAGGTTACAGTGCCCGACGCCCACTTACAGCATCTACTAGCAATCACTTCAAGCGCCGCTATACAGACATATGGCGATACGTGGCGCTAGTAATAAATCAGCCTCCACGTATCAAGTAAAAAATCCACAGCGCCTGTGATAGTGCCAGGTAGTGTCCCATCTATCAACAGCACCGGCGATGGATTGAGTGCCGGCGCTGTTTTTCCTACAGTGCCAGACAGGGCCAGGCCCTCTCCTAGCACTGTGTGGCCGTATCCCATACATTTCAATGGGCTAGGATGGTTACGATTATTTAAGCATTTTATTAGAATTTTTTTGGTTTGGTGCATGTGCCACAGGATCCATGGGCTGGTTGGGATTATTTTTATAAGAATTTTTAGCACTTCTTTTGTGCTGCAAACTTGTGATTTGGGCTGTGAGAAACTATGTTATGTTAGTCTAATGACCTTAATATAATTCCCATTTTTAATGAAAAAAAGGAAAAAAAAACAAATCCCCCCCAAAAAATAAAAATAAAACATTGGGAACCAAACAGGCACTGTGTGCCTGAATTGCCTTTTTTTTTAGCTCCTCTTTGGAGTGCCTGGTATTTTTTTGATGAATTTTGTCAGCTTGCGGCCCTCTCAGCTGGCACTAGTTGTTGCTAGCGCATAGGCTTATATAAGCCGTGCACTGCGAACGCTGCCTGGCCAGGAATACTACAGCTGATAACGCCGCCTGCCTGTGACGCTGTGGTGCAGGTGCTGCTGAGTATCTCGGACGAGGCACTCAAGTGGTGCCCCCACCAATTATAATAAATAAGCCTTTAAATAAGACCAAGCCATGGAAGAGGCTTAGAAATGTATATTATATACTCACAAATTTTCACTGATTTGTGAGTCTCAGGAACAAAATTTCAAATCAAGGTGATGCAGATACCTTGTAGAACCCGCCACATTTGACAAAACTGCCTCTGATGCTCGGATGCTTAACAGTGCAAGGTGGAACCCGGTACTATAGTTAACATCTTTTGCGGATGTTCCGCCTAAAAGGAATCTGGGACATAATACTTCTTATCTATGGGAAATAATACAGCCCTCCACAAACAGTTCTTCTTACATAATCCCTGGCGCTTTTGCTTCTACCAATAAAAGAAGCTCTCAGACAGCCTCACTGCAGGGTGAACTGTTATATGGAGATATCGGAGATTGCAGGTGATGTCACCAATTAATGATTGGGTTCAGAGGTTGATATATGCTGTCAGAGAATTGCTGGTATTTCATTTGATTATCATTTTATTTCTTACATGACACGGGAAGATATATTATATTACTATCCCTTAACTTCTACTCAATTTTGATGCACCAGACATTTCCCTTTAATAGTCATGTCAAACAACCTGTTTGGCCCTTTCCCGCAACTTTTAGGATCTGCACTAGACTGCCACGTAGTATACAATGGCAGATATTCTCACAGATGTACAGTAAAATAAAGTATTTAGCACTATAGAGATGGATATGTGGAGATCCAAAACCTGACCTGTTGGGGGCCCCCATGGAGAGGGTTGGAAAACACTAGGCTTATACAATAAACTAGGTAGTGAAATGATAATATATCATTTGTTCTATTCATTTTTTACTGATATGAGCTATCAATCTAAAAATCTTGGGAGAAATGGGAAGTTCAAGTAGTCTGATCTAGTAGTCAATAAAAACAGATCATGGTATTTATCACAATACCATTAATCTAGTTCCATGAGTTTCTTGCTTTTTTATATTACATTGCTGCACAAAATACCCCACCACCCGAAAAAAAATGTGCAAAGAAACTGAAATCCCTTAAAATCCACCTCAGGACATCTACTTTAAGCACATCTAATTTAAGCAAATAGCAGCTTTAACATGCATAAAAGTACAGCATTACAAGACTACATGTATCGGACATGAACAAATCACCAGGTAGATACATTAGAACCAAGAAAGCAGTCAAATCAATCTTACTTCTGGAAACAGTGAATGGCTGAATCTAAACAATAAGTGAATGGCTGAATCTAAACTGTACAATGGCAGAATGAATGGTCAAATGTAAAGGACCTTCTTTTTCTCTTTTTCTACTTTCTAGTCACTTGCACATACTGGAATTTGAAAACTAAGCTTCAATTCTGGAGCATACCCCACCAAACTTCAAACTACCTACTGTTTTTATTTGAATTTTTCAAAAGTTCACATAGTACAGAGTTACATGAGAACGAAGAAATCAGGACACATCAGTCACATATAATGCTTAAACATGTCATCAGACAATCCACCTGCAGGTTATACATAGCAGGATCCAAAGGTGCTATTCGGGTGCAATATCACTTACATTTCTTAACAGAGGAAACACTCATCTTCAATCTGTGCCTTATCAACCCTGCAGGGTTTGAAAGTTCTATCTAGAGTGGGGAGAAACACCCACCCCACCCCACTGATAGCCTAGGATCCGCTGGTGCCAGAGCCCAAAACCCGCCAGTAGCCTCTCCTCGGTGACAGCTTGCACTAGGATGTTGACACTAGTGACCCATGCATCCCTCTCCTACTCCCCACGGTCCCCATCACGATCCCGGCGGACCTAAATGGACCGTGGGGAGAGGAGGAGAGATGAAACATGAAGGAAAGGAAAGAGTGGGGCAGAGAAAAAAAAGGGGTAGGCCAGACAGAGGAACAACAAACAAGTCATCCAAGGGAGACTTATATTGCAAGAGAGAGAATTTGGAGCAAAGGGCAAGGCCAGGAGTGCAGAGGGGAAAAAAGGGTGCAATCTCAGGCGAGGCTAAAAGAGAAAGAGTAATAGAGGAACAAGACGGGGTAAGGGCAGTCAAGGGGGGGTAAGCGAAGGAGAAATGAAGACAAGGAAAGGGGGGAGGGAATGGGGTAAGGAAAGGCTAAGGGTAGGTATAGGGGTGATGAACAGAGTGGGGGGGAAGGGAGAAAAAAGAAGGGGGGGAGGTGGGAGCAGGAGAGGGGGGGGGGGAGCAAACCCAGCTCCCCACGAGGCACCACAACAGGAACCCTCTCCAACGTGCCCGGGCTCCATAGTTCCCTAACCTTTTAAATCTTTTCATCCTTTTTCTCTCACCTTATCTAATCCACTAACCCTTTCTGCTATGTCTCAACTTTTATCTAAAGGCCTCTTTATATACATCAGAATCTTTAAATATATCCCAAATTGTCCAGGTCTTTCTAAAGGTTTCTAGTCTGTCCTGTTTTTTCAGTAAGATTTCCTCCATTTCTTCCAGATGATTGATTTGAGTGTACCATTCTTTAAGTGAAGGGGTCTTTTGAGTTCTCCAACCCTTAGGTATCAGAACTCTCGCTGCATTCATCAGATGGATCCCCAGAGGACTCAAACTCCCCACACCTCTCCCATCAGCTGACCAGTTCAGAAGGTATCCTGCTGGTCCCCAATCCAAAGAGCAACCCCAAATTTTCCTTGTAACCTCATGAACTTTCTCCCAGAAAGTAGCTATTTTCGGGCACGACCACCAGATGTGAAGAAAGGAAGCACCCCGGGCATCACACCTCCAGCATCGATCCGGGACCCCAAGAAAGATCCCATGAAGTCCTTCTGGGGTTCTATACCAGCGAGTGGCTATTTTATAATGAGTTTCTTGAATGGAGCTATTAGCAACCCCTTTATGCAGTCCCTTGTACAAAGCTTCCCAATCGTCAGGTGCAAGGTCCATGCCCAGGTCCTTTTGCCACTTGTCCTCCCAAGGTCTCATGATTTCTGGTTTAGCATCACTCAGGACAGAGTAGGCCCAGGATAGCAAGTGGTCCCTGGGACCTTCTCCCAAGCATGCCTTTTCCACTTCTGAGAGCGCCCTTTCTCCTTTTCCCTTCATCTCCTTGCTCTTAGCAAAATGACGCAATTGAAAGTATGAAAGAGCCGGAACTGGACCCCCCCCCCACTTTTCTTGTAGCTCCTGTCTTTCCAATAACTGACCTCTATCATACAGGTGTATCCCTCTAGGGGACTTCAAATCCCTGCACTGTGCTAGGAAGTTTTTATCCAGCCCTGGGGGGAAGGCTGGGTTGTTTCTGATTGTGGTGAGTGGGCCCGGAACCGAGATCAAATCTGAATGCTTCTTGCCTATTTGTCTGACCCTATTTAGTGTCTCTCGAATCAATGGGTGTGCTTCAACAAAACCTGGGACATCTTTCTTTTCCAGAAAGCAGATACTACACAATTTCTCCTTACCCACCTCATCCTGTATCCTAACCCAATCTTTTTGGGATTTGTTGATCTGCCAATCCAGGAATCTGCCCAGATGGACCACCTTAAGATAAGTTTCAATACAGGGAAGACCGGTGCCCCCTCTCTCCCTCCTACAGACCAAGATCTCTCTCCTTATTCTTGAAGGTTTCTTGTGCCACAAAAAATCCCTGAAAGCCTTATTCATATTTTTAATAAACTGGGGAGGTATCGTGATTGGAATGCATTGCAGAAGATAGAGAATCCTGGGTAAAATATTCATTTTCAGGACCGCTATTCTGCCAAACCAGGACAATTTCAGCTTACTCCAGGCCTCTAGGTCTTTCTTCAACCTGGCCCCTAGGGGAGCAAAGTTTAGATGAAACAACCCTTACCCTAGGAAGTTGCATTCCTAAATATGTGATACTATCTCTTCCCCAAGGAAAGGGAAAAAGCTCTTTCAAAGCTTCTGCCTCTTGTGTTGGTAGAGAAATATTGAGGGCGCAAGATTTGTTATAATTAATTTTCAAATTTGAGATTTTACCAAATGTTTCTAATTCCTTTAAAAGAGATGGAATCGATATCCTGGGGGAGTCTATAAAAAAAGCATGTCATCAGCGTAAGCTGCCACTTTTCTTTCCCTATCACCTATCATAATACCTCTAATCCCCTCATTTAGGTTTACCTTTCTAAGGAAGGGTTCCAAGGACAACGCGAAAATCAAGGGGGATAGGGGGCACCCCTGGCGTGTTCCATTCCGGATCTCAAATCTATGGGAGGATATGTTGTTCACTCTCACTCTCGCTACCGTAGAGTAGAGGGCTAGGATCCTATTGAGAGCTGCTTCCCCTAAACCTATATGCTTCAGAACTGCTTTTACCCAATCCCACCTTACCCGATCAAACGCCTTTTTGGCATCTGCTGACAGCATGATCGACTGGGATTTGTGATTTGTAGCCCACCAATGGACATCTATGGCCTTAATGACATTGTCTCTCGCCTCCCTGGAAGTAATAAAACCCACCTGATCCTGCAGGATTAGATCAGGCAAAAACTTTGACAGTCTCCTTGCAAGCGCCTTGGCAAAAATTTTCAGGTCTACATTCAGTAGGGCAATTGATCTATAATTCTTACAGTCTGTAGCATCCTTGCCAGCTTTATGAATGTCAACTATCTGGGCTTCTAGGGAAGAGGATGAGAGGCCACCGGTTTCAGCAGTTGTTTCAAAAGCCTTGGCCAAATGGGGGAGGAGCTGAGGAGAAAATGTCTTATAATTTTGGCTCGGAAAGCCATCAGGCCCAGGGGCTTTACCTGGCTTAGTACCCTTAATAGCCTCCTTCAATTCAGTGACAGTGATTGGAGACTCTAGCTGTTCTAAAATCTCCTCTGTATGGCTGGGCATCTGGGAGTCCTTCAGATAAGACAGCATATTCTCCCTATAAGCTTCCCTTTGTCCCTGGCTTGGCAGATTATAAAGTGTAGTGTAGTAGGTTCTAAATTGCTCCGCTATGTCTCTGTCCTTCAGGTATAAGACTCCTTTAGCGTCCCGTATCCCCTCAACCCTGGCCCTCATACCCCTTGGGCTCAATGCCCTTGCGAACAAATATCCCGCCTTGTTCCCCAGCTCATAGAACAATCTTTAAGCTCCCTTCTCTTCGCCTCAAGCTCCCTGAGATGGATCTCCATCAGAGATTGTTTGTGTTTGGTCTCCAATAATGTCACCTGTTTAATTATTTCTTCCAGTTTGGCCAATCTCTCTATTTTAAGTCTAGCCCCCTCCTGAATCAAAAGACCCCTAATTGTGCACTTATGAGCTTCCCAGATGGTCAAAGGGCTCAATTCCTCGGATGCGTTTTCTCTAAAAAACTGTATAATATTCTCTCTCACCTTGTCAGCTATCCTACTGTCTTTCAGTAACCCTGCATTCATCCTCCAATTCCACTCCTTATGCTCCCTATCAGGAAATTCCAATCCAAGAATCACAGGAGCGTGATCAGAGAACGAGGAGCAGCCTATTTTAACTGACATCTTATCTAAATCTCTTTGTGATAGGAAAAGATAGTCTATTCGTGAATATTTGTTATGAATAGCCTGAATGTTTGAAAGAGAGTTCTTAATCTGCTTCAATGCTCTATAAGTGATGGTTGATTTGGTATCTGATGTGTCTACAAGTGGGTTAAGGGCACAATTTAGATCTCCCCCCAAAATCAAAATTCCCTCCTGGAATGACCTAAGCCGCCTCAGAATTGCAGTCAAAAAACGCTGTTGGCCCTTATTAGGAACATACACATTTGCAATCATAATGGCAGTTCCAGAAGGAAGCTTACCTTTCAGAAAAATGAATCTCCCCTCATTATCCACACTTTCAGCTGTTATAGCAAGTGGCAGTGCTTTATCAATTAGGACTGAAACACCTTTCGTCTTAGAGAACGGGGAGGGAGCATAGCGGTGAGTATTGTAGGTCCTATCACCCAAGTACGGGGTTTTGTCCTTCTGGAAATGCGTTTCTTGAATCAGAGCAATATGGATTCTCTGCCTCCTAAGACCCCTTAATAGAGAGTGCCTTTTTTGTGGAGTGTTAAGACCTCTAGCATTAAATGACATAACATTGATTTTGAGGTTGTCCCCAATCCTTACTGCCTACAAGTCCTCTATGGTTCTCACAAGAGGTCCTAGAGCAAACAGGCAAGTGAGCCCCCAGTCCCCTCCCCTCTCCCCAGCAGGAGTAAGATGGGTACTGAATGGGGAGAAAAGTAGGGTAGAGACAGTGAAATGAGGGTAAGAAGGGAAAATAATTTAGAATATCAGGAAGAAGGGGAAAGAAGAAACTACAACCTACCTGTGTTCTAGAGAACCACAGAAATTGACAAGGAACTAACCAGGAGTAGATTTCTTATATGATCAAAGAACCACTCCAAATACTTTCCTTCCCGCAAAAGTCAGGACCCTACTAGATAAGGTCCCGGGCGTTCCTGAAATAGAGAAGATGTTAGGGAGAACATGGAAGGCCGGCCCAGGCAGCAGCAAACCTCCGTACGAAGCTAGAAATCAGAAGAAAAGGCTAATTGACAGATTTTCACAGTGAGCGATCTCGAACCGAAGCAACTAAACCCTTCCCATGGGCATACACTGATTTTCAATATGGAGATCAGTTTTCTCCTCAGTCACCCTGGCCAGTGGAACCTCATCCTTAAGATCACCAGGAATGTGCAGTGCAGCAGTCTCCCCAGCATATAAACTACTAGAGCAAGGGGACAATAAAGCTTCCACAAGCTTCCCACAAAGCGGGGACCAAAAGGGTGTGAGCGACTTCACCCGCTTCAATACCAATCAAATTACAATGGCTGTGTCCATCAGGGAGACCCCAGCCCCCGCTCCCCCCTCCCGCCAGGGACCACCCCATAGTCGAAGCACCAAGGGAGTGACCAGCAGTGGGCAAAGGGGCAGCCTATGAGCCCATCCCAGACCAAATAGACACCTGTCAACCCCACCCGCGTATCAAGCAGTAATAAAGCCTCAGATGACAAAATACAGCACTCTACTATTCACGTGCCCTGATGCCTTAGAAGAGCCCGAGCTCGCATCCACAGCCAAGCTGACAATACGTGTAAGTGCCCGGGAACTCTTCACCATTCCACTCCCCATTTGCAGCAACTGGGAAAGGGAGGTTCAAAGCAGGAGAAAGCTGTCTAACGTCATGTGTAAAGCAAGGGCATCCCAATCACTCCCCCAGTACCACAACACCCCGCCCCGTCCTTAATAGCAAACAAAATCATAGCGCTGTTAAATCTCCGGCAGACCCAGCGTAGGAGGGATGGGCCATATGCAGAAATCAAAGAGGGGGAGGGGCCCCCACCCCCACATGGAGGGATATGGCTCCATACAGTGTTCAAATTATAGCGTAAGCTTAGAGCCCGCTCTAGCAATATAAAATCTCCAAAAACTCTTAGTGCAACTTAGTGCAACTCCGGCTGTCGCAGGGGAAAGCAGCACCCATGTGAGGGAAGCCAGCTTGCTCCGCCCAGCAACCAGTTCTAAACATGTCGTCTATCAAACTAATTAAACCAGGAATGAGCTATAGCACAGCCGAAGCTGATACCCACCATGACTGCTCACAGAGTTCAACGTGTATGAGGTAGAACTATAAAAGCCGCCTACGTCCAAAGTCGTCCTCGCCGCTACATGCGGAATGGGATGCGCACATTGGATGAGGGCGTCCATACATATATCAGACAAACTTTAATAACTCTATATAAAACAGCCTTACTTCCCCACAAGGAGACCCGGGAAACCAGCGAGCACGAGCCCCCCACCCACCCCCGCACCAAACCGGGACAGGGGAGGGGGGAAGGGTGCCCCCAGGCCCACCCGAAGCCGCCGATCAGACTATAGAAGCCTAGGCTATGCCAGAACAAGCGACCCCCAAGCGATCGGCAGCATCTTCTTTAGACATACCCACCGCCACACAGTTAGGTTGCCCAAATCCCTGGAGTACAGGCTAAATACAAGACTTATCAAACACTTTGTTAAAATAAAAAAAAGCATAATAAAATACATAGCACACTACCACTAATAGTTATAAACAGTGTGGAGGTGGTCTAACAGTGCCCTCGCCGCAGCTTGTGGAATGGGATACACAGATTAGCGGTCAGCAGAAGGCACCTCACACTCAAACAGTATTACCCCAAAAAGACAGCCAGCACAGCATAGCAGCAACTATAGGGCTTCCTTCCATCCGTGCGGCCCGGTCGGGCTCTTCACTCCCTTCCCTCCTGCCATATCCTGAGGTTACGTCGGTCCGAGGGACCTCTCGGTGAGAGTTCAGGAGAGGATCTTTTTGGAGAAACTCCAGGAGATCCCGCCCTAGCAGGAAGCGCCAACAGATCCGGGATAGCAAAGTCCGCGAACCAGTCCGGAACCGACACTTGAGGTAAGTGAAGTGAATTGCAGAAGTCCGCCAGGTCACCCGGTACACGCAGAGTGCCCGTTTTTCCATTCTTGGTAGCCGAGAGCGCAAAAGGAAATCTCCAGCGGTAAGGGATGCCTCTCTCCCTCAGCAGTGACATGAGGGGTCTTAGGGCTCTACGGTGTTGAAGGGTGATGCCAGAGAGGTCCTGGAATAGCTGGATCTCATCAGTGTTAAACAGGATCGAGTCTCGAGACCTGGCCTTTGAGATAATATCTTCCTTTAGAGCAAAGCTTTGTAGACAGCATATAATGTCCCTGGAGCTTGAATCTCTATTGTCCAAGTCTTCCAGGTGTCTGTGCACATTAAGCATGTAGTTGTTATGCGCATTAACGACCTCGCTCACCTCCCACAGTCTGCGCCTTGTGATCACCTCCTCTCTCCATGCTTCCATCCTCCAGGCCAAAGACCGCATGTCAGCCTTCAGGTCAGCTATTGCCTCCGCAATGGTGGACTTGATCTCCCCCGCAAATCCCGCCAACTCCGAGCGGGTGGGGAGCTGACTAAGCTGGGCTGCGACATCCTGCTCCTCTCTCTCCGAAGCCGCCACACTGGACCTGTCCGGGGAGCTCTCAGGTGAGAACGAGGCCGCCATCTTAGGCGCGTGTGGTACTGCGTCCTCTGGCCGCTGCGACTTGAACATGTCTGGTAAGCTCCTGGTGCTTGGGTTCTGGGGTGCCCTCGGTGTCTTAGCTGTTGTCCCCGATCTGTTGCTCCTGCCCATGGTCAGCAGGGGATGCAGAAATCAATGCTTTCGGGAAACGCCACCACGAGCTCCGGTCTCAGGCTGCCATCTTGCCCGCTGGCCAAGCCACGCCCCCCCAAACTACCTTTTTAATAGTTATATCTTAATTCAGCCCAAAGCATACAGAGGACTAATCACTGCTAGTATTTATCAAGTTAAAAAGAATACCTTATAAACTATAAAGATTGATTCTTATTGTTTATTCTCTGTCTACTTGGTTTAATATTTAATTATGCCTGCAGTAGTACCTTTATGGTCAGTATCTTCCTTTTCCTTGCAATCTTGTATATATGCCTCATGAGCTTGACAAATTCATTTACTATGCATTATATCAGAGGGAGTTTTGTTTCCGGCTACCAACTGTAGACACCATCTGCCCTCTAATATTAACTGGCATCTCTAGTTTGGCATATTATTCATGATTCTGGTTCTTTTTCAAGGACCTGGGTTTGGAGGTTGTCTATTATAGTTGGATGTGTACCTGGTAAGTAACCCATCATTAGATTTTTAGACACAAACCCTATTATATACAAAGAAAAGACTTGCACTTCCCTCAGTTAAGCAGTACAATATAAGATAATAATAATAATGATAGGGTGCTGCAAAAAAGCCCTGAAATATCTCTAAAAAATTGGGCAATCAGCACACCAGATAAGTAATTATCTTACCCTATCTTATAAGGATATAACAAGGCAAGCTAGAGTCATGAGCTATAGTAATACTATATAGTAAAAATTTGCTAAATGACTTCTATTTAACAAAAAAAAACAGGATTTAAAGTGATTTAAAAAAAGAGAAAATTATTTTGAGTCATTGGTTCCTAAGAGAATGTTACATGTCTTACAACTGACGGGGGCCTTATTTATGGAGCATCAGTGTCACACAGTGCCACTTTTTTGGCCACAGGAAAGGCAACGCCGATGTGGCCACCAGCTAGTGTATTATTTAACACTAGCGTCCAAAAGGTCACAGCGCTGGGCACTCTGCTTGATGCAGCGCCAGTTAATACCTGGCGCTGTAGGTCAAGGTCCCATAGAGCACAATGGGCAAAACTAGACTGAAGTGTTGAATGTTTATAATTAATATTACACCCATTTATTGGTACACAGGTTGCATTGTGACTTGCTAATAATGGAAACGCAGGACCTAGATGTCACCAAATGTCATTTTTTGGGAGGGGGGTTATTTAAATTGATTTGCATGGCTTCTTTGGACAACTAAAACGCAGAATAAATGCCCTGTAAAGTTTGTCAGCAGTAATTTCTTGTAACTGTAATAATAACATGCTGACCAGTGCAAAATACACTGCCAGACTTTTCAAGGAAAAAACATATATACGCTGTGACGTGCCAGAAAAATGGCGGTACAAAGTGGCGCTTACTAGCACTCGGATGATTGGCAGCCGGGTCCAACAGGCGCTGACACAGGCTGGCAAATACCTAGTGCAACAATCACAACAAATTAGTTAGCACACGGCGCTGCGACTTCTAGTGTCATTGTAGTCCACAGCGTAGTGCCAGAAAGATTCCAAATGGCACACAGCATGAATAAAGCCCTTAATGTGAAGGTGGGTAAAAATCCAAATACTCCATGTACAAATTTACGCGCAAAAATAATGTGTCCCATAAATTGGGGATAAGGGTAAAAACGCAAGTAAACCGTTTTTACACATGGAACGTGTGCTAAAAATACATTGGCACACGAGCATGAATCAACCCTATAGAGCTTGTCGAGTTGTTTGAGGTGAAAGAATTCTGCTTGCAGTATGAAGCAATGCTAGCTTCAATCAATAGGTGCCGTCTTGCTGATGTATTCTCTTTGGAGTCCAGAAACAGTCAGATCCTTTAAAATACTAATTACTGAAAATAAGCTTGTTGGTTATGTAGTGTCCAGTTAACAGAATAGGTTTGCTGAACACTACCCCTAAATTTTATGAGCAAATCAGCCGATTGCAGATCGTCATTTCTAATTGCCTTTTGCCCTTATTCATCAAGCGATAGCGCCAGGTAGTGTCTGACGAGCGCCAGGTAGCGGCAGCTAACGGCGACTACCGACTCAAGTACGCCCGGCGGCGGTCACAATGACGCATTTATCAAGCAAAATGAGGCTAGCGCCGGCGAGAGCGACGGCTAGCGCGGCATTCATCATGAAGCCGCCTGGACCGAACAGCGCCGCTGCAAATTCCCTCACAGCGCCAGGTATGAGCTGTCGCTCCCTGGCGATGTCCAATGCATTTCAATGGAGCAATCTATAATTATTCATAATTAATTGTTATTAATTTTTTTTTTTTTTATGTCAAAAAATCGGAGACCACTTCTGCAATGTTAGGATTTATTTTTAAGTAAAAAAAAAATTAAAAAAAAATTTGTGCAGAATTGATCTAACAGGTCTGAGATTAATGTATTCATATTACAAAATGATTCTAACAACATATATAATGTTACATTCTAAAAATATGGTTGTTTAGGGGTTAAAAACTAGTTAATACCCATCGCCGCCAGCGCTCTGGGGTTTAAACAAGGAATAGACAGCGACAGCACATTCGGAGCGTGATTTGTTAATGAATATGAAGCTAGCCGTTCGCTCTGGCCATTCGTTGTCAGGCGCACACATACAACGCTGAACCTGTGAAACAGCGACCCCCCAGCCCGTATTCAACATTACCGCACACCGACTGAGTCGCTGTCATCAAGCTAACGCCGGCCAAGCACAGCGAATACTGGCTGGCGCTGAAAAAATCACGCTACAGTCGCTCATCTGTCGCTACCTGCCGCTATTAATGAATCGGCCTCCTTGTTTCAGTCACTGGTTCCATTTCCTACACTGCTCTAAACACTCTCCCTGTCTACACAGATTTACTATCCCTATAATGCCCTACACTACACTTCTCAGCCAACCACGGTCACTGCAATGTTGCCAGACTAGCTAAGAATATTCCATGGCAATAATAACAATGGATATGTTTTCATTGTATTAAAAGAAAAGAAAAAGATGTGCAATTGCCCCTCTCCACACATACCACCCGGCAGACACGGCATAGGGGCTGGTATGGCCAAGGCTCAGAGGCCATGCCAGGATACCAGTCACTATGGCCCTTTGCACAGGTCCGGTACTCCCCCAGGGGTGAACACTAGGCTCATGCTGTGTGTGTGTTTTTTATGGAACCCCACACCTTAAAAAAAAGGAAAACCGGAAAAAAACAAAACTGCAAAAACTACCTCAGAAACTACAAAAACTCCCTAAAAAACTATTTATGTGCATCTGGATAGCGCACTCACACTATACAGATTGCTGCTAATAAAAAAAATGCTCATTGTTTTTATATTGAAAAATCAATATTTGATAGTGTCATGGGGCATCTGGGGGTTCTATGGCTGGCCAAAGCAGGGCAGGGCAATTAAGAGGCTGATAAAGAGTAATACCACGCTGCACAAAAAATGATGTTGAGCTCAACGTGTATAAAAGAGTCCTTCCTCTCAATACTAAACAGTCACTTTCCAGATAAAACACAGAGCTGTTGTCAGTAATAAAGAACTTGTAACTTGAACGATCCCAGGTGCAAACTTCTCAGCACTCTGTGAAATCCACCACCGATTATGTTTAAACTCTTACCAAAAAGTTGCCATGGAAAAGTGTGGCCAGGTAAACATTCCAAAGGGGTGTTTGATTTTATCAATGTCCAAATATCAGAGTGTCCAGTTATATCAAATTCCAACAGGTGCCAGGTTAGTAATACATTTTGTTTAGTGAACCATGTGAAAAAAAAGTGAAACAAATCTAGTGCAAAACCTTCAAGGCTTCCAAGGTAATTTAATATGTAAAATATTGCACTCACATGTAAAAGCAAGACATAAGGTAAAATGAAAGCCAAAAGCATTCCTTTCAACAGCTCTAACCGGCAGGGGTCTCAATCCTTGGATATCGCTAATGCACTCATAGGTAAAGAAACATCCAGCAGGTGAAAGAAACAAAGGCCCTTATTTAAGAAGGGATAGCATCAGGTAGTGGCTGGTTAATGAGAGGTAGCGACAGGTATCGACTGGTGAACGCCGGACACGGCACGCAATTACACATTTATCAAGCAGAATCTGTTTAGGGACTGGGATAGCGCCATGTAGCATCTGATTCATCTTTTTCACAGCCTCAGCGAACAGCGCCGGCGTTCAGCCTTACACAGCGCCAGGTATGACCTCTCGCTACCTGTCGCTCTCCCATACATTTCAATGGACGAACCTTTTCTTCTCTTTAAACGGGGTATTTTTTTTTTTTTTGTTCAAAAAATCACAATCAAAATTCTGTGACCTCTTCTGGCATTGAAATAGCAGTTTTTCATAATTTTTTCATTTTTTATATATTTCTTCAGAAATTACATTACAGGTCTGCCATTAAAGTGTTTATGTTACAATGTTGCTACAATGTAATTCCATATGTTTTTTGCTTTGTTACTAATTGATAGATGCTGAAAAACAGACTTTAAACACACCGCCTCCTGCGCTCTGGGCTTCAAACAAGCATTTTTCTGCGCCAGAGATTTGTGAGGCTTTTTTTTCTTGAATATGTTGTGAGTCGGTCGCTATGAGCAGTCGCTACCATGCGCTCCCATACAGCGCTGTACTGGTCAAATAGCGACTCGTCACAAAGTTTTCAACATTACTGCACAGCGATTGAATCGCTATAAACTAGCGTCTCATGGCCGAGCACTGCGACTACTAGCGGGCGCTCTGAAAATGCCTGCTACAGACGCTCTTCTGTCGCTACCTGGCATTAGTGAGCCGTTAGCCAAGCTCCTCCAACACGCTTCGTCCCTGTGGGGACACAGGCCCTTATTTAACAAAGGATAGCGACAGGTAGCGACTGGTGAGCGGCCGGTAATGACGGGCCCCGCCACGAGAACGCCAGCTCCCCACCACAATCACACATTTATCAAGCCGATCCTGCTTAGCGACTGAGATAGCGCCAGATAACGACTCATTCATCATTATTCCAGCCTCAGCCCACAGCGCCAGCGTCTGACCTTGAACAGCGACAGGTATGACCTCTCGCTACCTGGCGCTCTCCAATGCATTTCAACTGAACAATCTTTAAATATTCATAATTAATTCATAATAATGTTTTTTTTTTTTTTTTTTTTTTTTTTTTTTTTTTTTTAAATGTGAAAAATTCTGTGACCACTTCTGCCATGTTAGATATATTTTTTAAGGTAAAAAAAAAAAAAAAAACTTTGTGCAGAATTGATATTACAGGTCTGATATTAATGTATTCATATTACAAAATGTAATTAAAAACTTGTTTTTTTTGGTTTCCAAAAATATGGTTGTTTGGGGGTTAAAAAACTACTTTTAACTAGTGATGAGCGAGTAGTATTCGACCGAGCCGGTATTCGATCGAATACTACGCTGTTCGTCATACTCGATTTCGATCGAGTACAGCGGCGATGGCGCACTCACAATTCGTTTCCCCTCCCACCTTCCCTGGCGCGTTTTTTACACCAATCACCATGCAGGGGGGGTGGGACAGGTCCTGGGAGGACGCTGGCATCGCGAAAACGGCGTCTACACGCATTGGCTGGAAAAACCATGTGACCTCGAATATACAAAACTCAGCACTTCCTCTTCGTCAGCATTAGCAGCTTGAACTTAGTGAGGGACAGACGCTCACAGCAGGGAAAGACAGGCTGTCGCTGGCAGGGCCCCAGAAGCTCGGAATATCGCTTTTACCACCATCTATACCAGCTACCAGAAGACAAGAGAGTCATTAAGAGCCCTTATTAGGGCTACTACGCTGAACGGTATATGGCTCATATGTAGGCAGGCAGGGCCCCAGAAGCTCAGAATATACCTTTTACCACCATATATACCAGCTACCAGAAGACAAGAGAGTCCTTAAGAGCCCTTATTAGGGCTACTACGCTGAACAGTATATAGCTCATTTTCTATGTAGTCAGGCAGGGCCCCAGAAGCTCAGAATATACCTTTTACCACCATATATACCAGCTACCAGAAGACAAGACAGTCCTTAAGAGCCCTTATTAGGGCTACTACGCTGAACAGTATATAGCTCATTTTCTATGTAGTCAGGCAGGGCCCCAGAAGCTCAGAATATACCTTTTACCACCATATATACCAGCTACCAGAAGACAAGAGAGTCATTAAGAGCCCTTATTAGGGCTACTACGCTGAACAGTATATGGCTCATATGTAGGCAGGCAGGGCCCCAGAAGCTCAGAATATACCTTTTACCACCATATATACCAGCTACCAGAAGACAAGAGAGTCCTTAAGAGCCCTTATTAGGGTTACTACGCTGAACAGTATATAGCTCATTTTCTATGTAGTCAGGCAGGGCCCCAGAAGCTCAGAATATACCTTTTACCACCATATATACCAGCTACCAGAAGACAAGACAGTCCTTAAGAGCCCTTATTAGGGCTACTACGCTGAACAGTATATAGCTCATTTTCTATGTAGTCAGGCAGGGCCCCAGAAGCTCAGAATATACCTTTTACCACCATATATACCAGCTACCAGAAGACAAGACAGTCCTTAAGAGCCCTTATTAGGGCTACTACGCTGAACAGTATATAGCTCATTTTCTATGTAGTCAGGCAGGGCCCCAGAAGCTCAGAATATACCTTTTACCACCATATATACCAGCTACCAGAAGACAAGACAGTCCTTAAGAGCCCTTATTAGGGCTACTACGCTGAACAGTATATAGCTCATTTTCTATGTAGTCAGGCAGGGCCCCAGAAGCTCAGAATATACCTTTTACCACCATATATACCAGCTACCAGAAGACAAGAGAGTCCTTAATCCCTTATTAGTGCTGCTATGTTGAACAGTATATAGCTCATTTTCTATGTAGTCAGGCAGGGCCCCAGAAGCTCAGAATATACCTTTTACCACCATATATACCAGCTACCAGAAGACAAGAGAGTCCTTAATCCCTTATTAGTGCTGCTATGTTGAACAGTATATAGCTCATTTTCTATGTAGTCAGGCAGGGCCCCAGAAGCTCAGAATATACCTTTTACCACCATATATACCAGCTACCAGAAGACAAGAGAGTCCTTAAGAGCCCTTATTAGGGCTACTATGTTGAACAGTATATAGCTCATATCCTATGTAGTCAGGCAGGGCCCCAGAAGCTCAGAATATACCTTTTACCACCATATATACCAGCTACCAGAAGACAAGAGAGTCCTTAAGAGCCCTTATTAGGGCTACTATGTTGAACAGTATATATCTCATATCCTATGTAGTCAGGCAGGGCCCCAGAAGCTCAGAATATACCTTTTACCACCATATATACCAGCTACCAGAAGACAAGAGAGTCCTTAAGAGCCCTTATTAGGGCTACTATGTTGAACAGTATATAGCTCATATCCTATGTAGTCAGGCAGGGCCCCAGAAGCTCAGAATATACCTTTTACCACCATATATACCAGCTACCAGAAGACAAGAGAGTCCTTAATCCCTTATTAGTGCTGCTATGTTGAACAGTATATAGCTCATTTTCTATGTAGTCAGGCAGGGCCCCAGAAGCTCAGAATATACCTTTTACCACCATATATACCAGCTACCAGAAGACAAGAGAGTCCTTAAGAGCCCTTATTAGGGCTACTATGTTGAACAGTATATAGCTCATTTTCTATGTAGTCAGGCAGGGCCCCAGAAGCTCAGAATATACCTTTTACCACCATATATACCAGCTACCAGAAGACAAGAGAGTCCTTAATCCCTTATTAGTGCTGCTATGTTGAACAGTATATAGCTCATTTTCTATGTAGTCAGGCAGGGCCCCAGAAGCTCAGAATATACCTTTTACCACCATATATACCAGCTACCAGAAGACAAGAGAGTCCTTAAGAGCCCTTATTAGGGCTACTATGTTGAACAGTATATAGCTCATATCCTATGTAGTCAGGCAGGGCCCCAGAAGCTCAGAATATACCTTTTACCACCATATATACCAGCTACCAGAAGACAAGAGAGTCCTTAATCCCTTATTAGTGCTGCTATGTTGAACAGTATATAGCTCATTTTCTATGTAGTCAGGCAGGGCCCCAGAAGCTCAGAATATACCTTTTACCACCATATATACCAGCTAACAGAAGACAAGAGAGTCATTGAGAGCCCTTATTAGGGCTACTATGCTGAACAGTATATAGCTCATATGTAGGCAGGCAGGGCCCCAGAAGCTCAGAATATACCTTTTACCACCATATATACCAGCTACCAGAAGACAAGAGAGTCCTTAAGAGCCCTTATTAGGGCTACTATGTTGAACAGTATATATCTCATATCCTATGTAGTCAGGCAGGGCCCCAGAAGCTCAGAATATACCTTTTACCACCATATATACCAGCTACCAGAAGACAAGAGAGTCCTTAAGAGCCCTTATTAGGGCTACTATGTTGAACAGTATATAGCTCATATCCTATGTAGTCAGGCAGGGCCCCAGAAGCTCAGAATATACCTTTTACCACCATATATACCAGCTACCAGAAGACAAGAGAGTCCTTAAGAGCCCTTATTAGGGCTACTATGTTGAACAGTATATAGCTCATTTTCTATGTAGTCAGGCAGGGCCCCAGAAGCTCAGAATATACCTTTTACCACCATATATACCAGCTACCAGAAGACAAGAGAGTCCTTAATCCCTTATTAGTGCTGCTATGTTGAACAGTATATAGCTCATTTTCTATGTAGTCAGGCAGGGCCCCAGAAGCTCAGAATATACCTTTTACCACCATATATACCAGCTACCAGAAGACAAGAGAGTCCTTAAGAGCCCTTATTAGGGCTACTATGTTGAACAGTATATAGCTCATATCCTATGTAGTCAGGCAGGGCCCCAGAAGCTCAGAATATACCTTTTACCACCATATATACCAGCTACCAGAAGACAAGAGAGTCATTGAGAGCCCTTATTAGGGCTACTATGCTGAACAGTATATAGCTCATATGTAGGCAGGCAGGGCCCCAGAAGCTCAGAATATACCTTTTACCACCATATATACCAGCTACCAGAAGACAAGACAGTCCTTAAGAGCCCTTATTAGGGCTACTACGCTGAACAGTATATAGCTCATTTTCTATGTAGTCAGGCAGGGCCCCAGAAGCTCAGAATATACCTTTTACCACCATATATACCAGCTACCAGAAGACAAGAGAGTCCTTAATCCCTTATTAGTGCTGCTATGTTGAACAGTATATAGCTCATATCCTATGTAGTCAGGCAGGGCCCCAGAAGCTCAGAATATACCTTTTACCACCATATATACCAGCTACCAGAAGACAAGAGAGTCATTGAGAGCCCTTATTAGGGCTACTATGCTGAACAGTATATAACTCATATGTAGGCAGGCAGGGCCCCAGAAGCTCAGAATATACCTTTTACCACCATATATACCAGCTACCAGAAGACAAGAGAGTCCTTAAGAGCCCTTATTAGGGCTACTATGTTGAACAGTATATATCTCATATCCTATGTAGTCAGGCAGGGCCCCAGAAGCTCAGAATATACCTTTTACCACCATATATACCAGCTACCAGAAGACAAGAGAGTCCTTAATCCCTTATTAGTGCTGCTATGTTGAACAGTATATAGCTCATATCCTATGTAGTCAGGCAGGGCCCCAGAAGCTCAGAATATACCTTTTACCACCATATATACCAGCTACCAGAAGACAAGAGAGTCATTGAGAGCCCTTATTAGGGCTACTATGCTGAACAGTATATAACTCATATGTAGGCAGGCAGGGCCCCAGAAGCTCAGAATATACCTTTTACCACCATATATACCAGCTACCAGAAGACAAGAGAGTCCTTAAGGGCCCTTATTAGGGCTACTATGTTGAACAGTATATATCTCATATCCTATGTAGTCAGGCAGGGCCCCAGAAGCTCAGAATATACCTTTTACCACCATATATACCAGCTACCAGAAGACAAGAGAGTCCTTAATCCCTTATTAGTGCTGCTATGTTGAACAGTATATAGCTCATTTTCTATGTAGTCAGGCAGGGCCCCAGAAGCTCAGAATATACCTTTTACCACCATATATACCAGCTACCAGAAGACAAGAGAGTCCTTAAGAGCCCTTATTAGGGCTACTATGTTGAACAGTATATAGCTCATATCCTATGTAGTCAGGCAGGGCCCCAGAAGCTCAGAATATACCTTTTACCACCATATATACCAGCTACCAGAAGACAAGAGAGTCATTGAGAGCCCTTATTAGGGCTACTATGCTGAACAGTATATAGCTCATATGTAGGCAGGCAGGGCCCCAGAAGCTCAGAATATACCTTTTACCACCATATATACCAGCTACCAGAAGACAAGACAGTCCTTAAGAGCCCTTATTAGGGCTACTACGCTGAACAGTATATAGCTCATTTTCTATGTAGTCAGGCAGGGCCCCAGAAGCTCAGAATATACCTTTTACCACCATATATACCAGCTACCAGAAGACAAGAGAGTCCTTAATCCCTTATTAGTGCTGCTATGTTGAACAGTATATAGCTCATATCCTATGTAGTCAGGCAGGGCCCCAGAAGCTCAGAATATACCTTTTACCACCATATATACCAGCTACCAGAAGACAAGAGAGTCCTTAATCCCTTATTAGTGCTGCTATGTTGAACAGTATATAGCTCATTTTCTATGTAGTCAGGCAGGGCCCCAGAAGCTCAGAATATACCTTTTACCACCATATATACCAGCTACCAGAAGACAAGAGAGTCCTTAAGAGCCCTTATTAGGGCTACTATGTTGAACAGTATATAGCTCATATCCTATGTAGTCAGGCAGGGCCCCAGAAGCTCAGAATATACCTTTTACCACCATATATACCAGCTACCAGAAGACAAGAGAGTCATTGAGAGCCCTTATTAGGGCTACTATGCTGAACAGTATATAGCTCATATGTAGGCAGGCAGGGCCCCAGAAGCTCAGAATATACCTTTTACCACCATATATACCAGCTACCAGAAGACAAGACAGTCCTTAAGAGCCCTTATTAGGGCTACTACGCTGAACAGTATATAGCTCATTTTCTATGTAGTCAGGCAGGGCCCCAGAAGCTCAGAATATACCTTTTACCACCATATATACCAGCTACCAGAAGACAAGAGAGTCCTTAAGAGCCCTTATTAGGGCTACTATGTTGAACAGTATATATCTCATATCCTATGTAGTCAGGCAGGGCCCCAGAAGCTCAGAATATACCTTTTACCACCATATATACCAGCTACCAGAAGACAAGAGAGTCCTTAAGAGCCCTTATTAGGGCTACTATGTTGAACAGTATATAGCTCATATCCTATGTAGTCAGGCAGGGCCCCAGAAGCTCAGAATATACCTTTTACCACCATATATACCAGCTACCAGAAGACAAGAGAGTCCTTAAGAGCCCTTATTAGGGCTACTATGTTGACCAGTATATAGCTCATTTTCTATGTAGTCAGGCAGGGCCCCAGAAGCTCAGAATATACCTTTTACCACCATATATACCAGCTACCAGAAGACAAGAGAGTCCTTAATCCCTTATTAGTGCTGCTATGTTGAACAGTATATAGCTCATTTTCTATGTAGT
The DNA here is from genome assembly GCA_027917425.1 of Gastrophryne carolinensis. Lineage (NCBI taxonomy): Eukaryota > Metazoa > Chordata > Amphibia > Anura > Microhylidae > Gastrophryne > Gastrophryne carolinensis. Next base: position 129,893,941 of record CM051242.1, read on the forward strand.
CAGGCAGGGCCCCAGAAGCTCAGAATATACCTTTTACCACCATATATACCAGCTACCAGAAGACAAGAGAGTCATTGAGAGCCCTTATTAGGGCTACTATGCTGAACAGTATATAGCTCATATGTAGGCAGGCAGGGCCCCAGAAGCTCAGAATATACCTTTTACCACCATATATACCAGCTACCAGAAGACAAGACAGTCCTTAAGAGCCCTTATTAGGGCTACTATGTTGAACAGTATATATCTCATATCCTATGTAGTCAGGCAGGGCCCCAGAAGCTCAGAATATACCTTTTACCACCATATATACCAGCTACCAGAAGACAAGAGAGTCCTTAAGAGCCCTTATTAGGGCTACTATGTTGAACAGTATATAGCTCATATCCTATGTAGTCAGGCAGGGCCCCAGAAGCTCAGAATATACCTTTTACCACCATATATACCAGCTACCAGAAGACAAGAGAGTCCTTAAGAGCCCTTATTAGGGCTACTATGTTGAACAGTATATAGCTCATTTTCTATGTAGTCAGGCAGGGCCCCAGAAGCTCAGAATATACCTTTTACCACCATATATACCAGCTACCAGAAGACAAGAGAGTCCTTAATCCCTTATTAGTGCTGCTATGTTGAACAGTATATAGCTCATTTTCTATGTAGTCAGGCAGGGCCCCAGAAGCTCAGAATATACCTTTTACCACCATATATACCAGCTACCAGAAGACAAGAGAGTCCTTAAGAGCCCTTATTAGGGCTACTATGTTGAACAGTATATAGCTCATATCCTATGTAGTCAGGCAGCGCCCCAGAAGCTCAGAATATACCTTTTACCACCATATATACCAGCTACCAGAAGACAAGAGAGTCCTTAAGAGCCCTTATTAGGGCTACTATGTTGAACAGTATATAGCTCATTTTCTATGTAGTCAGGCAGGGCCCCAGAAGCTCAGAATATACCTTTTACCACCATATATACCAGCTACCAGAAGACAAGAGAGTCATTGAGAGCCCTTATTAGGGCTACTATGCTGAACAGTATATAGCTCATATGTAGGCAGGCAGGGCCCCAGAAGCTCAGAATATACCTTTTACCACCATATATACCAGCTACCAGAAGACAAGACAGTCCTTAAGAGCCCTTATTAGGGCTACTATGTTGAACAGTATATATCTCATATCCTATGTAGTCAGGCAGGGCCCCAGAAGCTCAGAATATACCTTTTACCACCATATATACCAGCTACCAGAAGACAAGAGAGTCATTGAGAGCCCTTATTAGGGCTACTATGCTGAACAGTATATAGCTCATATGTAGGCAGGCAGGGCCCCAGAAGCTCAGAATATACCTTTTACCACCATATATACCAGCTACCAGAAGACAAGACAGTCCTTAAGAGCCCTTATTAGGGCTACTATGTTGAACAGTATATAGCTCATTTTCTATGTAGTCGGGCAGGGCCCCAGAAGCTCAGAATATACCTTTTACCACCATATATACCAGCTACCAGAAGACAAGAGAGTCATTGAGAGCCCTTATTAGGGCTACTATGCTGAACAGTATATAGCTCATATGTAGGCAGGCAGGGCCCCAGAAGCTCAGAATATACCTTTTACCACCATATATACCAGCTACCAGAAGACAAGAGAGTCCTTAAGAGCCCTTATTAGGGCTACTATGTTGAACAGTATATAGCTCATTTTCTATGTAGTCAGGCAGGGCCCCAGAAGCTCAGAATATACCTTTTACCACCATATATACCAGCTACCAGAAGACAAGAGAGTCCTTAATCCCTTATTAGTGCTGCTATGTTGAACAGTATATAGCTCATTTTCTATGTAGTCAGGCAGGGCCCCAGAAGCTCAGAATATACCTTTTACCACCATATATACCAGCTACCAGAAGACAAGAGAGTCCTTAAGAGCCCTTATTAGGGCTACTATGTTGAACAGTATATAGCTCATATCCTATGTAGTCAGGCAGGGCCCCAGAAGCTCAGAATATACCTTTTACCACCATATATACCAGCTACCAGAAGACAAGAGAGTCCTTAAGAGCCCTTATTAGGGCTACTATGTTGAACAGTATATAGCTCATTTTCTATGTAGTCAGGCAGGGCCCCAGAAGCTCAGAATATACCTTTTACCACCATATATACCAGCTACCAGAAGACAAGAGAGTCCTTAATCCCTTATTAGTGCTGCTATGTTGAACAGTATATAGCTCATTTTCTATGTAGTCAGGCAGGGCCCCAGAAGCTCAGAATATACCTTTTACCACCATATATACCAGCTACCAGAAGACAAGAGAGTCCTTAATCCCTTATTAGTGCTGCTATGTTGAACAGTATATAGCTCATTTTCTATGTAGTCAGGCAGGGCCCCAGAAGCTCAGAATATACCTTTTACCACCATATATACCAGCTACCAGAAGACAAGAGAGTCCTTAAGAGCCCTTATTAGGGCTACTATGTTGAACAGTATATAGCTCATATCCTATGTAGTCTGGCAGGGCCCCAGAAGCTCAGAATATCGCATTTACCACCATATATACCAGCTACCAGAAGACAAGAGAGTCATTGAGAGCCCTTATTAGGGCTGCTATGTTTTAAAAATTGTGTGGAGGCCCAAGAGCTGAGACCTTTTAAAAATTGTGTGGAGGCCCAAGAGCTGAGACCTTTTAAAAATTGTGTGGAGGCCCAAGAGCTGAGACCTTTTAAAAATTGTGTGGAGGCCCACGAGCTGAGACCTCTTAAAAATTGTGTGGAGGCCCAAGAGCTGAGACCTTTTAAAAATTGTGTGGAGGCCCAAGAGCTGAGACCTCTCAAACATTGTGTGGAGGCCCAAGAGCTGAGACCTTTTAAAAATTGTGTGGAGGCCCAAGAGCTGAGACCTTTTAAAAATTGTGTGGAGGCCCAAGAGCTGAGACCTTTTAAAAATTGTGTGGAGGCCCAAGAGCTGAGACCTCTTAAAAATTGTGTGGAGGCCCAAGAGCTGAGACCTTTTAAAAATTGTGTGGAGGCCCAAGAGTTGAGACCTCTTAAAAATTGATTGTATTAAGCCTAAGAGGTGAGCCATAATTTTTTTCATTAATACAGCAATTCTACGGCAGTTAAGGAGGAGGAGGAGGAGGAGGAGGAGGAGGAGGAAATGGCACTTCATACAGATGGCACTTCACTCTTGGCTGCTTTCCACTGTTGTACAAGCAAAGTCCGGGTCAATCCACTTGCTGTTCATTTTGATTAGCGTCAGCCTGTCGGCACTGTCGGTTGACAGGCGGCTGCGCTTATCGGTTATAATGCCCCCGGCTGCGCTGAACACACCCTTTCTGATAGCACGCTGGCGGCAGGGCAGGCAAGCACCTCCAAGGCGTACAGGGACAGTTCCAGCCACGTGTCCAACTTGGAGACCCAGTAAGTGTAGGTCGCCGAGGGATCGGGGAGGACAGGGGTGTGGTCTGCCAGGTAGTCCCGCAACATCCGCCGATACTTGTCCCTCCTGCTGATAGCGGGCCCCGCAGTGATGGAAGTTGCACGAGGGGGTGACATGAACGTGTCCCACACCTTGGAGAGTGTTCCCCTGGTGGCTGTGGGCCTGATCGATGTTGTCAGACTCTGGGAGACACTCTCCTCTCTGCCGCCAGCGATGCTGGGTGGGAAAATCTGCATCATGTTCTGCAAGAGTTCCCTCTGGTATTCCAGTAATCGATTCGTCCTCTCCTCTACCGGAATAAAAGAGGAGAAATTATCTTTATACCGGGGGTCCAGGAGTGCGAAGACCCAGTATAGTTTGTTCTCCAATATCCGGACAACACGTATGTCCCGGGAAAAGCAGCCCAGCATGAAGTCAGCCATGTGTGCCAGACTCTGAGTAGGCATGACCTCACTGCCCCCACCAGAAGGATCATTTTCCATTTCCTCCTCTTCCTCCTCCTCTCCGCCCCATCCGCGCTGAACCAATGGGACGCACACAGCCTGACTGCTACCCTCGCCGCCAGCATCCTCTTCCACAGCCACCTCCACGTTGTCCTCCTCCTCCTCATCCTCCTCCTGCAACTGCCACCGAGCAGCAGACAAAAGTGTGGTCTGACTGTCTACCTGCGTTGCGTCTCCTCCTACCCCCATCTCCTCTGTGTGCAATGCGTTCTCCCTTATTGCGATGAGCGATTCTTTAAGGACGCCTAGGAGCGGGATTGTTACGCTCACTATAGCGTCCTCGCTGCTGACCTTCTTAGTGGACTCCTCAAAGATACGCAATACATCGCATATGTCTGCCATCCATGGCCACTCGTGGTTGGCAAACTGAGGGAGCTGAGTTGGAGGCACGCGTGGATGCATCATCTGGTACTCCATCAATGCTTTCTGCTGCTCACACACCCTGGCCAACATGCAATAGGTGGAATTCCAGCGAGTGGGCAGGTCGCACAACAGCCGATGTTGAGGCAAATGGAGGCGTTGCTGGATTTTTTTTTAAGCTAGCAGCAGCTACAGTTGACTTCCGAAAGTGAGCGCACAAGCGCCGCACTTTGACCAGTAGCTCTGCCAGGTTGGGGTAAGTCTTTAGAAACTTTTGTACTACCAAATTAAAAACGTGGACCAGGCATGGTACGTGATTGAGTTCTGCAAGCTCCAGAGCCGCCACCAGGTTACGGCCGTTATCGCACACGACCATGCCTGGTCCTAGCTGCAGCGGCGACAGCCACATCTCTGTCTGCTGCAATATGGCGTGCCTCACCTCTGCGGCGCTGTGCTTCCTGTCGCCCAAGCTGATGAGCTTAAGCACCGCCTGCTGACGTCTCCCCGTGCCAGTGCTGCAACGCTTCCAGCTAGGGGCTGAGGGCGATGTTAAGGCAGAGGAGGAGGAGGAGGAGGAGGAGGAGGAAGAGGAGGGGGGTCTATCAGAACCTGTGCTGGCAATCTTGGGCGGGGGTGGTATGTAGGCCGTCCCTGTTTGCGACCCCGTCCCCGCTTCCACAACATTCACCCAGTGTGCCGTCAAAGAGATGTAGCGTCCTTGGCCGCAAGCGCTTGTCCACGAGTCGGTGGTCAAGTGGACCTTTGCGCTGACTGCGTACCTCAGGGTCCGCCTGATGTTACGCGACACGTGCTGGTGCAGGGCGGGGACGCCACACCGGGAAAAATAGTGGCGGCTAGGGACGGAATAGCGAGGTGCGGCAGCCGCCATCAGGTCGCGGAAGGCCTGCGTCTCCACAAGCCAAAACGGCAACATCTCCAGGGCCAGCAGTTTGGAGATGAGGCAGGTTAAGGCTTGGGCTTGGGGGTGACTGGAGGCGTACTTCCGCCTGCGGTTGAACGCCTGCGAGATGGACAGTTGATGGGACGAGGAGATGGAAGGTGCAGACGAAGATGCGGGGGAAGGGGGGGCTGAAGGAGAAGGCCCCAAAGTAGCCGAGGCAGAGGCAGATGTGGAGGTGTCCTGGCTGGAGGTCTGGACCACAGTGGCAGCACACAACAAAGGGGAAGAGGCAGTGGCAGCAAGACCGGGCACAGGTTGTATTGCGTTTGCTCTCTCCCACTCAGCCCAGTGCTTGAATTCCAAGTGACGGCGCATGCCTGAGGTGGTCAGATTGCTCTTCTCAGAGCCCTTACTCAGTTTTGAGTGGCAGATTGCGCAAACCGCGCTCAGTTTGTCATCCGCGCAAACATTAAAAAATCTCCACACCACAGAAGTACGAGGCCTCGATGGGGGAGCTTCGCGCGACTGCCTGCTGCCGGGAAGAGCTTCGGCCCTGCTGGCTGTGGCCTGCCTTCTCTGTCTGGACTGTCCTCTGCCTCTGGACTGTCCTCTGCCTCTTGCTGCCTTATTCGGTGCAGCAGACCGCATCTCCACTGCTTTCCCCGCTGGACATCACCCCTGTCCAAGTGGGGTCGGTCATTTCGTCGTCCACCACCTCCTCTTCCACTTCCTCTCTCTGCTCCTCCTCCTGCCCACTGGACATTCCAACAGCCTCCCTTGATGGCAACTGCGTCTCATCATCATCATCGCTCATGATAGCAGATGCTGGTTCCGGGTCCACATCACTAGCAGATGGCGGATACTCAAGTGTTTGGGCATCACTACAAACAAATTCCTCTGCTAGCTCCTGGGATTCTTGCAGCACATCTGGAAAAGGACCCGAAAAGAGGTCCTGGGAGGGGTCAAGGGTGGGCTGACTCTGTTGGCCAGGTTGGGAGGAAGGAGGGTCAGAGTGAGACTGTGTGGATGACTGGGTGGTGGACAAGTGACTGGAAGCGTTATCGGCCATCCATTGCACCACCTGTTCACGCTGCTCAGGCTTTAACAGAGGTGTACCCCGCCCCCCGCATAACTGTCCCATAAAGGCAGGGAAGCTGGATGAGCGTAATGCTGGCTGCCCCTCACCAGCACGCATTGTATCCCCACTGGCTTCAACGCGGTTTGTGCCCCCACCAGCATTTCCGCGCCCCCGTCCTCGTCCACGTCCCTTTGCGCTAGCCCTCCGCATTTCAGACGTTTTACTTTTTTGGCCACGCGTTATGCCAAATATAAAAATATTTTTAAGAAGAACACCTGTCTATACAGCCATATACTGCCAGAAGGTGAAATGGTGCCTATACGCACCGGGTATATAACAAGGTTTTGTTGGTAAAGAGGACACAAAACAGTAGTGCCAAATATAAAAAATATTTTTAAGAAAAACACCTGGCTATACAGCCGTATACTGCCAGAAGGTGGAATGGTGCCTATACGCACCGTGTATAAAACAGTGTTTTGTTGGCACAGAGGACACAAAACAGTAGTGCAAAATATAGTTTTGTATATAGGTGCTAATACACCACTGAAGTCTTTCTGTCCCTATTCCAGCATCAGCAGCTACCCCTCACTAAAGCAGCCGTTTTGAGCAGAGTGTATATAGTTTTGTATATAGGTGGTAATACACCACTGAAGTCTTTCTGTCCCTATTCCAGCAGCAGCAGCTACCCCTCACTAAAGCAGCCGTAGCTGCAGCACTAATAAGTGCTCAGCTCTTGGGCCTCCACACAATGTTTGAGAGGTCTCAGCTCTTGGGCCTCCACACAATTTTTAAAAGGTCTCAGCTCTTGGGCCTTCACACAATGTTTGAGAGGTCTCAGCTCTTGGGCCTCCACACAATTTTTAAAAGGTCTCAGCTCGTGGGACTCCACACAATGTTTGAGAGGTCTCAGCTCTTGGGCCTCCACACAATTTTTAAAAGGTCTCAGCTCTTGGGCCTCCACACAATTTTTAAAAGGTCTCAGCTCTTGGGCCTCCACACAATTTTTAAAAGGTCTCAGCTCTTGGGCCTCCACACAATTTTTAAAAGGTCTCAGCTCTTGGGCCTCCACACACTTTTTAAAAGGTCTCAGCTCTTGGGACTCCACACAATGTTTGAGAGGTCTCAGCTCTAGGGCCTCCACACAATTTTTAAAAGGTCTCAGCTCTTGGGCCTCCACACAATGTTTGAGAGGTCTCAGCTCTTGGGCCTCCACACAATTTTTAAAAGGTCTCAGCTCTTGGGCCTCCACACAATGTTTGAGAGGTCTCAGCTCTTGGGCCTCCACACAATTTTTAAGAGGTCTCAGCTCTTGGGCCTCCACACAATTTTTAAAAGGTCTCAGCTCTTGGGCCTCCACACAATTTTTAAAAGGTCTCAGCTCTTGGGCTTCCACACAATTTTTAAAAGGTCTCAGCTCTTGGGCCTCCACACAATTTTTAAAAGGTCTCAGCTCTTGGGCCTCCACACAATTTTTAAAAGGTCTCAGCTCTTGGGCCTCCACACAATTTTTAAAAGGTCTCAGCTCTTGGGCCTCCACACAATTTTTAAAAGGTCTCAGCTCTTGGGACTCCACACAATTTTTAAAAGGTCTCAGCTCTTGGGCCTCCACACAATTTTTAAAAGGTCTCAGCTCTTGGGACTCCACACAATGTTTGAGAGGTCTCAGCTCTTGGGCCTCCACACAATTTTTAAAAGGTCTCAGCTCTTGGGACTCCACACAATGTTTGAGAGGTCTCAGCTCTTGGGCCTCCACACAATTTTTAAAAGGTCTCAGCTCTTGGGCCTCCACACAATTTTTAAAAGGTCTCAGCTCTTGGGCCTCCACACAATGTTTGAGAGGTCTCAGCTCTTGGGCCTCCACACAATTTTTAAAAGGTCTCAGCTCTTGGGCCTCCACACAATGTTTGAGAGGTCTCAGCTCTTGGGCCTCCACACAATTTTTAAAAGGTCTCAGCTCTTGGGCCTCCACACAATGTTTGAGAGGTCTCAGCTCTTGGGCCTCCACACAATTTTTAAAAGGTCTCAGCTCTTGGGCCTCCACACAATGTTTGAGAGGTCTCAGCTCTTGGGCCTCCACACAATTTTTAAAAGGTCTCAGCTCTTGGGACTCCACACAATGTTTGAGAGGTCTCAGCTCTTGGGCCTCCACACAATTTTTAAAAGGTCTCAGCTCTTGGGCCTCCACACAATGTTTGAGAGGTCTCAGCTCTTGGGCCTCCACACAATTTTTAAAAGGTCTCAGCTCTTGGGCCTCCACACAATTTTTAAAAGGTCTCAGCTCTTGGGACTCCACACAATTTTTAAAAGGTCTCAGCTCTTGGGCCTCCACACAATTTTAAAAGGTCTCAGCTCTTGGGCCTCCACACAATTTTTAAAAGGTCTCAGCTCTTGGGACTCCACACAATTTTTAAGAGGTCTCAGCTCTTGGGCCTCCACACAATGTTTGAGAGGTCTCAGCTCTTGGGCCTCCACACAATTTTTAAAAGGTCTCAGCTCTTGGGCCTCCACACAATTTTTAAAAGGTCTCAGCTCTTGGGCCTCCACACAATTTTTAAAAGGTCTCAGCTCTTGGGCCTCCACAAAATTTTTAAAAGGTCTCAGCTCTTGGGCCTCCACACAATTTTTAAAAGGTCTCAGCTCTTGGGCCTCCACACAATTTTTAAAAGGTCTCAGCTCTTGGGACTCCACACAATTTTTAAAAGGTCTCAGCTCTTGGGCCTCCACACAATTTTTAAAAGGTCTCAGCTCTTGGGACTCCACACAATGTTTGAGAGGTCTCAGCTCTTGGGCCTCCACACAATTTTTAAAAGGTCTCAGCTCTTGGGCCTCCACACAATGTTTGAGAGGTCTCAGCTCTTGGGCCTCCACACAATTTTTAAAAGGTCTCAGCTCTTGGGCCTCCACACAATTTTTAAAAGGTCTCAGCTCTTGGGCCTCCACACAATTTTTAAGAGGTCTCAGCTCTTGGGCCTCCACACAATTTTTAAAAGGTCTCAGCTCTTGGGCCTCCACACAATTTTTAAAAGGTCTCAGCTCTTGGGCCTCCACACAATGTTTGAGAGGTCTCAGCTCTTGGGCCTCCACACAATTTTTAAAAGGTCTCAGCTCTTGGGCCTCCACACAATGTTTGAGAGGTCTCAGCTCTTGGGCCTCCACACAATTTTTAAAAGGTCTCAGCTCTTGGGCCTCCACACAATGTTTGAGAGGTCTCAGCTCTTGGGCCTCCACACAATTTTTAAAAGGTCTCAGCTCTTGGGCCTCCACACAATTTTTAAAAGGTCTCAGCTCTTGGGCCTCCACACAATTTTTAAGAGGTCTCAGCTCTTGGGCCTCCACACAATTTTTAAAAGGTCTCAGCTCTTGGGCCTCCACACAATGTTTAAGAGGTCTCAGCTCGTGGGACTCCACACAATGTTTGAGAGGTCTCAGCTCTTGGGCCTCCACACAATTTTTAAAAGGTCTCAGATCTTGGGCCTCCACACAATTTTTAAGAGGTCTCAGCTCTAAGCTTCCCTTACTGCTGGGGTGACACACTGTAACAAACCTCCTCCTGTAAGCTTCCCTGACTGCTGGGGTGACACACTGTAACAAACCTCCTCCTGTAAGCTTCCCTTACTGCTGGGGTGACACACTGTAACAAACCTCCTCCTGTAAGCTTCCCTTACTGCTAGGGGGACACACTGTAACAAACCTCCTCCTTTAAGCTTCCCTTACTGCTGGGGTGACACAATGACACAAGAGGACATGTCTGACCACATCTCACACACACACACACAATGACAATTAGGGGTGGGGTCTATTTATTTTCCCCCTTGCCTATGCCATCTGTGGTTGTCATTAGGCAACGTGATTTTAAGGGGTGCAGAATTTTGTTCTTCTTTTTTGTACAGTTTGGCTTGGGGTCCATGGCAATGTAGAGGAAAGAAGGTTTCCTTGTCTTGTCTCACTTTACGTAGAAGTTATATTGTGTTTGGAGTGTATTGTTGAGAGGCTGTGATAGTGGTGTAATAGTGCGACTTGGGCGCATTATATGCACCCAGACATGCTTCCCCTGCTGTCCCAGTTGCATTCCAGCAGTGTTGGCATCATTTTCTGATGTTTCAGGGTGGACTTGGTGACCTCCAAGTGGTCGAATTGAGATTTCCAAGTGTCGAGCATTTTTTTCCCATAGACTATAATGGGATTCGATATTCGGTCGAGTAGTCGAGTAACGCGGTCTATTCGAATCGAAATTCGAAATTTCGAATATTTCACTACTCGCTCATCTCTACTTTTAACCCATCGCCGCCAGCACTCTGGGGTTTAAGCATGCATTTTACAGCGCTCAACTGTCGCTACCTGCCGCTATTAATGAATCGGCCTCCCCGAAAAGGATGGGATAATGCACTATTTAAAAACTGTGTAAAAGTTCAAATTCTTACAGCTCTGAATCAGTCATTATGAGGCTGATTTAACACTAGCGCCATGTACTGCCATGTGAGCATCTGTGTAGCAGCGTTTAGAGTGACCGCTAGTAGACGCTGCTAGCGGGTGTCGGGCGATCTAACCTAGCGTAGACCTGTAGTATCCCGTCCAGCAGTGATTAATGTGATGTCTGCAGGGTGCTGTAGAAGTGCTCTCCCTGATTCACTGCAAAGCCAATCGCAAACACCCAGCGCCAGCTCTCTAAACCTGGGCGCTCTAGCATAAAGCGCCAGACACTGTGTGATAAAAGTCTGTTTCTCAACACATAAACACCAGCACCAAAGCGAATGACTATGACAATGATGCTGCAGGGCCAGAGCTGCACATACAAATTTGCATTAAAAAAATAACAATAAAAGTGTTTGTTTGCAGGGCAGGAGAGGAGAGGTCACATAATGATTTGGGCCAAAAAATGTACAGTTTACTTGGCCAACACACTATTTAAACACAACTAAATGCAATACCATTGAAATGTATGGGAGAGCGCTACTGAGCGAAAGGAGCTACATGGTGCTTCTGAACCTAGAGCACCGGCGCTATACACTGAGCTGCCGCTAGTAATATGTGATGCTACATGGCGCTGTTAGAGGCGCTCACCAGATGCTCTTTCTTAAATGGCGCTAGTGTTTCTTAACCCCCTTTGTCTTGAAATCTACATGGCTTCTTCCCTTCCCCACCCTCACCCCAATAGCTAATCTCTCAGGTCAAGGCAGATCAGAACCACATTCCAGGCTAAGCCTAAAATGTTTAAAACATTGTTTTTGCTCTTTTTTCCTCATTACCTATTTCTCTTTCCCCTCCCCTCAACTTCCCCCTTCCTGATTAAAAACCTCTTTGTAAGAATTAGTAAGATTGGAGCTGATACCATGTGTGGGGCAAGGGAACAGCAAACAACCACACGAACAAGAACTAGTATAGGGATTTGTTTGGGTACTATTGAATGGTCTGTTTCATTTGATTTTTATCACTTGTGTGTGTACTGTGAATTTTTTCTCCTGCTGCTTCTGTTACCCATACTAGCCCATAGGTCTAATAGTTTGCTAATGGTCTACTCCACAATTATTCACTGAAAATCCTTAAATAAAGTACATGGGTGACTCGGAGAGCCATTTATTGGGATGGGAGGTAAAACCTTGCAATGGGCTAACGCTTCCTCCTGCTGGGTCTATAAAAAACAAGATGAGTCATTGTATAAAGCATGCTAGCTCCCTGTTAAGAGGTCCATTGTGTTACATTATTTAAGGAAAATAGCAATTCATTTATCTTAATTGTTTCTACTGTAATCAGCTGTGACATTTTCTAAAGCAGTCATGGGTCTACTATTGGAATGTATATTACAGCACAATGTGATTACATTGCTCTATGGAGTGGAAGAGACTCTCAAAAGATTGTCTCCACTGTATTTAAGCATACATTAAAAAAACAAAAATTAAAGATATCACAATGCACTTTAAACCAGTGAAAAATTAGGGAAAACTCAATTTGACAGAGATCGTCAGAGGATGATCATCTAATTCAACGTGAGTCGGGGAGGCCGATTCATTAATAGCGGCAGGTAGCGACAGTTGAGCGACTGTAGCAGTATTTTCACAGCGCCCGCTAGTAGTCGCTGTGCTTGGCCGTTGTTCAGTTGTTGATAGCGACTGAGTCGGTGTGCAGTAATGTTGAATACGGGGTGACGAGTCGCTATTTGACAGGTTCCACAATGTATGGGTGCGCATGATAGCGACTGGTCAGAGCGCCCGGCTCCCACCACATTCATCAAAAAATCACGCTCCAAAAATTCTCGCGCTGTGAAATGCATGTTTAAACCCCAGAGCGCTGGCGGCGATGGGTTAAAAGTAGTTTTTTAACCCCCAAACAACCATATTTTTGTAAACCAAAATAAACAAGTTTTTAAATTCATTTTGTAATATGAATACATTAATATCAGACCTGTAATATCAATTCTGCACAAATATCTAACATGGCAGAAGTGGTCACAGAATTTTTCACATTTAAAAAAAAAAAAAAAAAAAACATTATTATGAATTAATTATGAATAATTAAAGATTGTTCCATTGAAATGCATTGGAGAGCGCCAGGTAGCGAGAGGTGATACCTGTCGCTGTTCAAGGTCGGACGCTGGCGCTGTGGGCTGAGGCTGGAATAATGATGAATGAGTCGCTATCTGGCGCTATCTCAGTCGCTAAGCAGGATCGGCTTGATAAATGTGTGATTGTGGTGGGGAGCCGGCGTTCTCGTGGCGGTGCCAGTCATTACCAGTCGCTCACCAGGCGCTACCTGTCGCTATCCCTTGTTATCCATTCTGGCCATCGATGTTGCAAGTGAACCAGCCAGATTTGAGTATTCTCTGGTCAGAGAGCTGTTAAACCTTACAGGATCTTAGTACATTTTTGACTATTACACTGATACACAGGAATAAAAGCATGGCTATTGCCCCACCAAACCACGAAATGGAAGTGGAGCTTCTTGGGAGGAAACCAGAGGTGCTGGAGTTACTTGTCCTTAATGTCAGTTTGGCAGACAAAATTTAGATCAGGCTTACATTGAATCTTGAGAAACATAAAACTCAGTATACTGTATAATGCCCTTAGTGTAATTGTCAAACTACATTAATGAAAAAGGAGTACCTCAGTGCTACTTAAGTAGAAATTAGTGAAGGATAAGTAGTAAATTAATCACCAGGAAGAGCTTAAATTTATTATCAAAAGAAATCTTCAGAAAACAGTCCACTTTTTTCCTTAAACAAAGATCCAGTCCCCCCCTACAGCTTTTCCCAGCCCTCATTAATTGGCACATCAAGAAAACAGCCCATCTCTGCGGGGGATGATGCTAAGTGTACGTTGCCAATGTCTCACTGTTTGTACCAGCTCGAACAGGGATGCTTATATCTGCTGCCAAATACTTTGATCCACAAACACTTAAATGCCAGTGCTTTGGTACACACGTTTTTTTGGGGAAGATACATTGTGAGTCACACACAAGAAAATCAGAAGAAGAAGATGAAGACATTCAAAAATTCCAAGTTATGATAGCATAGTTCAAGAGGAAAGGGATATTTGTTTATAGTTGTTGGATATTTACAGTTTATTTAATACAAGGCAAGTTATTTTAATGTGATCCTCCTTGTACCCTAATGGTACCATTAAGGCTATCACCCAACTAGTAGCCTTATTATTACTGATATTTTTTCTCTAAATTAAAATGATCCTTTTCCACCTTACTAAGTTATATATCTGTATGGGAAGCAGTTTATTCTGGTAAAGGGTTAAGAACTTACTGGACATGAATAAATTAGATACTCCTATTATTTTATTTTGCTACAAATTTGTGTGTAATGCATCCTTAACACAATAGGCACAGATGTTATTACATTATTAGTTATATTAGGAGTTAGCAACCAGTTAGGGAAGTAATAACAAACAGAACATTGTTAAATTCTCCTGAATACCCCCCCCCCCCCCCCCTTAAAGGGAACAATAAGCCCAGGAAGACGGTATGAGACTTCTGTGCAATGTGGTATTACAAAAAGAAAACAAGAGGCTTGGCTTTTTACAGAAAAAAACTTGTATCCAAATATAACAAGGTTGGCACCTTATTTGAATAAAACAAGGACAAACCACTATGCATTAGGGTGCATTTTTTTTAAAAGGGACAGATTTGGTAATCGGTATACTTTGCCAGAAGTAGTTAACAGTAATTTGATAAAACTGAAGGCACATGGCTTTTGCTTAAATCATTGTACTGAGCTGGATCAATTATCATGTCCAAATAGATAAATAATATATATATTATAAAGCTGCCAAGCCCTGGTTCTGGCTGAAGTGTGGATGTGGCCTGTGTATGGACATTTCTCATTGAAAACAGTGCACACTGCCTGTTATGGATGATTGGGGGGTTCTGCCACAACAGCGGCAATGACTCAAGGAGGGGGGACTTCAATCTAAAATAGGCGGCAGAGTGACAAGCAGAGTGAAGCAGAAGCATCAAAAATTGGCAAAAGATACTCTTGATGGGTGGAGAAATTCAGGAGATGCTAATTAAAAATGTTGGTTTTGGTCTCCCTCTTTGGTAAAATGTCCCCACAATGTGGAATGAATACACTTACCAAAATCACAATTCCATATTGGAACACTAGTTGTCCATCGCCAAAATCATTTTCTTAATTCATGTATTACCTGGTCAGCCATGCGAAACTTAGCACTGCTTCAAAAATGCCTGCAGCTGAGCCCCCATTACTCCCAGGCCATCCCACAAGCTTATTAGGCAACCACCAGTACGGGGGCAGCACCCAAAGTGTCGTCCACTTCAGAGACCCCACTGAAAAGGATGCCGGGGTGACAGCAGCAGCTCACATATTTTTTTTTTCCATCAGCACATTTGTCTAAACTGGGTCTGCACAGAGAAATTAGAGAGTCAACCCTGCATTATCAGACTCTTCTAAACCCCAATCCACTCATAAGATCAGAATTTGCTAAAACCAGGATTCTTGCTCAGCCCAGGACTGCAACACATAATGTGGACCAAAGCCAGATCTGGTATGTATAAGACACGATGCCTAATTCAATCCCTTTCCCTGGGGTATCCTGATTTAGGATGCACCACTTTCCTATGTATGCCCTATGTACTTACCTTGCCAGCAAACCCATGGAACATGTGTGGCGGTGGCATCTCACAGTCTGTGCATGGCCATGCCTGCCATAAATGAATGGCTAGAGTAGCTGTGCACAGCCATAAAGGGGTACATGGAGTACAGCACCTATTATTAGAGTGGCTAAGCTCCCATTCGGTTTATTTTGCTGCTCATTTGTATGCATGATTAAAAAAGCTGATTGGATCAAAGCTGCGCCTGCACTGTGAGAACATTGGTGAGCTATGTATATCGGGCAACCGTGGGGTTTCACAGAGTGGGGCATCCTGATCTAGGATGCCCAAGGGTATGGGCCAAAACCCAGGATGGTGTAAATCCTGTGTTTTGGTAGAATTTATGTACTATCCATACAATTGTTTTTCCTTTTTCCTCTGTTGCTATCTCGATCTTTTTATAGACTGTAAACCCCATGTCTGGTCGTTGACCCCTCACAGAGAGCGGCATCCGGTCTCGCGCTGGGAAGGTGACTAAGGCCCTTATTTAACAAGGGATAGCGCCAGGTAGCGAATGGTGAGCGAACGGTAATGACGGTCACCGCCACGAGTACGCCGGCTCCCCTCTGCAATCACACATTTATCAAGCCGATCCTGCTTAGCGACTGACAGAGCGCCAGATAGCGAATCATTCATCATTATTCCAGCCTCACCCCACAGCGCCAGCGAGCGACCTTGAACAGCGACAGGTATCACCTCTCGCTACCTGGCGTTCTCCAATGCATTTCAAAGGAACAATCTTTAAATATTCATAATTAATTGCTATTAATGTTTTTTTTTTTTTTTTTTTTTTTTTAAATGTCAAAAATTCTGTGACCACTTCTGCAATGTTAGATATTTTTTTTAAGTTTAAAAAAAAAAAAATTGTGCAGAATTGATATTACAGGTCTGATATTAATGTATTCATATTACAAACTGTTTTGAAAAACATGTTTCTTTTTTTTCAAAAAATATGGTTGTTTGGGGGTTAAAAAACTACTTTTAACCCATCGCCGCCAGCGCTCTGGGGTTTAAACAAGCATTTCACAGCGCGAGAATTTTTTGAGCGTGATTTGTTAATGAATATGCTGGGAGCCGTTCGCTATGGCCATTCGCTGTCATGCACTCCCATACAGCGCGGAACCTGTCAAACAGCGACTCCTAACCCCGTATTCAACATTACCGCACACCGACTGAGTCGCTGTCAACAGCCGAACAACGGCCAAGCACAGCGAATACTAGCGTGTGCTGTGAAAATAACGCTACTGTCGTTCATCTGTCGCTACCTGGCGCTATTAATGAATCGCCCTCCCAGTCCTCTATGCTTTTATTTTAGACTTTTGGTCTAACATTCCATGTGCCAAAATTGTATATAGCTAGTATATGATCAGTATATGACCTATAGCTCAGTATACGATCAGTATTAGACCATTTGAGTGTGCATTGTTTATTGTTAAATATTTGTTAGTACTCTGATAGCAATGTCACACATGTCACTAAATTTGAAATGATTTATGCCATGTGTGTGGTGATATTTATTTGATATTACGACCAGGGGTCTAATCAGGCAGACTAATCATCACATTGGGTTCTCTGCTGTGCTTTAACATCTCAGCTCAGAGGCAGCCTAGTAATTCTCAGTTCTTTTATACAGTATTTTGATACTCTATGCACACACTGCAGTACCACCACTATTATGGCTGGTTAGGCATAGGCAGATGAGCAGTTGCCTTAGTTTAAGATGTCTGCTTCCTATTTTATAGTTAATGTTGTAACTGGAAAGAGAACGCTCTGTCAGCAGTCAGTATCATTTGTGAGAACATTCTGCTATAAATTGTCAGGAATCTGTTGTAACTTGGAGCATGAAATCAGAAAGGGCACCTCTGGAACATACCTAGAGCTTTTCTAGAAACCATCTCAGTAGCATGTTGTAGCATTTTGTCAGTAATGCCACTTGTTCTGGAAAAATGATGGCCAAATCCTACCTACCTAATACAAAATGTTTGTAGTACCATAGTACAATTAGGGATGCCCTGGGGTGATGGAATAAAACCCAGGAAAGTTAAAATTCCGGGTTTTGTTCTGCAGTAAAAGGAAGAGATCTGTTTGTCAATTGTGATGTCAGAGTTAGGCAGAAATTGGGCGTGTAAAGAACCAAGGTTTCCCTGAGCAATCTAGCTGTGGGAGACTAGTATAAATGAGGACACCCTCTGACCCTCTATTAGTGATTGAGGGACTTGGGTAAAATGGAGAGTTAGGGTTTGGTATGGTTAACATTAACTTTTCCAAAGACTGAACAAGTAGGATATACTCACAGTCTGACAATGGGGTTGGGGGATCAGTTGACAATATTCTAATAACTCAGGGGGTTATAAAATGTTTATATAATTGAGGGGCCTGAGCAAGATTCACCAGCACTTTCCAGAAACTGGAAGATGGAATTATCCACTCACACTTGCACATGTTCATGGAATGACTTCAGGTTTTGTGGAAAGTGTTGCTCTTCTGCTGCTCTGACACCATTAGATCTGAGGGTCTGTCCAATTGTTTTTTTCATAGCTATGAGATCTTCAATGTATAATTGGCTGCATTAGAAGTGATTTATAAATTGGGTGTATCCAATCTTGCTCTGAGATTGACCCTCTTTAATATTCAGCAGCGGGGCAGCCTGATCCTTTGTGCAATGGTGCTGTGAAACATGTAAACGGGACAGTCTGGATACTCATCTCATCTGGGTCGCACATCCTAGGTGACCGCAAGCAGCTATCAGCAGCCCAAAGCAGAGCACAATAGTGTGCAACCGCTGGCCATACAAGCCTGCTCCATAGGTGCCGTCCAAGGATCCAGGAAGATGTAAGGATACAGATGGCCATGTTCTCTATTTTAGCAGTGCCGATGCACAGTGGGGGAGCCTAATCCGGGCTGCTGGGCTGTTATATATTAAAGAGGGAAACCAGTCATTTCTAACCGGTGTTTCTTTTTAAGAAAAAATGAATATATGGATTATATAAAATGGGACAAGTTCAGACTTTGTAAAGGTAAATGTATTTAAAAAGGAAACCAGGAAACATTAATTTCATATTTCACCCATTCCTTCCTTCATTCTGACTAGTACTAGAGAGAAGACCAACTGTGGGGTTTAGCTGAGAAGAACATATTTAGATTTCTTGTCTCTATGGAAACCTGTGTCGGATTCCAAAAGTGGCATTGGAGGACTGTCACCTTTATACAAACTAGATATCAGAAAACTAAAAGGTGAGGTGCTATAATATTTGAAAGTGGTAAACACAAGATTAAAAAAAGAAACAGAAGGAAAGGTGAAAAAATGCTAGCATTAATTGCCAGTTCTAATTTGGCTTGTTTTGTACAGACCGTATCTTGGCGTGTACAGCCATGAACTAGCAGCGCATTCACCACTTCCCCCTGTTCAATTCCAAGCAAACTTGGATGCCAATGGTGGTGGGATTAAAGTAGACCTCCAGTTAAAAAATCAAAGCTTATGCCCTTATTCATCAAGCGATAGCGCCAGGTAGTGTCTGACGAGCGCCAGGTAGCGGCAGCTAACGGCGACTACCGACTCAAGTACGCCCGGCGGCGGTCACAATGACGCATTTATCAAGCAAAATGAGGCTAGCGCCGGCGAGAGCGACGGCTAGCGCGGCATTCATCATGAAGCCGCCTGGACCGAACAGCGCCGCTGCAAATTCCCTCACAGCGCCAGGTATGAGCTGTCGCTCCCTGGCGATGTCCAATGCATTTCAATGGAGCAATTTATAATTATTCCTAATTAATTGGTATTTTTTTTTTATTTTTTTAATGTCAAAAAATCGGAGACCACTTCTGCAATGTTAGGATTTATTTTTAAGTAAAAAAAAAAATTAAAAAAAATATGTGCAGAATTGATCTAACAGGTCTGAGATTAATGTATTCATATTACAAAATGATTCTAAAAACATGTATAATGTTACATTCAAAAAATATGGTTGTTTAGGGGTTAAAAACTAGTTAATACACATCGCCGCCAGCGCTCTGGGGTTTAAACAAGGAATGGACAGCGACAGCACATTCGGAGCGTGATTTGTTGATGAATATGAAGCTAGCCGTTCGCTCTGGCCATTCGTTGTCAGGCGCTCACATACAACGCTGGACCTGTGAAACAGCGACCCCCCAGCCCGTATTCAACATTACCGCACACCGACTGAGTCGCTGTCATCAAGCTAACGCCGGCCAAGCACAGCGAATACTGGCTGGCGCTGAAAAAATCACGCTACAGTCGCTCATCTGACGCTACCTGGCGCTATTAATGAATCGGCCTCTTAGTAAATTGCTCCCCTAAATCATCTTTCTGGCAATCAGTGGCATAAACTTATTGTGAGCGATAAACACTATGCAGATGTTTGGAATATCAAGAAGATTTTAAAACATGCACGGCAGTGGCCATCTTGTCACACACATGAAGGAGCTAATTCTGAAAAAACATGTCCCTTATTTCTAGACAGAAGCAGTAAGCCTTCAGCTGTAATGACTGATCATTGAATAAAATACATTGTATACATTGTATCCCCTGACTGGATGATGTTGCAGCCACCATAGAGATACATTATAACAGCTTCCCTCACACAGATTTTGTTTGCTACATTAGCTGTTTTTTCAGTGCTTGCGTGTGTGATAAATGACAGGCAAGCTTCTTCTTGTTTCGGAGGCATATATCTCTCTCAATTTAGTGTGATTGCTGCTGGCACAGCACCCCCGAATATCTCATGTATGAGCAAAAAAATCAGGTGTGTGACAAGATAACCACCCCCATGTAATTCTAGAGTGAATAATCTTTATGCCATTCCACAACATCTACGTAGGGTCAAGCCCTTTCAAACTGCTTATGCCACTGATTATAAGAAGGTAAGCAATTTACTAAACTTTCTTTTTTTTTGTACTGGAGGTCCACTTTAAGCAGTTGAACATTTAGTTAATTATAAAATTATTAATCTAGTAAATGCATTTTAGGCAGGCTGGCAGTGAAAGGGTACTCCAGAGTGCTCCAGAGTGCTGGCCGACAGCACAGCAGCAACAGCAGAAGATTAGGAGGGAAATAACTAGGGATGAGCGAATCGATCCGGACGAACCCGGATTCGTTCCGAATTTCATGAAAAGTTCGATTCTGAACGAATCCGAATTTCCCCGCAATTCAATCGATCGAAGTTTTCCTTTAAACTCCATTTATTTCAATTACAGGCATTCTAAAATGGTGGAAGCACATGTCCGGACATATCCCCTGGGGCAAGGTATCATGGGAAAGTCACATGCAGCCTATCAGCAGCCAGGAAGCCTGGTGATGTCACCGTGCTATATAAACCGGCGGCCATCTTCCTTGTGCGCATTTCAGCGTTCTATTGTGGCCAGAGAACAGCTGGTTACAGACAGGGACAGAGAGTTATAGATAGGTAGGGAGAGTCAGAGAGGCAGACAGAGAGGTAGACAGAGCCAGGGAAAGATAGGGAAAGACAGGGAAAAACCGGAACGATCCAGGCAGGGACAGCATTGAAGTGACAGGGAATTTTTTTTTTTATTTTGATTAGCCAGATCAATTTTCAATTCAATTTCAGTTCTTTGTGCTGTGAATCTGCCTTGCCACTGTGCATCCCATCTATGCAGTGGCTTATTTAATCCTATCTGTTACACACAAGCATTTCTAAAAACTGGATTCGTTTTAATTTAGTTTTGATCACTTTTAAATTAGTTTTAATTTAGTTTTAATATTTTTTGGTCTGCTTTAAATACACCAGCCCACATGGGCATCCCAAACCTGCACTTAGCACCCTATCTGGTATACTAAATACGTTTGTTCATCCTCAGCTTAATCAAACTATTGCATTTTGAATTGTTTTTTGTCCTGCTTTAAATACACCAGCCCACATGGGCATCCCAAACCTGCACTTAGCACCCTATCTGTTAAACTAAATACGTTTGTTCATCCTCAGCTTGATCAAACTATTGCATTTTGAATTGGGTTCTGTCCTGCTGCCAAAACACTAGGCTGCAGGGTATCCCAAACCTGCACTTAGCAGCCTATCTGTTATACAAAATACGCGTGTTGCGCCTCAGCTTAATCAAACTATTGCATTTTGAATTGGATTGTGTCCTGCTGCCAAAACACTAGGCCACAGGGTAGTCCAAACCTGCACTTAGCAGCCTATCTGTTATACTAAATACGCTTGTTGCTCCTCAGCTTAACCCTTTCGCTGCCAGCCTACCTGAAGTTTTCATCACCCTTGGTGCCAGACCATTTTGCACTATTTTGCGCTCCCCATGTTCAAATGTGATTTTTGAAGGGATTTCCAGGGATTTCCCAGGAAAATTATATATTGTTTTTTTCAGCAGAGTCTGGGCTTCAACATGCGATGTCTTGTTTGGCCTTTTTTTTGTGTATTCTCAATACTTTTGGGTGAAATATGTGCAAAAAAAAAAAATCTATTTTTTGCAATTTGTAGTGTTTTTTTGTAATAAAAAATGTAAGTTTGTCAATAAAATCTTATTGCGTGTGAAACCCCAATTTCTCCCGGTTACAGCGGTACCACATATGTATAGGTAGACACCCTTTCCTGCCCAGGAGACTCCCCCAAACTGAAACAGCGCTTTAGGGGATTTTCAGAAAAAAATACAACTGTGATATGCGCTATGCGCGCCTTGCAGTTTTTCCAGAAAAATAACCCTTTACATTTGAAATACCCCCAACAAACTATATATTCTCTGGAAGTACACACCTCAAGCTTTCTAGGTGTACCAGGCTTGTTGATGTGGCCACAGTTTTCTGGAAGTAATTCCTGAATGTATTCTTTGGTTGCAAAGAGTTTCCCTAAAAAAAGGATAAAAAAGCAGAATCAAAGCAACATTTTCCTAAAAAAACTATATACAAACAAGAAAAAACAAGTATAATCGGAAAAAGCAACCTCTCCCGAACAGAACAATACCCAACATGCATAGCTACTTTCAAGGGAAGAGTTGCCAAACACCCCAAAGTAAAGCATGCGCATAACGGTAATTTTTCTTGAAAATTTCAGCTCTGCAGACAAGGTGCGCACCTTGCGATTTTTCAACCAAAACAACCCTTTACATTTGGAATATCCCCCATAAACTATATATTCCCTAAAAGTACACATGTTAAGCTTTCTAAGCATACCCAGCTTGTTGTAGTGGGCTCATCTTTCTGGAATTAATCCCTCAAAGAATTCTTAGGTGGCGCAGGGTTTCCCTAAAAAAATGTATAAAAAAGCTGAATAAAAAACACCTTTTCCTAAAATATAAATATGCAAACCAGAAAAAACATGCTAAGTCTGAAAGCGCAAGGTCCCCCGAACAGAACAATACCCAACATGCATAGCTACTTTTAATCCTTTTAATTGCCAGCCTACTTGAGATTTTGTCACCCTCTGTTGACAGGACATTTTTCCCCATTTTGCACCATGTTTTGCGACATTTTTGCTGGAATTTTCAGGAAAATTATATATATATATTTTTTTTTGCAGCAGAGTTTAGGCTTTAACATGAAATGTGTTGTTTGTAAATTTTATTCAGTTTTTTACAATATTATTAAGTAAAAAAATAAAAAATAAATACAATTTTTGTAGAAAATTGCCTCCTTTATTTTAAATAAAAAATTTATTTTATTAAAGAAAACCATATTGCACGTGAAAGCCCCATTTCTACAGATTGCAACGGTACCACATATTTATCGGTAGCCCCCCATTCCTGCCCAGGAGACCCCCCTAACTGAAACAAGTACTTTACAACATTTACAAGTAAAATACAACTACCATCCACACTACAAAGGGTTAAATCGGGGAAAAAATGACATAGGGTCCCCCTCCGGGGGGGGGGACCCCATTTTTTGGGGGGATCCAAAAAAAAAACGACATGGTGGCCCCCCTTACCCGAAGTAACGAGCCCAGGACCAGCTATGCAGGGCTTGTAGGAACAGGGCACAGGGGCCAGCTTTTGTGGCGCCTGGCCCTGCAGGCTACAAAGCCCGCATAGCCCGTGGGCCCGGGCTCTTCTGCCCCCCCCTGGCCTTTGGGGAGGCAGGTAATGGGGGTGCCAAGGGTTAATGGAAAGTCACCCGCTAGTGCAGGTGACTTGCCATCCCCCAGCCTTGTGAACTGATATAGGGGTCTCGTGGACCCCTTACCAGTTCACAAGGGGTTAAATGTAAAAAAAAATACCACACAGACGCAGAAAAAAATATTTTATTATTATTTTTTTTTTTTTTTAATACTTACCTCCCATCCATCTTCCCCTCCCAATCACTGGCTTCTGCTCATTTGCTGGAAGCCTTTTATAGCTGCTGGGTGACAGACCATAAGGGGTTAATTAAAAAAAAACGACATAGGGTCCCCCCTCCCAGGGGGGGCGGACCCCATTTTTTTTTTATTTTTAAGGGTTAAAAACCCTTAAAAAAAAAAAAAAAAAAAATGACGTGGGGTCCCCCTTACCCAGCAGTACCAGCCCGGGACCAGATATGGGGGCTTGTAGGCACAGAGTGGGGGGGCCAGCTTTTGTGGCCCCCCCACCCTGCAGCCTACGAGCCCACATACCCTATGTGGGCCCGGGCTCTTCTGCCCCCCCCTGGCCTTTGGATAGGCAGGTAATGGGGGTGCCAAGGGTTAATGGCAAGCCACCCGCTAGCGCAGGTGGCTTGCCATCCCCCCAGGCTTGTGAACTGGTATAGGGGTCACATGGACCCCTTACCAGTTCACAAGGGGTTAACAGTAAAAAAAAAAAAAACACCACGCAGATTAAAAAATAACTTTATTAAAAAATAAAAACTTTTTTTTACTTTACTCACCTCTGATCCTCAGCTTCTGTGTCCCTCGCAGCTCTGATGACAAATATTGTCATCGCTGGCCAGTGGAGGAGGGAGGCAGGCGATCATCACATGCCTTCCTCCTCCTGTGGCCAGTGATGACAAGTGTGAGAATCGCAGCCCGGAGCCAGGACGACACCCGGGGTGTGACGCCATAAGCCCCGCCCCCGAAGGCAAAATGGCGGCGCCCGTCGAGCAGGAAAGGGAGAGGGCCTTTCAGGCCCTCTCCTGAAGCTGGAGAGCCGGGGGGGCGTTCGGAGCCCCCCCTGATGAAGAGGAGACCCGGCGGGAGCAATCGATCACTAAGGTAAGTAAATGTCATTTTTATATATTTTTTTTTAACATGTATTTCGGTGGCTGCTGAAGGGGGGGTGGCTATTCCGGGCTCTCCCCTGCACCCGGGGGGGCCTGGGTGGGGGATCGAAGCCCGCCCGGATGAAGAGGAGACCCGGCCGGATAGAACAAGGGGTTAGGTGAGTGTTTTTTTTTACTTTTACTGTAGCAGGGGGGAAAGTCAAGCACGTAGATTCTACGTGCTTGGCACTTAAGTGGAGTGGATGCAAGCACGTAGAATCTACGTGCTTGGCACTGAAAGGGTAAATCAAACTATTGCATTTTGAATTGGTTTTTGTCCTGCTGCCAAAACACTAGGCTGCAGGGTATCCCAAACCTGCACTTAGCAGCCTATCTGTTATACTAAATACGCTTGTTGCTCCTCAGCTTAATCAAACTATTGCATTTTGAATTGGTTTTTGTCCTGCTGCCAAAACACTAGGCCGCAGGGTATCCCAAACCTGCACTTAGCAGCCTATCTGTTATACTAAATGCGCTTGTTACTCCTCAGCTTAATCAAACTATTGCATTTTGAATTGGTTTTTGTCCTGCTGCCAAAACACTAGGCCGCAGGGTATCCCAAACTTGCACTTAGCAGCCTATCTGTTATACTAAATACTCTTGTTGATCCTCAGCTTAATCAAACTATTGCATTTTGAATTGGTTTTTGTCCTGCTGCCAAAACACTAGGCCGCAGGGTATCCCAAACCTGCACTTAGCAGCCTATCTGTTATACTAAATACGCTTGTTGCTCCTCAGCTTAATAAAACTATTGCATTTTGAATTGGTTTTTGTCCTGCTGCCAAAACACTAGGCCGCAGGGTATCCCAAACCTGCACGTAGCAGCCTATCTGTTATACAAAATACGCTTGTTGCTCCTCAGCTTAATCAAACTATTGCATTTTTAATTGTTTTTTGTCCTGCTGCCAAAAGACTAGGCCGCAAGGTATCCCAAACCTGCACGTAGCAGCCTATCTGTTATACAAAATACGCTTGTTGCTCCTCAGCTTAATCAAACTATTGCATTTTTAATTGTTTTTTGTCCTGCTGCCAAAAGACTAGGCCGCAGGGTATCCCAAACCTGCACTTAGCAGTCCATTTGTTATACAAAATACGCTTGTTAATCCTCAGCTTAATCAAACTATTGCATTTTGAATTGGTTTTTGTCCTGCTGCCAAAACACTAGGCCGCAGGGTATCCCAAAACTGCACTTAGCAGCCTATCTGTTATACTAAATATGCTTATTGCTCCTCAGCTTTATCAAACTATTGCATTTTGAATTGTTTTTTGTCCTGCTGCCAAAACACTAGGTCGCAGGGTATCCCAAACCTGCACTTAGCAGCCTATCTGTTATACTAAATACGCTTGTTGCTCCTCAGCTTAATAAAACTATTGCATTTGGAATTGTTTTTTGTCCAGCTGCCAAAACACTAGGCCGCAGGGTATCCCAAACCTGCACGTAGCAGCCTATCTGTTATACTAAACAAGCGTTGTTCAGCCTCATTTTAATTCAGCTATTGCATTTTGAATTGCTTTTTGGTCTGCTGCCAAAACACTAGGCCGCAGGGTATCCCATATTGCCAATTTTCATAGTATGTGGTGCAGAGAAGCTGTTCCTCACTTTATTTAGATGCTGCTTTTTAAAGTAAACACATTTTTTAACGTACCTATTGCGCATTTCAAATATACAAAAATGTCAGGCAGACAAGTGCCAGGATGTTCAAAGAGGAGTGGCAGAGGCCAAGATTCTGCAGGCAGAGGTCGCAGCAGACTAGGGGCGAGTGGCAGCAGGAGTCACGGTGAGAGATCTGCCAGTATCTGCTAGTGGTCAAGTCTCCACCAGTAACGCATCTGCCATGGTAGATTGGTTAACGCGGTCATCCACATCATCACAAGTTACATCTGAGACCCCCAGTCTAGGGTCGGTAGGTTCCTCTGACACAACCCTGAGTTGGCATGGCCTGAAAGCAGTCCCTGTCCTCCCATTGCCTCTGTCCTATGCCGTTCCCCAGCGACGTATCCTATGCTTTGAGTTCAGGTCCCCTCTTTAGTGAGGAGGACGATCAGATAGAGGACAGTAAGCAGCTACTGCCCAGCCAAGAAATGGAGGTGGCTTCTTTAGCTAGGCAGGCAAATAGTGATGTGGAGAGTGTCGTGGGTGTTGCGAGCATTCCAGCTCCTGCACCAGACACTGTTGAGGAAACCGAGAACATCAGTGACGTGCAGCCACAACTCGGTGATGATGATGAAGAAGCTGATCGCACTTGGGAGCCGGGTGCAGAAGGGGCTTTATCGTCATTGTCAGGAATCACCTACCTGACCCCCGTTCCTGCGCCGTCTCCAGGCGTCCGGCCGCGGCTGTCGGTCTGCGGCGGCCGCGCCGGGCGGTGGCGGATCCGGCGGCGTCGGCTCGAGCGGCGTTCGGTTCGGCCACGCCCCCCGCTTCCTCGTCCTCTGGACGTGCTCGCGCGCGGGCACGAGCACGTAGTTGCTATGCCCTCCGGCGGCGCTGTACTGTGCCGGAGGATCAGGGAAAGTTTAGTTTAAAGGGCCAATGAGCCCTAGGAGTTAGGGAGGCACCCTCTCAGCCTGCAGACCAATCCTGGGGGTAATCCCAAAGTTCACCAACCACTTAGGGATGCGCCCTCTCAGCCCTGCAGACCAATCCTGGGTGTGTTCCCAAAGTGCACCAATCACCTACACTTCCCCTCCCCTGTCTGTCCCTATAAAAGCAATTCCCCCTCATTTGTGAATTGCCTGTGATAGCGCCTTGTACCTTGCTTTGACTCGTGATATACTTTGATCTGATCTCCGTTGCCGACCCCTGCCTGAACCGACTATTTTGATCTCCGTTGCCGACCTCTGCCTGAACCGACTATCCTGATCTCCGTTGCCGACCCCTGCCTGAACCGACCATTCTCGATCTGATCTCCGTTGCCGACCTCTGCCTTGTACCTTGACCTCGAGCTGTCTCTCCCCTCTGTACCGCTGCGAACTCTGACTCCCCGTGTCAACTTCTGGCCTGTCTCTGGACTTCCGCTACACTCGCTCTTAGCCATTGGTTCTTCAGACCTCTATACCTGTAAGCTCTCATCCTTTGAGCCATTGAAGTCCTGGGGGCAACCGATCCCGGGCAGGCGCATTCTGCGTCCCGGCAAGCAGGAGCCCCTACAGGTGAAGCTGGCTGCGGAGATTGGGGGTTGAGGGCTTACCTAGAGGGCTGGAGTTACCAGAGCATGACAGTCATCATCAGGAGAAGAGGGGTGCAGGTTGCCCCGGAGTCAGCAGCTGAGGCGCCAAGGTGTTAGCAGCATGGTTGGCAGTCAGCATGGGGGCACAATTGTAAAGCCTGGAGCCAAACGGGGCCGGGGTAGAGCACCTGCTGCACGGCAGGCTACCTTATCGGGAGGTAGTGGAGCAAGGGTTCCTGGAGTTGGCGACAGTAGCAGTGAATCAGTGCGGCCTGTTGGTGGGAAAAGTAGCTACTCAGCAGTGTCGCAGTTTTTCCTGAAGCATCCGCAGGAGGGTAACATGGCCACATGCAAGATATGTAGGCAGAAGGTGAAGCATGGCCAGGGCCCAAATGTTGGCAACAAGGCCCTGCGTCAACATATGATGCGTCACCATAAAGCGGTCTGGGAGAACCGAGGCTCTGAAGAGGTGGTCCAGCCTGCTTCCTCACCAAGTGGCAGGCCGCTCCCAATTTCTGCCAGCCAAGGCTCCAGCACCTCAGCCGAAGGCAGCTGTGCGTCATACCCATCCTCTGTCGCTCCTGATGCTCCTGCTCCTCCTCCTCCAAGTCATGCATCCTGCCAGCAATCCATCAGCGAAGCCATGTCCAAGAGACAGCAGTATGCGCCCACTCATCCTACGGCGCCGAAGCTGAATGTGCTCCTGTCCAAGTTGCTGGTGCTGCAGTCGCTCCCTTTTCAGGTGGTGGACTCTGCACCTTTCAGAGAACTGATGGCTTGTGCCGAGCCAAGGTGGAGAGTCCCAAGCCATCATTTCTTTGCCAAGAAGGCAGTACCAGCGCAGCACACTTTTGTTGAACAGAAGGTGGGCCAGTCCTTGAGGCTGTCGGTGTGTAGCAAAGTGCATGGCAGCGCCGTCTGGAGCTGTAACTACGGTCAGGGACAGTACATGTCGTTTACGGCCTACTGGGTGAATGTGGTCCCTTTGCAGCAGCAGCAGCAACTTGGACAGGTCACGCCGCTTCGGCCTCCACGCTGTGCTTCACATGGTTTGTCTTGGCGAACGGAGTCACACAGGGGAAGAACTGCTTAAATGTATTCATCATGAAATCCAAACATGGCTTACTCCAAGAAAACGTAAAATGGGAATCATGGTTACCGACAATGGGAAGAACATTTTGTCTGCGCTGTGCCAAGGAAGCCTGACCCATGCGCCCTGCATGGCTCACGTCTTCAATCTGGTTGTCAAGCGGTTTCTGAAGTGTTCCCCCATCTGCAAGACATCCTAACAACTTCAAGGAAACTTTTCATGCACTTCAGCCACTCATACACCGCCAAACACACCCTTCTTGAGCTACAGCGTCAGAACGGTAGCCCCCAACATAATCTGATTTGCGATGTTTCCACCCCTTGGAATTCCACCCTTCACATGTTGGACCAATTACATGAACAGAGAAAAGCCATCACAGATTTCCTGATGATCCAAGCAGATAGGGGGACTCCCCTGTGTAACTTCAATGTCAACCAGTGGCAGCTCATACTTGACACCTGCCGTTTGCTCAGGCCCTTTGAGGAAGCCACTTTATTTGTCAGTCGGCAGGATTACGGGATGAACAACGTGATTCCACTGCTTCATGTACTACAGCACATGTTGGAAACCATGGCTGGTCAGGGCACTGGAGACATGGCGTCTACATCTTACGGCCACATGAAACCCGTTGGAGCTGAACTGGAGGAGGAAGAGGAGGAGGAATGGCCCAGTGAAGCACAGTTTAGGCTTGGCGAAATGGCTGGTTTATCTAGTCAGCGGACAGGAGAGGAGGAGCAGGTGCAGCCAGAGGAGCTAGAGGATTGTGAGGAAGGTGAGACAGAGGACCCAGACACACCATGGCAGTTTGCAGTAGAGATGGAGACAGGTAGTCCATCTGAGTCACTTGCGCAAATGGCAGGAAGCATGTGCTTGCATGTGTTTGCGTCGTGACCCCCGAATTGTTTCCATTTGTTGCCGGGATGACTTCTGGCTGTCCACCTTATTGGACCCTCGCTTCCGGCACAAAATGGGGGCATTTTTTAAACCCGCCGAGAGGGAGGACAAACTGACCTACTACAAAGACATTCTACGTAGTCAGTTGGCCGATGCCTATCTGCGCCATGGTCCATACTCTCGCAGGTCTGACTCGGGGGGACCTCTGCGCTCACCTTCCACTGCCATGCCTGCTGGGGGGGTTGGCAGGAGCAGCAGCAGCAGCAGCTCCATCAGCAGCAGCCTCAGTCTTCAGTCGCTAATGTGTAGCATTCTACACCCGCATAGTGAGGCTACTCATGAGCAGCAAGAAGACCTGCAGCAGGACCTCAACCAGCAGGTCATGTCATACCTTGACATGACCATGCCAACACACCTTGAGGATCCACTGGACTTCTGGGCTGGCAAACTTGGCTTGTGGCCGCAACTAGCAGAGTTTGCCCTGGAAAAGCTGTCCTGCCCGGCCAGTAGCGTGCCATCTGAGAGGGAGTTTCGTGTGGCGGGGCCATAGTTACGGCAAGGAGAACTCGTCTGTCAACTAAAAATGTGGAGAGACTCACCTTTGTCAAAATGAATCAGGGATGGATCAGCCAGGATTTCCACCCACCAATGGCTGATGCATGCGACTAGATTCAGCATGGTGCCAAGTTTTACACTTTCCAAATGGTGCAAAACATATTTATGTCTTTAGGACAATTTTTGGCCTCCTGCTGCTGCTGCTGCCAACTCCGGTGTCTCTTTAAAGTAATGTTTGGGCTCCTGCTGCTGCTGCTTGCAACTACAGGGCGTGATTCATCCAATTTTTGGGCTCCTGCTGCCGACTCCAGTGTGTCTTTAAAGTAATGTTTGGGCTCCTGCTGCTGCTTGCAACTCCAGGGTGGGATTCATCCAATTTTTGGTCTCCTGCAGCCAACTCCAGTGTCTCTTTCAAGCTATGTTTGGGCCCCTGCTGCTGCTTACCACTCCAGGGTGTGATTCATCCAAATTTGGCCTCCTGCAGCCAACTCCAGTGTCTCTTTCAAGCTATGCTTGGGCTCCAGCTGCTGCTTGCGACTCCAGGGTGTGATTCATCCAATTTTTGGCCTCCTGCAGCCAACTCCAGTGTATCTTCCAAGCTATGTTTGGGCTCCTGCTGCTGCTGCTTGCAACTCCAGGGTGTGATTCATCCAATTTTGGGGCTCCTGCAGCCAACTCCAGTGTTTCTTTAAAGTAATGTTTGGGCTCCTGCTGCTGCTTGCAACTCCAGGGTGTGATTCATCCAATTTTTGGCCTCCTGCAGCCAACTCCAGTGTCTCTTTCAAGCTATGTTTGGGCTCCTGCTGCTGCTGCTTGCAACTCCAGGGTGTGATTCATCCAATTTTTGGGCTCCTGCAGCCAACTTCAGTGTCTCTTTAAAGTAATGTTTGTGCTCCTGCTGCTGCTTGCAACTCCAGGGTGTGATTCATCCAATTTTGGGCTCCTGCAGCCAACTCCAGTGTCTCTTTAAAGTAATGTTAGGGCTCCTGCTGCTGCTTTCAACTCCAGGGTGTGATTCATCCAATTTTTGGCCTCCTGCAGCACACCCCAGTGTCTCTTTCAAGCTATGTTTGGGCTCCTGCTGCTGCTGCTTGCAACTCCATAGTGTCATTCAGCCAATTTTTGGGCTCCTGCTGCCAACTCCAGTGTCTCTTTAAAGTAATGTTTGGGCTCCTGCTGCTGCTTGCAACTCCAGGGTGTGATTCATCCAATTTTTGGCCTCCTGCAGCCAACTCTAGTGTCTCTTTCAAGCTATGTTCGGGCTCCTGCTGCTGCTGCTTGCAACTCCAGGGTGTGATTCATCCAATTTTTGGCCTGCTGCAGCCAACTCTAGTGTTTCTTTAAAATAATATTTGTGCTCCTGCTGCTGCTTGCAACTCCAGGGTGTGATTCAACCAATTTTTGGTCTCCTGGTGAAAACTCCAGTGTCTCTTTAAAGTAATGTTTGTGCTCCTGCTGCTGCTTGCAACCCCAGAGTGTGAATCATCCAATTTTTGGCCTCCTGCAGCCAACTCCAGTGTCTCTTTAAAGTAATGTTTGGGCTCCTGCTGCTGCTTGCAACTCCAGGGTGTGACTCAGCCAATTTCTGGCCTCCTGCAGCCAACTCCAGTATCTCTTTCAAGCTATGTTTGGGCTTCTGCTGCTGCTTGCGACTCCAGGGTGTGATTCATCCAATTTTTGGGCTATTGCTGCCAACTCCAGTGTCTCTTTCAAGTAATGTTTGGGCTCCTGCTGCTGCTTGCAACTCCAGGGTGTGATTCATCCAATTTTTGGGCTCCTGCTGCTAACTCCAGTGTGTCTTTAAAGCTATGTTTGGGCTCCTGCTGTTGCTTGCAACTCCAGGGTGTCATTCATCCAATTTTTGGCCTCCTGCAGTCAACTCCAGTGTCTCTTTCAAGCTATGTTTGGGCTCCTGCTGCTGCTACTTGCAACTCCAGGGTGTGATTCATCCAATTTTTGGGCTCCTGCTGTCAACTCCAGTGTCTCTTTCAAGCTATGTTTGGGCTCCTGCTGCTGCTGATTGCGACTCCAGGGTGTCATTCAGCCAATTTTTGGGCTCCTGCTGCCAACTCCAGTGTCTCTTTAAAGTAATGTTTGGGCTCCTGCTACTGCTTGCAACTCCAGGGTGTGATTCATCCAATTTTTGGCCTCCTGCAGCCAACTCCAGTGTCTCTTTCAAGCTATGTTTGGGCTGCTGCTGCTGCTGCATGCAACTCCAGGGTGTCATTCATCCAATTGTTGGCCTCCTGCAGCCAACTCCAGTGTCTCTTTCAAGCTATGTTTGGGCTCCTGCTGCTGCTACTTGCAACTCCAGGGTGTGATTCATCCAATTTTTGGGCTCCTGCTGTCAACTCCAGTGTCTCTTTCAAGCTATGTTTGGGCTGCTGCTGCTGCTGATTGCGACTCCATGGTGTCATTTAGCCAATTTTTGGGCTCCTGCTGCCAACTCCAGTGTCCCTTTAAAGTAATGTTTGTGCTTCTGCTGCTGCTTGCAACTCCAGGGTGTGATTCATCCAATTCTTGGGCTCCTGCTGCCAACTCCAGTGTCTCTTTAAAGTAATGTTTGGGCTCCTGCTGCTGCTTGCAACTCCAGTGTGTGATTCATCCAATTTTGGGCTCCTGCTGCCAACCCCAGTGTCTCTTTAAATTAATGTTTGGGCTCCAGCTGCTTCTTGCAACTCCAAGGTGTGATTCATCCAATTTTTTGGCTCCTGCTGCCAACTCCAGTGTCTCTTTAAAGTAATGTTTGGGCTCCTGTTGCTGCTTGCAACTCCAGGGTGTGATTCATCCAATTTTTGGCTTCCTGCAGCCAACTCCAGTGTCTCTTTCAAGCTATGTTTAGGCTCCTGCTTGTAACTCCAGGGTGTGATTCATCCAATTTTTGGCCTCCTGCAGCCAACTCCAGTGTCTCTTTAAAGTAATGTTTGTGCTCCTGTTGCTGATTGCATCTCCAGGGTGTGATTCATCCAATTTCTGGCCTCCTGCAGCCAACTGCAGTGTCTCTTTCAAGCTATGTTTAGGCTCCTGCTGCTGCTGCTTGCAACTCCAGGGTGTGATTCATCCAATTTTTGGGCTCCTGCAGCCAACTCCAGTGTCTCTTTCAACTATGTTTCAGCTCCTGCTGCTGCTTGCAACTCCAGGGTGTGATTCATCCAATTTTTGGGCTCCTGAAGCCAACTCCAGTGTCTCTTTAAAGTAATGTTTGGGCTCCTGCTGCTGCTTGCAACTCCAGGGTGGGATTCATCCAATTTTTGGGCTCCTGCTGCCAACTCCAGTGTCTCTTTAAAGTAATTTTTTGGGCTCCTGCTGCTGCTTGCAACTCCAGGGTGTGATTCAGCCAATTTTTGGGCTCCTGCTGCCAACTTCAGTGTTTGTTTCAAGCTATGTTTGGGATCCTGCTGCTTGCGACTCCATGGTGTCATTCATCCAATTTTTGGGCTCCTGCTGCCAACTCCAGTGTCTCTTTCAAGCTATGTTTGGGCTACTGCTGCTGCTGCTTGCGACTCCAGGGTGTGATTCAGCCAATTTTTGGGCTCCTGCTGCCAACTCCAGTGTCTCTTTCAAGCTATGTTGGGGCTCCTGCTGCTGCTTGCAACTCCAGGGCGTGATTCAGCCAGTTTTTGGGCTCCTACTGCCAACTCCAGTGTCTCTTTCAAGCTATGTTTGGGCTGCTGCTGCTGCTGCTTGCGACTCCAGGGTGTCATTCAGCCAATTTTTGGGCTCCTGCTGTCAACTCCAGTGTCTCTTTAAAGTAATGTTTGGGCTCCTGCTGCTGCTTGCGACTCCAGGGTGTGATTAATCCAATTTTTGGCCTCCTGCAGCCAACTCCAGTGTCTCTTTCAAGCTATGTTTGGGCTCCTGCTGCTGCTGCTTGCAACTCCAGGGTGTGATTCATCCAATTTTTGGGCTCCTGCAGCCAACTCCAGTGTCTCTTTAAAGTAATGTTTGGGCTCCTGCTGCTGCTTGCAACTCCAAGGTGTGATTCATCCAATTTTTCAGCTCCTGCTGCCAACTCCAGTGTCTCTTTAAAGTAAAGTTTGGGCTCCTGCTGCTGCTTGCAACTCCAGGGTGTGATTCATCCAATTTTTGGCCTCCTGCAGCCAACTCCAGTGTCTCTTTCAAGCTATGTTTAGGCTCCTGCTGCTGCTTGCAACTCCAGGGTGTGATTCATCCAATTTTTGGCCTCCTGCAGCACACCCCAGTGTCTCTTTCAAGCTATGTTTGGGCTCCTGCTGCTGCTGCTTGCGACTCCAGAGTGTCATTCAGCCAATTTTTGGGCTCCTGCTGCCAACTCCAGTGTCTCTTTCAAGCTATGTCTGGGCTCATGCTGCTGCTGCTTGCAAATCCAGGGTGTGATTCATCCAATTTTTGGGCCCCTGCAGCCGACTTCAGTGTGTCTTTAAAGTAATGTTTGTGCTCCTTTTGCTGCTTGCATCTCCAGGGAATGATTCATCCAATTTTTGGCCTCCTGCAGCCAACTCCAGTGTCTCTTTCAAGCTATGTTTGGGCTCCTGCTGCTGCTGCTTGCAATTCCAGGGTGTGATTCATACAATTTTTGGGCTCCTGCAGCCAACTCTAGTGTCTCTTTAAAGTAATGTTTGTGCTCCTGCTGCTGCTTGCATCTCCAGGGAATGATTCATCCAATTTTTGGCCTCCTGCAGCCAACTCCAGTGTCTCTTTCAAGCTATGTTTGCGCTCCTGCTGCTGCTGCTTGCAATTCCAGGGTGTGATTCATCCAATTTTTGTCCTCCTGCAGCCAACTCCAGTGTCTCTTTTAAGCTATGTTTCTCTCCAGTGTCTCTATAAAGTAATGTTTGGGCTCCTGCTGCTGCTTGCAACTCCAGGGTGTGATTCAACCAATTTTTGGCCACCTGCAGCCAACTCCAGTGTCTCTTTCAAGCTATGTCTGGGCTCATGCTGCTGCTGCTTGCAAATCCAGGGTGTGATTCATACAATTTTTGGGCTCCTGCAGCCAACTCTAGTGTCTCTTTAAAGTAATGTTTGTGCTCCTGCTGCTGCTTGCATCTCCAGGGAATGATTCATCCAATTTTTGGCCTCCTGCAGCCAACTCCAGTGTCTCTTTTAAGCTATTTTTCGGCTCCTGCTGCTGCTGCTTGCAACTCCAGGGTGTGATTCATCCAAATTTCGGGCTCCTGAAGCCAACTCCAGTGTCTCTTTAATGTAATGTTTGGGCTCCTGCTGCTGCTTGCAACTCCAGGGTGTGATTCATCCAATTTTTGGGCTCCTGCTGCCAACTCCAGTGTCTCTTTAAAGTAATGTTTGGGCTCCTGCTGCTGCTTGCAACTCCAGGGTGTGATTCAGCCAGTTTTTGGGCTCCTGCTGCCAACTCCAGTGTCTCTTTCAATCTATTTTTGGCTTCTGCTGCTGCTGCTGCTTGCAACTCCAGGGTGTGATTCAGCCAATTTTTGGGCTCCTACTGCCAACTCCAGTGTCTCTTTCAAGCTATGTTTGGGCTCCTGCTGCTGCTGCTTGTGACTCCAGGGTGTCATTCAGCCAATTTTTGGGCTCCTGCTGCCAACTCCAGTGTCTCTTTCAAGCTATGTTTGGGCTCCTGCTGCTGCTTGCAACTCCAGGGTTTGATTCATCCAATTTTTGGCCTCCTGCTGCCAATTCCAGTGTCTCTTTCAAGCTATGTTTGGGCTCCTGCTGCTGCTGCTTGCAACTCCAGGGTGTGATTCATCCAATTTTTTGGCTCCTGCTGCCAACTCCAGTGTCTCTTTAAAGTAATGTTTGGGCTCCTGCTGCTGCTTGCAACTCCAGGGTGTGATTCATCCAATTTTGGCCTCCTGCAGCCCACTCTAGTGTCTCTTTCAATCTATGTTTTGGCTGCTGCTGCTGCTGCTGCTTGCAACTCCAGGGTGTCTTTCAGCCAATTTTTGGGCTCCTGCTGCCAACTTCAGTGTCTGTTTCAAGCTATGTTTGGGCTCCTGCTGCTGCTGCTTGCGACTCCAGGGTGTCATTCAGCCAATTTTTGGGCTCTTGCTGTCAACTCCAGTGTCTCTTTCAAGCTATGTTTGGGCTCCTGCTGCTGCTTGCAACTCCAGGGTGTGATTCAGCCAATTTTTTGGCTCCTGCTGCCAACTCCAGTGTCTCTTTTAAGCTATGTTTGGTCTGCTGCTGCTGCTTGCAACTCCAGGGTGTGATTTAGCCAATTTTTGAGCTCCTGCTGCCAACTCCAGTGTCTCTTTCAAGCTATGTTTGGGCTGCTGCTGCTGCTGCTTGCAACTCCAGGGTGTGATTCATCCAATTTTTGGGCTCCTGCTGCCAACTCCAGAGTCTCTTTCAACCAATGCTTGGGTGGCTGCTGCTTTCAACTCCACGGTGTGATTCAGCTAATTTTTGGGCTCCTGCTGCTGCCAGCTCCAGGGTGTGTTTTTCAGGCACTATAAGGGCCCCTCATAGTGATGCCACCTCAACTTTCTGCAATTGTGCCGCTTTGCGATTCTATTAGCAATGCCTCCGATCTGCATGTGATAATTATTTACAGTATTATTTCACTAACCCAGCACGCATCCTATGCATGTCAAAGCAAGGCAGAATGGTTTACAACCCTAATGAGGCTCTAGGAGGCTCAGAAATAGCCGTTTTTAATAGCGATTCGTCGTGAATAAATTCGAGTCGAAACTATTTTTGTCGTAAAATTCGGCGAATCAGTCGAATCTAATTTTTCAAAAGTTCTCTCATCTCTAGAAATAACCAATGCACAACAGCTCTCTCTGGTGGAAGAAAAAGGGAATGCTGCTAGTGAATACATATATTGAATGCACAGACACAAAATTGATACCAAAACAAGGTTGGAGAGCTGAAAGGGACAATGGAGCCTATATTACGAGCAGCTTAATTTTTTAAATACATTTTGTCATGCAATACAGCTATCCTATAGATAACTGTACGCTCACTTGACTGCAACACTCAACACCAGACAGGCCTTCCCTGACAGGCAATTTGAAGAGTTGATGTTCGAATAGAACTAACACTGAATGGAGAAATTAAAAATAAATGAAAAAGTAAGGCAGTGCGACATTGTCTTCATCTGTCACCACGGCAGGATAGAATTGGCAACTATTGGGGGAAGGTTTTCATGTAGCCAACTTCTGCCTCGTAGAATCAGATTATCAAAACACATCGTTCAGAATAAGAATTCCAGTGGGTGTGTCCGCTATATATAAGAGAAGAAAGGGTTCCACTAACTCTTGCAGTGTTAAATCTGTCACAGGACAGCTTCAGCAAATCCTTTGGATCACCTTTAATATAGAGGGGAAGGTGATGAGCAGCTCTTGAGTTAAATAGAGAAGTTGCAACAGCTGCTACTTCATTATTTGCCCCATTTGGTATTGATGTGGTAAAGTTCCTGTTTACCTACACAGCTGCAATAGCACATCAGCCATTAATCACATCTTTTTTTCAATATCAGAAGAAAAACTTTTGATGAATTTAATGTCTTTACAGAGCACCAAGAGATTTTATTGCCCAGCTGTTCAGTTCGGACATTTTTAACACAGACAGCATTAGCTATCTGAGGTAATGTCTCAGGTATTGTATGAAGTCAAAGGCGTAAAGGCTACTTTATTTTAGTATTTTTGCTGTATTTACTGTTGGGTTGATCTAGCCTTCATTTAATGAGAAGATTTAATGAAAGTGGAGTGATCGGGACTTCCACTTGAGCACTGTAAAACAAGCGTCCTGTCAGGCCAGGTAAAGTGAGTAGGTCATTGATAAGTGTGTAGTAGTCTGCATGCTTATCAATGTCTTTATTTATTTTGCCGCTTAAATCTTTTAAAACGACATACATAAACTGGCTTTCAGTCTGCTTTAAGCAATGATGTAATCAAATATGAAAGGAAATTCAGCTTTGGCGGTCATTTCTACTGACCCCAGATCAGCAGGACCATAGCTGCATGAGGCACTCTTGCTTACCTGCACATGTTTAAACCTCCCAATGCATGTCTACCCTGCAGGCCTCACTCCCTAAAATTTGCATGGATACAGCCTTTGGAAAGGACATACCGTACATACCTAGAGTTGCATTCTTTAACTGACTGAGTCTTTTGGCAGACAAGTTTACATTTACAGTTTTGCTGATCCTTGTTTGGTCTGCTACCAAGACTGCCAAATATAAGGTACGGCTGGAAGGATAAAGGGGGGGGGGGTGATTTGTCCATATTTGCTTATTTACTCTATTTTTTCTGTTCTGTTCTTTTGTTTTTTTTTTTTTTTTCGTTATCTTATTTATGTTTATATTAATCCTCCTTTGCTGCCCCAATTCGTGAGTGGGCTCACTGCCTGTAGGTATTCTCCTTCGGCAGCAGCAACGTACTACAGCTTAAAGTGGACCAACAGCCAAAAGAAAAAAGCCCAGAGGACTCACTTTTCCAGCAAAGGTCTCGATGTCCTTGTAGCCCCACAGCTGACTGAAGTCGGCTGTGAAGCTGCTTCTGTAAGCCGCTTCCGGGTTCATGGCGGAATCTGCCACTCCATGAAAAAACAGCATGCTGCAGACCTCCCATACCTCCCGCCCACTGTGCCGCCTCCTGGTTTAAGATAAGCCATCTGCTCGCTATGAGAGTCCGGCTCACCAGGAGGGTCAAGGCTGCACCTGGGAGGATTGTCGGATACATACTCCCAGGTGTAGCAAGACTGAGGCATGGGAGCAAGATGTCCGGGAGCATACTCCCATGTGTAGCAAGCTGGCATAGCAAGGCTGAGCACAGCTATGCTAAACCCATTACATTCAATGTATTCTATACACATACTTTTACATACAACTACTATTTTATTTTAAGGCATCATTAGGATTGTGTCATCTTTAAAAACCTTGCCCTATTTGATCTTTTTGTTTGCAATTTTCTGAGCCTTTTATGGGCCTTGTAAATTGAGGAAATGTAATATTTGGGGGGGGGGGGGACAAATGAATGCTCACTAGTTGGCTGCTTTATCTGCCCGTGTTGATACAGTAATATATGTGTAAGGGTGAATCCTACTTTTAAGACATGCATAAGATACGAGAAATGTCTATGCAATAATATAAATCAAGCACTTTTTAAGACTAGAACATTTTTAAAGGTTTTTCTAAAGTATCATTTCAGAACCCTATATTTAAAATAATAAAAGCTGCCTCCTCTGCTGAAAATTGCTCATTGTAAGATATCACAGAGCAGCGTCTTAAAATTTAATTTGCAATGCAACCTAAAGGCAAAACAATTTACTGGAGCTTAACTATTACCGTGGACCAAGCATCAGAAATTCAGCTTTGCATTTTAATTCATTGTTACACCTTACAGGGAACTACATCACAATTTTAATTAAAAGTAATTGTACCTACTTTCCCTTAACAGATTTACCATGCCGATTAAATGCAAAGTTAACTCCTGCATTTGCAGTTCACAATTTGCTTTCTAGTTTGCAGAGAGTGAAGGATTTTGGACTCCAGGTCTCAATAGATACTGGCATAAATACTCTATCCACAATTTTTCAATCTTTAAAGCACTCCCACGCTCATTTTCTTCATAATGGGTGTGGGGCTGCATTGCGTCAGTCTTGGGGTGGGTTGGGCAATCTGCATAGAACCCCGCAATCCATATTTGCACCTCGATCTTTGGACAAAATGTGGCCCGCGATTGGCCGCCAGAGGTCATGTGGGCCAGGATCACTTTCTCTTTCCTGTCCGCAAGGCTGGTGTGTTTATATGGACAGGGAACCTGTATTCCCCTTGTTTATAAGGGGAGCTGTGAGGCGGCAGTCTCACATTGCCATGGGGCAGCAGCCTCACATGGCCATGGGGCAGCAGCCATGGAAAGTGGGTCAGTAGCTACTGGAGCCGTGGGATGGTTGTTGCATGTGGGAGTTGCGTGCATGTGCATCTGGGGGTGCCAATCTAGGTGCACAAATGTGTGCATGTGGGAGTGCAGGCACACACCTGTAAAAATGTGCATGCGCATGTGGGGATGCCTGCATGCAGATGTGGGAGTACATGCATGTGGATGTGTGCACATGCACCAGTGGGAGTGCATTATGCATATGTGGGGGAACGCACATGTTCAAATGGGAGTTTAGTATGTGCATCTGGGGTTGCGCGCATATGCCAGTGAACGTATGCACCCGTGGGAGTGCATGCAAATGCGCGTCTAGGGGTGTGTGTATGTGTGAGTTGCGTGCCTGTGCATCTGGGGCTGCCGATCTAGGCTCCTAGCAACAGGGAGTGAATGAAGGTGCACATCAATGCCCATGTTTGAAGCAGGATTTCCGACAGACCTCGGCCATTATGCTGATTATTGTGCAGCATCACAGAGCTAAGTCATGCCCACTTGCTTCAGATGAGAAAGCATAAGGTGAATCTGTAAACTTCGACCATTTTCTATTCAATTGAAAAGCAGAAAACAGTATAGGAGAGTGCCAAATGTAGCCCAATGCAATGGTGTAACAGTTGCATTTGCCTTTAATATCACTTTAAAGACTTTTTGGAATTTTACTTTTTGGAGTCCGTTAAATCTCTTGTTTGGCCAACTTTTCCTGAGGAAAACAAGCCTCTGGATTATGATTCACAACTTGATATAGAGGCTTATTTAGTGATGAGCCTCAGTACTCAGCATTCTGTACTCCCAAATTCCCATAGAATCTACCTCCACGTCCCTCCCCTCCAGTAAGTCATTGACATGGTGACAGTAACATAGGGGGGGTGTGACAGAACCCCTACCTCATTTCCCAGCTGACATCACGGTACATTTTCATTAGTACATATCTTAATGACCTTCACTACCATCTGTGGGCTCCTTCACTACCATTCGTGAACAGAACCCTGCCAGTCTGTATTACTGCCACCAGCTTTGTTCGATACAGTCCGATGGCAGTATTATATCAGGCCATGAGCCAGCTCAGTAGCACGTAATTTGACTGAGAAAAAGCAACAAATAGATCAGTGGATCAAGATAATATAGCAGCACAAGATTTCTATAACATAACAATGCATTACACATTTGCATTGCAATGCAAGTACATTTTTTGTATTAGTAGACATGTCCATGTTATGTGCCCACAACACTTGACAGTGCAAATAATAATCTTTTTTGCCTAAACAATCTTTTTAGGTTTCCCCATAAAGCCAAATCAGACATAAAGCTTTGTCTGATGGGGACAGATAGCTGCATGTTACAGTGAAGCATCTCTTGTTGGATGCATCTGGCCCACATGTGTGCAAAGGTTTCCTGTTTGCCATCAAGTGGAGCTCTGCTAGCGTAAGGTATAGAATTGTTTCACGTTATCTAGGACATAGCTCGATGTTCTGGCACTCCAAGTCTCACCCTCCCATGTCACCATATATCTCTGGCCTTGTGATGAGGACCAAACTTGTAACAAAACAGGTGTCCACAAATAGGAGTGGACATGACCTATTTGCTAAATGCTATTTCAGAGCATTGCACACCCTTTTACAGCCTACTGCAAGGGATTTTGGAAGTATTTCTTTTTTCCTTGGCTTGCTTGCCCCATATAAATAATTTCCATTGCAGCAGAGCACTTTCTTCTTGTAGCTTTAAATAAAGGGCTTTTTGGTCTCTTTTATCCCCCAATACCTCCTGACACTGGTCTCTACCTAACTAGGCTTATGATGTTAATTTGCCAGGATACCTTAATCTTTTCTGGTTTTATTATAGTCAATCAAACATAAAATGTATTCTGTTTGTTTTCTTTTCAGGACATCAGTCTGAAGGCATGTGTTTCTCAAATGTTATTGTTTAGAGCCGAGAGGTTTTGTTTATAGGCCCAACCTGCTAAACATAATTCTAAGAAAAAAAGTACTGAATAGCTCAATATAGCTGGAGGCACCTTATTGTTGTCAGTAAAGAAGGGCCAACCCCCAAAGTTCGGGTTTGGCAAGTTCAACGAACTTTGAATAAATGTTCATGATAAGGGACTCGAACACAATCCTCGTCCCCATTAAATTTAATAGGGACCTGGACTTTGGAGGGATGGATGTTTGGGGGGGGGGGGGGTACAGAAGCACTGCTGTAATTTACCTGTGCTCCAATCCTCTTTAGTCAGCCGTGGCAGAGCGGCGGCAGAGCGGCGGCAGCAGCGATAATCTAAACAGGCCCCGTCCGGGCTACAAAAAGATGCCCGCCGGCTCCCATAAGACACTTCTGGTGCCAGCAACCTTAGGTAAAGCTGAATGATGGGCCTCTAAGCAGCCAGATGCCGAACTCGAACACTTCTGCCAGATGTCCTTGTTCGGGTTTGGGGACCCGAACTTGCAAAGTTCGGTATGAACCTGAACTTTGTGCTTCGTGTTCACCCATCTCTAGCTGTCAGTTTGGCTGGCTCTCAACCATTTTACTTTCAGACCTGTTAAAGATATTTAAATCCACATAATCTGAAACAGTCACATCTCTAGATTTTACATCAGTGTAAACCATGTGACAACAAAAAAAATAAGGTGTTCATAAATAAATCATAAATATCAATTGTTTAAATATGCCTGAAGGAATATTTTGTGTCCCCTTCGAACTAACAATAAACGAATCCTGCATTGTAGAAAAACAACAACATAGTTGAAGTGAGTTAGAAAAATAACCATCCGTCTAGAACTACAAAGAGAAAGACGTGATGTATTTCTTAGCACTTTCAGAATCCGATGCTAGTCTCCATGACAACAGAATTCCCAAATATACTTAGCTTTACTGCATTGCTGGAAGGAACCTAGTATGGGGGAGGCAAGGAATTTAAAAACAATGGCCACATTGCTATATGATTTAATTTACATGTTCCATACACCAATTTGTCTGCATTTTTATTGACTTTTAAGGTCAAAGTTTTACAATTAGAAAACACAAATACACAATAATTTATTGGTGATCAATGTAAAATTACTAAGCTTGGCCAAATGTATGGTATCTATGGAGTGTGCAGCTTATTGGTCCAATATCATCCATAATTGATGCTGTCTTTAAGGTAATTTTTAAAATAAATTGTACCAACACCCTTTTTTCAACGGCTGTTGGTCCCGCAGACAGCTAATAACACAAGCTCGGGGGGGCATCCAGGATGCTGGAGCGCCCCCCCCCCCCCTGCACATAACCCCTCCAGAACGCCCAATAGCCTTACCTTACTATAAACCAGCACCGGAGAGTCCCACACACGTGAGCCAGGGGCACATCCTCGGCAACAGCCACTGGACCGCCCAGCCCACGACCCACCCACATGACCACCAAGCTGAATATCTAGCATCTTTTTAGGGTATGTGTTTTATAGGGGGATATGTACCACATGTGGTGGTTATGCCCCATCAGCAGTCATTTCTGGTGTAGGGTTTTTAATCTGATTGAAAAAATTAAGATGCCATATAATCCCAGGAATGTATTACCAGGGGAGATTATCACTGGTGCAACAAAGCATCTGCCCGGGCCTTGAAGCAGGTGCTCTAAAGTGCTACTTTCTTTTTCTTCTGGTGCTATCAGGGAATATGGAATCTGTTTTATGATTAGTTGAGATGTGCTCCTCCAGCTCAGGGCAAAGTAATGTCTCACTCAGGGCGACCAGGAGAAAGAGGATGGACTCACTACTAGTTTT
This sequence comes from Gastrophryne carolinensis, assembly GCA_027917425.1. Classification (NCBI taxonomy): domain Eukaryota; kingdom Metazoa; phylum Chordata; class Amphibia; order Anura; family Microhylidae; genus Gastrophryne; species Gastrophryne carolinensis. The sequence goes on from CM051242.1 coordinate 129,937,800, forward strand.
GAAGCAAACTTGAACTGCAAAGTTTGGGTCCATACCGAAGTGTTCGGGTTCCCGAAACCAAACATGGACTTTAGTCAGCAGTCCATGCTAGGGTTCAGCGTATGGCCCAACACAACAGCCCTCTCTGCAGCCAATTAGGTCAACCAGAAGGCAGACCATCTCGCTGCCCACTGCCCAAGGCCACCCACCCCGTCTGACACTGTTGCCTCAGTCGCGGTTTGAGGCACCACCTCATAAGGGCCCAGGCATGGCACAATGGGGGACACGTTTAATTCTCCGCCACATCCACCTATCTACAGCCAATGTGGCCATCCTTACATTCGTGAAGATAAACCGGGCGTGGATCCCACAGGACTAAGCTGTGTCAGCACCTGAGCGAGTGGTTGAAGTGTTGGCTGTTTCCATGTAAAAAAAAATATTTACTTCCTTTTTTTGATATAAATGTATTTTTCATTTATTTAATTTAGAGACGCCTCTTCCTCCACCACAGCCTCTGCAACTGCCATCATCTTCCGCCACAGCCCACCACCCAGTCAAGTCCTGGCATGCCTACATAAACAACTCAGTAGAAGGCAGGGTGTGTACAGGCACTGCCATCTACAGTCTGTGCCCCCCGCATGGGGTGCTTAAAGAAAAATATATTTTGTGGCAGGTTTTTGGTATTCTGCCTTATTGTTCTCCTCTTTTGAAATGTAAATAATAATGCAAATAATCATTTGTGTAAGGATTGTGCCACCTGTGATTTACTTCTTTTCACTAGTTTCAAAATTCTCATATATGTGGGACTGGTTTTCCTGGCCTTGAGTAAAAACTACTGACTAAAAGTCCCAGAATTCGTACAATGTAACAGGTGAGGTTATCAGCAGGCAAGTCAAGCAGTAGTAATGACCACCCCATGTGAGAATGTTTCCTTTTTAGCTAATGGATCACAAAACTGTGATCCCCTCTATGTGGCACATTAGCTGCCTGTCCCTGGATATACAATTAAGGTTATCAGCAGGCAAGTCAAGCAGCAGTAATGACCTCCCCAGGTAAGAATGCTTCTTCTTTAGCTAATGGATCCCAAATCTGTGATCCCCTCTATGTGACACAATAGCTGCCTGTCCCTGGATATACAATTAAGAGGAACAGTAGTATCAAACACCCATTATTTACAATGCAGGTGATGGCCAGAGGAGAGTAGTAGTATCAAACACCCAGTATTTACAATGCAGGTAATGGCCAGAGGTGAGTAGTAGTAGTTTTAAATACCCAGTATTTACAATGCAGGTGATGGCCAGAGGTGAGTGGTAGTATCAAACCCTCTGTAAGTAGAATGCAGGTGGTGCCAAAAAGTGAGTATTTTTTTTTAAAACACCCAATAAGTGTTATGCAAGGGGTGTCAACAAGTGAGTAGCTTCTTCTAACACTAAGTAAGCAGAATGCAAGGGGTACAAACACGTGAGTAGCTTTTTTTAATACCCAGTAAGCAAAATGCAAGGGGTGCTGACAAGTGAGTAGCTTTTTCTAACACCCTGTAAGTGCTATGCAAGGGCGTGCAAACAAGTGAGTATCTTAGTCTAACACCCTGTAAGTGTTATGCAAGGTGTGCCGGCAAGTGAGAAGCTTTTTCTAAAACATAGTAAGCAGAATGAAAGGGGTGCCAAGTGGATAGCTTTTTCTAACACCCAGTAAGTGTTATACAAGGTGTGCCAACAAGTAAGTTGGTTTACCAAAGCCCCAAAATTATAATGCAGTGGGTGACAAAAAGTAAGAGGCCGATTCATTAATAGCGCCAGGTAGCAACAGATGAGCGACTGTAGCGTGATTTTTACAGCGCCAGCCAGTATTCGCTGTGCTTGGCCGGCGTTTGCTTGATGACAGCGACTCAGTCGGTGTGCGGTAATGTTGAATACGGGCTTAGGGGTCGCTGTTTCACAGGTTCAGCGTTGTATGTGAGCGCCTGACAACGAATGGCCAGAGCGAACGGCTTGCTTCATATTCATTAAAAAATCACGCTCCGAATTTGCTGGCGCTGTCCATTCCTTGTTTAAACCCCAGTGCGCTGGCGGCGATGGGTGTTAACTAGTTTTTAACCCCTAAACAACCATATTTTTTGATTGTAACATTATACATGTTTTTTGAATCATTTTGGAATATGAATACATTAATATCAGACCTGTAAGATCAATTCTGCACAAATTTTTTTTTTAAATTTTTTTTACTTTAAAAAAAAACCGAACATTGCAGAAGTGGTCTCAGAATTTTTGACATTAAAAAAAAAAATAAAAAAATAATACCAATTAATTATGATTAATTAAACATTGCTCCATTGAAATGCATTGGACAATGCCAGGGAGCGACAGGTCATACCTGGCGCTGTGAAGGAATTTGCAGCGGCGCTGTTCGTTCAAGGCGGCTTCATGATGAATCCCGCGCCAGCCGTCGCTCTCGCCGGCGCTAGCCTCATTTAGCTTGATAAATGCGTCATTGTGACCGCCGCCGCCGGGCGTACTTGAGTCGGTAGCCGCCGATAGCTGGCGGTACCTGGCGCTCGTCAGACACTACCTGGCGCTAGCCCGTGATAAATAAGGCCCTAAGTCATTTTATCAAAGCCTATAACATGCAATGCAAGGTGTGCCAACAAGTAAGTAGGTTTATTAAACTCCAAAAAGGTCTAATGCAAGGGGTGCCAACAAGTAACTAGCTTTATAAAAACTAAATAGTTATAGTTGAAAGGGTGACAAAAGTTAGGTGTTTTATCCAAAGCCCAAAATAGTGTATTGCTAGGTGTGCCAACAATTAAGCTGGTTTACTAAAGCCCAAAAAAGTTTAATGCAAGGGGTGAGAACAAGTAACCAGTTTTATCAAATCCCCAAATATGTATAATGCAAGGGATGACAACAACTAAGGGATTTGTTTATGAAGCTCTAGCACCAGGTAGTGCTTCATAGCGCCAGGCAGCGTCTGGTGAACGCTTGGCGCTGTATGAAAACCACATTTATGAAGGCGATTCTGATGAGCGACTCTAACAGCACCATGTAGCATACGATTCATCATTACAGGCTGCTCAGTGTATAGTGCCGGAGCTCTAGCGTCCAGAGCGACAGGTCTTAACTGTCGCTACCTGTCGCTCTCCCATTTATTTCAATGGACGTTCCTTCTAATCTCTTTACTGATCCCAATTTTTTTCCCTTTCAAATAATTATTTGACAACTCCTGGCCTGGAATTAATTATTTTTGATTTTTTTTTATTTTTATTATTATTTTTATATTTTACATTTTTATGCAGAATTGTCAATACAGGTCTGGCACTAAAGTGTTAATGTCACAGTGTTCCAACAATGTCATTCCATGTTTTTCCACTTTATCACTGGTGAATATGTGTCCAAAAACAGACTTTAATCACACAGTGTCTGCCTACCTACCCTCTTTGAGTCTGTTTTTTTGTTGAATGTGGTGTGAGTCGCTGAGAGTTGGTCGCAGTGAGCTGGCGCTACCATTCGCTCCCTGCAATGCTGTACTGGTGTTAGAACTCCCAACATACATCTAATTCATCAATGCCGGCCAGGTTACTACAGCGACTGAGGCACTCTGTTACAGCGGCTGATAGCCGATCACAGCGTCTACTAGCGGTTGCTCTAAGCACGGCTATACAGATGCTCATCTTCCAATACCTGGCGCTAGTAATGAATCAACCTCTGTCATTTTATCAAAGCCCAAAAAGATCTAATGGAAGGTGTGTCAACAAGTAACTAGTTTTATCAAAGCCCCAAATATGTATATTGCAAGAGGTAATAAAAAGTAATTCTATCAAAGCCAAAAAGATGTATTGTAAGGTGTACAAGTAGATTTATCAAAGCCCAATGAAGTATAATGTAAGATGTGCAAACAAGTAAGTAGTATTATCAGAGTCTAATGTAAGGTGTGCCCACAAGAACCTAGTTTTTTAAAAGCCCAAAAGCCCATTAAGCTGCTTAAGTACAGTGTGTTATTTCTGCTGTCAGTGAAATGGGAGGTATATAGCCTAACAGCCTCACTTTTTCGGAGGAGCAGTTAGCCAATGCCCTTGCTGCTGTAGCCATGTCCTGTGATAATCATTTGCTGTAGTTAGCTAGGAAAAGTTATTTTTATAGGTATGTGTAGCTAGTTATGTGTACTACATAGGTTCGTTTGTTTAAAAAAATGAAACATTTGGGGGCTCGGAATCGGGGGAGTGCTGGAGATGTAACCAGGCCCTGGGGACCCTTACTCATATCTGGTGGGAATGCCCAGCGGTCAGGACTTTTTGGGGGAGGGTGTTGGCAATCTTCGAGTTCTTGGTGCTCGAGAGCGTCCCCAATCTTGGACAGGTGACCCTCTGTCAATGCTCCCGGGATCAGTAGCAGCGGGGGGGAGGGGACTGTTGAGACACCTACTCACAGCAGCCAGGACTGTGATTCCTCGCCACTGGCGGACTAATATTACCCCCTCCTTATTGGAATGGTACAGAGAGGTAGAGAATATAAGGAGGATGGAGGAACTGGCACTGGAGAGGACAGATGGGGGACTCAGAGGTACCTTGGAGTTTGGACGGTCTGGGAGGTCTCTAAAGGTTCTCCGGGCTTTCAGGATCTCTTAAAGGATGTGTAGGTTGGTAGTTGGGAGATGGGTTGGAGGGTGGTGGTGGCCGCCGGGGGTCTGGGGCCTGGACATGGGATGTGGGTTCCTTCTCTTCTTATCCTCTTAGCTTCTTTCTTTTTCTTTCTCCATTTTTGTCTCTCTCTTTTCGGGGAAAGTTTGCCCCCTCTCTCCCTTCTTATCCTTTTCTTCTCCGGGTGGCGGACGGGGTGGCCGTGGCAGTATAGAGCAGGAGCAGTGCACCGGGTCCGCCCGGGGGAGAGTTAAGGTCATGTTCCCCTGGCTAGCCCGTGGGACTGGCATCATCTGTTGCTGTGTCACGGACCGGGTGGAGTGGACTTGGGTGTGGATCCGCTTTAACTGTGGAACAGATGGCAGGTACCGCGTCAGGGGAGCGCAGTCTAAGAGGCCACCGGTATTCACCAGAGCCCACCGCAAGGCAGGTTGGTCTTGTGCGGCGAGTGACCCCCAGGTCGCTACCCCCCAAGTCACAGATTTATCTGTGAAAAGTCTCTGAGACTGAAAAGTCTCATACCTAGAATCATTCCTAGGAGAATATTATCCTGCCGCAGTTCAGTATTGCCTGAAAAAGAAAATGCTGGCCAATGTGGTGACACTAGATCAGTCAAAGATTTAACATTACAGTATATGTATAAACTTTTTTTTGCATACCTGTAGTTTATTTGTAGTTGTTTTTTCATTTTTAAACAATGCACCACTGCCAGTATATACATAACTGTCCCAACTTTTTATTTTCTTAAATATGTCAAAGCAGCCTAAATATTTTAGTGGGGCTTACCTGCTGCTGTATGTAGCCTCGGTGTATCCCGATGTATAACTTTATTTTGCTATTGCTCCACATGCCAAGCACATGTGCTTGTGCTCACCAGATGAGAACTATAGGAAGTTGACTAACAGCATGGTCTGCATAGGAGTCAAAAATCAAATAAACTTATGTTTAAGTTGCCCTTCAGACCAACAATTGTGGATGTGTTAAAAGTCGTTCTTTCTTTCATAAGATAAGCTGAAACTTTTTCAGAAAGTGAACCTTGAATTCTGTCTCAGCAAGTTATGCAAAGTAATGGAGTAGTCGTGACAGAATGGAAAGAACGCATATCCCTTCCTTCTGACCATTTCATTTTTTAATCTCAATCATACAGACCTTGCACAATAAATTCTCTTCTAAGTAATACACCAGCACCTGCTTTTGCACAAACAACTCCTCATGAAAAACAAATGCCTCTCTCTAAACCCTGACCTGGATTTCTTATTTTTAAATTCAGCTGGTAGTCTTCCACAATAGATATATAGTTACTGCTGCACACTTTAATTGGAGAGTACAATGACAGATGCATTACACCCAACAACCCAGATTACACATTAGCGAAAATGCAGGCAGGATAAGTACAGAGTTGGACTTCAGATGACAACATTCTGTATTACTGTCACTTTGGGAATTGTTTAATATTCAGCAGTTCTGTTTTAGTAACAATTAAAAGGATCTTAAACCTATACATGCAGATAAGACATATGACTTCGCTAGCGCTTCTTAACAGATGCACTCACAAAGATTTCAATTTATTCCCTTTAAGTAAAATGCTGTTTAGCAGCTTTTAACGCATTGTAATAAGCAGAGCAATAAATAGAGAACATGTGATAATTCATTTGTAAGAATGATCAAATTGAGAAGAGTTAATGGATTTGCCTGTGGATCCTATGGTTCCTCTACATAATATATTCCCCTATAATTTTTCTCCTCAAGAGTACATAAAGCAGAAAAAAATAATATTCTACCCAAATGGCACAAATGCATAGACATAGAGAACTAAAAATTCATAGTACGTGCTTCATTGGGCTAATAGCATAAATATGACTTACAGTGAGACGAAAAAGCAAAGTTTTGTGTTTTGTGTTTCTCAACGGCCTAGGGAGTAACACAAAACTAAAAATATTGCAACCAATGGTTGTCTGCTAAGCAGGGTAACTCCTGATTAGGCAAGTCTTTAAGGTTTTTAAGGTAAGGATCTGGGCACTAACTTTTCAACCACTCACCTTGCTGGAACCATATCTAGTTGACTTTGCTGAGGTTCTTTTCAGAAACATGACAAAGCAATTTATACAGTACCCCCGGAAGAGCATCAGACCTGTGCCAAAGGGCAATGGGTAAACCTGTAGGGTCAAGGACAACCATTCAGCAATGTCCCACGTGCAGGTGTTGTGTTAAATTGCTTTGGATCTTTGGATCCCAGAGTGTCCCAATTCTTCCAGCTTTTTACAGATGGAACTAAATCAACCCCAATGTGCATTATATTAAAAATAGGGCTAACGTGGTTTGTTCTCAGTACATTGACAATATTCATACTGAAAAAAATAATATATATATAGTATATACATATACACTTTTCCCTGAAAATAACCCGTAGAATGATTTTTCAAGTAAAAAAAGGAAAATCTATTGCCAATAGAATGGAGCAAAATGGTGCAGAACAGGGTGTAGATTCTTTACCAAGAAAAGCAGTCACCACTCAAAAGACACAAAACAATAAATGTTGGCAAGTACTGGGCCCCCACACCACACATATCGAGTAGTTCTGCTGGCATCTCTCCACTCTTGGTGTCACTACACTCTCTGGTCACCAGTGGGAGCCAACCACTACAATTGCACTGCAGTTAAATGTAAAAGAGAGCAGCTGGGACGCCAAGAAACCTGAAAAAGCCCAACACATATTTTGGAGCAAAAATTAATATAAGACCCTGTTTTATTTGGGGGGGGGGGCAGAGTATATATATTTATACGCTCTGATAAAAGGTACCTGTGCACTCTAAAATAATGTGCTACAGCATGAAAATCATTTCAGTTAAAAATTCCCACTAATATTCTTCACAGCATTGCCCTTTTGTTCTATAGGAGTGACACAGTGCCAATAAAAAGGAGACTAGCTTCAAACTCAGCACAGAACAGTAACTATTGGATTACGTCAGTTTTAGACTGTTCTAAGGGGAAAACAATTTAAAGAACATTTTGTTTGTAAGCTGTGCAAAATGTGCAGGGCTTTGTCTACCCATGCTAAACACAGCCTCTGAGCCATTTAGACTTTCAAAAAGTAGGATACTAATCTCATGAGAAAGTTTTACTTTGGAGGGGGGTTAGGATCTTATAATCATTTACTGTGCTAGTCCATGCACTTGTGAGAAATTCTTCTAGGAATTCTGCCTGTGTGTGAAAAAGCTGTTATCTCTTGCCAGACTACAGTCACTACACTGAACGTCAGGCATTCATGATATATATAAGGTACCCAAAAGACAACTAGGAGTTCCTGAAAAGCAGAATTAACACCATCTGTTATAAATGTTATGGGTATTTTTCCCTAGATACAGTAACTTTTTTTTAGTAAATGCTTATTATTACATTCTGCCTATTCTACAATTAATTTGGGAATAATATGTAATATTCATTTAAAGGTTGAAGTCCAGTCAGCACATTAAAAACACAGTATAGAGGATTTGAGTGTGTGAATCTATTATTCTACAAATAATGTACTATGTACCCATGCACCATATGTCTAGCCCACTTAGTCAAAATACATTACAATATATAAATGAATAATTTTATAGACTTTTTTTTACAGGGAAGCAATTCTTTAGAATTTCATTTTTGTTTTGTTCCACTTTAATGTAAATACCTCACTTTTTAAAACCCTGTGAAATCTCTATTTACTCAGCTCGGACCGGAACATGACTTAACCCCCGCTTGTATGGCAAGGGTAATGGGGGTGTCATGCTACCTGCAATGCACACAGAGTGCACTCAGCATGGCAAATGTGCCATGGAATCAAGGTCCATGGTAAGTATTCTGTGATTCCATAGGGTGTTATACAGCAAGGCATCACGGATCATGGTGGCCTCATGATGCGGCTATTTAACTGTTCTTTTAAATCTGCTTCAAATATTGTGCTAAAAAAATAATGAATAAACACTGCTTAAACATTTATGGCAAAAACACTGATAAAAAGTTATTAAATCAAAGACTTTACATTCTAGTTGAGTGTAGACCTACTGTGCAATCCACACTTTACCATACAGAATCTAAATGCTAACCTGATCTGTTACCCTGGAGACTAAGACGCCGATTCATTAATAGCGCCAGGTAGCGACAGATGAGCGACTGTAGCGTGATTTTTTCAGCGCCAGCCAGTATTCGCTGTGCTTGGCCGGCATTAGCTTGATGACAGCGACTCAGTCGGTGTGCGGTAATGTTGAATACGGGCTGGGGGGTCGCTGTTTCACAGGTCCAGCGTTGTATGTGAGCGCCTGACAACGAATGGCCAGAGCGAACGGCTAGCTTCATATTCATCAACAAATCACGCTCCGAATGTGCTGTCGCTGTCCATTCCTTGTTTAAACCCCAGAGCGCTGGCGGCGATGTGTATTAACTAGTTTTTAACCCCTAAACAACCATATTTTTTGAATGTAACATTATACATGTTTTTAGAATCATTTTGTAATATGAATACATTAATCTCAGACCTGTTAGATCAATTCTGCACATATTTTTTTTAATTTTTTTTTTGACTTAAAAATAAATCCTAACATTGCAGAAGTGTTCTCCGATTTTTTGACATTAAAAAAAAATAAAAAATGAATAATTATAGATTGCTCCATTGAAATGCATTGGACATCGCCAGGGAGCGACAGCTCATACCTGGCGCTGTGAGGGAATTTGCAGCGGCGCTGTTCGGTCCAGGCGGCTTCATGATGAATGCCGCGCTAGCCGTCGCTCTCGCCGGCGCTAGCCTCATTTTGCTTGATAAATGCGTCATTGTGACCGCCGCCGGGCGTACTTGAGTCGGTAGTCGCCGTTAGCTGCCGCTACCTGGCGCTCGTCAGACACTACCTGGCGCTATCACTTGATGAATAAGGGCCTAAGGATGGCAGTTAAAGAGAACCAAGAACTGTGGTTCCCCCCCTCCTCCCCTGAGCTTGGTCTGGTCCCCAGGGGCATCCTCATTTGGGATGCACCACTGTGAGAAAACCCCAGTTTACTCTACGCTCACCTTCATCCACAGATCACACAGAGCATGCTCTGGCCTCTGATGTCATCCCTGGTCTGTGCAACCATGGGATGATGAGTAATGATGAGTAGGCGGGGAGGCCGATTCATTAATAGCGGAAGGTAGCGACAGTTGAGCGACTGTAGCGGCATTTTCAGAGCGCCCGCTAGTAGACGCTGTGCTTGGCCGTTGTTTGGTAGTTGATAGCGACTCAGTCGGTTTGCCGTAATGTTGAATATTGGGTTAGGAGTCACTATTTGACAGGTTCTGCACTGTATGGGAGCGCATGATAGCGACTGGCCCTAGTGACCGGCTCCCAAGTTTTTAAAAAAAATTTGTAATATGAATACATTAATATCAGACCTGTAATATCAATTCTGTACATTTTTTTTTTTTACCTTAAAAAAATTATCTAAAATGGCAGAAGTGGTCACAGAATTTTTTACATAAAAAAAAAAAAAAAAAAATGAATAACAATTAATGATGAATATTTCAAGATTGTTCCATTGAAATGCATTGGAGAGCGCCAGGTAGCGAGAGGTCATACCTGTCGCTGTTCAAGGTCGGACGACGGCGCTGTGGGCTGAGGCTGGAATAATGATGAATGAGTGGCTATATGACGCTATCTCAGTCGCTAAGCAGGATTGGCTTGATAAATGTGTGATTGTGGTGGGGAGCCGGCGTTCTCGTGGCGGGGCCCGTCATTACCGGTCGCTCACCAGTCGCTAACTGTCGCTATCCCTTGTTAAATAAGGGCCTCCGTTTTTGAAGAGGCTGAGTGTTAAAAGCCTTTATATATATATATATATATATATATATATATATATATATATATATATATATTTATAGTGACTGACACTGGTGAAGGAAAGTATTGCTTTGCTATAAATAAAATAAAAATAAAAAGTGGCTTTAGGCGCTTCTGCGAGCGAGTTGTGGTTGTATCATAAGTGAGGGGACTTTATATTGGGGGACTTTAAGTGTTTATTGCCTAAAATAAGTAAGTAAGTGTTATAGAGCTAAAATAAGACATTAAAAGCCATAGTTGCTGCAACTATAAGTTTTCACTGCTCTTTTTGTAACTGGCATAATGGTTAGTAACATTAGAGGTCTACTTCAGTGCACAATTTATCATATATATACACACAGGAGCAGCAGTTCCAGGATGAAAACCATTGTGTTAAATGTAAGCATATTGCAACATTGGAAGCTTCAAGATCTGGAGGCACAAAATGCAACACTGAGGGAGACTCACAGTATGGAAAAGGGCATTCTGCTCACTGAGCAGGTATTAAGTGGCGTAGAAATAGGGGGTGGAGTAATGGATGTAGGAGTAGGGATGAGCAAATCGATCCGGACGAACCCGAATTTGTTCCGAATTTCAGGAAAAATTTGATTCTGAACGAATCCGAATTCTCCCACGATTCGATCGATTGAAGTTTTCCTTTAAACTCCATTTATTTCAATTACAGCCATTGTAAAATGGTGGATGGACATGTCCGGACATATCCCCTGGGGCAAGTTATCATGGGAAGGTCACATGCAGCCTATCAGCAGCCAGGAAGCCCGGTGATGTCACATTGCTATATAAATGGCGGCCATCTTGTTTGTGCGCATTTCAGTGTTGTATTGCGGCCAGAACGGAGCTTGCTACAGACAGGGAGAGACTAACAGAGAGGCAGGGAGAGGCAGGGAGACCCACAGAGACCCACAGAGTGCCAGGGAGAGCCAGGGAAAGATAGGGAAAAATCGGGAAGGATCCAGGCAGGGACAGCAGAGAAAGTGACAGGGAAACTTCTTTTTTATTTTCATTTCACTTCATTTGCCAGATCAGTTTTAAATTGCTTTTGTTTGTGCTGTAAAAATTCCTGGCCACTGTGCATCCCATCTTGGCAGTGGCATATTTAACCCTATCTGTTACACACAAGCATTTCTTATAACTCGATTAGTTTTAATTTTTTTTGTGTCTGCTGTAAAAAAAAGTCCACATGGGCATCCCATTTCAGCACATTTCACACTTTCTGTTACACTAAAGCAGCTTTTAAAGGGTATTTCTCATAAATATATTGCAGTTTGAATTGTTTTTGTGTGTGCTGTAAAAACACCAGCCCGCATGGGCATCCCAAACCAGCACATTTGACCCTATCTGTTACACTAAAGCAGCTTTTAAAGGGTATTTCTCATAAATATATTGCAGTTTGAATTGTTTTTGTGTGTGCTGTAAAAACACCAGCCCGCATGGGCATCCCAAACCAGCACATTTGACCCTATCTGTTACACTAAAGCAGCTTTAAAAGGCTATTTTTCATAAATATATTGCAGTTTGAATTGTTTTTGTGTGTGCTGTAAAAACACCAGCCCACATGGGCATCCCAAACCAGCACATTTGACCCTATCTGTTACACTAAAGCAGATTTTAAAGACTATTTCTCATAAATATATTGCAGTTTGAATTGTTTTTGTGTGTGCTGTAAAAACACCAGGCTGCAGGGTATCCCAAACCTGCACATTTGACCCTATCTGTTACACTAAAGCAGCTTTTAAAGGCTATTTCTCATAAATATATTGCAGTTTGAATTGTTTTTGTGTGTGCTGTAAAAACACCAGGCCGCAGGGTATCCCAAACCTGCACATTTGACCCTATCTGTTACACTAAAGCAGCTTTTAAAGGATATTTCTCATAAATATATTGCAGTTTGAATTGTTTTTGTGTGTGCTGTAAAAACACCAGGCCTCAGGGTATCCCAAACCTGCACATTTGACCCTATCTGTTACACTAAAGCAGCTTTTAAAGGCTATTTCTCATAAATATATTGCAGTTTGAATTGTTTTTGTGTGTGCTATAAAAACACCAGGCCGCAGGATATTCCAAACCTGCACATTTGACCCTATCTGTTACACAAAAGCAGCTTTTAAAGGCTATTTCTCATAAATATATTGCAGTTTGAATTGTTTTTGTGTGTGCTGTAAAAACAGCAGGCCGCACGGTATCCCAAACCTGCACATTTGACCCTATCTGTTACACAAAAGCAGCTTTTAAAGGCTATTTCTCATAAATATATTGCAGTTTGAATTGTTTTTGTGTGTGCTGTAAAAACACCAGGCCGCAGGGTATCCCAAACCTGCACATTTGACCCTATCTGTTACACTAAAGCAGCTTTTAAAGGATATTTCTCATAAATATATTGCAGTTTGAATTGTTTTTGTGTGTGCTGTAAAAACACCAGGCCTCAGGGTATCCCAAACCTGCACATTTGACCCTATCTGTTACACTAAAGCAGCTTTTAAAGGCTATTTCTCATAAATATATTGCAGTTTGAATTGTTTTTGTGTGTGCTATAAAAACACCAGGCCACAGGATATTCCAAACCTGCACATTTGACCCTATCTGTTACACAAAAGCAGCTTTTAAAGGCTATTTCTCATAAATATATTGCAGTTTGAATTGTTTTTGTGTGTGCTGTAAAAACAGCAGGCCGCACGGTATCCCAAACCTGCACATTTGACCCTATCTGTTACACAAAAGCAGCTTTTAAAGGCTATTTCTCATAAATATATTGCAGTTTGAATTGTTTTTGTGTGTGCTGTAAAAACACCAGGCCGCAGGGTATCCCAAACCTGCACATTTGACCCCATCTGTTACACTAAAGCAGCTTTAAAAGGCTATTTCTCATAAATATATTGCAGTTTGAATTGTTTTTGTGTGTGCTGTAAAAACACCAGGCCTCAGGGTATCCCAAACCTGCACATTTGACCCTATCTGTTACACAAAAGCAGCTTTTAAAGGCTATTTCTCATAAATATATTGCAGTTTGGATTGTTTTTGTGTGTGCTGTAAAAACACCAGGCCTCAGGGTATCCCAAACCTGCACATTTGACCCTATCTATTACACTAAAGCAGCTTGTAAAGGCTTTTTCTCATAAATATATTGCAGTTTGAAATGTTTTTGTGTGTACTGTAAAAACACCAGGCCACACGGTATCCCAAACCTGCACATTTGACCCTATCTGTTACACAAAAGCAGATTTTAAAAGCTATTTCTCATAGATATATTGCAGTTTGATTTGTTTTTGTGTGTGCTGTAAAAACACCAGGCCTCCGGGTATCCCAAACCTGCACATTTGACCCTATCTGTTACACTAAAGCAGCTTTTAAAGGCTATTTCTCATAAATATATCGCAGTTTGAATTGTTTTTGTGTGTGCTGTAAAAACACCAGGCCGCACAGTATCCCAAACCTGCACATTTGACCCTATCTGTTACACAAAAGCAGCTTTTAAAGGCTATTTCTCATAAATATATTGCAGTTTGAATTGTTTTTGTGTGTGCTGTAAAAAAAACAGGCCTCAGGGTATCCCAAACCTGCACATTTGACCCTATCTGTTACAAGCAGCTTTTAAAGGGTTATTTCTTATAAATTTATTGCAGTTTCAATTGTTTCTGTGTCTGCTGTAAACAGCCCTGCCCACAGGGCATCCCATATTGCCAATTTTCATAGTATCTGTTACAGAGAAACATTTCCTCAGTTTATTTAGCTTCTGGTTTTTAAAGTAAACACATTTTTTAAATTGCCTATTGCGCATTTCAAATACATAAAAATGTCAGGCAGACAAGTGCCTGGATGTTCACAAAGTAGTGGTAGAGATCAAGATTCAGCAGGCAGAGGTCACAGCTGACTAGGGTCGAGTGGCAGCAGGAGTCGCGGTGAGAGACCTGATCTGCCAGTATCTGCTACCGGTCGTGTCTCCACAAGTAACGAATCTGGCGTGGTAGATTGGTTGACACGGCCATCCACATCATCACAAGTTACATCTGACACCCCCAGTCTAAGGTCGGTAGGTTCCTCTGACACAACCCTGAGTAGGCATGGCCCAAGAGCAGTCCCTATCCTCCCATTGCCTCTGTCCTACACCGTTCCCTCCCCCAGCGATGTATCCTATGCTTTGGGTTCAGCTCCACTCTTTAGTGAGAAGGACGATCGGATAGAGGACAGTCAGCAGCTACTGCCCAGCCAAGAAATGGAGGTGGCTGCTTTCGCTAGGCAGACAAATAGTGATGTGGAGAGTGGCGTGGGTGTTGCGAGCGTTCCAGCTCCTGCACCAGACACTGTTGAGGAAACCGAGAACATCATTTTGTTGAACAGAAGGTGGGCCAGTCCTTGAGCCTGTCAGTGTGTAGCAAAGTGCATGGCAGCGCCGACTTCTGGAGCTGTAACTAAGGTCAGGGACATTACATGTCGTTTACGGCCCACTGGGTGAATGTGGTCCCTTTGCAGCAGCAGCAACTTGGGCAGGTCACTCCGCTTTGGCCTCCGTGCTCCCTGGCCGTTGTGCCTGTGACACCGTGCGACTCGGCCTCCTCACCCTCCACCTTCTCCTCACCCTCCACTGTAGGCTCAAGTCTCAGTACCCCTCCAGTCTTGGCGAACGGAGTCACACAGGGGAGGAACTGCTTACATTTATTCATCAAGAAATCCAAACATGGCTTACTCCAAGAAAACTGAAAATGGGAATCATGGTTACCGACAATGGGAACAACATTTTGTCTGCGCTGCGACAAGGAAGGCTGACCCATGCTCCCTGCATGGCTCACGTCTTCAATCTGGTTGTGAAGCGGTTTCTGAAGTCTTCCCCCCATCTGCAAGACATCCTAACAACTTCAAGGAAACTTTGCATGCACTTCAGCCACTCATACACCGCCAAGCACACCCTTCTTGAGCTACAGCGTCAGAGCGGTAGCCCCCAACATAGTCCATTGGAATTCCACCCTGCATATGTTGGACAGACTATACGAACAGAGAAAAGCCATCACGGATTTCTTGATGATCCAAGCGGATATGGGACTCCCCTGTGTAACTTCAATGTCAACCAGTGGCAGCTCATATTTGACACCTGCCATTTGCTCAGGCCCTTTGAGGAAACCACTTTATTTGTGAGTCGCCAGGATTACGGGATGAACAACGTGATTCCACTGCTTCATGTACTACAGCACATGTTGGAAACCATGGCTGGTCAGGGCACTGGAGACATGCTGTCTACATCTTATGGCCACATGAACCCCGTTGGAACTGAACTGGAGGAGGAGGAGGAAGAGGAGGAGGAGTGGCACAGTGCACAGTTTAGGCTTGGAGAAATGGCTGGTTTATCTAGTCATCTGACAGGAGAGGAGGAGCAGGAGCAGACAGAGGAGCTAGAGGGTTGTGAGGAAGGCGAGACAGAGGACCCAGACATGCCGTGGCAGTATGCAGTGGAGATGGAGACAGGTAGCCCCTCCGAGTCACTTGCGCAAATGGCAGGAAGCAAGCTCACATGCTTGCGTAGTGACCCCAATATTGTTTCCATTTGTCAGCGGGATGACCTCTGGCTCTCCACCTTATTGGACCCTCGCTTCCGGCACAAAATGGGAGCATTTTTTAAACCCGCCGAGAGGGAGGACAAACTGACCTACTACAAAGACATTCTACGTAGTCAGTTGGCCGATGCCTATCTGCGCCATGGTCCATACTCTCGCAGGTCTGACTCGGGGGGACCTCTGCGCTCACCTTCCACTGCCATGGCTGCTGGGGGGGTTGGCAGGAGCAGCAGCAGCAGCTCCATCAGCAGCAGCCTCAGTCTTCAGTCGCTAATGAGTAGCTTTCTACACCCGCATAGTGAGGCTACTCATGAGCAGCAGGAAGACCTGGAGCAGGACCTGAACCAGCAGGTCTTGTCATACCTTGACATGACCATGCCAACACACCTTGAGGATCCGCTGGACTTCTGGGCAGCCAAACTTGACTTGTGGCCGCAACTAGCTGAGTTTGCCCTGGAAAAGCTGTCCTGCCCGGCGTGCCATCTGAGCGGGTGTTTAGTGCGGCGGGGGCCATAGTTACGGCGAGGAGAACTCGTCTGTCAACTAAAAATATGGAGAGACACACCTTTGTGAAAATGAATCAGGGATGGATCAGCCAGGATTTCCACCCACCAATGGTTGATGCATGCGACTAGATTCAGAATGGTGCCACGTTTTACACTTTCCAAGTGGTGCAAAACATATTTATGTCTTTAGGCCAATTTTTGGGCTCCTGCTGATGCCAACTTCAGGGTGTGCCTTTCAGCCAATTTTTGGCCTCCTGCAGCAGCTGCTGCTGCCAACTCCAGTGTCTCTTTGAGCCAATGTTTGGGATCCTGCTGCCAACTTCAGTGTGTCTTTCAAGCAATGTTTGGGCTCCTGCTGCTGCCAACTCCAGTGTCTCTTTGAGCCAATGTTTGGGCTCCTGCTGCTCCTGCTGCCAACTCCAGTGTGTCTTTCAAGCAATGTTTGGGCTCCTGCTGCTGCTGCTGCTTGCAACTCCAGGGTGTCATTCAGCCAATGTTTGGGCTCCTGCTGCCAACTCCAGTGTCTCTTTCAAGCAATGTTTGGGCTCCTGCTGCTGCTGCTGCTTGCAACTCCAGTGTGTCTTTAGTCCAATCTTTGGGCTCCTGATGCCAACTCCAGTGTCTATTTCAAACAATGTTTGGGCTCCTGCTCCTGCTGCACCTGCTGCTAAATCCAGTGTCTCTTTCAATCAATGTTTGGGCTCCTGCTGCTCCTGCTGCCAACTCCAGTGTCTCTTTCAAGCAATGTTTGGGCTCCTGCTGCTGCCAACTCCAAGGTGTCATTCGGCCAATTTTTGGGCTTCTGCTGCCAAATGCAGTGTCTCTTTCAAGCAATGTTTGGGCTCCTGCTGCTGCCAACTCCAGTGTCTCTTTGAGCCAATGTTTGGGCTGCTGCTGCTGCTGCTGCCAACTCCAGTGTGTCTTTCAAGCAATGTTTGGGCTCCTGCTGCTGCTTGCAACTCCAGGGTGTCATTCAGCCAATGTTTGGGCTCCTGCTGCCAACTTCAGTGTCTCTTTCAAGCAATGTTTGGGCTCCTGCTGCTGCTGCTTGCAACTCCAGTGTGTCTTTAGTCCAATTTTTGGGCTCCTGCTGCCAAATCCAGTGTCTATTTCAAGCAATGTTTGGGCTCCTGCTCCTGCTGCTCCTGCTGCCAAATCCAGTGTCTCTTTCAATCAATGTTTGGGCTCCTGCTACCAACTCCAGTGTCTCTTTCAAGCAATGTTTGGGCTCCTGCTCCTGCTGCTGCCAACTCCAAGGTGTCATTCGGCCAATTTTTGGGCTCCTGCTGCCAAATGCAGTGTCTCTTTCACGCAATGTTTGGGCTCCTGCTGCTGCTGCTGCCAACTCCAGTGTGTCTTTCAAGCATTGTTTGGGCTCCTGCTGCTGCTGCTGCTGCTTGCAACTCCAGGGTGTCATTCAGCCAATGTTTGGGCTCCTGCTGCCAACTCCAGTGTCTCTTTCAAGCAATATGTGGGCTCCTGCTGCTGCTGCTTGCAACTCCAGGGTGTCATTTAGCCAATGTTTGGGCTCCTGCTGCCAACTCCAGTGTCTCTTTCAAGCAATGTTTGGGCTCCTGCTGCTGCTGCTTGCAACTCCAGTGTGTCTTTAGTCCAATTTTTGGGCTCCTGCTGCCAACTCCAGTGTCTCTTTCAAGCAATGTTTGGGCTCCCGCTGCTCCTGCTGCCAAATCTAGTGTCTCTTTCAATCAATGTTTGGGCTCCTGCTGCTCCTGCTGCCAACTCCAGTGTCTTTTTCAAGCAATGTTTGGGCTCCTGCTCCTGCTGCCGCCAACTGCAGGGTGTCATTCGGCCAATTTTTGGGCTTCTGCTGCCAAATGCAGTGTCTCTTTCAAGCAATGCTTAGGCTCCTGCTGCTGCCAACTCCAGTGTCTCTTTGAGCCAATGTTTGTGCTCCTGCTGCCAACTCCAGTGTCTCTTTGAGCCAATGTTTGGGCTCCTGCTGCTCCTGCTGCCAACTCCAGTGTTTCTTTCAAGTAATGTTTGGGCTCCTGCTCCTGCTGCTGCCAACTCCAGTGTCTCTTTCAAGCAATGTTTGGGCTCCTGATCCTGCTGCTGCCAATTCCAGGGTGTCATTCGGTCAATTGTTGGGCTCCTGATGCTGCTGCTGCTTGCAACTCCAGGGTATCATTCAGCCAGTGTTTGGGCTCCTGCTGCCAACTCCAGTGTCTCTTTCAAGCAATGTTTGGGCTCCTGCTCCTGCTGCTGCCAACTCCAGTGTCTCTTTCAAGCAATGTTTGGGCTCCTGCTCCTGCTGCTGCTAACTCCAGGGTGTCATTCGGTCAATTTTTGGGCTCCTGATGCTGCTGCTGCTTGCAACTCCAGGGTATCATTCAGCCAATGTTTGGGCTCCTGCTGCCAACTCCAGTGTCTCTTTCAAGCAATGTTTGGGCTCCTGCTGCCAACTCCAGTGTCTCTTTCAAGCAATGTTTGGGCTCCTGCTGCTGCTTGCAACTCCAAGGTATCATTCACCCAATGTTTGGGCTCCTGCTGCCAACTCCAGTGTCTCTTTCAAGCAATGTTTGGGCTCCTGCTGCTGCTGGCAACTCCAGTTTGTCTTTAGTCCAATTTTTGGGCTCCTGCTGCCAACTCCAGTGTCTCTTTCAAGCAATGTTTGGGCTCCTGCTGCTGCTGCCAAATCCAGTGTCTCTTTCAATCAATGTCTGGGCTCCTGCTGCTCCTGCTGCCAACTCCAGTGTCTCTTTCAAGCAATGTTTGGGCTCCTGCTGCTGCCAACTCCAGGGTGTCATTCGGCCAATATTTGGGCTCCTGCTGCCAAATAAAGTGTCTCTTTCAAGCAATGTTTCGGTACCTGCTGCTGCCAACTCCAGTGTTTCTTTGAGCCAATGTTTGGGCTCCTGCTGCCAACTCCAGTGTCTCTTTCAAGCAATGTTTGGGCTCCTGCTCCTGCTGCTACCAACTCCAGGGTGTCATTCGGCCAATTTTTGGGCTCCTGCAGCCAAATGCAGTGTCTCTTTCAAGCAATGTTTGGGCTCCGGCTGCTGCTGCTGCTGCTTGCAACTCCAGTATGTCTTTAGTCCAATTTTTGGGCTCCTGCTGCCAACTCCAGTGTCTCTTTCAAGCAATGTTTGGGCTCCTGCTGCTGCTGCTGCTGCTGCTTGCAACTCCAGTGTGTCTTTAGTCCAATTTTTGGGCTCCTGCTGCCAACTCCAGTGTCTCTTTCAAGCAATGTTTGGGCTCCTGCTGCTGCTGCTGCTTGCCACTCCAGGGTGTCATTCAGCCAATTTTCAGCCTCCTGCTGCTGCTGCCAACTCCAGTGTCTCTTTGAGCCAATGTTTTGGCTCCTGCTGCAAACTCCAGTGTCTCTTTCAAGCAATGTTTGGGCTCCTGCTGCTGTCAACTCCAGGGTATCATTCAGCCAATGTTTGGGCTCCTGCTGCCAACTCCAGTGTCTCTTTCAAGCAATGTTTGGGCTCCTGCTGCTGCTGGCAACTCCAGGTTGTCTTTAGTCCAATTTTTGGGCTCCTGCTGCCAACTCCAGTGTCTCTTTCAAGCAATGTTTTGGCTCCTGCTCCTGCTGCCAAATCCAGTGTCTCTTTCAATCAATGTTTGGGCTCCTGCTACCAACTCCAGTGTCTCTTTCAAGCAATGTTTGGGCTCCTGCTGCTGCCAACTCCAGGGTGTCATTCGGCCAATTTTTGGGCTCCTGCTGCCAAATGAAGTGTCTCTTTCAAGCAATGTTTCGGTACCTTCTGCTGCCAACTCCAGTGTTTCTTTGAGCCGATGTTTGGGCTCCTGCTGCCAACTCCAGTGTCTCTTTCAAGCAATGTTTGGGCTCCTGCTCCTGCTGCTACCAACTCCAGGGTGTCATTCGGCCAATTTTTGGGCTCCTGCTGCCAAATGCAATGTCTCTTTCAAGCAATGTTTGGGCTCCGGCTGCTGCTGCTTGCAACTCCAGTGTGTCTTTAGTCCAATTTTTGGGCTCCTGCTGCCAACTCCAGTGTCTCTTTCAAGCAATGTTTGGGCTCCTGCTGCTGCTGCTGCTGCTGCTGCTTGCAACTCCAGTGTGTCTTTAGTCCAATTTTTGGTCTCCTGCTGCCAACTCCAGTGTCTCTTTCAAGCAATGTTTGGGCTCCTGCTGCTGCTTGCAACTCCAGGGTGTCATTCAGCCAATTTTCGGCCTCCTGCTGCTGCTGCCAACTCCAGTGTCTCTTTGAGCCAATGTTTTGGCTCCTGCTGCCAACTCCAGTGTCTCTTTCAAGCAATGTTTGGGCTCCTGCTGCTGCTGCCAACTCCAGGGTGTCATTCGGCCAATTTTTGGGCTCCTGCTGCCAAATGCAGTGTCTCTTTCAAGCAATGTTTGGGCTCCTGCTGCTGCTGCTTGCAACTCCAGGGTGTCATTCAGGCAATTATTGGCCTCCTGCTGCTGCTGCTGCTGCTGCCAACTCCAGTGTCTCTTTGAGACAATGTTTGGGCTCCTGCTGCCAACTTCAGTGTCTCTTTCAAGCAATGTTTGGGCTCCTGCTGCTTCTGCTGCTTGCAACTCCAGGTTGTGTCTTTCAAGCTATTTTTGGCTCCTGCTGCTGCTGCCAACTCCAGTGTCTCTTTGAGTCAATGTTTGGGCTCCTGCTGCTCCTGCTGCCAACTCCAGGTTGTGTCTTTCAAGCAATTTTTAGGCTCCTGCTGCTGCTGCTGCCAACTCCAGTGTCTCTTTCAGCCAATGTTTGGACTCCTGCTGCTGCCAACTCCAGTGTGTCTTTAGGCCAATTTTTGGGCTCCTGCTGCCAACTCCAGTGTCTCTTTCTGCCAATGTTTGGGCTCCTGCTGCTGCTGGCAACTCCAGTGTCTCTTTTGGCCAATTTTTGGGCTCCTGCTGCCAACTCCAGTGTGTGTCTTCAGGCCAATTTTTGGGCTCCTGCTGCCAACTACAGGATGTCTTTCAGCCAATAGTTGGGCTCCTGCTGCTGCCAGCTCCAGGGTGTTTTTTTCAGGCAATATAGGGGCTCCTCATTGTGATGCCACCTCAACTCTCTGCAATTGTGCCGCTCTGCGATTCTAATAGCGATGCCTCTGATCTGCATGTCATGATTATTTACAGTATTATTGTACTAACCCAGCACGCATCCTATGCGTGTAACAACAAGGCAGAATGGTTTACAACCCTATTGAGGCTCTAGGAAGCTCAGAAATAGCCGTTTTTAATAGCGATTTGTCGCGAATAAATTCGGGTCGAAATGAATTTTGTCGGAAAATTCGGTGAATCAGCCGAATCTAATTTTTCAAAAGTTCGCTCATCTCTAGTCAGGAGGCGCAGATATGAATCTGGGTAAATGCAGAGAGAAGAAGTAGAAAGGGAGCACAGAAAAGGAAGGACATACCTGTGTCTGCGCACCCTAGCAAAATGACCAAGTTGCATAAATATGCAAGAGTGTCAGTCTCAGAAATTGCAGCCCTAGCGGATACTGCTCTTCCTAACAGCCAGGAGAAGAGCCCAGCTAGTGAGTGGGTGGTTGGGACTGCAGGTAAGACTAGGCAGTAAGTGGCAATAGGGGATTCTATTATCAATTGGACTGATAATAATAATTTGTCACCAAGATCACCTCAACAGAATGGTTTGCTGTCTCCCTGGTATCTGGGTTTGGCATGGAGGGTGGATAAATTACTGGGAGGGACAGGGGATGACCCAGCTGTCGTGGTCCACCTGAGGACCAATGACAGAATAAATTGTAGATGGAGGATCCTTATGAATACATTTAAGGACATCCAAGGCTGTATTCTCCCTACACATTGGGGTGCATGGGGTGCAAACTGTCTTCCACAGATAATTTGCACATGAATGGAAGAGGGGCTGCTGTGCTGGGTAAGAGGATACTAGAAGGGGTGGAGGGGCATCAAAGCGGCGTCAAAGCTCAGCGGCTCAGAGCACGCTGGCGGCCGCATCTCGCGCTTTCCTCTAACAGGGAGCGCACCTGCACCGGCCATTCTCAAAAGGCCGGCGCGGGCATGCACCCAGCTAGAGAGAAGTGTGAGATGTGGCCGCGGCCCACGCATGCGCCGTTGGACCAGGATTCAGGTAAGTGCATCCTGGGGGGTTTCACACAGCGGGGCATCCCGATTTTGGATGCCCCACCGGGAGGGATTGGATTGGCCCGGGAATCTTATAGATTCCAAACGAATGAGGAATGAAGGATTAGTTACGGAGAAAGATTATGAGGATTACATCTGTTTAGTCTTAAGAGGAAACAACTCAGGGGGACATGATTAACTTGTTTAAAAATATAAAAGGGCGCTAAATCCTGGAAGTCACCAAATTTAAGCTTTAGAGATTTTAAGAATAAAGTCAATTTTATCATGACAATGGAAAAAATGTCCGCGTTCAATGGACGGGCCTGGAGAGATTTCGAGAGGTGTGGTCTATTTACCAGGTGATTTCGACTCTAACCTTCTAACAGTTTGAGCAGCGGGTATTATTGGAACTAAAACCGGACCTTCACCATGATTTATTGAAAAGCCCAAACCCTTAAAAAACGATTCCCCAGCATCTAAAATTAATATATTTTAAGTTTTTAGTCACTTACTTATTATTCTTTCCCCCACTGGGCTGCAACTCTGTTAAGGACTTTAGGATACGGGCTCTTGACCCATCTTGACTCAGAAGCATCACACTTACTGAGGAGAGGAGAGTGGGATAAAGTACAGGGGGACGGGTTATAGCTGTGCTTTGCACAGACAGAGCAGAGCTGGGGTCAGGAAAAGGTCAGCAGTCCCAGAATGCAGAGCAGCACAGTCAGAAGGGACAGGGTGTGGGAAGCATATAAGATAGACTCTTATTCAGGGTGAAGGTCCGCTTTAATTGAATTGAATATGCGCTTGTCATGAACCTACTTATATAATATGTATGTATGTGATGGCTATTCCTGGTGATTAATGTCAATAAAAATATTGAACAAGAAAAAATATAAAAGGGCAATTCCAAAAATATGGGGAAACACTACACTACAAATTCAGGAATTTATTTAAGAAACGCTACCGCATAGCGCCAGGTGAATATCAGGCGCAGTATGTGAAAAACCGTATATATGAAAGTCAATCCAGTGAGCACCTTTGTAGCGTAGAATGTATTAGTAGCGGCAGCTCAGTGTAAAGCGACAGCGCTGTATGTTTAGCAGCGCCATGTAGCACCTGTTGCTCAGAAGCATTATCTCAAACATTTCAATGGTGTTTTATTTTGGTGTGTATATATTGGATTTTAGGATCTATTTATTGTGTGCCCTCTCCTGCCCAGCAACTAGACACTTATATTGTTATATTTTGTTTCTTTTTTATGCAGAAATGTGTAGATTTTTTTTCATATAGCGTCCGGCTTGATGCTAGAGCTCCCAGTTTTAGAGCACCAACACTGGTTTTGTATCATTCACTGGAGCATTGTTGTCAGATGTAGCATCCTATTCAACGCTTTGACCTCGGGACGCTACATGAAACAATAGCAGCATTGGCAGCGCCCTCCAGACATCACATTTATCAATGCTGGACAGGATACTACAGTGTCACTTGTCCAGCGCCAAAGCTACGTTGTAGACCCAGACACCCGCTTGTAGCGTACTCTTGCAGACGCTCTAAACGCGGCTACATAGAGGCACAAATGGCAATACGTGGAGCTAGTGTTAAATCAGCCTTCCCATCTCTGGGGGCGACAATATTTTTTTTACCATAAGAACTATAAATCTGTGGATTAGCGTCCCACAGAAACTTGCTACAGCATCAATCACTGACAGCCTCAAAAAAAGATTAGATGCTTATTTAGAAGAAAATAACATTAACAGTTACTATTAGCGGTTATCAGTAACAAAAAGTAAATTAAACTTCCCCTACCCCAACACCCTTAATTGAATTTGATGGACATGTTTTTTTCATCCGTATTAACTATGTAACTATGTAATATATATATATATATATATATATATATATATATATATATATATATATTATATACTGACAGCCACCATTAATTAGGAAAGCTTATGTTTCAATTACACTTTAGCAAACATTTTAATGGCATGTAATTATGTACGCATTATGCGCTTTGCCATCATTTATTTTCTAATTACACAAGAGTGTGTGTGTGCGTGTGTGTTTTAACATGTGTTTTTCTTTATCAATGTTTGATGTTTTCAATAGGTTACGTAGCCAAAGACTACTACAATTTGAGGCAGGTGTAATGACTGCTGATCTTTAAAAAGCAAACCTTTTCTTATGCAATCCATATGTGAATGGAGCTCTGCACCCTGGTAAGCGGGTTATTTTACAGATGGGGCATTTCATTTACAGTAAGAGGTTTGTTCTCAAGGCAATTACTTTAGGGGTTTATTTAAAAAATGCTAAGGCCATGTAGTACCATGTAATGGGACATGAGTGTCAGGTGATTGTCAGGCCCCAGTGCAAAAGATGTATTTATAAAGTCAAAAGGGCAGAGAGCCTGTGATAGTCCCAGGTAGTGTCCCATCTATCAACAGCGCCAGTTCTCTACAGCGCCTGATACGACCAGGCGCTTCCTGTGCACTAAGAGGCCGATTCATTAATAGTGGCAGGTAGCGACAGCGCCCGCTAGTAGTCGCTGTGCTTGGCCATTGTTCGGTTGTTGATAGCGACCGAGTCGGTGTGCAGTAATGTTGAATACGGGGTGACGAGTGGCTATTTGACAGGTTCCGCGATGTATGGGTGCGCATGATAGCGACTGGTCAGAGCGACCAGCTCCCACCATATTCATCAAAAAATCACGCTCAAAAAATTAAAGCGCTGTGAAATGCATGTTTAAACCCCAGAGCGCTGGAGGCGATGTGTTAAAAGTAGTTTTTTAACCCCCAAACCACCATATTTTTGGAAACCCAAAAAAAAAAAATTTTTGAAAGAATTTAGTAATATGAATACAATAATATCAGACCTGTAATATCAATTCTGCACAATTTTTTTTTTTTTACCTTAAAAAAATTAACTAACATGGCAGAAGTGGTCACAGAATTTTACACATTTAAAAAAAAAAAACCATTAATAACAATTAATTATGAATATTTAAAGATTGTTCCATTGAAATGCATTGGAGAGCGCCAGGTAGCGAGAGGTCATACCTGTCGCTGTTCAAGGTCGGACGCTGGCGCTGTGGGCTGAGGCTGGAATAATGATGAATGAGTGGCTATATGGCGCTATCTCAGTCACTAAGCAGGATTGGCTTGATAAATGTGTGATTGTGGTGGGGAGCCGGCGTTCTCGTGGCGGTGCCCGTCATTACCGGTCGCTCACCAGTCGCTACCTGTCGCTATTTCTTCATAAATAAGGGCCTGAGTTACCTTATCCCATACATTTCAGTGGGCTTGTCATACTTATTTAGGCTACTTTTTATGATATTCTTTTTTAATTGGCTGGTGCATGTGCCATGTGATCCCTGGCCTGCTTGCAATTGTTTTTGGTACTTTGGTAATGTATTTTATGCACTTTTGTGTTGCTGTAAATTTGTGATTTGGGCTGTGCAAACAATTTGTCCCCAGTGCAATTCACTGTATTTTTACATTTTAAATGTACCCCCAGCCCACAAATCCGAAAACAAGGGTTTTCAGCAGGTGCAGTGAGCCTGCAATGCCCTCCTGACAGCGCCTGTTTCTTTTCCTTAAATGCGACTCCATTTCTACGCACAGCCTACATTCCCTCCAAGCCGGCAGGTCGGCACAGTGCACAGCTTATCATAGCCGATGCAGCTGCGACCCCCTAATGCCGGCTTGGAGGGAATGTAGGCTATGTGCTGCCTCGCTCCCCACTGCTGTGTGGGCGCAGATAGCGGCTCGTTCAAGCCACTCATCTGGCGCCTGCTGAATATTTAAATTGATAAGGCTGCCAATTTGTTAAAATGTTATTGTCACGGACCGGGTGGCACGGACTCGGGTGTGGATCCGCTTTAACTGTGGGACCAATGGCGGGTACCGTGTCAGGGAAGCGGAGTCTAAGGGGCCACCGGTATTCACCAGAGCCCACCGCAAGGCAGGTTGGTCTTGTGCGGCGAGTGACCCCCCAGGTCGCTACCACCCAACAGCGGGCCCAGTACCACGGTCAGCCGAGGTTCAGCGAGGTACACAAGTGGCAGGCAAAAGGCGTAGTAAGTACAGGCAGAGGTCGGGGCAGGCAGCAAAGGTTCAGAGTCGGGGACAGGCAGAGGTCGGTACACGGGTGAGCAATCCAAGAATGAAACAGAAAAATTAAACCTGCAGAAAGTTTCATTTTTAAATGGGATGCATTTAACCCTTTCACTTGCAGCCTACCCAGAGATTTTGTCACCCTCTGTTATCAGACATGTTCAACTGTCATTTTTGAAGGGATTTCCTGGGAACATTATCTATTGTTTTTTTAGCAGTATCTGGGCTTTAACATAGAATGTTTTGTTTTGTTATTTTTGTATTTTGTTAAAACCCTTAAAAATCCAGAAATCTGCTAATCTGTCTCTACCAGGGGTGATCGCTGGAGGGGAGCTGGGGAGGCAGGAGATCACAGCCCCTTACCCCTTCAACGTCCCTCCAGCGATCCCCCCCCCCGGCATCAACAGCTCAGTGCCGGGATCGGCAGTTAATGCAAAAGAGCGGGACGGACCCATTTTGGGCCCCCGGAGTGAAGAGGAGACCCAGTGGGAGGGATCACAGCTGCAGGTGTGTAAATGTCTTTTTTTTTACGACGGCACCGGCCAAAGCGGGTGGCCCTATTCCATGTCCTCTCCTGAAGCCAGGAAAGCCCCAGGGAGGATATTGGATGCCCCCCCAAGAGAAGACCCAGCTGGATCAAACAAGGGGTCAGGGGAGTGTTTTATTTCATTTTTATTTACAGTAGCAGATGGGGAAAGCCAGGTCCATAGGTTCTACCGGCTTGGCAATTAACGGAAGGAGGAACAAACCCATGGGGCCTATGTGCTTGGCACTTAAAGGGTTAAAAGCTGCATTTAGTAAAACACTTCAAACTGAAAGAAATACAATTTAAAAATAAAAAGTCAGCCTGTTCTTCGTTAGATAGATAACAATTGCAAAAACAAATGTCCCCCGCAATTTGCAGCCTTCAAGCCCCTGTTACCCCCCTTTTACAGCCATTTTTGTGCCCCCAAGTTCAGATCTCCATTGACTTCAATGTGGATTGGGTTCGGAGCCCAAACTGGACATTAGAGGCAAGTTCACCCGAACTTCTTGAACACAAATTTCTGTGGGTTTCCTTATCCTTTTTAATGATTAATATTTTAGTGAATACAACTTGGTCTGCAGCGCATGCTATACCAGTTTGTGGTAGCCCATGCCAAACCAGCAAAGCTCTTCATAACTTTAGTAAATCAGCGTCAGGATGCTGGATCAGCTTATTCAATTCATAAACCTGTTGAAAATAACTTACGTAAGCAACCTCTAAAGAGATGCTAAATATAGCTTTACCAATTTTTCATTTTGGCAGCCACTTACTACAAGGCTCCAGCACCATTGAATTGTGTAGACATCTCAAAAGCATCAATTGAAACTAATAATACATTCCAACATGAGGCCATGCTGTGCTCCAGCACATTTTAATGATGCACAGCTTGAGACAGGATGGTAACTAGACGGATGTTATGAAAGGTCTACCAACATTTACATTAGACACTAACAATAGAGGTTGTATAGACCGTAGAAAGCTCTGTATAGCCTAACTGAAAATGCCAGTAAATATAGATTACACTTATCAAATTTATGTTTATTTATGAAGCGCCATCATCTTCCAGGGTAAAATAACTGCATACAATAAATGACAGAAATGCACAAATACACAGTCATGCTCAAATACAATAGGAGAGATGGCCCTGTCCTTGTGGGCTTACAATCTAGAGGATAAGGGGTGGAGACAAAAGGTAGGTTACAAGTAATATATACGGGGAGGCTGATTCATCATTAGCGGCAGGTAGCGACAGATGAGCGTCTGTAGCAGGCATTTTCAGAGCGCCCGCTAGTAGTCGCAGTGCTCGGCCGTGGGTCGCTACTTTATAGTGACTCAGTCGCTGTTCAGTAATGTTGAATACATTGTGAGGAGTCGCTATTTGAGCAGTACAGCGCTGTATGGGAGCGCATGTTAGCGACTGTTAATAGCGACCGACTCACACCATATTCAGCAAAAAAACAGCCTCACAAATCTCTGGTGCTGAAAAGTACTTGTTTGAAGCCCAGAGCACAGGAGGCGGTGTGTGTAAAGTCTGTTTTCAAGCATCTATCAACTAGTAACAAAGCGAAAACATATGGAATTACATTGTAACAACATTGTAACATGAACACTTTAATGCCAGACCTGTAATGTCATTTCTGAGGAAATATATAAAAAATTAAAAAATTATGAAGAAACTGCTATTTCAATGCCAGAAGAGGTCAAAATAAAAAAAACGTGGTTAAAGAGAAGAAAAGGATCGTCCATTGAAATGTATCGGAGAGCGACAGGTAGCGAGAGGTCATACCTGGCGCTGTGCAAGGCTGAACACTGGCGCTGTTCGCTGAGGCTGTGAAAATGATGAATCAGACGCTACATAGCGCTATTCCAGTCGCTAAACAGACTCTGCTTGATAAATGTGTAATTGTGTGCCGTGTCCGGCGTTCACCAGTTGCTACCTGTCATTAACCAGCCACTACCTGATGCTATCCCTTCTTAAATAAGGGCCTTAGTATGACAAGTGATCTGAAGTGGTTCAGGCTGTCTTTTATTTAGGCTAAGCGATATGGTCGTCTTAATAGGTGGGTTTTGAAGGCCTGGGTTGGCATTTGTTGATAAGCGAAGAAATGTATGTCGGGGGCTGACTGTAGAGTGCTTTGTAAGTTAAGGTTAGTATTTTAAATTGGCAGTCAGTGGAGTGACTGATATAGATGCATGTTGGGTATTGTTCTGCCCGGGGGAACCTTGCGCTTTCAGATTTAGCTTGTTTTTTCTTATTTGCATATTGTTATTTTAGGAAAAGGTGTTTTTTATTCTGCTTTTTTATACATTTTTTTGTGAAACCCTGTGCAACCTAAGAATTCTTTGAGATATTGCTTCCAAAAAGATGAGCCCACTACAACAAGCTGGGTACGCTTAGAAAGCTTAACATGTGTACTTTCAGGGAATATATGGTTTATGGGGGATATTCCAAATGTAAAGACTTGTTTTGGTAGAAAAAGCACAAGGTGCGCACTTTGTCTGCAGAGCTGAAATTTTGAAGTAAAATTACCGTTACGCACATGCTTTACTTTGGTGTGTTTGGCAACACTTTCCTTGACAGAACCTATGCATGTTGGGTGTTGTTCTGTTTGGAGGACCTTGCTTTTTCAGATTTTCAGTTTTTTCATGTTTGCATATAGTTTTTTTTTTTAGGAAAATGTGGTTTTGATTCTACTTTTTTATTCTTTTTTAGGGAAACCCTATGCAACCAAAGAATACATTGAGGGATTACTTCCAGAAAACTGCACCCATGGCAACAAGCCTGGTACGCATAGAAAGCCTGAGGTGTGTACTTCTAGGGAATATATACTTTGTGGGGGGTATTTCAAATGTAAAGGGTTGTTTTTCTTGAAAAACTGCAAGGTGCGCATATTGCATAGCATAGTTGTATTTTAACTGAAAATCTCCTAAAGCGTTGTTTCAGTTTTGGGGAGTCTCCTGGGCAAGAAAGGGTGTCTACCTATACATATGTGGTATCGCTGTAACCGGGAGAAATTGGTGTTTCAAACACAATAAGATTTTATTGAAAAACTTACATTTTTTATTACAAAAAAACACTACAAATTGTAAAAAATAGTTTTTTTTTTATTTTTTTGCACATATTTTACCCAAAAATATTGAGAATACACTTATAAAATGATAAACAAGACATTTCATGTTAAAGCCCAGACCCAAAAATCACAGTTGAACAAGGGGAGCGCAAAATAGTGCAAAATGGTCTGGCAACAAAGGGTGACAAAATCTCAAGGTAGGCTGGCGGTTAAAGGGCTAAACCTTATACAGTACCCATGAACGTTGTTCTTTATAGTGTAAAGATCAGAACCGGTAAGGTTTAATACTTGGGTGGCTTAAAACTATTTTGCATGGAGAAGATAAGACAGAAAGCAACCAATCATACATAAAGGGGGGTTGGGGTATATTACATGTATAGATAGGTAACACCTGAAAAAGACTGTTTGCCTTTACAGACTTTACAGCATGATCTACTTAAAATGTTTGTTAAGACCATTGCCAAAGAAAACGCAATGTTGCCAAAAATGTATGAACCATTTGTTCTTTAAAGTCCCTGTCCATGCACACAATTACTTTCTCCCACTTAACCAACAGTGGAAACAATGTAGCCATTTAAAAGTATCCCAAAGTATCATATTATATGAAAAACAGTATGTATTCTAAGTAAAGCTGCTTAATTTGCTTTAATTTCTAAGTCATGGCTGAGCTGGGAAGAACTTGTCATGGTGTGCACTCTACTGTGGTCAGAGACCGTGGGACCACTGTGACTCGCTCATGCTGAGAACAGCAAGGCACAGAGAGGCCGTTAGACCACTTTTTTTTTACATGAACCAGGAGAAAAGAGATTTACTTTTACTCTTTTGGTATAGTTTACAACCCCTTTAAATCAAACGAACAGTCTTGCACAGGTAGAAAAATGATGCTGAATCATTGTCAGCACTTTTGCTCCTGCATCCATTCAAAGCTGAAACGTGTCCCCACAAATTTTCACCTGCAAGCGACCATTTTGGAGCTTCCATTCCCAGCATCCCAGCCCTGTTACTGCCTGGATTTAACTGACATAACCCTCAGTGCACAGCAACAGGGGACCCAGCACCACTTCCTCTTTGCAGGCGGCATGTGGATCCATAGGACACAATTTTGATTAAAAAAATGACCACAGCAGAATTAATTCTTTTGCCCAGTAACCTGAATTGACCAGGGGAGGAATGCATATGAGCACTGTAACCCAGCTTACACTATTCTACTTTTCAATCCAATTTAAAAATAAGTATTGTGATACAGAGGCTCAAAATAAGAGCCAATATAAATATTGTACATGCTTGAATTGTTGGTGCATTAGGTTATGCGATGATAACAGTTTCCCTTCACATTGAGCCCATTATTTGCAATATATCTTTTCATATGTATTCTTCATTTCAGAGCTAGAGATAAATACATGGATAGATACACTGTAGAAAGATAAAATAATAATAAAATTATTAATAATAATTTATCATATGTTTTTAGTGATTTTTTTAACTACTTTGGCTAATTAAATTCAGCATACAAAATCCAATAATCGGTATAGTAAAGCTAGGCACAGGCACAATGTGCTAGGCACAGTAATGTAATTAGTCACATAGGGGGGATATCAGAGGCTTCTCCCCTGGGGTATAACATTTTCCATACCCTAGCTGGCCAGGATTAGCTTGACCAGGGTGCCAAGGAAAGAGGAGGGTACTCAACCAGTGGGGTGGCTGCAATAGCGGCTCCCTGACAGCATCAGATCAGCGTCCACAGGAGGGAACCCCTGAACTGGCGGGCCTACCAAGAGGACAGGTGAAGATAGAAACAGCAATGCTAAGTTTCTTTTTAATTTAATTCTTTGTAATAGTCCAAGGAACCCCTATACTAGTTCACAGGGTAGTGATGGCAGCATCGGCAGGTGGCATGTCAGATAATCTGGGTTGAATCTAGTTTGGGCCTGGATCTGAAGCCCAATAAAAAAAGATTCCCTAATAAAAACACTATGAGGCCGATTTATTAACAGCGGCAGGTAGCGACAGTTGAGCGACTGTAGCGGCATTTTCAGAGCGCCCGCTAGTAGTCGCTGTGCTTGGCCGTTGTTCGTTAGTTGATAGCGACTCAGTCGGTTTGCCGTAATGTTGAATATTGGGTGAGGAGTCGCTATTTGACAGGTTCCGCGCTGTATGGGAGCGCATGATAGCGACTGGTCAGAGCGACCGGCTTCCACCATATTCATTAACAAATCACGCTCCAAAGATTCTCGCGCTGTAAAATGCATGTTTAAACCCCAGAGCGCTGGCGGCGATGGGTTAAAAGTAGTTTTTAACCCCCAAACAACCATATTTTTGGAAACCAAAAAAAACAAGTTTTTAAATTCATTTTGTAATATGAATACATTAATATCAGACCTGTAATATCAAGTCTGCACATTTATTTATTTATTTTTTTTTTTTACCTTAAAAAAATTATTTACAATGGCAGAAGTGGTCACAGAATTTTTCACATTAAAAAAAAAAAACATTAATAACAATTAATTATGAATATTTAAAGATTGTTCCATTGAAATGCATTTGAGAGCGCCAGGTAGCGAGAGGTCCTACCTGTCGCTGTTCAAGGTCGGACGCTGGCGCTGTGGGCTGAGCCGGCGTTCTCGTGGCGGGGCCCGTCATTACCGGCCGCTCACCAGTCGCTACCTGTCGCTATCCCTTGTTAAATAAGGGCCTATATGTACTTCTAATCCTACAAACTGCCAGGGATGTCAAAGAAAGTAAGGAAAGCAACACTGTAAAACAAGGTATGATTAAACCCTGTCCAATGATGGAGGCTTAAGCCTGGTCTGATTTCCTCTTTTGCTAAAATGTAAAGGAGAAGAACTAGCAGGAAGCGCAAAAGATCACGTTTTGACCATCTTTTCTGCAGCTGTCTCAGTCTGGCTTTAAGTAGCCTGTCTACTTAAAGTGTTAGCTATTCAGTCTTTCTTTGGCCTCCTCATCACTGCTATGGCTTGAGCCACAGGATGTATCTGACTGCCCCTGCCAGCAAGGTGACATGCTTCATCATATCGGTCAATTCCAGAGAGACCTTAATAAAGTATCTGTAGACACCAGCTCTCTATTATGTCAATGCTGAAGCATTTCTTGAGGCTCCCCTGGGGAGATAGCACTTGCCAGAGAGTTTGCCTCATAAAGAAGAAGGCTTAAAGGGACAGTCAAGGCAAGGAGAATAATAAGGCAGCAAGCAACACACCTGGAGCCTTTCTCCATCAGTTCCCGCAACGTCGAGTGGAAGCCATGTCAGGGCTTTAAAGCCTTCCTTTCATTTCCATGCAAAAGAAAAAAATGCTCTAACAGCCATGGAGGTCTAAGCACAAGTGTGCAAGGCAAGTCACAGTTGTCTCGAAGCTGGCTCTCACCACAGCAGAGCAATGACATATACTTCTAAATTCAGCTAAGCCCAGAGATGAAAGCAAAGCCAGCTTTGCTTAGAATACAGCTTAGAAAACTATTTAGATATGCTGACCCTGCTGAATTGCTAGTCAGGCTGTAAGGCTTAAAGTCTTCCCTAAACCTGGGAATTTGACTTTCCCATGCTTTGTTCCGCTCCCCTGTAAAACCTGTGCTGTGTGAAACACCGCAGTTCACCCAGTAAAACTCACCTCTCCACGCTCCAACAGCACATGCACAGGCTCTCATCCAATGAGAGACTACGTCACTTGGCATTGACTGAAAAAAAATCTACTTTGAATGACTGTGCAAGTATATATAAAGGTATTAAAGCAGAACTAAACCCTGAGTGGCCAACCCTGAAGTCTAAAAGAGTCCAGTCCTAGCCACTGGCTTTCCCCTGGGGCATCAAATTGGGATATCTCACTGTGTGAAACACAACTTGGGTTGCCACAAAACCCACCTTTTCCCTGGCTTCCATGGCAATGTAAATAACTACGCCAGCATCCTCAGCATCCCTGGATTGCCATTTAAATAGGCTGGGCGCTCAGGGATGCAGCCGCTTCCCATTGCAAAGCAGACAAGAGCCCATGCATGCTCCATGGGATGGGGAAAGGTATGTTTTTACAGGCGAACTGGGGGGATTCACATAATGGGCAGGAAACAAAACTCAGGATAGTGAGAATCCTGAGTTTTGTTCTGCTTAAAACACACAAAGCTGAAAAGAAGAATACATGGAAAAAAGGAAAATGGCATTGTAGGAATAAGAAAGAGAAAATGGGAACTCGGAAGATACTGCAGACAGCAGCAGAGGTAACAAAAAAGTAAAATTGTAAAAATAATAAATCTGGAGAGCAATAAACAGAGGTTGAAAACAGAAAAACCTGTGAGGGAAAAAACAAAGTAGCTTCAAATTATTATAAGAATAGTACATTTCTCCTACAGGCAAAAGAAGTTGTTATGTATGTCTTTTTTATTCTTGAATAATTCTTCACTGTCATGCAGTGAATATCTCTCTCTCTCTCGGGGAGGCCGATTCATTAATAGCGGCAGGTAGCGACAGTTGAGCGACTGTAGCAGTATTTTCACAGCGCCCGCTAGTAGTCGCTGTGATTGGCCATTGTTCGGTTGTTGATAGCGACTGAGTCGGTGTGCAGTAATGTTGAATACGGGGTGAGGAGTCGCTATTTGACAGGTTCTGCGATGTATGGGTGCGCATGATAGCGACTGGTCAGAGCGACCGGCTCCCACCATATTCATCAAAAAATCACGCTCAAAAAATTCTCGCGCTGTGAAATGCATGTTTAAACCCCAGAGCGCTGGCGGCGATGTGTTAAAAGTAGTTTTTTAACCCCCAAACCACCATATTTTTGGAAACCAAAAAAAAAAAAATTTTAAAGAATTTAGTAATATGAATACAATAATATCAGACCTGTAATATCAATTCTGCACAATTTTTTTTTTTTTTTTAACCTTAAAAAAATTATCTAACTTGGCAGAAGTGGTCACAGAATTTTTCACATTTAAAAAAACAAAAAACAAAACATTAATAACAATTAATTATAAATATTTCAAGATTGTTCCATTGAAATGCATTGGAGAGCGCCAGGTAGCGAGAGGTCCTACATGTCGCTGTTCAAGGTCGGACGCTGGCGCTGTGGGCTGAGGCTGGAATAATGATGAATGAGTGGCTATCTGGCGCTATCTCAGTCGCTAAGCAGGATCGGCTTGATAAATGTGTGATTGTGGTGGGGAGCCGGCGTTCTCGTGGCGGTGCCGTCATTACCGGTCGCTCACCAGTCGCTACCTGTTGCTATTCCTTCATAAATAAGGGCCTTTATCTCTCTCTCTCGCTAAACATACCCTCATGCATTGCAACCATCTAACTCTGACTGTCTTCTCACCCCCAATTTGCGATAGTGCTTTAAAGTCATTCAGCGGCACATAAAAAAAAAACAAAAGGCTACCTACTGTACCTCTTGTCCTAGGCAGCTGATCAGTGCCAGTTAGACGATCAGTAACTCACCTGATAGCTGGAACCTGGGCCTCAAAAGCCATTCACCGATGCTAGCGCACCAGACCACGCCCCCCACCATCAGTCACGTGGGGCGTGGCAGGAATTGGGCCACTTCCTCCATTGCAAAAAAAATAAAGAGGGTGTGATTTATGATGAGTCACCATCAAACTGAACTACATGGTCAGGCCCTGGACGGGGTAGGACGCGGTGTGTATGAGGTGGGGCTCAGATCCAGCGATAGGTGAGTTACTAATGACCTTACTAGCACCAATCATGCAGGACAAAAGGTAAGTGCCATTTTGTTTTTCTATGTGCCTGCTGAATCACTTTAATCTGAAAAAAAGAGAAACACATTAGTTCCTTAGGCCTCAGGATGCACAGACAGGCCTTTGAAAGGGTACAGATTAGAGGAAGAAGTCTCTTGTGAAAAGAGAATACAATCTGAAGGCCATTAGATAATAAAGGTCTTTTACAAAAAAAATAGAGGTTTTCTCTTTGGTTTTAATTTTCTGGGGTCATGGAAAAAAAAGAGGAGGAGAAGAGGAAAGTAGTGGTTTGGAAGGATAAGAGTGACATATGGTTGATTTTTTAGGCAGGTACTGGAATTTTTGGCAAGCCAATTAATATTTACATGAGTAATCAAAATAAATACAAACACACTGTAGTGTTTACACACAGACAGTAGAAACATATAGAGACCTACTGTACTACATCATGATTGGGATGGAGCTTCCGAGGAGCTAATTTGCTAATTCCCCTATGCTCCTACACCTTACCCCTTTTCAACAGCTATTTTTGTTATATTGTTTATAAGACTTTTTGGGGAGAACCCAAATAGGTTAAAAAAAAATATGTGTTTGTGTGTCAGCCATCACTGTGCATAGACAACATACATTGCATTCTGGTGCTGCTTAAAGCAGAACAAAACCCACTTGTGCTGGACCTAGAATCTAAAAGGTTTAAGGGCCGGCTGCTGGCCCTCCCCCTTCCCTCCTGGGGCATCTCATTGAAATTGGCTGGGGTGGGAACATGCACACCGCTGGGGATGTAGCCTCTCTTGCTCCCCATTAAAACTTATGAGAGCCATTTGCTCTCATTGGATAAGAGCATGCGACATTGAGCCCAGGAAAGGTGAGTGAATACTGGCATCCTGGGGGGGGGGTCACACACACACATCAAAATTTGGGATGACACATGAGAACGAAGTCAAATTCCCTGGTTTTGTTCCGCTTTAAGTGAAGCTCCCCCTCGGATAAACAGAAAAATGAACTAGTACCTTTTTGTTTTTGTTTTCTTATCATGACATGCTAGAGTGGTTTTCCTACATACAATAGTACTAACCTTTATTCTATGCTCATATATGAAGGTCAGCTGAAGGAACTTGTGCGTACTGACAGGGAAGCCATCAGGGCAGGAGAGCCAAGACCCCAGTATGGGGCCCCAGGGGCCCAGCTGTTACGAAGAGGCCCCTGACTTGCGCCCCGCAGGCTGCCACACTATTGCTGCTGGTGTTGGTGATAAATGAGATTGTCAGGCTGGTTTGCTTTGGGGCCCTATTCAACCTAGGGGCCAAGCAATCACGTAGACTGGAGAAGGGCCAGACTCTATAGAGCCTATATGGTGTCTGGGCTCATTATAACCTATAATGTGATGGATGGGCCGTAACCTGATTTTCAGTTTCCTGTATAACCGAATTAACAAGTTAATATGGTAACCTTGGCTACCGTGGGCACAAAGGTCTAGTTCAAACTAAGGCCCCAATCACCGCATATAGATTATAGAAGGGCCCATTCTCTATACAGCCCAGGTTTATTTTAAACTAGGAGCCAAGCCATCACACATTGCTTATGAGGGGGGCCAAGACATTGCTGTTGTATGGGGCCCGAAAATTCCAGATGGGGGTCCTGGGTCATGGTAGTAAAGTTTCATGTGTGGAGGCTTCTTTACTTGACTAGACTTTTATGTGGGTGATGCTTCTACCCATGTATGTCCTGTTTTTTTGCTGAAGGAGACAACTGCAAGTGGAGCTTTATTAAAGGTATACTGTTTTTGGTTAGATGATGATGAATAGATTTAACCAACTTCATTTAGTTCGGAAGAACTCCTGAGACTAAGACTATAGCTCCCCTTCGTAAAATAAAAAAATATATGAGAGTCATCAAATAGAGTATATGTGTCCTCACTGAAGTGCAGGATATGCAGATTTCTAACATAAAAGTACTGTAGATCAGGAGATCCCAACCTTTTCTTATCAAGTACCACTTTCGAGTAACTGTCTATTAAGTACCACCTATATTGTATGTGTGGCTTGTCAGTCACCTTTCACCAATCACACAAAGTGGCCATTTAAAGTGAATGAAACACAACAAATGCATATAAGTAGTTTGCATCACCTGTTGGATCAGTTTTGTAATTACAGTATGGAGCAATTCAGGTTGGGTGAAAGTATATCTGGCAGCATATCAGGTTGTGGGAAAGTCTGCAGTCTGCAGCCTTGTTGAATACCACCTGATAGGATGTTGGGTACCACCAGTGGTACTAGAAACCCCTGCTGTACTTCACACAAATGCTTAAACTGGAACAAATGAAATTGTTCCTAGCACAGGAGCCCCCCCCCCCCCCGTGCATTTACCCTATTAAACCTGACAAACTGTACAATTCTTCTCGGTCTCCCAGTGAAATCATGCGCTGTGACTGGCCGCCAGGGTCACATGACTGTGCTGCTGTGCAAGGAACAACTCCCATTTAGTAAAAAAAAAGGGTGTTGTTCTTATTTAACTTGCAAAGTAGCATCATTGCTAGCCTAAGAGGCCGATTCATTAATAGCGCCAGGTAGCGACAGATGAGCGCCAGTAGCGTGATTTTCTCTGCGCCAGCTAGTATTCGCTGTGCTTGGCCGGGGTTTGCTTGTTGACAGCGACTCAGTCGGTGTGCGGTAATGTTGAATACGGGCTTAGGGGTCGCTGTTTCACAGGTTCAGCGTTGTATGGGTGCGCCTGACAGCGAATGGCCAGAGCGAACGGCTTGCTGCAGATTCATTAACATATCACGCTCCGAACTTTTGAGCGCTGTGAATTCCTTGTTTAAACCCCAGACCGCTGGCGGCGATGGATTTAAAATAGTTTTTAACCCCCAAACAACCATATTTTTTGATTGTAAAATTATACAAGTTTAATTAAACATTTTGTAATATCAATACATTAATATCAGACCTGTAATATCAATTCTGCACAAAATCATTTTTTTTTTTTTTATCCTAAAAAAAAAACCTAACATTGCAGAAGTGGTCACAGAATTTTTGACATTAAAAAAAACAAAAAAAACATTAATAGCAATTAATTATGATTATTTAAAGATTGCTCCATTGAAATGCATTGGACATCGCCAGGGAGCGACAGGTCATACCTGTCGCTGTGATGGGATTAGCAGCGGCACTGTTCGTTGCAGTCGGCTACATGATGAATCCCGCGGTAGCTGTCGCTCTCGCCGGCGCTAGCCTCATTTAGCTTGATAAATGCGTCATTGTGGCCGACGCCGGGCGTACTTGAGTCGGTAGCCGCCGTTAGCTGGCGGGACCTGGCGCTCGTCAGACACTACCTGGCGCTATCGCTTGATGAATAAGGGTATAAGATTCTCCTAAGCCTGGCTACGGACTATGCTACACAAGTGAAAATGAATGCAGTCACAATGCTTAGAGCGGCACAAAAACTATTTACCCTGTAAACACAGACCATGGGGGTTTTACACAGTGGGCATCACAAATTCAGAGAGCAGGCATTCAGGGGCAGGATAGTGGCTGTCCCTGGAGTCTATCACACTCCAGGACTGTGCAGCGTGGAATTGTTGGTCTTAGAAAAAAACATATCTGTTTTTCTCTCCATCAATATACCATCTGTATACATATATATATATATATATATATATATATATATATACATAACTAAATAGGAAGTGTTCTGCAAAACGGTGTCACGTACAGGCATCTTCGGGAAAGAAATCAGCCTCCGGGGATATGTTCTTAACTCAACTTGACAATTTCTATATTTAAACTTCCTGTAAATTGGTCTGTGAATTGAATGAGCAGTTTATGCTAATTGGAATGCGAAATGCACATTCTGCTCTGCACTGAACTTATTTCAAGGATGAGTTGTAAAGAGAAAAAGTTTTGTGACCCATTCAGTCCATCTGGTTTACAGTTCTTCCCAAGAAATGGCACCTTCAATCTGTCGATGTGTGGGTGACCCTAGAGTACAAAGTCTAAAAAAATTTAGTAAGAAGAGCTGTCATGTAAATGTACAGTATATGCCTTTTTCTAATCGTACTTACTAAGACTAGTTAAATATGTATACAGTGGGGATCATGCTTATATGGTTAAGCATGGTCGAATTTGCAACCTGCTTTTTAGTGAGCTTTATTGCTTAACACATAAAATGCAAAAAAAAAAAAAAAAGAAATTGCCATTTTTCCACATGCAATAGGGCATTTCTACAGGTGAGGTAGAGAAGTGTCCAAGGTGATAGAATAGGATAAGCCAACTGTTAGGCCATTGTGTCGGGCTACAATTGGCAATGTCCTAAACTGTTTTCCAACTGAAGAAGAAATGGCCGCGATACCAG
Organism: Gastrophryne carolinensis; assembly: GCA_027917425.1. NCBI lineage: Eukaryota > Metazoa > Chordata > Amphibia > Anura > Microhylidae > Gastrophryne > Gastrophryne carolinensis. The sequence goes on from CM051242.1 coordinate 129,978,111, forward strand.
GGTTTAAAGTTTAACTCATGATTTATCTTCTGAAGCATGTGGTTGTGGCCTGGGTGCTGTGATGCTGCATAATATTCAGTATTATGGGCATGATCTGTAGGAGCCTGAGATTTTGCTTCAGACACAAGCATTCTCAACACCCTGGCTGTGCTAGCTGGGCTTGAATGGCAGCTCTGACAATGTTGTTCAAGCCATCAAGGCAGGTAGAGGGCATGGTCATGGTCTGGGCTAGCTCCATGCCCTTGTACTGGTAGTCCCATATCAGTGATGAGGGGCTGGGTCAGCAGAGCAGAAAATGTAATTCCTTATTCATGGCACCAAGCAGAAATGAAACACTGGAGCAACCGTGACAAGGGAAGCTGCTGTTTTGTTTTTGTTTTCACTTTATCATGGACAATCCCTTTAATTAAGTGGTCTTGCTTGCCAAGATCACTTATTGTTCTCGCTGATATATTATTCTTATTCCACCATATTTTGCACTGTAACTTCTCCCACAGTTTTTAAACTACATAGACCATAATATGTGCCATAATAACGTGCGGATCGTTCCCGAATGGTGTGCTACTATTTTGTGGAACGTTTTGCCAAACGGTTTCCGAAATATTGGCGTTTTTCTGGCGCAATTTTCCCATAGGAATGAATGGGAGGAATGTTCAAAACTAGAGTGGGAGGTGAGTATGAAGTGAAAAATCAGGACATGATTTCTAAACTGCGACCTCTCCCTCATTTTTAAGCCCACCTACACAAATCTTATATCAAAACGTTCAGCTATCCCTGCTGCCGCTAAAAATGTCAAAGGCTAAGCCATAGCCCTAACAGTTTTCACAATATGACCTTTTGTTTGCAACTCACATCTCCCATTGACATTCATTGAAACTCCACTCTAGACACCACAAATTTGAATGGCAATTCCTAAACTGCGACTGTGCCTTCATTTTTAATATTTCAGAGACATGCTATACACCACATTGTAGGCCTGACTTACAGTATAAAGCTCTTTGCTGTAGGACGTATACTTTTTAAGCTACAGCCATTTGAATATGGCAACCACCAGTGCATTAGAAATGTGTTTTAATGTGCATTCTCTGGTTACTTCAGAGTGAGTTGCCATAGCAACACAGCTGCAGCCTTGCCACAGTTACTCCAGCCCCTCCAACCACACAACAGTTACTCAAGTCACTCCACCCAGTTACTCCGCCCACTCCACCCAGTTACTCTGCCCACTCCAGTTGTAGAGAACTGGTGGAGGCAAGAACACTTCACACAATTTCCCCAGAAATTGCACCTTTTATCTTGTAACTCCTCAGTTTTTACACTACATAGACCATAATATATATATATATATATATATATATATATATATATATATATATATATATATTGTTCCTGAATGGTGTGCTATTACTTTGTGGAACGTTGCGCTGAACGGTTTCCGAAATATTGGCGTTTTTCTGGCAAAATTTTCCAATAGGAATGAATGGGAGGAATGTTCAAAGCCAGAATGTTCAGAGTGGGAGATGAGTGTGAAGTGAAAAATGAGGACATGATTTCTAAACTGCGACCTCTCCCTCATTTTTAAGCCCACCTACACAAATATATATATTATATCAAAATGTTCAGCTATCCCTGCTGCCACTAAAAATGTCCAAGGATAAGCCATAGCCCTAACAGTTTTCACAATATGACCTTTGGTTTGCAAATCACACTTCCCATTGACATTCATTGAAACTCCACTCTAGACACCACAAATTTGAATGGCACAGCTCTTTGCTGTAGGATTTATACATTTTAAGATACATCCATTTGAAGATGGCAACCACCAGTGAATTGGAGATGTGTTTAAAAGTGCCTGGCTCTGCCTGCCTCAGAGTCAGTTGCCATAGGAACCCAGCTGCAGCCATTTTACAGCTGCTCCGCCCAAACAGCCTATCTGAGGAAACTCCTGAGGGGAATATGTTATAGTGAACAGGTTGGAAAAATTACATATAGCAGCATATTTAGCAAGATATAAATACTTCATAATTAGAGCTGTGTGAAAATCATCATGCCATCTAAAGGAAAGAAAACTAAAATATATAGTGATATACAGTTGTGCATTTGTTGGGATGACTGGTCACGCCCCTCTTTGTCATAGTCACGCCCCCCGTTAACAAGTTGCAAACACATAGTTTACATCTTTTCAACACCACTTTTCAGGAACAAGGGAAATATTAAAACTTTCCCCTCTATTCATTTTGTTCATGGCTTATAACCAGTGGTGCAGCTAGAAATGACTGATCCACACAGCAAGTATATGAACATGGTTGTCCAGTCCTTTCTTTACACAGTTACTCCAGCCACTTCAACCACACAACAGTTACTCAAGTCACTCCACCCAGTTACTCCGCCCACTCCACCCAGTTACTCCGCCCGCTCCAGTTGTAGAGAACTGGTGGAGGCAAGAACACTTCACGCAATTTCCCCAGAAATTGCACTTTGTCTAGTATTTATTTATTATAATTAACCTCACTATGGCCTTGTGACAAGTTTTTTCTTTAACTAGTTTCATTCAACCCCAATTTTGTGTTCAACCAGAATCAAATTTTAGAAAAATTCAGGTCCAATTCAGTCATCTCTTTTTTAATTTTTTTTTATTGGTATTGGTGACCTGACTGGTAGACAGGGAGAATGGAGGAGGACATGTGCCTCCATGAAGACAAACTGCCAGAGGAAACCAATCAACAACTTGTTTCTAGCAAATCCAAGGCACTAAGGCAATCCCAGAAGATGCTGGAGCAGGGAGAAGGTTGCATTCAACAGAAAGGTCAGAAATAAAGCAAAAGATACAGTAGAGTGAGTTACATTTACTTTTTTATTTTATGACCTGTGTTTTAAATAAGGGTGGGGCAGTTTTTGTTTTACTTTTGCACTACCACTTGAACTGGTTAAGGAGTCCTAAAGATCCTTATACTTGTTCAAAAAATAAAAGTGGCAAGTCACCTCTCCCTCATGCGGGCTTGTTTTTACCCCTGCTGATTATCCGCACCCCTTTCTGGCCACTGGGGGAGTAAAATTGGCCATAGACTGCATTGACCTCATGTTCTGCAGGGGGTGTCCATTGTTGAGATCCTCTTGAGGTAGCACTGGACATATGCTGACATAGGGGTTGATTCAGAGCTGTTGCCAAAAATCTTGCAGAGGCTCTTGATGCAACTCACCTGATTCGAAGCCCCTTCTGAGATTTTTTCATTTGGGTAGATTGAAGCGAGAATTCTTGCTTCTATCAATGATTTTAAAACTCACTGACAGCTGAACCAAACACTGTCAGCGAGATGTACTAGTTTTCATTTATAAAATCAATGCCACTATAGGTGGTATTAAATGTATCAATTAAACTGACAGCAGGTCTTTTTTTGATTTCTTAGATGTTTCAAAAGGCAGCCAGCCCAGGCACCAGATATAAGGGCTTGTAACCCAGGGCACAGATATTACACTGGGTGTCCCCTGGCACTGTAAGCTACAAGTCCGTATGGGCCTTTGGTATGGTCTCAGGGCCCTCCCAGGGATGCCCACAGCCATACCATTGTCAGGTCCCGTGGGACACCTGCCTTCTGAGTAAGTCCGCAACCCCCAATCTCCACTGCTAACTTCACCTATAGTCAAGCCCCCGCTTTATACGCCTCACCGGGCACGGTTGCCCCCAGGACTTGGTAGCACAAAGGATGCGGACTTACGGGGAGGAAGACGGATGAACCAAGAATGAGACTGGGCAAGGTCGGGCAAGCAGGGGTCATACACGGGAGATCAGTCCAATCAAGCGCGGCACCAAAGGATGAGACGGAAGAATAGTCGAAGTCGAGCCAAGGGTCAAGCCGGGAGGTTACGGGTATGCAGTACAAGGGAGCAGGCAAATCGTAGTTGGAAACAGGCAAAGGTTTGTCCAGGCGGCAATCACGGAATGGTCAATACACAGCAAGATCAATAACGGGAAAGTTCAGATATAGATAATCACATCCAGCAGCACACTATCATGGGCAAGGAACAAGTGTGAGGGAAACACCTTTATTTGATGGGGGCTGACATGATTGGTGGGAGAGATGGGACATGATTGGTGCAACTATGATCCCTGGGCTGATTGCCCAATACACACTATAGGGCGTTCCGCCCAGAAGATAGGACCATTGGTCCACTTTAAAAAACTAGGGCTCATTGGCCCACCTTAAATCAGCCTCTGGCGGGGTCGCTGACTGCGGCACCGCCAGAGGTTATAAGACAGCCGTGCTCGCACGCGCGCTGTCAAAGAGCTGTCAAAGATAGGCAGGGAGGAGAGGGGGCGTGTCTGCTCATCCCCGCTCGGTCTGACACCGCCTGTCGGAGACGCGGCCGCTGAGCGGGGACAGAGGCAGACAGACGCCAGAGCCCGCGCTGCCTACAGATGCCGTGGGACCGGCGTGAAGGTGAGTTATTCGTGACAACCAATAGGCACCAGGATTTTCTGCATCTCCGATGCCACAAATGAGGGTCAACTACTTACAGGTCCCATCTTCTTTCTTCGATCTAGTGCCGGTTCCTCCTTCAGCTATGCTGGTGGTTCCTCTCTCATCTGGCGATCTCTGCTGTCCGTTAAGGGCTCTTTTTTTTTCCGTCCCACCATGAAATCTTTCCCACATCACTAATGACGTCACAGGGGGATGCCATAGGAAATTGTTATGTGACCAGCTGCCATAAGAAACAATGAAAAGAGGCAAGTAAAATGTAGAGACCCAGCCTGTGATGCAGTGCTGTTACTGCAAAGGGGTCCTGAGCAGGGTCAGAGGAGTAGCTAGGATTTATGGCACCTGGGGCAAAGATTCGGGTCACGCCAGTGCCTAATTTCAGAAAAGGGTTAAAAAAAATTTACTGTTCCATGACAAAAGGAGGCTCTAGGACCTGTCATGGCTTCTGAGTAAGCCAATTATAGCTGCAACTGCACCAGAGGAGGGTTGAGGCAATAAGCTTTGTATATTTTCCCCAAAATTGCCTGCGGGGGCAACAGGGTGGGGAAGGCTGGCTAGAAAACACTGGAGGCTTTATTTAAAGAGCCCCCCAGTTGATCTAACAAGCACCGGTCCTCACTGAATCTTACCTACCCCCCCCCCCCCCAGTGAATATCAAGAGGGGTTTTCCCATTGGACGTAGGAACTTGAAGAAAAGCTAAGTATCTCTGCAATGTCATGGGTGACATGAGGAGGTGGGTATGGTTTATCTGCAAGACCCTGCAGAAGGGTCTAGGTCAACTTTAAAACAGAGCCTTACTGTCATAACGGGTCACTCACCTGTTCCTCGTCCCAGCGGTGTCCTCGGGCGCACCCTGAGCCGACCATCGGCTGGCTGGCACATCAGTTTCAGGTATCGGGTTGGACAGCATCGGCTTGAGCAGCACTGTGCCCCTCCTCCGGCTCCCACATCTTCAGAGTCCTCTCCTATGTATGTGTGCGCACGTACACAAAGCTCTTATGCCCTCGGGTGGGATAGCACAGTCGCCGGAGGCTGGTTTTAATGAGCCACAACTTTGCTCTTGGGCTCTCAGCCCTTAATTAGTATTGGCTAATCAGCCCTGGAGTGGTTGATGGGCCCATAGCCCTAAGTTGCTCCATGCACCTTCCCCGATAAAGGTGCCCCAGCCCCTGTCATTAGTGCTCGTGATAGCTAGTGCTGGGGTGTTGTGCGGTGCTCTGTAGCTCTTGCTTCTCGTGTTTGACCGGATTGACCTTTGCCCTCACTTCCTCTTGACCACCATTGGTGACCTTCGGAATCCTTGACCTTGCCTCTGCCTGCTCTCTACGGTACCTAGCTCCATCTTCGTTTTAACCTTTAGCCTGCCCTCTGACCCAGCCTTAGGTTATCCCTCTGCAATGATGCCTGTTGGACTGACTTCCTGTGCATGACTCTTGCTTCGTCTGACCTTTCGTGAACCCCAGTTACGCTTACCTACCTGTAGATCCAGCCCTCAGTTAGTATCCTTTGCGCTTGTAAAACCTGGGCGCAACCGTGTCTGGTGAGGCCTGCTTGCCTCCTGGCTAAAGGTGAAGATAACAGCAGAGGTTGAGCGTTATCAACTTACCTGGACCTGCTAACTAGTGAGCCTTACATTACCACTAGGGATGAGCGAATCGATCCGGACGAACCCGGATTCGTTCCGAATTTCATGAAAAATTCGATTCTGAACGAATCTGAATTTCCCCGCGATTCGATTGATCAAAGTTTTCCTTTAAACTCCATTTATTTGAATTACAGGCATTCTAAAATGGTGGAAGCACATGTCCAGACATGTCCCCTGGGATAAGGTATCATGGGAAAGTCACATGCAGCCTATCAGCAGCCAGGAAGCCCGGTGACGTCACCATGCTATATAAACAGGCGGCCATCTTCGTTGTGCGCATTTCAGCGTTCTATTGCGGCCAGAGCACAGCTGGTTACAGACAGGGACAGAGAGTTAGAAATAGGTAGGGAGAGTCAGAGAGGCAGACAGAGAGGTAGACAGAGCAAGGGAAAGATAGTGAAAGATAGGGAAAAAACGGAACGATGCAGGCAGGGACAGCATTGAAGTGACAGGGAAATTTTTTTTTTATTTTCATTAGCCAGATCAGTTTTCAATTCAATTTCAGTTCTTTGTGCTGTAAATCTGCCTTGCCACTGTGCATCCCATCTATGCAGTGGCTTATTTAATCCTATCTGTTACACACAAGCATTTCTAAAAACTGGATTAGTTTTAATTTAGTTTTGATCACTTTTAAATTGGTGTGCTTTGTGCTGTAAATCTGCCTTGCCACTGTGCATCCCATCTATGCAGTGGCTTATTTAACCCTATCTGTTACACACAAGCATTTCTAAAAACTGGATTAGTTTTAATTTAGTTTTAATATTTTTTGGTCTGCTTTAAATACACCAGCCCACATGGGCATCCCAAACCTGCACGTAGCACCCTATCTGTTATACTAAATAAGTTTGTTCATCCTCAGCTTAATCAAACTATTGCATTTTGAATTGGTTTTTGTCCTGCTGCGAAAACACTAGGCCGCAAGGTATCCCAAACCTACACGTAGCACCCTATCTGTTATACTAAATACGTTTGTTCATCCTCAGCTCAATCAAACTATTGCATTTTGAATTGGTTTTTGTCCTGCTTTAAATACACCAGCCCACATGGGCATCCCAAACCTGCACATTGCACCCTATCTGTTATACTAAATATGTTTGTTCATCCTCAGCTTTATCAAACTATTGCATTTTGAATTGGTTTTTGTCCTGCTGCCAAAACACTAGGCCGCAGGGTATCCCAAACCTGCACTTAGTAGCCTATCTGTTATACTAAATACGCTTGTTGATCCTCAGCTTAATCAAACTATTGCATTTTGAATTGGTTTTGGCCTGCTGCCAAAACACTAGGCCGCAGGGTATCCCAAACCTGCACTTAGCAGCCTATCTGTTATACTAAATACGCTTGTTGATCCTCAACTTAATCAAACTATTGCATTTTGAATTGGTTTTGGCCTGCTGCCAAAACACTAGGCCGCAGGGTATCCCAAACCTGCACTTAGCAGCCTATCTGTTATACTAAATACGCTTGTTGATCCTCAGCTTAATCAAACTATTGCATTTTGAATTGGTTTTTGTCTTGCTGCCAAAACACTAGGCCACAGGGTATCCCAAACCTGCACTTAGCAGTCTATCTGTTATACTAAATAAACTTGTTGATCCTCAGCTTAATCAAACTATTGCATTTTGATTTGGTTTTTGTCCTGCTGCCAAAACACTAGGCCGCAGGGTATCCCAAACTTGCACTTAGCAGCCTATGTGTTATACTAAATACGCTTGTTGATCCTCAGCTTAATCAAACTATTGCATTTTGAATTGGTTTTTGTCCTGCTGCCAAAACACTAGGCCGCAGGGTATCCCAAACCTGCACTTAGCAGCCTATCTGTTATACTAAATACGCTTTTTGATCCTCAGCTTAATCAAACTATTGCATTTTGAATTGGTTTTTGTCCTGCTGCCAAAACACTAGGCCCCAGGGTATCCCAAACCTTCCCTTAGCAGCCTATCTGTTATACTAAATATGCTTGTTGATCCTCAGCTTAATCAAACTATTGCATTTTGAATTGGTTTTTGTCCTGCTGCCAAAACACTAGGCCGCAGGGTATCCCAAACCTGCACTTAGCAGCCTATCTGTTATACTAAATACGCTTGTTGATCCTCAGCTTAATCAAACTATTGCATTTTTAATTGGTTTTTGTCCTGCTGCCAAAACACTAGGCTGCAGGGTATCCCAAACCTGCACTTAGCAGCCTATCTGTTATATTAAATACGCTTGTTGATCCTCAGCTTAATCAAACTATTGCATTTTGATTTGGTTTTTGTCCTGCTGCCAAAACACTAGGCCGCAGGGTATCCCAAACTTGCACTTAGCAGCCTATGTGTTATACTAAATACGCTTGTTGATCCTCAGCTTAATCAAACTATTGCATTTTGAATTGGTTTTTGTCCTGCTGCCAAAACACTAGGCCGCAGGGTATCCCAAACCTGCACTTAGCAGCCTATCTGTTATACTAAATACGCTTTTTGATCCTCAGCTTAATCAAACTATTGCATTTTGAATTGGTTTTTGTCCTGCTGCCAAAACACTAGGCCCCAGGGTATCCCAAACCTTCACTTAGCAGCCTATCTGTTATACTAAATATGCTTGTTGATCCTCAGCTTAATCAAACTATTGCATTTTGAATTGGTTTTTGTCCTGCTGCCAAAACACTAGGCCGCAGGGTATCCCAAACCTGCACTTAGCAGCCTATCTGTTATACTAAATACGCTTGTTGATCCTCAGCTTAATCAAACTATTGCATTTTTAATTGGTTTTTGTCCTGCTGCCAAAACACTAGGCTGCAGGGTATCCCAAACCTGCACTTAGCAGCCTATCTGTTATATTAAATACGCTTGTTGATCCTCAGCTTAATCAAACTATTGCATTTTGAATTGGTTTTTGTCCTGCTGCCAAAACACCAGGCCGCAGGGTATCCCATATTGCCAATTTTCATAGTTTCTGGTGCAGAGAAGCAGTTACTCACTTTATTTAGCTTCTGCTTTTCAAAGTAAACTTTTTAACGTACCTTTTGCACATTTCAAATACATAAAAATGTCAGGCAGACAAGTGCCAGGATGTTCAAAGAGGAGTGGCAGAGGCCAAGATTCAGCAGGCAGAGGTCGCAGCAGACTAGGGGCGAGTGGCAGCAGGAGTCACGTTGAGAGACCTGATCTGCCAGTATGTGCTAGCGGTCGTGTCTCCACCAGTAACGCATCTGCCGTGGTAGATTGGTTGATGTGGAGAGTGTCGTGGGTGTTGCGAGCGTACCAGCTCCTGCGCCAGACACTGTTGAGGAAACCGAGAACATCAGTGACGTGCAGCCACAACTCGGTGATGATAATGATGAAGAAGCCGATCGCACTTGGGAGCCGGGTGCAGAAGGGGCTTCATTGTCGTCATCAGGAGAAGAGGGGCGCAGGTTGCCCTGGAGTCAGCAGCTGAGGCAGCAAGGTGTTAGCAGCATGGTTGGCAGTCAGCATGGGGGCACAATTGTAAACCTTGGAGCCAAACGGGGCCGGGGTAGAGCACCTGCTGCACGGCAGGCTACCTTATCAGGAGGTAGTGGAGCAGGGGTTTCTGGAGTTGGCGACAGTAGCAGTGAATCAGTGCGGCCTGTTGGTGGGAAAAGTAGCTACTCGGCAGTGTGGCAGTTTTTCCTGAAGCATCCACAGGAGGGTAACATGGCCACATGCAAGATATGTAGGCAAAAGGTGAAGTGTGGCCAGGACCCAAATGTTGGCACCACGGCCCTGCGTCAACATATGATGCATCACCATAAAGCGGCCTGGGAGAACCGAGGCTCCGAAGAGGTGGTCCAGCCTGCTTCCTCACCAAGTGGCACACCTCTCCCAATTTTTGCCAGCCAAGGCTCCAGCACCTCAGCCGAAGGCAGCTGTGCATCATACCCATCCTCTGTCGCTCCTGATGCTCCTGCTCCTCCAAGTCATGCATCCCGCCAGCAATCCATCAGCTAAGCCATGTCCAAGAGACAGCAGTATGCGCCAACTCATCCTATGGCGCAGAAGCTGAATGTGCTCCTGTCCAAGTTGCTGGTGCTGCAGTCGCTCCCTTTTCAGGTGGTGGACTCTGCATTTTTCAGAGAACTGATGGCTTGTGCCGAGCCGAGGTGGAGAGTCCCAAGCTGTCATTTTTTTGCCAAGAAGGCAGTACCAGCGCTGCACACTTTTGTTGAACAGAAGGTGAGCCAGTCCTTGAGCCTGTCGGTGTGTAGCAAAGTGCATGGCAGCGCCGACGTCTGGAGCTGTAACTACGGTCAGGGACAGTACATGTCGTTTACGGCCCACTTGGTGAATGTGGTCCCTTTGCAGCAGCAGCAGCAACTTGGACAGGTCACGCCGCTTTGGCCTCCGTGCTCCCTGGCCGTTGTGCCTGTGACACCGTGCGACTTGGCCTCCTCATCCTCCACCATCTCCTCACCCTCCACTGTAGGGTCAAGTCTCAGTGCCTCTCCAGTCTACCATGTGTGCAGGGCATGGAGGTGTCACGCTGTGCTTCACATGGTTTGTCTTGGCGAACGGAGTCACACAGGGGAGGAACTGCTTAAATGTATTCATCAAGAAATCCAAACATGGCTTACTCCATGAAAACTGAAAATGGGAACCATGGTTATCGACAATGGGAAGAACATTTTGTCTGCGCTGCGCCAAGGAAGCCTGCCCCATGCGCCCTGCATGGCTCACGTCTTCAATCTGGTTGTCAAGCGGTTTCTGAAGTGTTCCCCCGATCTGCAAGACATCCTAACAACTTCAAGGAAACTTTGCATGCACTTCAGCCACTCATACACTGCCAAACACACCCTTCTTGAGCTACAGCGTCAGAACGGTAGCCCCCAACATAAGCCTCGATTCAGAGAGACACAAAAAAACTTCCGTTTTCGTGCCGATCTGTTTTTTTTGTGAAATGTTTCCGTTCTCGTATGAGCGTTCGAGCGATTCAATGCATGCATTGAAAACCTTCTATAAAGTTTCCGTCCGTTCGTACGGCAGATTAGGAATTACGAGGATGTCATTTTCCATCCAGACTTTTCCGTTTCATTTTCACATGTTACAACGTAGGCTTTCATTTTTGCCCTTTTCCCATCATATGCTCCAACGAATCCTTTGCGTTTCCCGTTCGATTCTGTTTCCCTTTTTCAATAAATATTCGTCCAGACGGAAATCCTTACCATCTTGCGCCTGCGCACTACAAACTTAACTCATTAAAGTGCTCACCTACATATTTGCCACCCTCACTTCTACTACAATGTTTAGCTAAATCACTTAGCACTCTCCTCCATCTTCCCTTTTTGACCCTTAAAGCTCACCCAAACCACTTAGCACTCTCCTCCATCTTCCCTTTTTGACCCTTAAAGCTCACCCAAACCACTTCTCGGTTAGGTTCTTCTTCCATTTTAGCCCCCTAAAACTTACCTAAATCACTTCTCGGTCATGTGAATATTCATCTTTAAATATTTCTGGGCCCATTAGTTTTGTGTTAATGTATTTTGTAAATGAAATGACAATGTAACCTTTTTTTTTTTATACCATCATAAAGTATAACATTTAAAAAAATGTTGAAAATGTAAAATTTTTACTACTATAAAAAACAAAATACATAGCAATGGCAGGCCACTGAACATTATTCTTCATCTCAACGGGTTGCGCAGCTCCTGCATCTCGCCCACCAACCCTGACACTCAGTTGTGCCACTCTGGCATGTGTGGTCCCTGTTTAAAAAAGTAAATTAAAATTTTGGTATAACCTTGTTGGGGTCATACTGCAGTGCCGCCCCCCCCCCCCCCCGTATGGTCCAAACACCTAAATCTGGACTTCAAAAGCCAGAGGGCCCTCGCCACCACGGCCCGGGTTTTGCATAGTGCCCGATTAGAGAACCCCTGGCCCGCATTCTGCAGGCAAAGAACGGGCATCAGGAGCAAGGGCGAGTGGCACATCTTGCGGTTCCTGCAACCAAATATAAAATAATTACACAAAGCAAAGGTAACCAACTAAAACAATAACTCCTACAACAAATTAAGATTCAAGTTCAACAATCCTAATATAATTCACAAAGGACATAAGTCTAAAAAAAATAGCAATTATATGGATGTGTGGGAAAATAAATGTTTACATGCTAAGGACTAATTTAGGTCAGCATTAAAATGCATCTATAAGGCATACATGAAATGTATTGATTCAGGTATGCATTGCTATACAATTTATTGCCTCGGCCATGCTGATACATGCAATGCCTTGGTGCTAAAGGCGCGCAGACTCCTCCACATAGCCACAAAACATGTTCAACAATAGCAATCCGAGACCTCAAAGGTCTCGTAAGTGGATCGGAAATGAAACGGATTTATAGGGTAGAGATCCGTCGGAAATCAGCTCTCTGAATCAGACAGAAACCATCCCAACAACGGAAGTTATCTTAACGAACGGAAATTTTCAGATTTTGTTTGGAAATGTTCCGATTTGCTTCCGTTCATCGAAAGAGCATATACACATTTTCCCGAATGTTCGTGCGAGTAGAAAATGGACGAAAAAAAGCCAAAAAAAAGAACACCCACCAAAACTTTCACAGACAGCTATGGAAGTCCGGACGAATGTGTCTCTGAATCGAGGCTATAGTCTGATTTGCGATTTTTCCACCCGTTGGAATTCCACCCTTCACATGTTGGACCGATTATATGAACAGAGAAAAGCCATCACGGATTTCCTGATGATCCAAGCAGATAGGGGGACTCCCCTGTGTAACTTCAATGTCAACCAGTGGCAGCTCATACGTGACACCTGCCGTTTGCTCAGGCCCTTTGAGGAAGCCACTTTATTTGTCAGTCGGCAGGATTACGGGATGAATGACGTGATTCCACTGCTTCATGTACTACAGCACATGTTGGAAACCATGGCTGGTCAGGGCACTGGAGACATGGCATCTACATCTTACGGCCACATGAACCCCGTTGGAGCTGAACTGGAGGAGGAGGAGGAGTGGCCCAGTGAAGCACAGTTTAGGCTTGGCAAAATGGCTGGTTTATCTAGTCAGCGGACAGGAGAGGAGGAGCAGGAGCAGCCAGAGGAGCTAGAGGGTTGTGAGGAAAGCGAGACTGAGGACCCGGACACACTGTGGCAGTATGCAGTGGAGATGGAGACAGGTAGTCCCTCCGAGTCACTTGCGCAAATGGAAGGAAGCATGCTCATGTGCTTGCGTAGTGACCCCAGAATTGTTTCCATTTGTTGCCGGGATGACTTCTGGCTGTCCACTTTATTGGACCCTCACTTCCGGCACAAAATGGCATTTTTTAAACTTGCCGAGAGGGAGGACAAACTGAACTACTACAAAGACATTCTACGTAGTCAGTTGGCCGATGCCTATCTGCGCCATGGTCCATACTCTCGCAGGTCTGACTCAGGGGGACCTCGGTGGGACCTCTGCGCTCACCTTCCACTGCCATGCCTGCTGGGGGGGTTGGCAGGAGCAGCAGCAGCAGCTCCATCAGCAGCAGCCTCAGTCTTCAGTCGCTAATGAGTAGCTTTCTACACCCGCATAGTGAGGCTACTCATGAGCAGCAGGAAGACCTGGAGCAGGACCTCAACCAGCAGGTCATGTCATACCTTAACATGACCATGCCAACACACCTTGAGTATCCGCTGGACTACTGGGCAGCCAAACTTGGCTTGTGGCCGCAACTAGCAGAGTTTGCCCTGGAAAAGCTGTCCTGCCCGGCAAGTAGCGTGCCATCTGAGCGGGTGTTTAGTGTGGCGGGGGCCATAGTTACGGTGAGGAGAACTCGTCTGTCGACTAAAAATGTGGAGAGACTCACCTTTGTGAAAATGAATCAGGGATGGATCAGCCAGGATTTCCACCCACCAATGGCTGATGCATGCGACTAGATTCAGCATGGTGCCACATTTTAGACTTTCCAAATGGTAAAAAACATATTTATGTCTTTAGGCCAATTTTTTGGCTCCTGCTGATGCCAACTTCAGGGTGTGCCTTTCAGCCAATTTTTGGCCTCCTGCTGATGCCAACTTCAGGGTGTGCCTTTCAGCCAATTTTTGGCCTCCTGCTGCTGCCAACTCCAGGGTGTGCCTTCCAGCTAATGTTTGTGCTCATGCTGCTGCCAACTTCAGGGTGCCTTCCAGCCAATTGCTGGGTTCCTGCTGCTGCTGCCAACTCCAGGGCGTGTCAGTCAATTTTTGGGCTCCTGCTGCTGCTGTAAACTCCAGTGTCTCTTTCAAGCAATGTTTGGACTCCTGCAGCTGCTGCTGCTGCTGCTTGCAACTACGGGGTGCGATTCATCCAATTTTTGGGCTCCTGCAGCCAACTCCAGTGTCTCTTTAAAGCAATGTTTGGGCTCCTGCTGCTGCTTGCAACTCCAGTGTGTGATTCATCCAATTTTTGGGCTCCTTCAGCCAACTCCAGTCTATCTTTCAAGCAATGTGTGTGCTCCTGCTACTGCTGCTTGCAACTCCAGAGTGTGATTCATCCAATTTTTGGGCTCCTGCAGCCAACTCCAGTGTCTCTTTCAAGCTATGTTTGGGCTCCTGCTGCTGCTGCTTGCAACTCCAGGATGTGATTCATCCAATTTTTGGGCTCCTGCAGCCAAATCCAGTGTCTCTTTAAAGCAATGTTGGGCTCCTGCTGCTGCTGCTTGCAACTCCAGGGTGTGATTCATCCAATTTTTGGGCTCCTGCTGCCAAATCCAGGTCTCTTTCAAGCAATGGTTGGGCTCCTGCTCCTGGTGCTGCTGCTGCTTGCAACTCCAGTGTGTCTTTAGTCCAAATTTTGGGCTCCTGCAGCCAACTCCAGTGTCTCTTTAAAGCAATGTTTGGGCTCCTGCTGCTGCTGCTTGCATCTCCAGGGTGTGATTCATCCAATTTTTGGGATCCTGCAGCCAACTCCAGTGTCTCTGTCAAGCAATGTTTGGGATCCTGCTGCTGCTGCCTGCAACTCCAGGGTGTGATTCAGTCAATTTTTGGGCTCCTGCAGCAAACTCCAGTGTCTCTTTAAAGCAATGTTTGTGCTCCTGCTCCTGCTGCTTGCAACTCCAGGGTGTGATTCATCCAATTTTTGGGCTCCTGCTGCCAACTCCAGTGTCTCTTTCACCAATGTTTGGGCTATTGCTCCTGCTGCTTGCAACTCCAGGGTGTGATTCATCCAATTTTTGGGCTCCTGCAGCCAAATCCAGTGTCTCTTTCAAGCTATGTTTGGGCTCCTGCTGCTGCTGCTTGCAACTCCAGGGTGTGATTTATCCAATTTTTGGGCTCCTGCTGACAAATCGAGTGTCTCTTTCAAGCTATGTTTGGGCTCCTGCTCCTGCTGCTGCTGCTGCTTGCAACTCCAGTGTGTCTTTAGTCCAATTTTTGGGCTCCTGCAGCCAACTCCAGTGTCTCTTTCAAGCAATGTTTGTGCTCCTGCTGCTGCTGCTTTCAAATCCAGGGTGTGATTCATCCAATTTTCGGGCTCCTGCAGCCAACTCCAGTGTCTCTTTAAAGCAATGTCTGTGCTCCTGCTCCTGCTTCTTGCAACTCCAGGGTGTGATTCATCCAATTTTTGGGCTCCTGCAGCCAACTCCAGTGTCTCTTTCAAGCTCTGTTTGGGCTCCTGCTGCTGCTGCTTGCAACTCCAGGATGTGATTCATCCAATTTTTGGGCTCCTGCAGCCAACTCCAGTGTCTCTTTAAAGCAATGTTGGGCTCCTGCTGCTGCTGCTTGCAACTCCAGGGTGTGATTCATCCAATTTTTGGGCTCCTGCTGCCATATCCAGTGACTCTTTCAAGTTATGTTTGGGCTCCTGCTCCTGCTGCTGCTGCTGCTTACAACTCCAGTGTGTCTTTAGTCCAATTTTTGGGCTCCTGCAGCTAACTCCAGTGTCTCTTTAAAGCAATGTTTGGGCTCCTACTGCTGCTGCTTGCAACTCCAGGGTGTGATTCATCCAATTTTTGGGTTCCTGCAGCCAACTCCAGTGTCTCTGTCAAGCAATGTTTGGGATCCTGCTGCTGCTGCTTGCAACTCCAGGGTGTGATTCATCCAATTTTTGGGCTCCTGCAGCCAACTCCAGTGTCTCTTTCAACCAATGTTTGGGCTATTGCTCCTGCTGCTTGCAACTCCAGGGTGTGATTCATCCAATTTTTGGGCTCCTGCAGCCAAATCCAGTGTCTCTTTCAAGCTATGTTTATGCTCCTGCTCCTGCTGCTGCTGCTGCTGCTTGCAACTCCAGTGTGTCTTTAGTCCAATTTTTGGGCTCCTGCAGCCAACTCCAGTGTCTCTTTAAAGCAATGTTTGTGCTCCTGCTGCTGCTGCTTTCAAATCCAGGGTGTGATTCATCCAATTTTTGGGCTCCTGCAGCCAACTCCAATGTCTCTATAAAGCAATGTCTGTGCTCCTGCTCCTGCTTCTTGCAACTCCAGGGTGTGATTCATCCAATTTTTGGGCTCCTGCTGCCAACTGCAGTGTCTCTTTCAACCAATGTTTGGGCTCCTGCTGCTGCTGCTGCTTGCAGCTCCAGGGTGTGATTCATCCAATTTTGGGCTCCTGCAGCCAACTCCAGTGTCTCTTTAAAGCAATGTTTGTGCTCCTGCTCCTGCTGCTTGCAACTCCAGGGTGTGATTCATCCAATTTTTGGCCTCCTGCAGCCAACTCCAGTGTCTCTTTAAAGCTATGTTTGGGCTCCTGCTGCTGCTGCTGCTGCTGCTTGCAACTCCAGGGTGTGATTCATCCAATTTTTGGGCTCCTACAGCCAACTCCAGTGTCTCTTTAAAGCAATGTTTGTGCTCCTGCTGCTGCTGCTTGCAACTCCAGGGTGTGATTCATCCAATTTATGGGCTCCTGCAGCCAACTCCAGTGTCTCTTTAAAGCAATGTTTGTGCTCCTGCTGCTGCTGCTTGCAACTCCAGGGTGTGATTTATCCAATTTTTGGGCTCCTGCTGCCAAATCGAGTGTCTCTTTCAAGCTATGTTTGGGCTCCTGCTCCTGCTGCTGCTGCTGCTGCTGCTGCTGCTTGCAACTCCAGTGTGTCTTTAGTCCAATTTTTGGGCTCCTGCAGCCAACTCCAGTGTCTCTTTAAAGCAATGTTTGTGCTCCTGCTGCTGCTGCTTTCAAATCCAGGGTGTGATTCATCCAATTTTTGGGCTCCTGCAGCCAACTCCAGTGTCTCTTTAAAGCAATGTCTGTGCTCCTGCTCCTGCTTCTTGCAACTCCAGGGTGTGATTCATCCAATTTTTGGGCTCCTGCTGCCAACTGCAGTGTCTCTTTCAACCAATGTTTGGGCTGCTGCTGCTGCTGCTTGCATCTCCAGGGTGTGATTCATCCAATTTTTGGGCTCCTGCAGCCAACTCCAGTGTCTCTTTAAAGCAATGTCTGTGCTCCTGCTCCTGCTTCTTGCAACTCCAGGGTGTGATTCATCCAATTTTTGGGCTCCTGCTGCCAACTGCAGTGTCTCTTTCAACCAATGTTTGGGCTGCTGCTGCTGCTGCTTTCAAATCCAGGGTGTGATTCATCCAATTTTTGGGCTCCTGCAGCCAACCCCAGTGTCTCTTTAAAGCTATGTTTGGGCTCCTGCTGCTGCTGCTGCTTGCAACTCCAGGGTGTGATTCATCCAATTTTTGGGCTCCTACAGCCAACTCCAGTGTCTCTTTAAAGCAATGTTTGTGCTCCTGCTGCTGCTGCTTGCAACTCCAGGGTGTGATTCATCCAATTTATGGGCTCCTGCAGCAAACTCCAGTGTCTCTTTAAAGCAATGTTTGTGCTCCTGCTCCTGCTGCTTGCAACTCCAGGGTGTGATTCATCCAATTTTTGGGCTCCTGCTGCCAACTCCAGTGTCTCTTTCAACCAATGTTTGGGCTATTGCTCCTGCTGCTTGCAACTCCAGGGTGTGATTCATCCAATTTTTGGGCTCCTGCAGCCAAATCCAGTGTCTCTTTCAAGCTATGTTTGGGCTCCTGCTGCTGCTGCTTGCAACTCCAGGGTGTGATTTATCCAATTTTTGGGCTCCTGCTGCCAAATCGAGTGTCTCTTTCAAGCTATGTTTGGGCTCCTGCTCCTGCTGCTGCTGCTGCTTGCAACTCCAGTGTGTCTTTAGTCCAATTTTTGGGCTCCTGCAGCCAACTCCAGTGTCTCTTTCAAGCAATGTTTGGGCTCCTGCTGCTGCTGCTTTCAAATCCAGGGTGTGATTCATCCAATTTTCGGGCTCCTGCAGCCAACTCCAGTGTCTCTTTAAAGCAATGTCTGTGCTCCTGCTCCTGCTTCTTGCAACTCCAGGGTGTGATTCATCCAATTTTTGGGCTCCTGCTGCCAACTGCAGTGTCTCTTTCAACCAATGTTTGGGCTGCTGCTGCTGCTTGCAAATCCAGGGTGTGATTCATCCAATTTTTGGGCTCCTGCAGCCAACTCCAGTGTCTCTTTAAAGCAATGTTTGGGCTCCTGCTGCTGCTTGCAACTCCAGGGTGTGATTCATCCAATTTTTGGCCTCCTGCAGCCAACTCCAGTGTCTCTTTAAAGCTATGTTTGGGCTCCTACTGCTGCTGCTGCTTGCAACTCCAGGGTGTGATTCATCTAATTTTTGGGCTCCTGCAGCCAACTCCAGTGTCTCTTTAAAGCAATGTTAGTGCTCCTGCTCCTGCTGCTTGCAACTCCAGGGTGGGATTCATCCAATTTTTGGCCTCCTGCAGCAAACTCCAGTGTCTGCTTAAAGTAATGTTTGGGTTCATGCTGCTGCTGCTTGCAACTCCAGGGTGTGATTCATCCAATTGTTGGGCTCCTGCAGCCAGCTCCAGTGTCTCTTTCAAGCTATTTTGGGCTCCTGCTGCTGCTGCTTGCAACTCCAGGGTGTGATTCATCCAATTTTTGGGCTCCTGCAGCCAAACCCAGTGTCTCTTTAAAGCAATGTTTGGGCTCCTGCTGCTGCTTCTTGCAACTCCAGGGTGTGATTCATCCAATTTTTGGGCTCCTGCTGCCAACTCCAGTGTCTCTTTAAAGCAATGTTTGGGCTCCTGCTGCTGCTTGCAACGTCAGGGTGTGATTCATCCAATTTTTGGGCTCCTGCAGCCAACTCCAGTGTCTCTGTCAAGCAATGTTTGGGCTCCTGCTGCTGCTGCTTGCAACTCCAGGGCGTGATTCAACCAATTTTTGGGCTCCTGCAGCAAACTCCAGTGTCTCTTTAAAGCAATGTTTGTGCTCCTGCTCCTGCTGCTTGCAACTCCAGGGTGTGATTCATCCAATTTTTGGGCTCCTGCAGCCAACTCCAATGTCTCTTTAAAGCAATGTCTGTGCTCCTGCTCCTGCTTCTTGCAACTCCAGGGTGTGATTCATCCAATTTTTGGGCTTCTGCTGCCAACTCCAGTGTCTCTTTCAAGCTATGTTTGGGCTCCTGCTGCTGCTGCTTGCAACTCCAGGGTGTGATTTATCAAATTTTTTGGCTCCTGCTGCCAAATCGAGTGTCTCTTTCAAGCTATGTTTGGGCTCCTACTCCTGCTGCTGCTGCTTGCAACTCCAGTGTGTCTTTAGTCCAATTTTGGGCTCCTGCAGCCAACTCCAGTGTCTCTTTAAAGCAATGTTTGTGCTCCTGCTGCTGCTGCTTGCAACTCCAGGGTGTGATTCATCCAATTTATGGGCTCCTGCAGCAAACTCCAGTGTCTCTTTAAAGCAATATTTGTTTTCCTGCTCCTGCTTCTTGCAACTCCAGGGTGTGATTCATCCAATTTTTGGGCTCCTGCAGCCAACTGCAGTGTCTCTTTCAACCAATGTTTGGGCTGCTGCTGCTGCTTGCAACTCCAAGATGTGATTCATCCAATATTTGGGCTCCTGCAGCCAAATCCAGTGTCTCCTTAAAGCAATGTTTGGGCTCCTGCTGCTGCTGCTTGCAACTCCAGGGTGTGATTCATCCAATTTTTGGGCTCCTGCTGCCAAATCCAGTGTCTCTTTCAACCAATGTTTGGGCTCCTGCTGCTGCTTCTTGCAACTCCAGTGTGTCTTTAGTCCAATTTTTGGGCTCTTGCAGCCAACTCCAGTGTCTCTTTAAAGCAATGTTTGTGCTCCTGCTGCTGCTGCTGCTTGCAACCCCAGTGCGTGATTCATCCAATTTTTGGCCTCCTGCAGCCAACTCCAGTGTCTCTTTAAAGCAATGTTTGTGCTCCTGCCCCTGCTGCTTGCAACTCCGGGGTGTGATTCATCCAATTTTTGGGCTCCTGCAGCCAACTCCAGTGTCTCTTTCAAGCTATGTTTGGGCTCCTGCTGCTGCTTGCAACTCCAGGGTGTGATTCATCCAATTTTGGGCTCCTGCAGCCAGCTCCAGTGACTCTTTCAAGCTATGTTTGGGCTCCTGCTGCTGCTGCTTGCAACTCCAGGGTGTGATTCATCCAATTTTTGGGCACCTGCTGCCAACTCCAGTGTCTCTTTCAAGCTATGTTTGGGCTCCTGCTGCTGTTTGCAACTCCAGGGTGTGATTTGGGCTCCTGCAGCCAACTCCAGTGTCTCTTTCAAGCTATGTATTGGCTCCTGCTGCTGCTGCTTTCAACTCCAGGGTGTGATTCATCCAATTTTTGGGCTCCTGCAGCCAACTCCAGTGTCTCTTTCAAGCAATGTTTGGGCTCCTGCTGCTGCTTGCAACTCCAGGGTGTGATCCATCCAATTTTTGGGCTCCTGCAGCCAGCTCCAGTGTCTCTTTCAAGCTATGTTTGGGCTCCTGCTGCTGCTGCTTGCAACTCCAGGGTGTGATTCATCCAATTTTTGGGCTCCTGCTGCCAAATCCAGTGTCTCTTTCAAGCAATGTTTGGGCTCCTGCTGCTGCCAGCCCCAGGGTGTGTTTTTCAAGCACTATAGGGGCCCCTCATAGTGATGCCACTTCAGCTCTCTTCAATTGTGCCGCTCTGTGATACTATTACCGATGCCTCTGATCTGCATGTGATAATTATTTACAGTATTATTTCACTAACCCAGCACGCATCCTATGCGTGTTACAGCAAGGCAGAATGGTTTACAACCCTATTGAGGCTCTAGGAGGCTCAGAAATAGCAATTTTTAATAGCGATTCGTCGCAAATAAATTGGGGTCGAAACGATTTTTGACGGAAAATTCGACGAATCAGTCGAATCGAATTTTATAAAAGTTCGCTCATCTCTAATTAGTCAGATTAGTTGTGGGTTCTTCCAATGCAGTAATTTCTCATTCTAGATATTATTGCCACTCCATTAGTTCTGGTTTTCCCTTGGGTAAAATCACACAATCCCCTTATTAATTGGAATTAACTTAATGGGTCCATACTATGTTGATCATTGCATACACACTGTGCTGAGAATTACCAATGTTTTACTTGATAGATTACCCCTGCAGTATTCTGATTGGGTGGATTTTTTCTCTGAGAAATCCGCTGAATCACTACCTCCACACTGGGCCTACAATTGTTCCATAGAGTTACCTCAGGGTTCCATGCCCCATAGTGGTAAGATTTTTAACTTGATCTGGCCTGAGGAGTTAGCGATGAGAGAATACATTGCTGATATCATTTGAAGAAGGAGTTCATTCGTCCATCTACCGTGACTGCAGGTGCGGGTTTCTTCTATGTCGAGAAAAAAGATGGGGGTGTACATCCTTGCATTGATTGTCAAGGTTGGAATAAAATTACTGTCAAGAACAGATACTCTTTGCTTTTTATTGGAGACTTCTTTAACCCTTTTTTAAGTCCTTGGAGCTCAAATCTTCATGAAATTGGATCTTGGGTGGGCACTATGAGTACCCGGTGATGCCCTTTGGACTATGTAATTCTCCTGTGGTCTTTCAAGACTTTTTAATTATGTATATAATTTTAGGTCAATTTGTGGTAATTTACTTAGATGACATTCTAATAGTCTCTTGGTCAGTATCTGAACATTGATAAAGTTTCTGCAGTTTTAGAATGGGACCAACCCAGACGCTTGAAAGCCCTACAGAGCTTCCTTGAAAAACATCCATTGTCATTGAGCTAAAGTCCAGGGAAATTTACAAGAAGTTATTAAGAATAGGGATGGGCGAACGCCCTCTCCCTGCAGCACCAGCTCAGTTACCAGCAGTACTATGGCCACATACCTGTCTCTTATTTGCTGCTTTCTGCATTGTTAGACCCTGGCAGTTAAAGCAGCCCAAAATGAACAAATAAATAAAGAAATTAACAGGAAAATGCCCCTTAAGTGCCCTTAATCGGTGGATAATCCACTAACGATTGGTATTAAAGAGCAGTGACACACAAGTGCCCTGAACTATTGGTATTACAGAGCGTAACACACAAGGGCCCTGAACAATTGGTATTAAATTGTAGTGACCCCCAAGTGGTCTGAACAATTGGTAATATATTGTAGTGACACACAAGTGCCCTGAATAAGTGGTGTTAAACTGTGGTGACCCCCTAGTGGCCTGAACAATTTGTATTAAAGAGCAATGACACACAAGTGACCTGAATAATTGGTATTTAACTGTAGTGGACCCACTAGTGGCATGAACAACTTGTATTAAACTGTAGTGAAAAAGTGCCCTGAACCAGTGGATACTAAACATTTACATGTTTCTTTTTTTCAAAATGACCTTAAGTGCCCTGAACTAGTGGATACCCCACTAACTGGCACACCAGTGGTTAGAGCAAGTACTAGGAAAGAGTACTTACACCCAAGTACTTGGAGCAAATGGTATTAAAGAGTAAAGTCCACTAACAAATGGTATTAAAGAGTACTGACACCCAAGTGGTTTGAGTCAGTGAGTACTGACATCCAGGTGGTTGTCAGTACAAGAGTATTGACATCCAGGTGGTTTGATCCGATGCACACTACACAAAAATATATTGTTTTTTCAAGAGGGCCTTTAGTGCCCTGGCTCAGTGGATAGTCCACTAACGATTGGTATTAAAGAGTACTGTCACCCAAGTGGCTGGAGCCAGTGGTATTAAAGAGTAATGACACACCAATGGTTGGAGCAAGTGCTATTAAAGAGTACTGACACTCAAGTGGTTGGAGACAGTGCTATTAAACCGGACCTTCACCCTGAGTCTATCTTCTATGTTTTCCCCAACCTGTACATACAGATTGTCCACATTAAAAATCACCCTACCAATATCTACTGCATTTTCTGAGCTTTTAAACATCCAAGATGGAGGCACATGGAGTCTCAGGCTGCCTGCAAACAGGAAGTGTCTTCTGGCTATGTCACTTTGCATTCTGGGATTGCTGTAGTTTTCCTGACCCCAGCTCTGCTCTGTCTGTGCAAAGCATGGCTATAACCCACCCCCTGCACCCCCTCTCCTTTTCTCTGTATGTGTTGCTTCTGAGGCAAGATGGCGGCACCTGTATCCAAGTCGCAGCCCGGTTGAGGGAAGAATAAAAAGTCAGCAACTAAAAACCTAACATCTATTAATTTTAGATGCTGAAGAATAGTTTATAAGGGTTTGGACATTTCATGAATTGATGCTGAGGGCCTGGTTTAAAGATTACTGACACCTAAGTAGTTTGAACAAGTAGTATTAACCCCTCTAGTGCCAGATACGTGATCTTACATATCTGCCTCTCCTACTATTAAGCGCCAGCTGTGTGAGATTCACGTAGCTGACTTCCCGCCGAGTCTCTTCTTCACGAGGGGGGGTCCAATCACCCCCAGGCTTTTCTGTGGTGAGGAGAGGGCCGAAATAGGCCCTCTCCAGCACTTCTGTCGTTGCCCGCCATTTTTCCTGCCTTTTGTAGGCAGGGCGGATGACATCATCCATGATATCATCTATGACGTTATCCATGACGTCATCCCACACCTGCCCAAATATGCTCAGTAGCACAGGGTGATTGGTGAGGAGGGGGTGGGAGGGGCTGTGATCCCTTGGCCCCCCTGAATCGATCACCAAACAGCTCTCATCAGAGTTCCATGGGACAGGATCAGCAGGAGAAAGCAGAGGACCCACTCCATCACCTAGTGTTGCCCCCCTACCACTCACCTAACCCCTCCACCGCTGCCATTTTCCTCTTCCACTCCCCTAACCTCTCCACCCCCTGCCACCATCCTCTACCACTTATCTAACCTCTCCAATCCTGCCAATGTCCTTTACCACTCACTTAACCCCTCCACTCCTGCTGCTGTCCTATACTACTCACCTTTCCCTTCCACCCACTGCCGCTGTCCTCCACCACTCACCTAACCTCTCCACCCCTTGCTGCTGTCCTCCACCATTTTCCTAACCTTTCCACTCCCTGCCCTCTACTACTCGCCTAACCCATCCACCCCTTGCCACTATCCTCTACTGGTCACCTAACTGCTCTACCCCCTGCTGTTGCCCTCTACCACTCGCCTTGCCTCTCCATCACCTGCTGCTTTCCTCTACTGCTCACCTAACCTCTCCACCCCCTGCCAGTCTTCTACCACTCACCTGACCCCTCCAACTTTGCCAATGTCCTCTACCACTCACTGAACCCCTCGACCCCTGCCGTTTTCCTCTACTACCCCTCGAACCTTGCCCCTGCCCTATACCACTTGTCTAACCTCTCCACTCCCTGCCGTTGTCCTCTACCGCTCACCTAACCCATCCACTTTCTGCCACTTTCCTCCACTGCTCACTGAACCACCCCACCCCCTCCACACCCTGCTGCTG
Source organism: Gastrophryne carolinensis (assembly GCA_027917425.1). NCBI lineage: Eukaryota > Metazoa > Chordata > Amphibia > Anura > Microhylidae > Gastrophryne > Gastrophryne carolinensis. Next base: position 130,002,796 of record CM051242.1, read on the forward strand.
GTCTCCACCATTTGCCTAAACTCTCCACCCCTACCACTGCCCCCTATCAGTCACCTAGCCCCTCCACCCCCTGCCATTGTCCTCTACTGCTCACCTAACCTCTCCACCCCCCGTTGCTGTCCTCCACCACTCACCTAACCTCTCCACACCCTGCTGCTGTCCTCTACCACTCACCTACCTTCTCAAACCTTGAAAGTAGCCTCTACCACTCACTTAACCCCTCCACCCCTGCTGCTGCCCTCTACTATTCACCTAATTGCCCCACCCCTTGCCCCTGTCCTCCACTATTTAGCTCTACCAACCCTGCTGATATCCTCTAACATTCACCTCTGCCGCTGTCCTCTACCTATCACCTAACCTCTCCCCCCCTGCCCTATACCACTTGCCTAACCACTCCAATCCCTGCCGTTGTCCTCTACTGCTCACCTAACCATTCCAACCCCTGCACTTGGCCTCTACCACTCACCTAACCCATCCACTTTCTGTCACTGTCCTCCACTGCTCACCAAACCACTCCACCCCCTAGCGTTGCCCCCTACCACTCACCTAGCCCCTCTACCCCCTACCACTGTCCTCTACTGCTCACCTAGCCCCTCCACCCCCTGCCACTGACCTCTACCATTTATCCAACCTCTCCACACCCTGTCACTGTCCTCTACCATTTACCTAACCGCTTCATCCCCTGCCACTGTCCTCCACTACTCGTTTAACCTATGTATCCCCTGCCATTGCCCCCTACCACTCACTTAGTCCCTCCACCCCCTGCCGTTGTCCTCTAAATCTAACCTCTGCACCCCATGCCGCTGATCTCTACCCCTCACCTAACCTCTCCAAACCTTCCATTGTCCTCTTCCAATAACTTAACCCCTCCCCCCCCTGCTGCTGTTCTCTACTACTAACCTAACTTGGCCTCTACCACTCACCTAACCCATCCACTTTCTGCCACTGTCCTCCACTGCTCATCGAACCACTCCACCCCCTAGCATTGCCCGCTACCACTCACCTAGCCCCTCTACCCCCTACCACTGTCCTCTACTGCTTACCTAGCCCCTCCACCCCCCTGCCACTGACTCCTACCATTTATCTAACCTCTCCACACCCTGATGCTGTCCTCTACCATTTACCTAACCGCTCCATCCCCTGCCGATGTCCTCCACTACTTGTTTAACCTCTGTACCCCCTGGCATTGCCCCCTAACACTCACTTAGTCCCTCCACCCCCTGCCTCCTCTACACCTAACCTCTCCACCCCATGCCGCTGAAATCTACCCCTCACCTAACCTAACCTCTCCAAACCTTCCATTGTCCTCTTCCAATACCTTAACCCCTCCACCCCTGCTGCTCTTCTCTAATACTAACCTAACCCCTTCCCCCCTGCTCCTGTCCTCTACCATTTAGCTCTACCAACCCCGCCAATGTCCTCTAAGAGTCAGAGAGGGCAGAAACTGGAGGACCAGATGTGCGCAGCAAGTACAAGCAGGCTGCAGAGAAGGGAGGCTGAAAAGGATACGGAGGTGGCGGTGAGTACTAAGGTAATGCAGTGCAGAGAGAGAGAGTTAAAGAGGGACAATTAGCAGGATTCTTATTATCCTGGTGATTGTTCCTCTCCAGCAGGGTAATTCTTACCTTGCTAGTAATCTGATGGCGCATGCGCATGCTCTCCTCTAATCAGTTCTTAGTGCTCCATTCAGAGTGGCTTAGTAAAGCTGAATAGAGCAGCTGGCTATACATACCCATGCATACCCATGCCAGCCATTCAGAAATGAAATCAGCCAGAAGAAAGCCAGAGATGGCAGCACAGACTGCACGCGTGCCATGGGAACCTTAGTGAGGTGAGCATACTAGGCAAAGGGCAAAGGGCAGAGGGCCCTGGAGTCTTTAAGCCCCCCGGGGACCAGGACCCCTTCCTCGCCCAGAGGTCTTGGTCTTTAGGAACCTAAAATGTACCTAGTTACTTATCTTTTCATTTTTGATGCTCTATCTACAAGAGGACTATTAAATGGCATAGTGTGCAGCCATTTCCAGGTCTTCTTAGAGTTGGGCCGTGGCATGGGCATGACCAGGGATCTGACTTAATTGCTAAAAAATTCCCCCTCCCTCTTGGCAAAATCCTGGGTGCGCCACTTGGTAAGTATGATCATAACTGTCCTATAACTCTGCTAAAACCAATCTAAATGTCCCCCAAACATAAACACATTGAACTGCACTAAAATCTACAAAAAAATAAATTTTTTCCCGTGCCTGTCTGCACTTCTCCCGCTGCTACCTGGAGCCTCTCATACAATTAATGCCAAAGCTAGCAATACATAAGAGTGGCTACAGTACTAACTCTAAACTTGGTCTGGGCCAGGGTAAATACAGGCTTGCTCAGTTACTTAGACATGGCATGACTGATGGCCGCTGAGCTAGTGTGGTAACATAGGCTCCCAGCTTCTCCCCTCCCTTCGCTGACAGATGAGGATAATGTTGCAGAGTGTGAGTGCTGGGTACAGAGGAGTCAGGAACTGGCTTTACTGGAACATGAGTGCAGTAAGAAAAGATCACCTTACATGGTGGATAACGTTATAGAGATCACCTCAATGTACAGGAAACACAACATGCAGTAGTAAATGTACAACAGAGACTACACATGGATATATGTAACAGAGCCATGTACTGTAAAGTAAACTGCATTAACCTATCAATACACATACAGATCACATACAGAGACAAGCTGTAAACTGTTGCACAGTATCTCCTACAGATAAGGCTGTATTACACACGTCGATCAGTGGTGCGGTGTTTCATTTCAGCCACCACTGCTTGTTCTCTCTTTGGGGGTTTTCCCCTGTGTCCAAGCCCCTCGTTTGCACCCCCCGCACCCCCTGCCCCCGAAGCACATGCGCCCTGCCCTCCAGAGCTGTCTCTTTTTAGACCAGATTTGAGTGATGGGCCCCCAGAATGATTTCCTCTGGTGGGTCCAAGATTTTCCAAGCCAACCCTGCCCACGGCATCACCTGCTACACCGGGCATGCGCAGCCAAGGGTTTTAGTTCAACTTACTGTAAATTCACATAGTGTCCACATCTGCTGTAAGTATGTACCATGCAGCTACCACTCTAATATTTTCTGATATTGATCCTTAAAAACAATTATCCTAAACCTTATTCAGACATTTGACATATTTAAAGGTTACAATCAAGTTCATCTTTACCCATCCACCCTTTACATTTTTGTAGCCTGCTCTATTTGGTGGTCTCATCAATTCAGGTGTGGTCTCACCTAGATAGGCATCTTTTTTTATAACTAAATATAACTATGTATTGAGCATCCAAGTATCACTTTATTGTATATTTCAATCACGATAAATAACCATCTTATATTTTTGCATAGTTTAATAAATTGCAATTTTTTCTGCAATGGATTCTGCCACAAAGCTCATTATGGGGAGGCCTGCCACTCAGCATGTTATGGCGGGATTCTGCCACTTAGCTTGTTATGGGGGGTTTCCGCCTCACAGCATGTTATTGGGCTTTCCGCCTCAGAGCCTGTTATGAGGGATTTTGTTACAATGTTGCTTGTTTGCAGCTTTAAAGCTATTGTTTTATTATACATTTTTTTTGTTTAATCTTTTTTTAGATTTTTATTAAAAACATATAATATATATATATATATATATATATATATATATATATATATATATATTTCTTTTAATTTTTTTCTGGGACCACACCACTATCCCTTCTTTAGGGTTTGTAGAGGGAAAGAACCTGAGTTATTATTTATGGCCATGTGTTGTTTGTGTAATGCTTGGGTATTGTTATGCTTCACTTGCATGGCACCCAGCCTGCAGTCAGGCATCACCTGTCTTTGGTAGAGTGGTGCCAAATCATGGAGGCAAACTGGCGGGCCAACAGCACCTCTTTTCTGCAATTTTAAGTTGTGCAACCGACCGCAAGTTTGCTCCATGAAGACATGGCTGCAGTGGTTGTGGAGCAGCGGAGCCAGCACCAGCAGATGGAGACACTGGTTGGGGCTTTGGTGGAGGCCAACCAGGTTGCTCTTCAAAGTCACATCAAGCTGCAAGCAACCAAAGCCGGGCTACATCCCCCTAACCAGCCATGCTTGAGTTTGGGTTGTTGGGGTCCCAAAGCTTTAGTTATGCTGGACAGGCACATTTTTAATGATCAATTTTCTGTTGACCTGCATCCACAGATGTTCCATAACCCAACAACTTGTGACAATTAGCATGTAATTAGAGAATAAATACCAAAAAACAGAAGTTTGGATGTTATTTAATTATACCAAGAGACATTAAGGGGTATAATAAATCAGAAATGACATAAGTGGAGAAAAAAATGAAAAAAGGGAGGAGTCTACCAAATGTTGGCGAATGGTTTGGCCTGCACGGCTCTAGCTGCCAGCATACAGATGGCCAGGAATCTCTGGAGCAGAAGCAGGGGTTGTCTCCACCAAATATGCTGCCACCCTCTCACTCAAAGCAAAGTTAAGCAGGCTGATGAAAGCCATGATAATTTGGATGTCCTTCTCTAGCTTGTATTGAAGGGTGTGGTCCAGTGAAATCTGGCCTTCAACAGCCCGAAGGCAGGCTCAACTTCTGCACTTGTGCGGTGGTGGGCACCATTATAAACCTTCTGGCCAGGTGTCTTAAAATGGCCATAAGGAGCCAGGACAGACTAGACCAAATAGCAAGTATCACAAAAGAGTAGGACCAAACAAGCAAAAAATAAGACAGGATGCTGGGACTAAGCGTTTGCAATTGCAACAGGGAGAAGGGGGCATTTAAAGAGGGACATGAGCACAGTCGAAGTGATGGAGGGCAGGGAGAGCAATTGGGTAAACTTGGACTTATTACAAAAAGAGGGCACATAACAAAAGATAAACCCATTGCAAAGGTAACATAAACAGGCAGATCCACTCCATCAATAAATAGACTTACCCACAAGCCAACCGGCATCAGCTCACCACTCTCAAAACAGGTGTTTAAACCGGAACTCATTAAGATAAATGCATCATGGGACGAACCAGGGAAGCCAGCCAAAACACTGAAAAAGCAAATATCCAGACCCAAGACACATTGGACGTTAAGAGAGTGGCTCATCTTGTGGTTGCTGAAAAGAAGCCACAACAGCAAAAATAAAGTAAAACAAGGGCTAAATGGGACACAGTTGAAGCTGCTTGGTGGGGCAGCTAGACTAGCTTAAAGAGAGGGGAGTGGGCTGCAAGGGGGAGCTATGTGGACCTAAACAGGCTGAGACATAGGAAATGTGTTTGGGGGGAGGGGACGATAAGCTAGCCTCAAAAGAGGTGAGTGGGCAAGAATGAGGAGCAATGTGGACCTAGACATACCGAAACATATACTCCTGAGCAGCTGGGGGCACCAGGGCCACATGTGTACGCCCATGACACTATGTATATTCACAATGGGGAAAAATCCCGACCTCACTGTGTTCCATGCTGCCATTCTGTCAGGCAAAGAGATGTATTTCTCCTGCAGGACAATCAATTTGGTGATACGTCCAGCTGCATGCCCTTTTCTTTTGGCAGAGGCCAACCATGGCTGCAACTCTGAGCAAAGTTTCTCAAGAGAAAGGTGGTTCAGTCGGGTCAAACCAAACACCTGCTGATCGGTCATCGATATCCAGGCGACTTAACGGTTAACGGTCCCTGCCTCTGCAGACCCTTGTACTCTTCACAGAACTCCTCAAGGGGCTCCATCGTAGGTTCAGAGGATGTAGGCTGTATTTTCACAAGCAACAAAAGACAGTTTTCCCGCTAGCAAAAAGATGGCGTAAGTTTGAACCAGAAACGTTTGGCTTTTATAGGTTCAAAAACCCATAAATCAGGGCTCTGAATCTCGCGCAAGCCGTATTTATTCAGTGGGTTTGTTGTACCATACCATAATTTCAACTTGGCCAAAAAAACAAGGCTTTTAGTCATCCAACACAGAAAGTAGACCAAATACAGTTGTACATTAATACGCTGGTGGGAATGCGTGCGAGAGAGGCTCTAAATCAGGCCAAATGTCTTGATGATACCACCAACAGAGCAAAGTTCAATGGAATGGTTAACTGTAGACACATGGCAGCATGCAGCAGTGCCCCCCCCCCCATTTCTGCTGAACCACTTATGGAAGTAAAAGCCTGTTTAAAGTGGACCAACACCCAGGATTTTGACTATCCTGGGTCTTGGTCCACTTCGGTGGGGCACCCCCGATCGGGGTGCCCCGCTGTGTGAAACCCCCCCGAACCCCCCGAACTCACCTCTGTCCGCGGCGACGGACAAGCCGCGGACAAGCGGCTCCTCCGCCGCCGCCTCCCGCGCGTCCCTGTTGACGTGCGCTCGACTAGAGGGGCGCGAGGGAGGCGCTAAGGTAAGGAGTTTGGGGGGTTTGGGGGGGTTTCACCCCGCGGGACATCCCGATCTCGGGAGGGAGGTGATCGGCCCGGGAATCTTATAGATTCCCGGGCCGATCACCCGTGGGTGTTGGTCCACTTTAAGCAGTATTTCAGCCCAGAGCCTAGCATACATATAGCTTGCCAGGAAGGCATGCACGGTGCTATATGGCACCTGCTCGGGTGAACAGTTTTGGCCTCTGGCTGTCCTTGATTGGCTGCCGAGATGAGGATAGGTAAGTATTAGTAAGTATCATACTGGTATGTGGAGGCAGGTATTAACATATTACATATTAAGACACTATACACACATATTAAGACACTAAAAATGCAAGGCAATGTATTCATTCCAGGAGGAGCCTACATTTTACTGCATTCATTAAAGCCTCAAACTGCCTACCTGTGCCCTTCTGGTGACAGATTCATTGAGGGTTTTGAAATATATGAGCATGCCTTTGTCCAACCAATTCACAATATTATTTAACAGTCTAGTATATAGCCCCTAAAGGAATAATAACGCCAAAAAGTTATTTGAATGTGTATTGAAAAAAAGTGCTGTGAAAGCTCTAACATCTTTCAGTGGACCTAAGGGTCAAATATTAGTTCTTCTGTTCATGGCCTCAAGAGAGGAAATCCAGCAGTACTGTATATCAAATGATGATAGATTGTTAAAGCCCCCTTCCCAGCAGTTGTAATCATTTTGCTGATAAATGTGCCAAAATTCTCTCAGTAAGGTTCATCTGTTTCAAGATCCTAAATGTTTCAAAGATGAATTACAAAAGTAAGAGTTTCTTAAAAATACAATTAAACAACAATCGTGGCTGTTAATTATTTCAAACAAAATGCTTTTAATTGTTTTTTATTGCTAGAGACGGCAGAAATAGCAAATCTATCTGAATTAAAAGTATAAAGTACAATAATGGTTTGGGTCCCCAGAGACCCTAACTCACCCACTCATATGGCTTGTTAGCCCCAATTGATTAGATACCTTTTGATTGGAGAATTCCATCCAATGGGGGCCTGCAAACAGCTGCTTCATGTGCAGTATTCAGATCTCCCATTGGATGAAGCTTTTTGGGCAAAATAAATGTATCTCCCTTAATAGGGGCTCATGGTTGGTGGGAGGGGCTTGGTTAGGTACCTTTAGTGTCCCTTGTTGACTCCTATAGCCCCCACAATCCTTACCTGAACCTTGATTCCCCAAACAAAATTAGCTGCTGGTCACATAGGCTGGCCAGGACAGGCCATCAGGTGGCTGCATTTTACCCAGGGGATCGAGGTTTAGGTAAGAATTGTGGGAATTACTGGGGTCTTCCCACATCCATTATGATGGTAACAGGTGTGGGACTGCTTTAAGAAAAAGAACACAACAAGTTTTTAATCAAGCTGTAAACATATTTTCAAATGCATTCTTACTTTATTTGCTTGCCCATTGACAAGGGGCTGACCAGAGCCATAAATCCACTCAGTACAGTTCAGAAGGCAAAGAATAGTGAAATCACAGCTCACCTTCAATGATTGATTATTCCCCAGAGCCAACACGATGGGAGCCTGGAATGGTTGCTGCAAAGCCAATGAAGCACGTAATAGGAAAGGAAATGATCCATCCACTCGTAATTCCGTGTTGCTGCATGGTCAAATGCAACTACTAAAACTACTACTGAATCTAAAAAGGGCATAGTGTATCCTGTGCAAAATTCTGGAAGTCCGACAGCACGTTTCGGGGGGGGGGGGGCAACCACCCGAAACCCATCGCCGAACTAGCAGAACTTTGCACCACGGCATTACGAGTGGAGCCAGATCATCCTTTTCTGTAAATGGCAAAGAATGTAAGAGGGCAGGGCACCCACAGGAGAGAGTGAATGACACAGGCTCCAGGTGCAGGGCTGTATTTTGGGTTCATTCTGCCCTAGGCACTATTTGTGTTTACACCACCCCTCCCATGACTTATAATGCTGAATATACACAATCTGCTGCACAGATTTTCCCCCTCTCCAGGTGCTGTTTAAGCTATTGGGGAAAGGAACAAGGCTTGAGGGAAATCTGCAGTGGGACGTGCTAAGAAGAAAAATCAAGAAGGAGAGTAAAAATGGAAGGAAATCAAGAAGAAAGAAGGAAAGATGAAGGGGGGAAGCAGGAGAGAAAAAAAGAAAGAAAAAAGAAAATACATGAAGCAAGGCAGCAAAGAATGAAGGAAAAGGAGTAAAAGACAAGGAAAGAAAGACAGAAAAGGTAGCTAAGGTACTTATTGTTAGTGCTGCTCCCAGTGTCCTTAGTGACGGGGGTGGCCATCTTGTCGTAGCCCCTCAGCTTCATGAAATTGATCTCAGCTGACTTGGTGCAATAAATTGCAATCAATAGGGACCCGAACTTTGGGGGGCGATTCTGCCTCAAGGGCGGAGCAGAGGGTGCAGCAGAAATTGCAGCTGTTCAACTTGACCTGACCCCGAGATTGCGGTCCCAGCTGGCAGTGCTGGCACCAGGACTAGGAGCTGCCATGGGAGCAGCAGCCATCTTACTGTGGCCCCAGCCTACTGGCCCAAGATTGCGGGGCTCAAGTAAGATGTTTAGTAGCTTTCTGCTGCTGCATCCTTTAAGTGAAGCTGGTTGATGAGCTGATCAGCAGCCCATCAACCAACTTTTTCGTGTTCATGCTGAATGCCTATCTTAAACACAGAATTCTGGCTGAAGACCATGTTTGGGTTTGGAAACCCGAGGTTGCAAAGTTCAGTACAAACCCGAACTTTGAGGTTCAGGTTCTCTCATCACTAGACATTATGTTAGAGATCATTCAAAATATTGTGTTAATATATCTCTTTAAATAATCAATAACAATTTAACAGATTAGCTAAATTGTATCAGCTAACCTAAACCATATATTTAAGTAGTAGAATCTTTAAACAAAGTGTGAAAAAAACGCAGTCAGCGTTAAATGGCAAGCACACTTAAAAAAATGGATATGTCTTCTTGAAAATATAGCAAATGCAGATATAGTTTATATTTCTACAAAACTGCTCTTTGATGTATATCTCTAGTCTAGGGGGTTATTCGTGAAGGTCTAGCCCCAAGTAGTGCTTGTAGCGGCAGGCAGCGTCTGGTGAACGCTGGGCGCTGTACACAAAATATGAAGGTGATTCTGGTGAGCGACTCTAACAGCTCCATGTAGCGTACGATTCATCATTACAGGTGGCTCAGCGTATAGCGCCGGCACTCTAGCTTCCAGAGCGCCAGGTATTACCTGTCGCTACCTGTTGCTCTCTAATACATTTCAATAGACGTTCTCTTTAATTTTTTTTTTTTTTCTCTCAAATAATTGCATCACCTCTCCTGGCCTGGAAAAAGTAATTTTTGATTTATTTATGCAGAATAGTATTTACAGGTCTGGCACTAAAGTGTTAATGTCACAATGTTACAACAATGTAATTCCATGTGTTTTTGCTTTGTTACTGTTGGATATGTGTTCAAAAGATATGTGTTCAAAAGACTTTAATCACACAGCGTATGGTGTGAGTCACTGAGAGTTGGTCGCACTTAGCTTGCGCTACCTCTCGCTCCCTGCAGCGCTGTACTGATGTTATATCGCCCAACATACATCACATTCATCAATGCATGCCAGGTTACTAGAGAGACCGAGACTCTCGGCTACAGCACCCGATACCCGCAAATGAGCGCCTATTAGCGCTCTATGCACCGCTATACAGAAGCTCATCTGCCAATATCTGCCGCTACTAATGAATACGTTTTTTTCACGTTTTTTTAGAAGTTTTTAGAAGTTTTTTTTAGAGAAGAAGAAAATTCAGGGTGGGCTTGTGGGTAATATGATTAAAGTTGCCAAATGCCCCAAATTGCATCAGGGAAAAATACCAAATCTGGGGTACATTTTTCTGTACAAAAATATCAGAGGTTCTCTTAGCCAAAAAATGCATTTTTGAATTTGGAAAAAAAATCTCCCATCATCTCTAGATATTTCCTTCTGTATGTACAACTGTACATAAAGCTAGAGCTCTCCTTACGAACAAATAAGAATAATCCCAAATAACCTATTTTCAGCTTGAAAAGAACTGAAATGTCACCCTATTTAACCACCAAAGGTTTCTTCTCTTTGTTGATACAATCCTTAATGATAAAATGTAACAGTTACTGATTCATTTGTGTGCTTGGTTTTATATGGCTTTATATGCAGGAATGCTTCTACTCTTTAAACATTATTCTGTTAAAGGGCCCTTTAGGTTTAAATAAGGATCATTTGAAGGAGTTAAAGGGGGTCTCTAATATTGATTGTGAAGTTTAGTATTGTTAAATGTGGTTTCTTCTTTTTTCCATGTTTAAATGCATTAGTTGACTAATGGTGACATCTTCCATTATCTACAGATCGATTACTGGTGTTAAAAACCTACATTTTTTAACAAAAGAACAGAGCTGGTCAAATAGGACCCAACTTTTTCCAATATTTTGTTTTTTTGTGGACCTAACCGAATATGGTAAATTCTGGTCAAATTTACTTTCAATCCAAATCTGAAGACCAATACTACTCATGTCAAGCTTATGGTTGCCTTCTACTAAAGAGCAGGTGCAACTCACATAATGCTAATCCATGTCTCAAACTTTGGTTTTAAATGTGAATGATATTGCTGTCAAAACAGTACCAGCATCCAGTTTTGTCCGACTTCTATAATTAAAATCCTGGTTTCAAAGAATTTTCCTGTATTTTTACATGCAGTAGCTAAGTTGTTACAAGAACCCGTCATCAGGCAATCTCCCACATGCATGATGATCAAACAGATGGCATATTACTTGCTTAAGGAAGATGTTAATTTTTGGCCAAGTAATTGCTTAAAATGTAATATACATATCTTAAGGAAACACTTGCAAAAGTATTTATATTTAGGGTGCAGTCAAAGTCCTCCTTTGCACCTACTTGCCACCTGAAACACGGAAACCCTCTCTATTTGTTGCAACATTATATTTCTTAGCTTTGTCATGCAAAATCCCTAACCCCTGAATAAAACTTTAGTGTGTTCGTGTTTTGGGACATTCCCACCTTAATTTAAGTCTTTCTGGGTTTCAAACTGCTACCAAAAAACACATTTGTGAGTTTGTAATTGCCTTTCACACTGGTGTGGCTATAAAGCTTTGTACTCTTGTGGCATTTGTCTAGTAGTTGTTGTGTATGGTGGGTTGTTCTGGCAGATATATGGGACGCACAATTTCAGATACAGCACTTTGGGCTTAGGCGTCAAAGAGGGCCCCCTCCAAAGCACAAACCTGCCAGCATTGGCCAAAACTCTGCTGTACCAAAAAAAACACATGGAAAAAAACAAAGGGACATTATATGCAATTATGTGGGTGAACACTTGATTATACTGTAATTACAAGCAATAACAATATTTGTCTAACTCAATTTATTAAATGTGATGTCTGTCTACATTTAGCAAATCTACTCTTAATGTTTTTTAGCACCTGAGCACAACCATTTTTAAATTAGGAGTTTCAGCCTGGGAGCTTTGACCAGGTAAGTACAGTGCAATTACGGCGGCAAATTTCATTTAATGAGGTAGTGATTCATTTACGCCCAGGGAGACTGGCTGCAATATTTCTAATTGTACAGACTTTTTCAGTGGAGTTGAAGTGAGAGACCTCAGGAGAGCTGGGTTCCGAATGAATAGCTATAACAAAAAGGGTGTGGTGCTGAAATCCCAGGCGTCAGTTGTGATTGTGAAAGAAATAAATAGAATAGAGATAAGTGAACCGGTTCGCTGTCGCGGATTGGTACAGGACACAGCATTGGAATTTTGTGGAGACTGGCTATAGATTAGAGGTAAGTATGGGGGATTTTTTTTCTCTGTGTTTTTTTCTCCTTCTTACATTTAATTATTTGAGAACTGGGAACCAGCTTTCGCAAATCTCTCAGGCTTCTGACAACTTGACTTCCTACTACATGTGATGTCACACATCACATGTGATCAGGGCAGGACAGCCCCGGAGGATAAGAACATCACTCCATGCTGGAACAGGGATGGGTTAAGCTTTTTTTCCTTCAGTTTTGAGAATGTTTGTTAAAAATTTGGCTCTGACGAACCTGAATTTCTTGGGGAAATAAATCACCCAAACTGAACATTTACAAATGTAATTCATCACTAAAACAGAAAGGTGTCACATCTGACATTGCCACTGGTGTAGTGGCAAGCATGTGCTGCCTTTGCTGTGCCTGCAATAGCTTCTCATTTTCCCATTTATGGAAATCTATGTTGAAATAAGAAAGGTTCCAGGGGGGGGAGGGGGGGTCTGAGGTTGAATGGGGCCCAGAATGTTCTAATGTAATGGCAGCCCTAGCTGTACCAAAAAGTGTGCTTTGCAGCAGGCCCTAATATTTATCTGACAAAAATTATGGTAAATTACTCTAGTTGACTCTTTCAGTATGCTTCCCTGCATATTATCTTTATACAGCCCAATGGGATTGTATCTAGAGATGAAGCAACTGAATTTTTAAAGCAATACAAAAAAGAAAGAAAAATAGAAATGCATAAGGAGAAATGTTTTAGTCAGTTTTATCTATGTAATGCAATTTAAATAAATTAATTATTTGTTTCTCCTGCACAGCTGCAGAAATAGCAAAGGGTATTCCTCTGGAGAAATGGTTGGGAAGAGATAAAGTACAAACAAAGCAAAGCATATAATAAATATCTTACCCTGGCACTGGAATCCTTGTTTTCCAATTCCCCTGTGAGAAAAGAAAAGAGCAAGAGGGATTCATTAACTTAATATGGAATGCTAGGAAAGCTATACAATAAGCAGTCATCTAAGTTCCAGAGGCTCAGCAGCATATTAGAACCAGCATATTAGTACTTACATCACTGAGTGTGAAATAAACGCAAGCATAATAAAATAATGTATGAAATATACATGGCATAAAACATTCATGTTTATATATTATGCAAATATTGAATGCAATAGTAAGTCAACCCATAGAAGGATATGTATATTACCTATGAACGAAAACTACTTTACTATAGCATATGCAGGGAGACATCATGGCAATCTCCTCCTGGGGCAGCTAATAATAAAACAGGACTCACAAAAATGTGAGTCACCCCTCTCCACAACCAGCCCAGAAGTAGCATTACAACACCATAACTGTAAAACCTCCAAGCTGCTAGGGATGTAATATTGCCTCTTAACAAGGCACTGGTCCAACCTCATCTGGAGTATGCCATTCAGTTCCAGGCTTAGTGAAAGGATGTCCTAATTTAGGAAAGGGTGTGGAGGAGAGCCGCCAAACTGAGTGACTAAATAATCTTAGTTATAATGAAGGATTATGGGAATTAAATGTATTTAGTCTTGAGAGGAGACGTCAAGGGGTGTGGGGCATGCAACTGTCCACCTAGGAGCTCTGCCTCTCAACCCAATTGCTGATCACGCACCGTCAACGCTGCTTGGACCCTGCACACAAAATTTAGGGACATTTAGGCATTGAGCATTGCTGCTTGAGGAGCCCTCCATGCCCTGGAGGATGTATCCTTCTGCTTTACTTGGTAATATTGGAGCACAACTTTGTTACTTATAACGTCACTGGAGTGGCATGGAGAGGATTCACCAGAAAATCCCATCCATCCCATGATGCACATGAGGGTTAATTCAGCACCATGCAAAAGTGCTTGAGAAAAGCTCGCCTCTACTCGCATGCAGAAAATTTTCAGACCTCTTACTAACAAAAGTAGTTAACAAAGAAAATAGACTAGACAGAGCCCTTTATCAATTTAAATTTTTTCTTACCTCATCTTCACTCTGTTCCTCATCAGATACCTTCAAAGGATGCCTGCGGCGGCATCAATGTCAGATACTCCAACAGCACCTAGAAGGAAGGGGAACACAGGTTTCCCCTCCATCTGCCCTGGCACCTAATTTTGAAGCAAGGAGGGAAACTTTGATACCCTAGGAAATGCCCCTCCATAACCACACTAGTGATGTATTTAGTCATCTATTTAGTGGACTATAAAAGCTGCCCACCCTGACAATACTCCTGGCTGGGAGCCAGTAAGGGAGGAGGGGGAGCTATGCCCCCCATTCAAAGGATGACAGTGAGGTGTCTGCATTACATGCTGCCACTGGCATCAAAAGACCCTAACACTGGATCTGGAGAAAGCCTTTGACCCGGTGTAGGTGGAAGAGGATGCCCACCCTTTACATTAGAGCTGTGTGTTTGTGTTTTTTTTTTTAATATGAATGAGCATTATATCCTCAAGTCCTTGGCCGTCATTGCGCTGACCCCCACTATTGTGAGGGGTTGTTCACTCATCGTCCATGGTGGTACGTATGTGCGCCTGGTGGTGGTTGCTAGGTCGCAGGCTGCTGGCATGTGCACACGCTGCCCCTGTTATTTGTTTTTGGCATCAGCGATGCTATACTTCAGTTACCAAAGAAGTCACCCTGTCACACCTTAAACAGTCCAGGATTGGGCTGACCTTCCACCATTTATTTTTATTGTGAATTTTTAACTTTTAAATTTTAAAATTCCGAGCACTGTAAATATATTGCACATGGCCTCAAAATTTAGACAGAAAAATGCTCACCTCGCTGCTTATTGAAAGCGGTTTCCCTACCTCCTTATGGGGCATTCCAAATTGGGATGCCCTGCTCTGCGAAACCCCCAGACCGCTCCTTTGACTCAGAAGTCCGAGGCGCCTAGTCATGCCCCCACCAGGCATTTCTGAATGGTCCATATGGGCACATGCACAGCTAGAGGCAAGGGCAGGGATGCGGCTCACTCGCTTCAGATTTTCCTAACCATACTGGGCTCACTGCGGCAAAAGCACCGCTAATTGGCTGCTCAACCCACTTGGGAATCCAAAAGAGGTGAGTTTTCCAGTAATCCATTGGGATACACATAGTGGGACATCCCAAATCAGGATGCCCTGCCAGAGAGCAACAACACCCAGGAAAATAATTTTCTTAAATGTTGTTTCCCTTTAAATAAGGTGCCCAGTTTATTTAACTATGTAGTGACCTAAGCTCATTACAGACAACCCAATAGCATGTCAGCAATGACTAGGGATGGTATATTTGTGTTTACTACATTGCTGTTGGCATATTCAAATCCTTGCCTATAAATATACTATTGCATCAGCTTCTATCATAATTTCCACAGAGACCACCATGCTGGAGGGATCCCATAAATCTCTTGCAAGAAAATTGGCCCAGTTCACCTGTGCTTGTACAAGAGACGGTAATAGTATAGCCGGTTATGCATCTTTCTCTGCATTAATTTTCTTGCATCCTTATCGTGTGGCATTCTTGCTCGTTGTTCCTTATTATTGTAATGGTTCTGTGACACTAAAGAACAGTTGGAGCTTTGTGTAACTGTGCTGTTCTATATTTAGTTCCCGTGTTCCCTTGTACTATATCCCGGATATTCCCCCAATGAACATATTAATGCATTTCTCATTTACAAAGTAGGTTAATTATTTGCTCAGTAATGAACCTGTATTAACAATTATTAATGTTCTAAATGATATTTCTGTGATATCAGTGGACCTTAACTTGCCAGAGGTTTCTAAATGAGGGGCAAGTTTTTTTTAGTAGCAAGTAGCAAGCTTTTGAATGAATTACAGTTGCCAACTTTCTTTAAATCTAAGTAGCAAAACAGATGCATTAAATGCATTTGGATCTGCGGTTATTGCTTTACTGCATAATGCTGGTAGCTCAGTTAATATAGCATAAAATGAGGTTAACAGAATTTGGTTTGTTCTGTAAATGAACTGGGAAAATGCTATAATGTAGATGCAAATTGTAGCTACCCTAAAGTCATTAGGCCTGATTCAGAGCCTGCCCGTAAATGCTCATTTTCGGGAACTGATCTCAGTTAACGGGAAATTGCGAGCGCTCATATCATTCACAGCCGCGTTTCGAGCAAAGTGTGTTCATGCGTAAGCTTTGTGTACGCATACGGTTTAGCCGAGCATTTATGATATTTGCAACCAAAGTAGCTTGTTTTTGGACGTAACTTGATGTGCATCCCATTGTTCTCTGTGTGCTGTGTCCTTCCATGGCATTCCGCCTTTTTTTGTTGTAACCAGCTTTTTTAATGTGCTTTCCGCTGTCCCCTGCCAATGTACCCATGGTAGTCTGCATGTCCATGCACATTCTTACCTTTTTCTCTACTATTGGCATTTAGGTCATCCCATGATAGTCTGCATGTCCTTGCACATACTTACCTTTGTACTTTGGTTGCCATGTCATCTGTTTCTACCTATTGTTACTCACCTCATACTTCGTCCACCTTCTGCTTTGGTCTTCTGTTTTACACTGCTGTTTGTTTGCTTTCCATCTGCTTTATGTAGATGCATAGAAAACACTCCAAGGTGCAGCATATAACTTTAAAACTATAGTTTTATTAAAATTTCATTTTTTTGTTTTATAAATATATTTACATTTTTACAAAATTTGTATATTTACAAAAATAAATAAACTATATACAACATTTTAGATATTTTTTCCCTGGGAACAACATAGCACTGGCAAAGAGAAAAAATAATACATTACCACTTGTTTGTCAACATGTGTGCCTGTACATGCACGCAGATTTTAACATACTTACCCAAACTGGTTGATGCGTAGACTTAGGGGGTCACCCTCCTCTGTGGTGCCATCCCTTCTTCAGGGTCTGTACATGGAAAGAACCTGAGTTAGTATTTATGGCCATGTGTTGTTTGTACAATGCTTGGGTATTGCTTCATTGTCTTGACACCCACCCGAGTCTCGGGTGGCCCCATCGCCGCATACTCACCCTCTGATGAATCTGTATGGACAGAGAAGCACAACATACCAGTATGTAGTAAACTACCTACTGGAGTGTGCAGGAGATGTGTCCACCACACCCTCCTCTTCAGTGGGCTCCATGGCTGGTGGTGCTGCTGCTTCAGAGGAGGAAGAGATCGTTGGCAGGGTTCAGGGCTGCCGCTTTACACCCACACCTCGTCTTCTTTGCCCCAATGGTCGGACTCCTTGCCTCTGGGTGGGCTTGATCCGCAGCCAGAACTCCCCAGCTACAAAAGAAAAAATTATTTTGTAAAACATGTTACTCAATACCCTGATAGCTCACCTTCTCTGTTGTACACCCACTTACCTGGGAATTTCTGGCTGTAGACGAAGAGACACCCCCCCCACCACTTACATAGGCTGCCACTTCCTCTGCCAATGTCCTCTTTTCATGTGCGTTGGGTTTGATGTCGTACCTTTGGTCCATGAAAGTCTGCAAAGAACAAACAGATGTGCATTGTTAATTTATGTCTTCTGTTTGGGTCTCCTTTAGCTCCACATGCACGCCCCTGCGAATTTCAAGCGCAGACACATTCAGGCCAAAAGACGGCCTAACTCTCCACCCCCACAATAGTAGTGGATTGCATAGAAATTCCAAACATAAATCACTTACACACCCCTGCGTTGCATAAAAACATGCCAGAGTGGCAGAAAAGTACTGTGGGCCTGTAACGTTGAAAGGCCAGGCCTCTGCCATTACTGTGGCGCCACGTATTTTGCAGCCACTCTGTCACCTGTTTGCACCTTGGCAGGAGTTTAATGCGGCACACATGCGTAGACGAATGGCATGAAAGTGTGACTTACCATCATAATGTCTTCCTTCTGCTCACGGGTATACACATGGGTGCCATATTAGAACTTTGTATGTTGTCTGTATGAAGTACCCCTGGCAGACATCAGAAGTGTGCTTGCGTCTATACGCACATGTAGCCTATAGGTTGCTTGCATCTTTGAGTGGCTGTTAAAAAAACCAAATGGTTTCCAATACAATTTCCCACTCAAGTCTACTGACTTAGGAGCTCACTATCCTACACCATAGGCGCCACCACAGTCCCCAGAGCAAGGAACACAGGCATGGCTGAGGAACCAGCAGCACTCAACCCAGGTACCGCAGCCCCAGCCCCAGGACCCGCCGTTTGTTCTACAGGCACTCCACTGCTGATACCCACACTAGCCACTTTGAGTCGGTCACCCGCAGCAGTTTAAGGCATCAGTCAGAAAACCAAGGCTACTGGCACATCCCACCATGGTCCAAATAATAATCAGGGCACCGGTGCACTATGCGGACACCAGGACAGACCCCAGTGTGGGCCCCACTGCTTAGACCACAGTGGAGCTGTCTGCTCTTTCCCTGGCTCACCCTGGGTGCAAGTTGAGTGGCTTATTTAATGATGCCCAGCTGTATGTTCTGCTGGATGGTTTGAAGAAGCAGTTATGGTTGCAGAATGGCTGCTACGTGATGGAGGGGGGACCAGAACCCAAGAATGGTGCCCAGGCCAAGAGAAAGTGGGACAGCATGAAGGTGGTGGTTCGGCAGAAATGCAGCACCAGACGGGCTGAGGGATAAGTGCTGTACAACAAGAGTTCTGCCTGTACAGGAAACATTGACAACTTACTAAAACCATACTTTCCTTTGTTTGAATCTAGCTTTCAAACGGGGCCTTCCCAAAATTCTACAATTTACCCATGCTGATAAGTGGGTGTTGGGGATGCTCCACCCCTTTATAAGCCTCCTGGCCAGGTATCTGGGGCCTTAAGATGGGTGTCATGAGCCAGGGCAGCAATGGATAATCAGAATCACCTATAAGACAAATGAAAATGAAATTTTCATTTGTCAACACAGGCAACACAACATCAAAACAGCCTGGACCAAGTATTACAAAAGAGTAGGGCCAAACAAGGCTCAGACGGGGAGGCCGATTCATTAATAGCGCCAGGTAGCGACAGATGAGCGATTGTAGCGTGATTTTTACAGCGCCAGCCAGTATTCGCTGTGCTTGGCCGGCGTTTGCTTGATGACAGCGACTCAGTCGGTATGCGGTAATGTTGAATACGGGCTTAGGGGTCGCTGTTTCACAGGTTCAGCGTTGTATGTGAGCACCTGACAACGAATGGCCAGAGCGAACGGCTTGCTTCAAATTCATTAAAAAATCACGCTCCGAATTTGCTGGCGCTGTCCATTCCTTGTTTAAACCCCAGTGCGCTGGCGGCGATGGGTGTTAACTAGTTTTTAACCCCTAAACAACCATATTTTTGGATTGTAACATTATACATGTTTTTTGAATCATTTTGTAATATGAATACATTAATATCAGACCTGTAAGATCAATTCTGCACAAATTTTTTTTTTTAATTTTTTTTACTTTAAAAAAAAACCCAACATTGCAGAAGTGGTCTCAGAATTTTTGACATAAAAAAAAAAAAAATTATTACCAATTAATTATGATTAATTAAACATTGCTCCATTGAAATGCATTGGACAATGCCAGGGAGCGACAGGTCATACCTGGCGCTGTGAAGGAATTTGCAGCGGCGCTGTTCGTTCCAGGCGGCTTCATGATGAATCCGGCGCTAGCCGTCGCTCTCGCCGGCGCTAGCCTCATTTAGCTTGATAAATGCGTCATTGTGACCGCCGCCGGGCGTACTTGAGTCGGTAGCCGCCGATAGCTGGCGGTACCTGGCGCTCGTCAGACACTACCTGGCGCTAGCCCGTGATAAATAAGGCCATAAGTATTTGTAACTGCAACAGGGAGAAGGGTACATTCAAAGAGGGTCAGGAGCACAGTCCATGTAATAGAGGGCAGGGAGAGCAATTGGCTTACACAGTAAACCTGGACCAATTACAAAAATGGGCACATAACAAAAGAAAAATAATAAAATTGGAGGCCGGGGTGCCTGGCAGCTGCCCCGCCTTGCCGAGTGCTGACGCCGGCCCTGCCTAACACTATGGGTGGGACTGCTTTGGTTTGCCCTAGCACCTTGCCTGCCACTGCTCTGACTTTGCCTGAAGTGGTGCTGGCTTTGCCTGAGTGTGTGCTGGCATAGGCATGCAGGCATCCTTGGCGATCATCCAGCAGGGCATGGCTTGGTTCAGCTGACCGTTTTTCATGTGTGCATTTTTTTCCAGCCATCCTGGCTTATCTCACAATGGAAACTGCAGTAGTGGAGTGTTGCCTTCTCCACATGTAAGTGCGTGTCTTTAACAACGCACCAAAGTTCCATCGTATGCCAACTTCCAGGATCCGCTACAGGGCATCAGATGATGCAGTGATTAGGTATAGGTTTAGCTAATCAGGGTTGCAAGTGTATAGGCGGTCAGTCCAATCAGGGATAGCAATTCAGGGGCCCAAGTGTCTAGGAAGGCAGAGTGAAAAGAACACCATCATTTTCAGAATAACAGAGGCGAAAGCTAGTGTACACATCGGCACACGGCGCCAATACCACGCAATAAGATCTGTTAAACAAGGATGGCAAAATACCTTAATGCTGAATTAAGGTGTATGAGGGGTGTGGCCTGGTAACAACCAGCTAGGCTTATTTTTAATATGTATATTATGTGTTTGTTTTATTATGTATTTGTTCTACATTTTAGACGATGATGACATCCTGGCCGACATATATGCCAAGAGGATGTTAGCACTTGACATAGTAGCTACACTGGAGAAGGAGACCGACACCACCTACACTTACACACAGATCATCCAGGATTGGTCAGAGCTGAAAAAGCGGAAGAATCCGCGGATGAAGACGTTTTTCAGAAAACTATTCCCAAGTAAGTGACAATTCTTGCCTAAACATTCACTATTACAATCACATTAGGCAGTGTTTCAAAGTATGCTAGTATCTAGCTATTAGCTAGTGTCAGAGTGCCGCCAAAGAGTGCAGCCCACCCGGAGGCGACAAGTAGGGCCAATGCTGGCAAGATCTAATGGACGTGTCAGTGGTGGCGGACAATGTCCTCATACTCCTCTGTAGGTGAGCCCCAAGCTTCAAGACCAACCTGCAGAGGAAGAGGCCCAGATGTCGGGCAGGGAGTCCCAAGTGGCCATGATGAGTCAGGTATCAGCAACACACACAGAAGACACATATGTGTTATAGTGTTGTCTTTGGTGATATTTGATTCTAGATCACCAAGAAGGCCATGTGGGTGAACAGCGAGGGGACACAGAGGTTGGGATGCCCCAGAAAGAAGATGTAGAAGGTGGGTGATGTCCCACTAACAACACCAGCCAATTAACACCTCTAACACATTCAAAAAAAATTGTCTTTGTTTTCTTCCACAGACACAGACCAGGAGGTGTGGCAGGTCCGAGTAAGAAAAGTGTCTTCCCAAACCCCAAATCCCCCACCAGCCTAGTATGTTTTCAGACAAGTGACTATTTACTAACATGCCTTCTTCAACAGGTTTGCAGGAAGCAGAGCTAGACACTAATTGTTTGATTTTTTTCTTTTACAGTCCACAGAGAAGATGCCCAGCAGTGCCTGGAAGAACTCACAACTGCTGTGCATAGGCACATTATGCATAGTTTTTTAAATAATATTTTTATATTTTTTCATATGTTTTTATTTAAAAAGTGATCTTTAACTTAAGCATTTTAAAATACAAAACAAATAAAACAATAAAACAAATACAATCATTACCAATAAATCAAAATTAAGAAATAAATAGCGTTGTGGTGTCATAGTAATGTTGACATTATATCTATGTGGGCATCCCAAATATTCAACTATCAAGGAGAATGAGCTTCACTGGAGAGAAGAAAGTGGTAAAGGTAAGCATTAAGAAGAAGAATGCATGCCAAACATGAAAGTAGTAAAGAAAAGCATTAGGAAGAAGAAAAGAGGAATGCCTGCCAAACATGAAAGTGATAAAGGTAAGCATTAGGAAAATAAAAGAAGAATGCATGCCAAACATGAAAGTAGTAAAGGAAAACATTAGGAAGAAGAAAAGAAGAATGCATGCCAAACATGAAAGTAGTAAAGGAAAGCATTAGGTAGAAGAAAAGAAGAATACATGCCAAACATGAAAGTAGTAAAGGAAAGCATTAGGAAGAAGAAAAGAAGAATGCCTGCCAAACATGGTATGGCATGCTAAGCACTTTGGAGCAGAAGAGACTTGGCATAGCAATAAATAAGTAATGGAATACCAAGTCCAGGGGATGAAGAATAGCAAGCACTAAAAAAGAGAAGCTTGCATATCTGTACACGCCTGTGTTTGCATATACATGCCTGATAAACGTACAAAAAAATTGAATTTACGGGCTAAATTCAGGGAAAAAATAGATCTTTTCAGAAGAGAACTAGTAGGACCTTGTTGAACACTGAAACATTATCTAGCAAGATACGTCCTAAAAATGCTGAAGGACATCGTCCATCGCCCAAGCCTGAAAGCCGTACGCACAACGCTTTTGATGGCTTATGCAACAATGAGGACAAAATGGAAGGCTTCCAATGGAGGCCCTGAATCATGCAAATGCACCAACAAGCAACGTGAAATATAATACACACAAAAACTATTATAGAAGATGCTGAATCAGCATTATTATCTGCATACTCCATCTAATGGAAGATCCCTAGGAAATGCTGCTGATGCCTGAAGTCCCAGACATGCCCACAGACAGTTCAGAAGACACCCAGACTGGCTTTGCCCGGTGGGCACAAATGATTAATTCCTTTTTTGAGGTAAGTGACACAAAATAACCTTGCATTGCTGCAGTAGCAACAGCAAAGAGATATGTGTAATAATGTAATAATAATAATAATATGTATTGTGTTATTGTAGCAGAGAACACTGTTGTAGAATGGCTATAAGCAACTAGCAGCATTGAAAGGCAGAGATAGGATTTAACATAGGGAGTCCACTTCATTAGCGCCCACCACTTAGCAAGAAATGCTAACCAACAATAGCGCCACTGGCCTTTCTGCAGCGTTTTGCAGCGGGCGCTTTCAGCGCCTCTCCTCAGCAGCCCAAGTGGCCCTCAGTGGTGCTAGTAATAAGTTACACTCTAGGTCTATGCCAAAACTGAGCTGGCAAGGTCCTGCAGTGAAACCCTCAAGTCACTGTAATGGAAGAGAAATACATATATACTGTGTTCTGTAAACAGTAGCATTGAGGGTGGGTATTTAGCTTTAGTTTTATTTATTTTTATGTACAATAGCAATTTAAGCTATTGGCTGCGCCAAGGTCAGGAGACTGGCCTTAGTTGAATTCAAGGTTTATAATGTACATTGTCTCAGGTTTTAAATGGCACAGTCACTATGCAGTGAAAAGGTAAAAGTAAACATAGCCAATTTTTATAGATATATTAAATGTTAAAAGTACTCAGCAGGTGAAAAACAAGGAGATTATAGTTGAGAATTTTGTCCTCATGGACCTTGGGGCCCTTTTCTATCCAGGATATCATGCTATACTTGTGCCTACTGTCCAACACCGTAAAACCTAAAGACTGAACCAATGGACTAAAAAAAATTGTTCAGTTTTAGTAAGCCTTACTAAGAGGTAGGGTTTACTCCTTAGATGTCAAAAAGAAGTTTTACTTTTAACCTAAACAAAGCATTGATAATTATTGTCTTTATAGACAATTTGTAGAGACAATTTGTAGAGTAAAACCAAACACTTTTTCCATGAGAGAAGCACAAAAGTACAGCAGACTGGAAATGCAAAACAACTGTCACGGCTCCTTTCCGCTGGCTGCTTTGCTCTGAAGCCTCCCCCCTTGAGAAATCCTTTCTCAACCACTCTTCATGCTGTCAGGAATGTTATAAATACACATTATTAACTGGTTTGTACTTTTGTTTTATCTCTTTTGATTATTGATATGATCAGAAGAACTGTTCTGTCATGTTGACATAATTGTGAACAAGAGGCTCGTCAGCTCTCTAATACAACTGAACGCTGCCAGCAATAATATTTACATTTTGGTTCTGAATTAAAGGAAATGTTTGGCATGCAGTGGATGTTTTTTTTTGTATAATGCAAAAATGATTCAAATATTTCTGGATGATAGTTTACACAGTAAATGTGTGTGTTTAAATGGTTTAATGGCCTTTTAAAGGGTTGGTCCTTGGGGTGTGCAAATGGGACACCTGCACAGGGTGCCGTCATCGTAGAGGCGCTGATGAGGCACCAGACTTGCTGTTCTCTATTGAGTTTTGGATGTATTAAAAATGTATTTTCTCTTTTTTTTCCCACATTCCCTCTGTCTTTCTATCTTTTCCACATTCCCTTCTCTTGTATCTCTTTTCGCCATTCTACCCTTCTTTCCAATTCTTTTCACATTCCCTCCCTCTTTCTCCTTTTTCATATTCTCTCCTGTTCACATTCCCTTCATCATTCTTTTTTTTTTACATTTCCTCCATTTTCTCCCTTTTTTGCATTTTCACTTATCCACATCCCCTTCTTTATTTTCTCTTTTTCACAATTCCTAAGTCTCTGTCCTCTCTCAGATGTCTGCCCTTCTTTCCAATTCTTTTCACATTCCCTCCCTCTTTCTCCTTTTTCATATTCTCTCCATCATTCTCTCCTGTTCACATTCCCTTCATCTTTCTCCCTTTTCCACATTTCCTCTATCTCCCTCTTTTGTTCTACTTTCTCTCCCTTGTTTTCTGTTTTCCATATTTTCTCAATCATCTCCTCTTTTTTTCACATCGCTACTCCCCCTGCTCTTTTTCACATTCTCGTTCCTCTCTTTCTTTTCCACATTCTCATATTCTTTTTCTCTTTTATATCTGGTTCTTGAACATTGGCGAAATGAGTAGGCTTCTGTCCACCTGGGGGAATCATCTCTTTACCACCATTCTTCATATGCAGGTCATGTCGCCATCTATATGTTTAGCACAAATCTTTGCACATTAGCACAGTCAGGTTGCTTTAATAAGGATTGGGAGGTTTATATACCTATTATAAATAGATGTGTATAAGGTCACTGTGTTGTTTTTAACATTTAACTATTTAACATTTGTTCATGAGGTAGAATGTTACATTTATATGTGCTGGCACTTTATGATTTTGGTTCTGGTGTGGCTATGTGATACCCCCCTGTCATGCTTTTAATTGTTTAAAGTGTCAATGTTATCAGTGAACGAAGGAGGTATAATGACTGGATAGTGCAGATTTTGATTGTTTTGTCTGGTGTGTTTGTACCCTTAGGTCTTTTCCACTTTTCCATCATCACTCTGTCTTTTTGCCACATTTTCTCCTTCTACCCTCAATTTCACACTCCCTTTAACCTTTTTTTTTCTATTAAATCTTTTTTTTTCTACTTGCCTAAAAGTGAATGCATGTGCAGGTCAGGAGAAAAAAAAATCACCCCTGCCACAGTAGCCAGTCCACCCCAGCAACCCAATAATTACTACAAAGAGTGCCCACAGACCTCTCCTGGCCCCCACCAGTTGCAAATATGTATATGCAGAGTACAAGTAGATCCTTCTACTTGTTGCCAACCAATAGTACGAGTACCCCTGGTGATACATGAGATCTTATCAAGTGGTATTCAGTCAGGATACACAATGATCTGTACCTCAAACTGATCTACTGCCATCTAAGCTTTATCCAAGCCTAATTTACTACATAAGTACAAAACTGCTCCAAAAGATCATAATATCTAAAGATGTGCATTTCACTGCATCTTTTCTATTAGAGAAAAGCTAACCGATGGTAGATCTCAGTTTCCTGAATTTCAGGAAAAGTTTGGTTCGCCGAAAACGAACCTGGCGGTATTTCACAGCCACCACCCCACAGGTCACGGACAGCCAATGAGAAGCAGAGAGACAATCACATGATTGCAGCTTTAGAGATCATGGTTAAGTGTGCAGGCCCTGTCTCTCTCTTGAAGTTGGGATCGATGGTGCTTCTTTGTTAAATACAGTTTTAAAAAAACAAGGGGGTAGCTCTGTCCTAAGTGTGCATGCACCGTCTCTCTCAACTGGCCAAGGAATTTTTTTTGGGAGGCAGCTGTGATTTAGCTGTGCAGGCCCTGTCTCTCTAAGTTGGGGTCAATGGTGCATCTTTGTTTAATACAGTTAAAATAAAAACAAAGGGGGGGGGGGGCAGCTCTGTTTTAAGTGTGCATGCATCATCTCTCTCTAAGTTGGGGTCCACGGTGCCTCTTTGTTAAATACAGTTTAAAAGACAACATTTTTCACCTGCCAAGGAATATTTTAGGGAATATCTATCTGTTTTACGAAATACTAAGTAAAATGTTTGGGAAAGGATAGGGTAGAGGAAAAGATATCCCTGCAATTCCTACTGCCACTAAGGATAAGGATGTTAGTGACAGTACCAACACTGTGGTCAGCAGCCATGTGTCAAGGTCCAGTAAAAGTAGCACCAGCCATTAGCCCAGGCCCAGCCATAGTAGCGGCAACATCCATTTGCCCAGGCCTGCCACTGCTAGTAGTAGCAGCAGTAGCAATGTACGCGGTAGCATTAGCAGCAGCAGTAAAGTATGTGGTAGCAGAAGCCGCATCAGCAACCAGAGTTGTCCATTTCTTCTAGTGGACATGTTATTACAGACAATGCATCCATTGTTGATTGATTCACTCACTCTCGCTCGTCTCAGGAGGTGAAAGACTCACAATGACGCAATGACTTTGACCCCGATTTCAGTGGATCCTTCATCCACAACAGCTACGCATCACAGTAAATGAAGCCTTTCTCTTTCATCGCCTCTTTACTGCCCCCCCCAGTGGGGTGCCAGCTTTTCTCAACAGCTCGGCTAGTGATAAGCAGAATTTGTTTGACGACAGTCAGCCTTTGGAGTGTGTTGCAGAGGTGGTGGAGGTGAAAGCGGTGTCCAAGACGCAGTTGTGGCAGTTGGGGGAGCAAGTAGACATGGACATACTGGCCATTATGAAGGTGGTTGGGGTGTGGGGAGTCAAGTAGACCATGATGAAACATCAGAACAGGGAAGTGGCGAGGATCAAGAGGAGGAGTACGATGATGAATTTTTGGACAGGACCTGGAAACCGGGCAAAAAGGAAGGAACATAGTCAGAGCAGGAGGGTACTTCTGGCACTGGCAGCAACAATAAACTGACCCAAGGTAGATCATCTTCAAAATGGCAAAGGGCTAAGTCTGCTGGTATGGTCTACTCAGGAGCAGATGACGGCAACAATGTGATGCTGCTTTTGCAGACTCCAGGAAAAAGCCTGCCAGAGGAGGAACAAAGTCTGGTGGTGGTAGTGTTGGAAAGGCTTGCTCTGTAGGGCACTCTGCCATGTGGCAATTCTTTTGTACCTTCACAGAGGAACAATACCTGGCACAGTGCTGGATCTGCAAGCAGAAATTTAGCTGTGGCCAGGGCACAAATCTAGGAACTAGGGCCCTATGAAAGCACTTGGAGCGGCATCACAAGGCTGCCTGGGACAATCAAAATGCCTCACAAAAGCCCCATTAAAACCTTATTGCTCTTGCTGATGCTTCTGCCGCTGATGGTGTGGCTCCTATAACCTGTCATCTGTCTAGTAGCCAGACCAGAGTCGAATAGAATAGAATCCACCAGCTTTAGGCAACTAATGGAATGTGCCCAGCCCAGGTGGCATGTCCCCAGTTGCCATTTTTTATCCAACAAGGCCATCCCCGCCTTGCACAGTTACGTGGAGCAGCACAGTGCCTGCAACAGTAGATACTTGGAGCAGTAGCTACAGCCAAGGGCAATTCATGTGCGTCATGGCCCTTTGGGTCAAACTTGTGTATTACTAAAACCTCTGCATTTGTGCCAAACCGCTTCAGCTTTGGACACAAGGTGCCTATCCTCCTTCTCCTCCTCAACAGACGGGAGACAACAGGGCATAGCTTACCCTCTTCCTCCCCCTCTTCCATTCTTTCATCACTGCAAGGAGAGCAACTGCCACGCTGTTTTACACATGTTGAGCCTGGGCGAGAAAAGCCACATTACCGAGGAGTTGCTCCAGTGCATGCATGAAGTAATCTCCCACTGGCTTTCTAATAAGGGAACAAACATTGTGGCTGCTCTGTGTCTAGGTCGCGTGAAACATGCCCCATGCCTGGCACATGTGATCAATCTGGTCATCAAACACTTCCTGGTTTATGTGGTGGATCCTATGCCTTTAACCCTTTAAATGCCAAGCACGTAGTTTCTACGTGGTTGCTTCTCCTACCGTTAAGTGCCAAGCACGTAGAAACTACGTGCCTGGCATTTCCCCCAAACAGTTAAAAGATAGAAAAAAAAAACACTTACCTCTGGTATCCCTGTGAAGCTTGGGGTCCCCTCTTCCTGGGGGGGCATCCGATCGCCCCCCCGTCGTCCTCCGTCTTCATGGGGGGGCCCGAAACCAGCCGCCCCCCCCCCCGTTTCCAGCGCTGACTCTCCGTTGTAAAAAAAAAAAAAAATAAAACTGTCATTTACTCACCTCCGCGCCCGAGCCTTCTGTCCAGGTCTCCTCTTCACCAGGGAGGGGTCCGATCCCCCCCCCTGGGCTGCGCAGTCTTCAGGTGAGGACCCTCTTCCGGGTCCTCACCTCTTGTAATGGCGGCGATGGCCGCCGCCGCTTAGCTCCGCCCATTGTGGGAGGAGCGGGATGACGTCATCCCGCTCCTCCTATACCCCCTCCGAGCTCCGGCATCTGTCAGATGCCGGTGGTGATCGGAGCAGGGCGGATGTCAGGTGAGGAGGCTCCGATCGGAGCCCCCACGCCTGTCACCCGCCCTGCGCCGATCACCACCGGCATCTGTCAGTGAGATGATCGGCGCGGGACAGCGGCGAGGGACGCTGGATCGGAGGTGAGTACAGTAAAAAAAAAAAAATAAAGATTTTTTTTCTCTGTGTCTGTGTGATTTTTTACTTTTAACCCCTTGTGAACTGGTAAGGGGTCCATGACCCCTATACCAGTTCACAAGGCTGGGGGGATGGCAAGCCACCTGCGCTAGCGGGTGGCTTGCCATTAACCCCTGGCACCCCCATTACCTGCCTCCCCAAAGGCCAGGGGGGGGCAGAAGAGCCCGGGCCCACATAAGCTATGTGGGCTCGTAGGCTGCAGGGTGGGGGGGCCACAAAAGCTGGCCCCCCCACTCTGTGCCTACAAGCCCCCATAGCTGGTCCCGGGCTGGTTACTGTGGGTAAGGGGGACCCCACGTCAATTTTTTTTTTGATTTTTAAGGGTTTTTAACCCTTAAAAATAAAAAAAAAATGGGGTCCGCCCCCCCCCCCCCCCCCCCCCGGGAGGGGGGACCCTATGTCATTTTTTTTTTTGATTAACCCTTTGTGTTCTGTCATCCAGCAGCTATAAAAGGCTTCTAGCAAGTGAGCAGAAGCCAGTGATCGCCGAGGGACAGAGTGCTCCAGGATGGATGGGAGGTAAATATTTTTTTCTCTGCTTGTGTCTGTGTGATTATTTACTTTTAACCCCTTGTGAACTGGTAAGGGGTCCATGACCCCTATACCAGTTCACAAGGCTGGGGGGATGGCAAGTCACCTGCGCTAGCGGGTGACTTGCCATTAACCCCCGGCACCCCCATTACCTGCCTCCCCAAAGGCCAGGGGGGGGCAGAAGAGCCCGGGCCCATGGGCTATGCAGGCTTGTAGCCTGCAGGGCCAGGGGCCACAAAAGCTGGCCCCTGCGCCCTGTTCCTACAAGCCCTGCATAGCTGGTCCCGGGCTGGTTACTTTGGGTAAGGGGGACCCCACGTCAATTTTTTTTTGATTTTTAAGGGTTTTTAACCCTTAAAAATCAAAAAAAAAATGGGGTCCCTATGTCATTTTTTTTCTCGATTTAACCCTTTGTAGTGTGGATGGTAGTTGTATTTTTTTTGTGAATGTTATAAAATACTTGTTTCAGTTAGGGGGGTCTCCTGGGCAGGAACGGGGGGCTACCGATAAATATGTGGTACCGTTCTAATCGGTAGAAATGGGGCTTTCACATGCAATATGCTTTTCCTTAATAAAATACATTTTTTATTTAAAATAAAGGAGTCAATTTTCTAAAAAAAATTTTTATTTATTTATTTATTTTACTTAATAATATTGTAAAAAAAAAAAAAAGATATTTCATGTTAAAGCCTAAACTCTGCTGCAAAAAAATATATATATAATTTTCCTGAAAGTTCCAGCAAAATGGCGCAAAACATGGCGCAAAATGGGGAAAAATGGCCTGTCAACAGAGGGTGACAAAATCTCAAGTAGGCTGGCAATTAAAAGGGTTAATAGTACCTATGCATGTTGGGTATTGTTCTGTTCGGGGGACCTTGCGCTTTCAGACTTAGCTTGTTTTTTCTTGTTTGCATATTTATATATTAGGAAAAGGTGTTTTTTATTCAGCTTTTTTTTTAATTTTTTAGGGAAACCCTGCGCAAACAAAGAATTCTTTGAGGTAATAATTCCAGAAAGATGAGTCCACTAGAACAAGCTGGGTACGCTTAGAAAGCTTAACGTGTGTACTTTCAGGGAATATATGGTTTATGGGGGATATTCCAAATGTAAAGGGTTGTTTTGGTTGAAAAATCGCAAGGTGCGCACTTTGTCTGCAGAGCTGAAATTTTCAAGTAAAATTACCGTTACGCACATGCTTTACTTTGGGGTGTTTGGCAACGTGACGTTTTAAGTGGACAAGGTTGTCTGCCAAAAGCACTGAAAAAATTACTTTTGTAAAGATGAATCAAGTGCAGATAGGTGACGTTTTAATACCCCTGTGTATGATGTCACTGATTAACATGCCACTACTACCACCAATAGAGCCACAGTTGTCAGTCTGCCACCCTCTGCTACTGCTAGGCCAAACACACGCAGGTCTACCCTTTTTCAAGGCTTGCAAAAAGCCATTGCTTCTTCTTCAACTAACATTTAAGGGTACCAATCCTACTGCTATACCCCCCTCCATTACAAATGGGACAATATTCTGAGGGCTTGCCTGCTACTGCCAGGCCTACACAAGTGCAGGTCTACCCCCGCTGATGCCCAAAATGGGTAAATTTTCAAAGGCTTGTAAAAAGCCATCTTTTCACTTTCCAGGAACGCAAAGCCTGTTGCTACTCCCTATTCCTTTATGTGCTTTAAACTATCAAAGACCACCGCAGCCAGCTAGGCTTTCTGGCACCCGGGGCAAAGAATCGAAATGGCGCCCCCCACCTGTAATCAAGCCCCCCTTTGGCACCCCCCTGACCTGATGCACCCCGGGCAAGTGCCCCCCCTGCTCTCCCCAAGCTAAACACTGACTTTAGAGTATTATGAAGGACTTTTACGGCAGCCAGGCATTGTTTTCTATGCGTTTTAGACTAAAGTTCACCCCAAACTAGTTTGGACAATAACAAACTTTTTCGGGAAAGTTTGGCCAACCCGGCGAACTGAACTTTTGAAAGATTCACTCATCTCTATTAGGCATCAAATAACAGCTTATGTCCCTATTGTGGACCCTGCATCATGGGAAGTAGAATGCAGGAGTCGGGGTAAGTTTGATGGCATGCTTCCTACACTCTGCCCTGTCAGTGATGCGCATTCTCCACGATTACACCCCACAAGGACATGGCGGGGAAATGTAATGTACTCAGTGAAAT
Organism: Gastrophryne carolinensis; assembly: GCA_027917425.1. NCBI lineage: Eukaryota > Metazoa > Chordata > Amphibia > Anura > Microhylidae > Gastrophryne > Gastrophryne carolinensis. Next base: position 130,034,513 of record CM051242.1, read on the forward strand.
GCATTCAGATAGAAGGCATAACTTAGCAGTCTGCTCAGTGCCTCTCTGCCTTCCTGGCACCCGGGGCGATGGCACTGGGCTCAGGCCTAAAAACAGCCCTATGTGTCTGTGTTTGAAGGGTACCATTTTGAATTCTTGTGGATTTGTTTCTAATACATGCTTTTTATTGAGCTTGTCGAATAAAGGAACAACAAATCCAATCAATTTGATATTATGGGCCTGATTAAGCAAAACTTTGCAAAACTTGAAGGAATGCGATAATCAGATTGCATAGGGAGAGTGCACACAGAAGTCCGACTCAAATACCAGTGTGCACAAATTAATTCAAAATACAAAAAAAAAGCATAAGCTGCATGCAAATTTTATTTAATACTGGCAATTGTCAGAATATAATAAATGAAACCATGAGGTGCTGTGTGTATTTTAAAATAACCTATTTATTTAATTTATATACATCTAAAAATACATACCCACCTCCCTCTTTCCTAGTTCGGATCAACAGGCACAGGACCTGTTTTCTAAGAGCCATTTTTTGCTCACCATGAATTTTGTATTGAAAAAATAAATGCAGTGATCTGCAGAGTACTTTTTACCTTCACACTTAGCAGGAGTAAAATGCCCCCCCCCCCCCCCAAGAAGATGGTGATTGAGCTAATCAGTCGGCAGAACTCAACAAGCTACCCACAGGCATGTTGAGGAGCCATATTGACGTGATTGGGACCCCTTACTATTTTAGTAGTGTAGCAGTGAAAAAAACACATACACTGTGGAAAGTTTAAATACATTCAAATTCTATATAGTCACCTCAGTTTTTTTGCCACAGATAGAGGATTTTATACATCAGAGACATGGCTTGTGCTGATTCCCCAGTAGTGCAATTTGTCAATGAGATTCTGGGTATGTAAAAACAAGGCACACAACCAGAGGTCTTGGCTTGGGAGCTTTCTTTTCTATGGCTTTAGAATTTTATAGTGATATAGATGGCTGGCGCATTCTATTTGTGGATGTAGCCTGATGGCATTGTCTGCATGAATGGATGGCTCTGGCATCTTTAGAAAAACAGGAGGCTTTGGCCAACAGCTATCTTTGTAGTGGGGGAGTTGCCAATACTCATATTCACTGGCCACAGTGCATGCTGTTAGATCCAGCACGCTGTATGTCAGGCAAGTATATAATCTTTTCTTTTTATGTCTTGACATGTGCTTTTAAAGAATCCTCCATGCTCTTTTTCACCATGACCACCATTACATTCATTACATCTGCATTACATCAATGTTAGGCTGCTTTTTACATTGATGAACAAATTAATTCTTGCTGCATTTATTGATCTCTTTACGAGGGAGAATATAAAAGGCAAGATAATGTGTCATGGGTCTCAGTTTTTGACAAAATGGTTTTAACAGAGCTCCTAAAATTCCCGATAGCAGAACAGTACAAGACAGGTCAAGGTGTTATCCTTTGCTCCACATCACCAGGGGTAGAGCTGTTAAAGAACAGTTGTTTAGAGTATAATACACATTATATAATGTGGTTAACATTATAAACCCAGTCTCTAGGTATCCGCTCTCAATAGATGATGTGTGAGAAAAACACGATTCCACTGTTAGAAGGTAAAATTTGTCCTTGGTAATTTTTTCCCACTTTGTTAAAATGAGCTGGGTTTAGAAATAATAAAGCAATAACCCTAACCCCATAGTTTTTCAATCTCTACATTTAAAGTGGACCAACACCCAATGGTGATCTATAAGATTCCCGGGCCGATCACCTCCCTCCCCGCGGGACATCCGAGATCGGGATGTCCCGCAGGGTGAAACCCCCCCAAACACCCCAAACCCCCCTACCTTATCTTCGCCTCCCTGGCGCCCCTCTAGGCGTGCGCGCGCCCGCGCCGGCCGTCTGTGAATGGCCGGCGCGGGCGCACGCGCGTCAAGAGGGACAAATGCAGCATCTGCATCTGCATTTGGTGTTTGTAACCATACATGGTTTGCATTTTGTTCTGTATTGGGTATTAACCAGCCCTTTGTAGCCAACCATAACGCCCTTGATGAAAATTCGTTTGATGCCCCTGTGTCTAACTGAAAGTTTCTGAAGTTAACAGATCTTTTTCTTTAACAGCAAAAAAGGGTGACCATTACTGTAGATGACCACACTTACTTAAACCAGGGGGGTTGGTGGGGGGGCAGGCAGGGTATGCGCCCCGGCAGTCAGGCTCAGTGGGGCATCGGAATTTTATGTTATGCTTCCGTTCTGACTGGCAAACTTCCAATGCCACCAGCTGCCGTGAGCGGCCAGCCCACTGGCAATGCTGCTCCTCTTTCACTGCCATCCATCCACCGCTCCCAGTGCCCTGCTAGTGCCACCTGTTGAGCACTGCTGCAAATGAGCTTTTCAGTCTTTTCAGCACTCAGACAGCACTAGTTGCAAGACTAGAATGAGCAAGCCGGGGATTTTGAGCGCTCAGCAGATCAGCTCATACACCACCCTGCTTATCGATATGGGCTGGCTGTCAGTGCAGTGTGCCAGCTTCTCCTCGGGTCTCGTCCTACCATCATCCTCCATTTGAAGGGGCCTGTTTCCATCTGATCTGCGGTCTGATTTTAATTATATTGTAGTAAAAGCTTTATTTAATTTAAAGTGGACCAAAGCGCATGGTTGATGGCCCTGGATTCTACAAGGGCTGCCTGATTCTCATTACAATTTGGCATGCCACGCTGTTTGAAACCCCCAGGTCACCTAATAAACTCACATTTCCCCCTCATTCAACGGCACATGTGGGAGCGCTGCCAGCTATACCTTTAGCAGGGCACCCACACCGGGCAAACCCCAAGGATTGCCTGTTGACTCACAAAGATCCATGCTCCAATTGGATCCACTGGTTCTATGCATATTGATGTTTATGTAAGGAGACAGAATCCACTGATGCTCTGCATATTAATATCAGGGGACAGGATCTGCTGGTGCTCTGTATACTAATGTTTCTGTCAGGGGAAAGGATCCACTGGTGCTCTGCATATTAATGTTTGTTTCAAGGGACAGGAATTGCTGGCATGTTGTGTACTAATGTTTGTGTCAGGGGGCATAAATCACAAGTGTAGAGGCGGAGGGGGCTGTGGTGCTGTGATACAAGGCCCCACAGACCACAACAGAGTGATGATTAACCACTACTTGCATTGAACTGTTTGGCAGACCCAGAAACTACTGCACACACACACAGTATGTGTGGTGCTACAGTGTGCTGCTATTTCTCACTCCACATCAGCTTGAGCAGCAGTTTGGAGCTCACAGACAGAAGGGAGAAGGTGGGTTACAAATCCTGCATCACTGCTTTCCTAGCACAAAACTGCCAGAGTGGCTAAGGATCTGCTTAAAAGTAAACCTAAGCCCCCTGCAGGGTTCTAGCTCAGAAGTGAATTCACTGACGGGACTGACTATGATGAGTGAGCAGCCAACTGCCCACTATGACCGCAGTTGTGTATTTGTTGGGGGTCAGGGGTGGGTTGTTAGGTGCAGGGGCTGACAGCGCTTAATGTAATGAAAAGGAGCTCCTGCTTCTCTCCTTCCAAGTCCCATGCAGTGACAGTTCCACCCCGGGTCACTAGTAGATTGTGGTTCAGCTGTATGGGGTGTGATAGGCAGCACACCTCATCCTCTGTGTCAGACTTGCAGTGAAGACCATGTCTGCCAGACAGGACCCCAGTTAGTAGCTGCAGGATATGATTGGCGGTGCCGAGGTCTTAAGGTTGAGGTTTCACAAGGCGGAAGTTAAAAGCTTGCTGCCTAATTGGGATGCCCTGCTAAAGCGGCCCTAGATCCTGGTTAGTGGTGAACAAGTTAGGTTTTGATCTGCTTTAATCTACTCTTTTTATTGGCAGACTTTAAGGTTTACCAGTCTAAAGATGCATCAGCCCTGCCTCTTGAAGGAAGCATGGCTCATGTGCCGCATCCTCCACGAACACTCAGGTGGCTGCTTACACCCGCACAGCTGTCTGTCTACATGGCCACCCCCGATTGCCAGGGTCGTATTTCCATAGCTGTAGGAATGTGTGCCCATGCTGCCTATTCAGATACATGGATGTGCCTGAAAGTAGAGTGGAGGCAACCCGCCCATGCGAGTACATATATATATTCTACAATGTGCTGTGGAGGGGTGGCCATGGGGCTGGGTTGGTTGTGCTCTGAGAGACTGGGGCCCATATAATTGTAGTTATGGCACTGCTTGGTATTATAGTTTTTTTGTTATATTTTCAAATTACACCCAGCATTTGAGTCAGACCAAAGCTTTCAGTTGCTCTTTCTGATGTATGACCGTTGTAATAGATGTGTCGTGTTAGATCCAGTAAGGCTAATCTGCAGAGACATTACCTGCCATCTGATGCTTACACTAATCCCTATGTAACTGAATCTAAATAAATGGTATATTCACCTGAAGCCCATTATGACTCACATTCATTAGTACCGGTTGGGATTAGTCACAGTGCATTATGAAATCCTTGAAGGTAAAGTATGAGGTAACATGATTAGAAAATTATGAAAAGCATCATATTGTCACTTTGTACATGGAATTGCATTTTAGTTTCACTTTGTAAACTAAATTGCTTTCTTTATACCTCAACATTGCATAAACAAAGAAAAATGATTCCCCCCTATTTGCTGGCTGAACCCGGACTTCTAGTGAGAAAAATCAAGAAAAAAGTCAAGAATTCTTTACTCTCTTTACAACATAACATAGATATCTGAGATAGTCTTTCATAGCCATAAAATCTGCAATTTAAAAGCATTAAAAATCCAGTGGTCCTATGTTCCTCTTTAAACATAGGTGGGTAGGAAGTAGGTGAGTAGAGGTAGGCTGAGTTGAGGTTACCAAAGTGAAGTGGGCAAAGTTGGGACAGGAGATGGTTTGTCAGACAGAGGTGAGGTTAGCAGAGGAGTATAGGGTTAGGCTGAGGTGACACATATTGTCCCTTGAAAGACAGAACACATGGGGAGCACCCCCACAATGGCCCCCTTTTGTGTTTTGCCCAACACTTCCCAGTTGTTTATCATTGCATCATTGCATTAGCTTTTGACACCTTTTGCCCAATGCTTCGAAGGTTGACTTATCATTGCTTTTCCTTAAATAAGTAGGAGGAGGTAAGCAGAAATGAGGTGGGGCAAAGGTGAGTCAGGGAGATCTACAAAGGCATCTCTAGACACACCCGACACAAACTACACACCAGTAGCACATGTTTATCACCCACCCCAACAGAGAATTCATTCCTGTTTTGGAAATTAGGGCTGCTCTGCCTTCCAGCCACTTGCACTGCAGGCAAGTCAAGTTCAGCTCACAAACTCCCTAGGGGTGCTGGGGGGCTGCGCAACTGATGGCAGCGGTGGCCCCATGCATCCCCTTGTGCATCCTGGGCTCTAGCCACTGCATTTCAATAACTCATTGCATTGCAACATATACTGTAACATATGATGTATAATTTCCTGGCCTTCTTATCTCTATACAATTCATGCACTGCTTTGCATTCTTTAACAGAGCAAGATTCCTTCAAAGATACCTTGCTACATGAGGGTGGGGTGATCTGTTGATCTTATACTACAATCCAATTTGACTATTGGTCCAGGTTCAAGGATGGTCTCACTGGTGTCTAAAAGACTGATTAATAGTGCCAATACATATAAACAATCATAAAAAGTGTCTACAACCCCACAATATATATGAACCCCTCAAAAACATGTACAAACTGTATTTTACAGATAATTTGCACCTGAACCAAAGGGAGCCCCTGTGCTGGGTAAGAGGATACTAGAAGGGGTGGAGGGGTATTTAAACTAGAGATGAGGGGGAAGGGCAAGAGAGAAATTAAAGGGGAAGATAGGTTACTTAGGGGACAGCATATGATGGTGGATGGAGAATTAGAAGGGGGGGGGAGGACGGGGCGTGTCCTGGCAATGGTGGAGTGTGGACGTGTGTAACCCTGCTCCCGGACCCCAGACCCCTTAATTAGCTTGGGCACCGCCAAATCGGCCACCAAGAATGACCAAAAAGAAGGCGAGGAGGAGTGGGGACAGAGGGGATAGGAAGACCCCTCCGAAGTGGGCGACAGCTGGCAAATGGCTCACCGGCGGGAGAGGCGCGAGGAGCGGCATGGCGGCGGGATGCGGCGAGGAACACGCGACTGACACAGCCTGCCCTACCTTTTCACAAAGCGAGGCATCCGACCAGGAGAGCGTGGCGTCCCGGGGCCCGCCGCCCGCCCGCGGGGAGGAGAAGCAGGCAGCATTGAGGACCGAGGAGCCAGATTGCAGAGGTGGGTGCAGCAAGATGGCGGCCGCGGAGCCAGAGGCGGCCGCATCACCACCCGCATCACGGGCCGCGTCATGGCCCGCATCTCGATCTGCAGAGGGCTCTGCAAAGAGGGGAGGAGGAGCGGGAGAAGTGACTCAGCCTGCAGACACAGGCTCGGCGGTCACAGCAGGCACCGCACAGACACACAATGGAGCTCCGCAGCGGGGAGCAGAGATGGTGGCCTCTGCATCTAATACAGCTCCCATCAGCTGGCCCATGGGACATAGTGAAAGCACTCCGCCACATTCCCCGTCCCTGTCCCCTTCAAGCATACAGGTCAGGCAGCAGGAGATAAGCTGTACTGAAGTCCCCCAAACAAACCCCATAATGGAGGCAGTGGTGCAGGGCGCAGAGCAGAGCGGGGCCCCCTTGCACCTCAACCTAACAAAATTTGCTTTTGAGCCCAGGAGAAGCAAAAATATGGCTCTGCCTGTCCTAGGAACTCTCACCCCTATTGACGTGACTGCCCTGTCCGGGGAGCTTCCCCGATTGTCCCCTGGCTGCAGTGAAGCCATACAGGGAGTGCGCCCGGCCGAGCTTGGGGCACCCCCGTTACTGGGCTCCCCGCCATCTCCGCTGTTACCGTCCCCAGGAAGTGCCAGTGATAATGTAGGACCGGGGCTCTCGCCCATGTCCCCGGGGTCCTTTTCATCTCCGCCTGGCGCCCGCCCCGTGTCCCCGCCTGGGCCGCTCTTCTCTCCCGATGGAAGGTCTCCTGAAGTGTCTCAATCCCAGGCCAACGAAATACACTTAGAAACCATCTCGCTTCTTAAGGGGATCCCGTCACGATCAGACATAGAAAGTCTCATCGCAAAATATGAAGCAACATTTAAGCGGGAATTGACAACTGTTAAACATCAGGTCTCAGTAGTGGAGCAGAGAGTTACTGTACTAGAGACAGGGAGCGCAACAACAGCTGACCGCGTACAGGCGTTAGAAACCAGAAGCGCTTGTCAAGAAGCGATGCTGCAAACGTGCCTTCTCCATATAGATGACCTGGAAAACAGGAGTAGACGGAACAACCTCCGCCTGAGGGGCATCCCAGAGGCGGCAGGGGGAGAAAACCTACAGCGCATCGTATCACATATCTTTAACACGGTCCTCGATCGGGATCCAGCTACTGCGATTGTGCTTGACAGAGTTCACCGGGCCCTTGGCCCCAAAAGTACGGATCCAGCCTTCCTACGAGATGTGGTGTGCAAAGTCCATTTGTTCCCCCTTAAGGAAGAGATACTTCGGAAAGCCTGGGACAAGGGCACAGTTGAATACAATGGCGTGGCTGTTAAAATTCTCCAGGACCTCTCCAAACGGACTTTGCAGATGCGGAGGGCCCTTAAACCCCTTCTTGAAGTTATTTTAACAAATGGGGCCACCTACAGATGGGGATTTCCTTTCCATCTGATTGTGAGGAGGGAGCAGCGCAATTTCATTCTGAGGTCTCACGCGGACTTGGAGAAGTTGTTTGAGTTCCTCGGCTGCAAGCCCATCCAGATCCCGGACTGGCTGTCTCCGGAGTTTCCCGGCGCTTTGCAAGAATCCACGAGTGGCCCACGGAGGGGGCCGAGGAGTTACCGCGATCTGCAGCGCCTCAAGAGACCCTCTGCTCCGTATGGTGGCGGGTCGTCTCGGTCTAAGAGGGGTGACCCCTCCGTGCAACGGCTACGCACGGCCCGTCTAGATGGCCGTCCCGAGGGGCCGGGGTCTCCTCCCCGCCCCCTGGTTCCTCCTTCTGGGGCTGTGGTGAGAGCCTTGGCGAGCCCCGGGGGGGGGGACTGGAACTGGCGTTGACTCATCTCATCCTGAGGCCGCTTCTCTTCTCTTAATCCCTTCTCAGCGTCTGCGTTGGACTAGAACGATGGACTAACATTACCCTGGGGCGGCAGAGCTAATTGGCCTGCCTTCCGGGGACGATCCCTCTAGTCCTAGCCCCCGCTGTTATGTTTCTTAAGTTTTAGGTTGTTGTTTCCCCTTGGTCCGCCTTTCTCTAGTAATGTAACTGATAATTTAAGTGGCTGACTGGCAGGAGAGCGTGTATCAGGGGTCGGGGGACGGTAGGGTGCCTTCCCTTGAGTCCCGCCTTCCCTGCTAGACGCTTTACCCCCCAATAGGTGGGGCTTCTCGGACGCTCGTGCGATCGAGACCCCGATTTTCCATACTTGGATTAGCACTGTTAATTTTGATTTGTTTTGTTCTGTGTTCTAATTTTTGGTTATAGCGTACCCTCAACCACAGGGGTAGACTAGCTACCCTCTGTACCCCCTCCTTCCCCTTCCTCCCCTCCTCCTTTCCATTGGGTGTCGGGCTGGCACACGTGGGTGCCATGGCTAGGGGGGCCAAACAAGCAACTTTGACCTCACACATATCAGAATTTAACATAGTTTCCCTGAACGTCAAAGGGCTTAACAGCCCAGAAAAACGGTCCCTCGCTTTGAGGAACCTTAAGGGGCTTAAAGCCCAAATAGCCTTCCTGCAGGAAACGCACTTCAAGGTTGGTGGTCCACCCTCTTTGGGTAACAGAACCTTTCAAAAGAGCTACCACAGCTACTCCCCGGACTCTAGGTCCCGGGGGGTCTGCATTTTAATTGATGCCAGCCTCCCGTGGGAGCTTGTTGACTATAGAACAGATGCGGTGGGGCGCTGGATCTTCCTGAAAGGGAAAGTGGCGTCCCATCTTTACACCTTTGCCAATTTCTACATGCCAAACACGGGTCAGACCGCCTTCCTTGAAAAAGCAATGGAAGACCTCTCAGCCTTCAGAGAGGGGGAATTGATTATTGGAGGGGACTTTAATTTAGCATTGGACCCACTTATTGATACCTCCAGGGGCGCCCCGCAGCTGTCCTACACTAAACTTAATAGGCTCAAAAAAATAATTGCCCTATACCAGCTAATAGACCCTTGGAGAATCCTCCACCCGACAGATAAGGACTATACGTTCTTCTCCACCCCCCACAACTCTTACTCCAGAATAGATTTTTTCCTGATCCCGCATGCCTCGTTACCCAAGGTTTCTGCTGCTGAAATCGGCAGTATCACCATCTCCGACCATGCCCCAGTCACGCTCACGGCGATTCTACCGAGCCCAATCATGAAGGGCTGGTCATGGAGGCTCAATACCTCCTTGCTAGAGGACCAGGTAGCCATGGAGGAAATTCAAAAAGAACTCCAAGAGTTCTTCGCCTTAAACGCCTCCCCTGAGATAAGCCCTGGAGTCTTGTGGGAATCCCATAAATGTGTCATTAGGGGGATTTTCATCAAGATCGGTTCCCGAATAAAAAAAGAAAAAACAAAACGCACGCTGGAACTCCTGGCGGAGATCAGGAAATTTGAGATGCTCCATAAACAATCCCTGGCAGCCGCCCATCTTGCAACGCTGGCGTCTTTGAGGGAACAGCTTAAAACACTGAGCTGTGATAGGCTGAAGGCTCAACTGATGAAATGTCGGAGAGCCTTCTATGAGTCGGGGGACAAATGTGGCAAGCTCTTGGCCAGGGCCCTCCGCTCAGAGAGGGCTAAGACCTATGTCCCGAAGATCACAGGCTCGGATGGTCGGGTCAGACATCTAACAAGTGAAATTGCAGAGTCTTTCGGGAGGTTTTACCAATCTTTGTACAACCTCCCGAAAGACCGGAGACCGGACCAGTCGAACGTGATAGAGAAGTACATCAGTGAGTCGGGGATGCCCAGCCTGCCGCCTGAGGTGGTCGAGGGATTGGAGGATCCTATTTCTTTGTTGGAGCTGCAGAAGGCGGTCAGCGGGACGGCGGGCGGGAAAGCCCCGGGCCCGGATGGGCTCCCGGCGCTTTACTACAAGAGACTCATGCCGATCCTGGCCCCCAGAATGCTGTCGGTCTTCAACTCGGTCAGGGGCGGAGGCTCCTTTCCGACAGACTCCCTAAGGGCATTCATTTCTGTACTGCCAAAGGAAGGGAAAGATCCCTCACAATGTAGCAGCTACAGACCTATTTCCCTTTTAAATTCAGATATTAAAATATTTGCTAAAGTCCTGGCCGCAAGAATAGCCCCACACCTCCACCACGTAATTGGGCTGGACCAGGTGGGGTTCATGCCACACAGGGAAGCCAAGGACAACACCATTAAGGTGCTGAACCTAATACATACGGCGCAGCAGAAAAACGTGCACGCCCTTCTCCTCGCGACCGACGCCGAGAAAGCATTCGATAGGGTTAGTTGGCTCTTTATGAGGGCCACCCTACGTCACTTGGGCCTTGGCCCTACCGCATTAAGCTGGATCCTCAGCCTCTACGAGGGTCCCTCGGCGTCGGTGCGAGTGAATGGCGTGTTCTCAGAGTCTTTTGATATCTCAAATGGGATGAGGCAGGGCTGCCCGCTGTCTCCACTGATTTTTATTTTGACCCTTGAACCACTGCTTTGCAAGATTCGCAGACATCCGGACATCAGAGGTCTGAGAAGTTCGGAGGCAGAATATAAAGTAGCTGCATACGCAGACGATCTGATCTTCTGCTTATCGGGCCCAGAAATTTCACTACCTAATTTAATGGAGGAGCTCAAGCAATACGGGGAACTTTCAGGTTATAAAATTAGCTACTCCAAATCTGAAATGCATAATATTAACATCCCGACAGAGAGGTTCTCCCTCCTGCAGAGCTCGTTCCCCTTCAAATGGGCCAAAGAATGTTTTACCTATCTGGGGACTAAAATTGGTAGTGATCTCTCCAAAATATTTGGCTTAAATTTCCCCCCCCTCCTCAGGAAGTTTCAGGAGGATGTCTCAAAATGGTCTCTGGGAAAACTATCTTGGTTCGGGCGGTGCAACGCCCTGAAGATGAACCTTCTCCCTAGGCTGCTGTATCTTCTGCAGGCCCTCCCGATAGCTATCCCTCCAGCCTTCCTACGGGAGGTCAGATCCCTCTTTGCCAAATTTGTTTGGGGAGGGAAACGGCACAGGATTAATAGAGACACGCTCACCAGGGCAAAAGAGAACGGGGGAATAGGGTTCCCAGATCCGGTGAGATACCACTCTGCAGTACACCTGGGGAGAGTGGTGGACTGGTGTTTGCATGGGTGCAATAAGCAGTGGGTCGGCTTGGAACAGGGGGCCGCTGAGGCACCGTTACCAAACATTATGTGGCTGGAGGGGAAGGACGTGCCCCGGGCTCTAAAACATCCCACCATAGGAGTCACCTTAAGGATAGGCAAGTTAGCAGCGGGCCTTCAGGATATCTCCCCTGGACCCTCCCCCCTGATTCCCGTTCTGGGGAACCCCTGCTTCCCCCCGGGATGTGAGGGTCCGAGATCAAAAGAATGGAGAGAGGCGGGAGTCTATAGAGTACAACATTTCTGGTCGGAGGGCGGGTGGTCGGATTTATCTTCACTAGCTCGGGCCAGGGGGCTTTCAGAATGGTCAGGCTGGCAGTGCATTCAGCTACGGCACTTTCTAGGGTCCCTTGGGGCTATCCCCACGCGGCTCAGGCCTCTCACAGCTTTTGAGGAAATTTGCACAAGTAATAATCCTGAGACACATGTTCTCTCCCGCATGTATAAGCTACTTGTCTCCCCCATGGCCGATAAGGTGCCGCCTTACATTGGAAAGTGGGAGCGAGACCTAGGCGTCACCTTGTCACCAGACCAGATTGGGAGGCTTCTCTCCGCGCCGCACAAAACCTCCATTTGCACTAAATTCCAGGAGTGCAATTACAAGCTACTCACCCGCTGGTATGCAGTTCCCACCGTTGTCGGTAAGTGGAAGCCCGGCTCGTCGACTAACTGCTGGAGGTGTGGTGCGGAGAGGGGTGACCTTTTACATATTTTCTGGTCTTGCCCTACGATTCGTCCCTTTTGGGATGCCGTCAGGAAGATAATAAACGATATCTCGGAGTATCACCTACCTGACGACCCGGGCGCGTGTCTGCTCCACCTAACCAAGGCTCCCTTTAAGGGTTATAAGAAATCTCTCCAGTGCCAGCTATTGAATGCAGCGAAGGCCTGCATACCGCTAATGTGGAGGCAGAATAGTCCCCCCTCGCTGGCAACCTGGGTGTTAAAGGTGAATGATATCATGCGCTTCGAGAGCCTTATTTTGACGAGAGATGGAGGGTCTGAAAAATTCACCACCACCTGGTATAATTGGATGCTGTTTTTAGACTCCGATGAATGCAAGGCAATCCTGGAGTCCTCTTAGGAATGTAAGCTCCCGTACCATGAATAGTACTACAGCCCATACATGAGGTCTTGTATCCCCCCCCCAGCCCCGCTTCCGCAACCCCCCCCCCCCCCCGACACGTGCGGCTATGAGCCCGAACTGCCCCTCCGCCCATGTACCCTGCCCTGCCCTCTTGTTCTGTTCTGTTTACCCCGTAGGTTCTTCTTTTTTTTCTTATACTCTTGGTAGACTTAAATTCGAGCCAATAGGCTTGCTCTGAGCTTGAGAATGAAACAAATATATGTTGATAGATAATCTTTGAAACGTCTGCCATTGTTTCCTGTCATGACTGTATTTCCACTGTTTCACTTTGAAAATTAATAAAAAAAAGAATTAAAAAAAAAAAAAAAGAAGGGGGGGGGAGGACTGCTATGATGGATAAGGAGATCCATGTGTTGCAAACCATCAGTGAAAAATTAGCTGGATGCATTACTACAAAAGCTATTACTAAAGCTCAACATGTCAAACGGGAAAGGACCTTAAAGTGTATGTTCACAAATGCCAGAAGTCTGGCAAGTAAAGTGGGGGAGCTTGAGGCTTTGGTACTGGAAGATAATATCGATGCTATTGGTGTGGCTGGATTCCACACATGACAATCTTCAAGAATTTGCTCTCTTTCGGAAAGACAGAGCAAATAGCAAAGGGGGGGGGGGGAGTGTGTCTCTATGTAAAGCAAGAATTCAAAGCATATATTAATGAGGGGATACTAGCAGAAGATTGTAAGTACGTAGAATCCTTGTGGGTAGAAGAGTGGGGCGATGTAAGCAATGTTAAAATACAGTTTGGTGTAATCTAAAGACCCCCAAAAATAACACAGAAAATAGGGTCAGCTACATAAACAGATAGAGCAGGTGTCACAGGCTGGTACAGTGGTGGTGATGGGGGACTTCAACTATCCAGGTATCGACTGGACACACTATTCTGCTTTTACTTCAAGGAGGAGAGCATTCCTCAGCTACAAGTTAACTATATGAATCAGTTGGTGGAGGCATCTACTGGGGTGATGCTCTTTTGGATCTGGTAATATCAAATAATGATGACCTGATAGAGACGGTAACAGTCCATGAAAGTCTTGGTAACATTGGCCACAATATAGTTGTATTCAAGATAAAGTATAAGAAAGATTTTCTGTCTGGGAGAACAAAAACACTGAATTTTAGGAAAGCCAACTTCCTCAGGCTCAGAGCTGCACTCCAGGACATAGACTGAGAACATATGTTGAGGAAAAAGGATACAGCTGCCGAATGGAAGTGATTTAAATCAATTGTGAGTACCAACATTGCAAAATGTATTCCTATGGGTAACAGATATAAGCAGCTATAATAAACCCCTCATGGCTGACACCTGCTGTTAAAAGGGCAATAATGAACAAGAGAGGGGCATTTAAAAGTTACAAGGCTAAGCTTCAGCTGTAACCCTTGAAAAGTTAAATTAGTATTAGAATGTAAGAGAGAAATAAGGTTGGCAAAGGCTCAAAAATCTATGCGGCAAAACGAACACTAAATGTTTTTTTTTAAATATGAAATTCAAAGAAAACTAAATCAGAACAGGTAGGTGCCCTAATTAATGATAATGGGGAAATGGTCACTGGGGAGGAAGAGAAGGTGGAGCTTTGTGTACACAAAAGAGAAGCAAGGAGCCAACACAGGAGATTGCCATAGCAATAGCCCAATTATAATACTGAACAAGCTAAACATGGATATCATCAAAGAAAGACTAAATAATTTAAAAGTGAATAAGACTGCAGGACCAGATGAGCTTCACCCAAGAGTTCTTAAAGAACTCATCTCAGTTAAATCGTCACCACTGTTCTTGATCTTTAAAGAGTCACTAAGAACTGGTATACTGCCAAGGGACTGGCACAAGGAAAATGGGGTGCCCATAAATAGGGCTCTAAGTCTTTTCCAGGCAATTACTGACCTGTTTAACATACATTTTACAGACCCATTTAACATAAACTTAAGTTTAACATCCACTGTGGGGAAATTGCTTGAAGGGCTACTAAGGAACTACATACACAAATATGTAATTATGCATAATATTATAAGTGACAACCAGCAAGGTTTTACTAAGGACAGAAGCTGCCAAACCAACCTGATTGGCTTCTTTGAGGAGGTGAGTAGAAGCCTGGACAGAGGGGCGGCTGTAGATATAGATTTTCTGGATTTTGCAAAAGCATTTGTCCCCTATAGACGCTTATTGGGGAAATCAAGGTCTTGTAACTGGATTGAAAACTGGCTGAAGGATTGTGTGCAGAGAGTTGTGGTTAATGATGCCTACTCTGAATGGTCCCCAGTTGTAAGCAGTGTACCCCAGGGTTCAGTGCTGCACCCACTATTATTCAACTTGTTTATAAACGAAATAGAAGATGGAATTAATTCACTGCACTTTCTCTATTTTTGCAGGACACAAAGATATGTAGCACAGTGCAGTCTATTGAAGATGTTCACAAGCTTCAACTGATTTGGACACTTTGAGTGTCTGGGCATCCAAATGTAAAGTCATACACTTGGGGTCTAATAACTTGAAGGCCACATATGTCTGGGTCTAATATGTCTAAACTAGGAGAATCACTTGTTGAGAAGGATCTGGGGGTACTGGTAGACCAGTGGCGAAATAACAGCATGCAATGTCAAGAATCATGCATTAAAAGAGGCATGGAGTCGCTGGATAGGAATGCAATTTTCATAAAAAGAACGCTCTGACTATGGAAAGGGTGCAGAGGAGAGCCACCAAACTAATAAGAGGAATGAAGGATCCTAGTTATGAGGAATTAAGAGTATTAGGCTGCGATTGGCCGCAGTCTGTGCCCAGGTGACCGCCCGGTGGCCACTCCCACGTCAGGCAGCGAAGACAGTGAGCACTGGCCGGTTACATCGCCTGTCTCTCCCACCTTGCTGTTGTCACATTCACAGGCTCTGCCAGTGACTTCTGCTGGGGCTTAGGGGAGCCCTGTGAGTGTGCATCCTTATACTAGACTTAAGCTAAAAATATTATTAAGATCAAGTCAGGTATAGGATCATAGATGGGGAGCTTCAGCAACAGCAGAGATAAACTGTGGTAAAAGAAACTGGCTTTAGAGTAGAGCACATATAGGAAGCAGTTAACTAGTCAAGTATAAGGATGCACACTCACAGGGCTCCATCAGCCCCAGCATAAGTCATTGGATGAAACGCATTGGGCAGAGCTTGTGGATATCCCACGAAACATAGAATTCTCTAAATGAGGTGCATTCCTGTGGTAGGCATTTCTAAATGGTTGGCATTGGTTCGCAGAGGAGCAGGGAAGCGGCCAGTGGTGTGCGCTTCATTCAGCCCACTAGACGGTCCACTACTACTAGAAGTCTACTACTACTTTTAGGGTTTTCAATTATGTGTCTGGAGGGGGATTTTTACAGACATGTCTGATGTTTATGCAGGTAAATATTCACAGTAAAATGTATAAGACTCCAACAAGCAGACCTATACAACACCGCGTTTAAAAACTATTTAAAAATTAAGACAAAATTTTACTAGAAAATGAGCTCAACGTGTGCAGAAGTCCCGATTCTGAAAACAGTAAAACAGTATCAAATACACAGAGCTCGCCTATACAGTCCTCTCAATTAAAGGGTATCCAATTACGACATCCCAAGGTGCATGCATTGATGGTTAGTCGAGTGATCCCACCACCAAATGGCTTAAACTCTTACCAGATGTTCAAAACGAAATGGCATGTAGATAAGAGACGCCCAGATGTCCAGCAGCAATATCTCTTCCACAGATAAATGGCTCTCAGTTTATCACTGACTTCTAAGGAGTGGCAGTTGACTTTATTTTATGGCAACGGAGGACGTTCGTGGACCGTGAGGTGAGAGTCACTGAACCTTCCTCTGATTGCAAATATACGCTTTATTTCATCTGTGTTTGTGAGTGCATATGCCTATTTTATTTTTATTAAATTGAGTTTTAGCATTATTGCAATTTTGGCCGTGGGATCACTCGACTAACCATAGATGCATGCACCTTGGGATTCCGTAATTGGATACCCTTAATTGGCAGGTAAATATTGACTAGAAATGTGTGCACAGCTTAGGTATCAGTGATACAATATTTTGTAAATACTGAAAAGTCAAATTAGTCACTTGTGCAAAGAGAGCTTAGACCAGCGGTACTCAACCGCGGACCACAGCGCCAGATTTCCGGACCCCTGCCATGACAGCCCTGCCCCCTTAACTTGATTATCGATGTATTGCTTAGTCTCCCTGCCAGTGTAATGACTTTGCTCCCTGGCACCTAGCATTGCAATATGAAGTACTGCACGGACAGGAAGTGGCATTGCAGGTTACAAAAATGTTGTTTCACGTTTTTATTGCCCCATTCAATCCTGTCCCCCCGTCCCAGCTCAGCCCCATCCATCCCTGTCCCACCATCTTTGCCTCATCCATCTCCATCCTCCCAGCTCAGTCCCATTCATTCCTGTCCCCCCAGCTTTGCCCATTCCTGTCCACTCAGCTTTGCCCCATCCATTCCTGCCCCCCCCAGCTTTGCCCCATCCATCCCATCCCCAAGCATACAATGAAACTATCCAAAATCCTCCTAAAAACGTGCTTAAAGTGCTATGCCCTAAAAAAAATCCGTGAACACAGAGGGGGAATGATCAAATATCACCAGATCTGTAGGAGTCAGGGTGTCAAAACACAGAAGCCAACGCCTTACGTGAAAAGATGTGCCACTTCCTTGTGATGATCCGTGCCCCCCAGCTCACCTGTTAAATAATAGTAATGCTACCCAAAATGTACCCAGCCTGAAAAGGTAATAATGTAATAATGGTGCCACATGGAATACAGGGGCACTTATCAGTCCCTTGGGTATTCCTCCATACCGAGCCAATTATCAGTATAATCTTTGGGTAATCATTGTTTAGAATAAGGAAAGCAAAAGAGGGGGTGAACATCGAGGGGGAAGAAAAAGATGGGTGGGAGGAAAAGAGGAAGCACCAACAGAATGCAATGGATGTGGCTGAAAAGACAGAGGCTGCACCTCACACACCCATTTCAATGGAGTTAGAGATCAATAATCTCTCAGATACTCCCCTTTCTGATTGTTGAAAGGCACCTCTCTTTGATGGTGTGAATAAGAGGGACTGGTTCTAGATGATCTTATAATATTACATGATGAACAGGAGACTGAGATCCTGCAAGGGAATACCATCAACCTTTGCACCACCATTCCCTTGGCTATTATTTTTTTATTGGTGTGGTAGTCTTGTTCTGTGAAGGCTTGCTTTGAGGCTTATTTGGAGGGTTCTATAAAACCTGTAGTCAAAAGGGAGTATAACAAAGCAAAAAGTAGTAAAAAAAGTTACAGTTGTAAATATTAGTACATCACACCGCGCTAGATAATTTATAACTTTACAAATAATAGTTACGATTTTGTGGTGCTCGACATATATATGTCCTTATTCCAGCAAGGATAACACAAGTTGCAAAATTATAAATAATATACAGAGCACCAAAGCAGACTGTAGATGAGATCAAAGTCCCACAGCGCGTGCACTAATCCTCCACCAAAAGTGCAAATGCTTACCGACTGCCAAATAGGATATAGCTTCAATGCATGCCAACAATGACTGCAATCAATTCCATGCAGATTCCCCTTTAAGGCGCTGTCTCACCGCAGAATATACAAGTCCAAATCTCAGCGGGACATATACAAAAAAGCACACAGAACCAGACCGAATCTAGTGTAATTTCATAACACTCAAAAGATTTAATTATTAAAAGAGGAAATACTCTCACAAACCAAGAAGATAAAACTGCATTAAGAAATCCAAACTTGAGCCGGCCCTGGAATCCGATGGCCACAGGGGGGCAGGGAATAAAGATGTTGGGTACCACTTTAAATAACTCCGCCACAGGGCCACCGCTGACGCGTTTCGTCGCTACTGGGCGACTTGGACAAGGCTGGTGGCATGGCGGGGTGACAGGAGTTTTATAGCCAAGAGAATAATAGGGGCTTATCCCAGAATGCAATGCAGTAGTTCAAATTGACACACCTGTTATAAAAAACTTACCACAGAAGTCATAATGGGCAAATGCTGATCAAGCATGAGAGGACACAATGCTGGAAGCAAAAACGCATTCTGACGATTCCCAGAAAGTGCTAAATTATAGAGCAACTACCGATCACGTGACCAGGCTATCTGGCTGCGATCAGAGGCCATAGTCGCGTGATCGCAACTACCGATCACGGGACCAGGCTATCTGGCTGCGAGTGGAACGCAGAAGCCCGTTCAGAGGCAGTAGTCACGTGATCGCAACTACCGATCACATGACACAAGTCTCAGTATGCGGCCAGCGATCTCTCTGGACCATTCCTATATGACCTCCCAACTAATATGTTGTTTTATTAGATAAATCGGCGGCCGCCCAGTGATAAGCTTAGTTTCTATATTGAGATCGCTATATTAGAGATCGCTGGCCGCATACTGAGGCTTGTGTCAAGTGATCGGTAGTTGCGATCACATGACTACTGCCTCTGAACGCGCTTCTGCATTCCACTCGCAGCCAGATAGCCTGGTCACGTGATTAGTAGTTGTGATCACGTGACTATGGCCTCTGAACGCGCTTCCGCGTTCCATCTATAGCCAGACTGCCGAGTCACGTGATCGGCAGTTGCGATCACATGACCAAGACATATTGAATGTGTGTCTGGCTTTTAGCGTAATTGCTCTATAATTTAGCACTTTCTGGGAATCGTCAGGATGCGTTTTTGCTTCCAGCATTGTGTCCTCTCATGCTTGATCAGCATTTGGCCATTATGACTTCTGAGGTAAGTTTTTTTCTAACAGGTGTTTCAATTTGAACTACCACATTGCATTCTGGGATAAGCCCCTATTATTCTCTTGGCTATAAAACTCCTGTCACCCCGCCATGCCACCAGCCTTGTCAAAGCTGCCCAGTAGCGATGAAACGTGTCGGCGGTGGCCCGTGGCGGAGTTATTGTAAGTGGTACCCAACATCTTTATTCCCTGCCCCCTGTGGCCATCGGATTCCAGGGCCGGCTCAAGTTTGGATTTCTTAATGCAGTTTTATCTTCCTGGTTTGTGAGTGTATTTCCTCTTTTATTAATTAAATCTTTTGAGTGTTATGGAATTACACTAGATTCGGTCTGGTTCTGTGTGCTTTTTTGTATATGTCCCGCTGAGATTTGGACTTGTATTTTCTGCGGTGAGACAGCGCCTTAAAGGGGAATCTGCATGGAATTGATTGCAGTCATTGTTGGCATGCATTGAAGCTATATCCTATTTGGCAGTCGGTAAGCATTTGCACTTTTGGTGGAGGATTGGACTTCACACGATTTTACTGTGAAGTGCAAGCGCTGTGGGACTTTGATCTCATCTACAGTCTGCTTTGGTGCTCTGTATATTATTTATAATTTTGCAAAAGGGAGTAAAGGTACTTTCCCACTGTGCCATGGGGCATCCCAACATATGATACCTGCAAAGGCTGTAATCAGGCTGCATTATAGCAGTTCATGCACTCATGATACCCTCGCACAGTGACCACTGGCTGCCAGTTGGGTTCGCGCCATGCTTAATTATGAAGACACAGATGGAAGCCAGAGAAGGGTTTCCACAGTGTGGGAATGTGGAAAATGTAATGTTTAAGATAATGGAACAGAGAAATCCCCCATAAAATTAACATAGCCTAGAACTCTATGACATATTATATCAATTACTTTTGAAACAAAATATTCTTAGAAGCTGCTGATTTGAAAATGGCGGACAACTCCTCTGACATCCCCTTCTTATGTCATCTGTTAGTAGTGCATTTGCCTTTTCAGTATTTATCATTTTATGTCTTAGCGGTCTATACAATAAAACTTGAGATCTGGAATTACATTGGTAAATGAATTACACTCTAGTGAGATGCTATGCTGTGCCTGCCGCCCTTCATTAATGCTGTATGCAAACTCAAGATGGCCACTTTGGCTGACCAGCACTGATGTAAAAAAAATAATTTGAGCAGAAAACACAATGTCAGATGTAACTTCAACTCCTGAAATCCAGCACATTATGGTTTTATCTTCACTAACAGGCTGATTCATTACTAACGCCTGGTAGCGACAGATGAGCGTCTGTAGAGCGTATTTCAGAGCGCCCGCTAGTAGTCGCTGTGCTCGGCCATGGATGATTGTTTCAGAACGCCTCAGTTGCTGTCAGGCATTGATGAATATGATATGTAAGTTGCTATACTACGCTGTATGTGAGCGAACCGTAACGCCAGCTCAGTGCGGCTGACTAACACCACATTCATCAAAAAAACAGCCACAAACATCCCTGGCGCTCAAAATCATGTAATTGTAGCCCATAGCATCAGAGGCTGTGTGATTAAAGGCTGTTTTTGAACATGTATCCACTAGTAACAAAGCAAAAACATATGGAATTACATTGTTATAACATTGTAACATGAACACTTTAATTCCAGAACTGTAAGGACAATTCTGCATAAAAATATTATTAATACAAAAAGTTTTCAAAAATGTCATGTTCTTGCCCAGAATACATGTCAAAAGGTTTGTGGTTTTTTGGGGGATGAAAAACAAAAAATTGGGAACAGGAAAGGGATTTAAGGATCGTCCATAGAAATGTATGGGAGAGCGCCAGGCAGCGACAGGTTAGACGTGGCGCTCTGCAAGGCAGAACACCGGCGCTGTATGCTGAGGCTGGGATAATGATGAATCGGACGCTACATGGCTTTCTTCTAGTCGCTCACCAAATTCGGCTTCATAAATGTGTAATTGCGTGCCGTCTCCGGCGTTCACCTGCCGCTACCTGATGCTACCTGGCTCTACCTGCCACTGTACAGGCACTACCTGGCGCTATCCCTTCATGAATAAGGCCCCAAATGTGTATCCTGGGCAGATCTGAGCCTGTATCTTTGGGGTAGCTCTGTGGTCACCCTATTAAAGCAATCCTTGCAATCTCACAATTTCTGTGATTTTCATTAACTCATTTATTGCTCATTTTAATGTTTGATTTATCAAATAATTTATACAGCTGTGTTTTAATGTCATTCATTCAGTGTGTGAGTGTTAGGTCTCATATTTCTAGTGAGACAAAAAAAAACGAAGTGCTAAGTTTGGGCTAGCAATTGCTTCTAAAATTACATTTTAGACATGACAAAATAGAGCTGTAAAGCTGTCACACAAGCTAGAAACCTGCCGCTTATTATCTGACATCTGATACCAACACCCTTACAACAAACAGTGCTAATATGCCTCCCTCCCCAGGGCAATACAGATTGCTGCACATCAAAATTCATTTACCCTTTTCTAACTCCCTCTGTGGTCAAGTTTACAACTAAAATGGAGCTTCAGAATGGATAAAACAGGAAGTGCTGCTAGGGTTACTATCGCTGTGCATTGTCAATTACGTTGAATTACGTTGAATTCAGGCAGCACCACGGCTGGGATGCTGAGAAAGGAAGCTCCAAAATGGCCACTACCAGGAGAAAATATGTGAGGCCGCATTTTAGCTTCGAATGGATGCAGGAACAAATGAAAGTGCTGACAATGATTCAGCATCATGCATGCAGAGGGGGCAAGTGAGTTTTGGGGAGTTTGCAAGGATTGGTATTGCTCCTCAGTGCTCTTTGAATCCACTGCAATCAATCTCAAACATCTGAGATAAGTCATTTACCAGGTGAGCCAAATGAAAGGAAAACTACTTAAAGAGGACAAAAACCCAGAATTTCCACTATCCTAGTTATGGTTCTTGTGCCTGAGACATCCCAATTTTAGATGTCACTCTGTGTGAAGACCATCGAATTACCTTAAAAGACGTACCGTTCCACCAGTTCCACAGTGCAAACTCTTGTCCAATCAGCATTAAGTGTCAAGTATATAATTGCACAACATTCAGTTCTGGAACATAGCGTCATAATAAAGAAAAGAGAGTGGCTGCATCCCCAAGCAGTCTGCAGCACACTCCTGCCCCAAGCCTATCCGAGTGTCGGGGAGTGAGTTGCAGGGAGACCGAGGATGTAGCCTGCGTAAGGTGAGATCCCAGGAAAAGTTTGTGTTTGTGGGGTGATCGCAGGGAGGTTCAGAGAGCAGTGCATCCCAAATCGAGGTGATCCCGGGTACTTGATCGACCAGCGAATTTAGTGGTTGTTTCTCTCTAAAAAGGATACTCTACATTATAACGCAGGCGATAGGTTTCCAGCAATTCGGAAAAAAAAAAGGATCACTCTGCTGCAGAAAAGCACAAAATGGTACACTGCATTTGACAAGGTCTAAACCATTGACTATGAATCGGATTCAAAGGGCAGCTGCAAAAATGGCATTACAAAGCAGCAAACATATATTCAAGTATTTGAAGCTTGGTGCTTCATGAGTCCTGCAAATCTCAAGGTGAGGAATACTCCAGAGGTTTACAGTTGTGCATAAACATACCATTCAAACACCCCTAACCAGTGCTCATAAGCAGAAAGGTTTGCAGTTAGCCCAGACAAACAGTCATGTTTGCCAATAAGGGCCGTTATGCTCCAGATGAATGCTCCAGATGAATAAAGTAACTGGATAGTTAGTGAAGGGCAACCATGTCCCAACAAAGCTAAAAAGTCAGCAATGAGGACATGTTTGGGCTACAATCATGGGGAAAAAACCCTTGGTATTGTCTTGGAGGCAGGTAGCGACAGTTGAGTGACTGTAGCAGTATTTTCACAGCGCCCGCTAGTAGTCGCTGTGCTTGGCCATTGTTCGGTTGTTGATAGCGACTGAGTCCGTGTGCAGTAATGTTGAATACGGGGTGACGAGTCGCTATTTGACAGGTTCCGCGATGTATGGGTGCGCATGATAGCGACTGGTCAGAGCGACCGGCTCCCACCACATTCATCAAAAAATCACGCTCAAAAAATTCTTGCGCTGTGAAATGCATGTTTAAACCCCAGAGTGCTGGCGGCGATGTGTTAAAAGTAGTTTTTTAACCCCCAAACCACCATATTTTTGGAAACCAAAAAAAAAAAAATTTGGAAAGAATTTAGTAATATGAATACAATAATATCAGACCTTCAATATCAATTCTGCACAATTTTTTTTTTTTTTTTACCTTAAAAAAATTAACTAACATGGCAGAAGTGGTCACAGAATTTTTCACATTTAAAAAAAAAAAAAAAAAAAACATTAATAACAATTAATTATGAATATTTAAAGATTGTTCCATTGAAATGCATTGGAGAGCGCCAGGTAGCGAGAGGTCATACCTGTCGCTGTTCAAGGTCGGACGCTGGCGCTGTGGGCTGAGGCTGGAATAATGATGAATGAGTGGCTATCTGGCGCTATCTCAGTCGCTAAGCAGGATCGGCTTGATAAATGTGTGATTGTGGTGGGGAGCCGGCGTTCTCGTGGCGGTGCCCGTCATTACCGGTCGCTCACCAGTCGCTACCTGTCGCTATTCCTTCATAAATGAGGGCCTTGGTATCAGTCTTAAATATCTAACATTTGTCTATCTTCCATGGTACAACATAATTTCTGTGCCTCCTGTATCATTCTCATGCATGACAATGCATCACCTCATACAGCAAAAAATACCTCTGAGTCATTGGCTGCTATGGGCACAAAAGGAGAGAAACTCATAGTGTGGCCACCATCATCCCCTTACATCAACCCTATTAAGAGAGTGGGAGGAAGTTCACATCAAAACAGATAGAAAGGATATATTAACACCCTGCAAAGAGATTATAGCAGAAACTCTAAAAAGTTCAATGGAGGCACGGTTTGTGAAGGTGATATCAAAGAAGGTGTTCTATGTGAACATGTAACTTGGCCTATAAGATGTTCTTGTTCAACAAATGGCACTTTTCAGTTCCTTACAACCTATAAAACGTATTGAAATTCTGTTGAGCATAATCGTTTGAAACAGCGCATTTTAAGTTTGTTTGTGAAATATATACTGTTATCATTGGGAGGTTTGTTCAATTAAATTTGATCAAGGATTGAACAGTTGATGACTTGAAAATATGCTGAAAGTCATTTGCATTGACCATTTTTGAAAATCAGAAAAAAAAATATTTTGTGTAATAAACTGGAATGTGGTGTATGTTTTTTATATTTAACTTCATTAGTATAAATATAAAAAAAATATCTGCTAGAAGGCATGTGGGAACATAAGCAAACAGAAATGCATATAAAAACATAAAATAGTTTAATCTGTTTCCATACACTACATATATATATATATATATATATTCCAAAAAATACTTTATATATGTGGCACACATTTTTGGACCCCAAGACAAACAGCTTACATTTTTAAAACTGTAGCACTACAGCTCCAAACATGTTGAAAAAAGGAATCCACTAGTTTAATGTGACTATGGCAACCCCAATACTAGCTTTATATACTGTGATATTTTGAATAAGGTGGACATTTGTCATTTGTTTTTCCCGTGCCAAACATTGTTTCCTGCTCACAAATGATGGAAAGAGAAAATTGTTCAATGAGAAACACACATTACAAAGATGAATCAACAAAAGATAATCAATGTGTTTTTTTTTAGCACCAAATAATGATTGAAACTGGGAAACATTTATATTTCATTTAATTTAAAGATTAACCCAAATGGTCAGATTAGACAAGATATGTTGTTTAATCCCCAGTTATTATTATATTCTGTTTGGTGCAATTCCAGAAAAGAAAAGTCTAATTAATTTTTGAATGTTTGCTGTCACATTATTCACAGCAATGTCCAGTTATCTTTGCTTTGCTGATGGAGGAGGTGGGGTTAAATAGCTTGTGAAGAAATGTCTCTGTTTTTAAATGCCTCACATCTGATTGGATGTTTGTGACTGGCTGATAATAATATGTCTTTACACAGCTACCTAGGACTTGAATATACTAAATGCGTAGCTACATGGAGTTCACAGGTATGATTGCTCTGCTTCCTCTTTCAGCAGCATTATACCCACAATACATTATGTATACGCTATATAAACAACAGCAATATTAAAGCTTCATGTATATTTAACCCTCCCTGATCTATTTTGTAATATTTACTAAAGTTGATTCTGTATGTAAAGACTACTGTATAACCACTACAGCCTGGAACTATCACAATGTGAGCAGAAACTCAGCTCCCTCTAACTACAAAACACAGCCCTAGGGACCCTGCTGCCTGCTCCCAGGTGAGCTCACCATTCCGTTATGAAATCAGTATTGTGCTCATGCTGGGCTACACACAATCAAAAGGCAAAGGACAAGAATTTTACTTTTGCTCTCTGACATGGTGCTAATTTCACTGATAGCTTTGCTGGAAAGGCTGAAAGTAGCCAACCCTTTCTGGCAAATAGGAGGCTAACTACAGTTCATAAAGGGGGATAAAGGGGAGGTGATATACAATGGAATAGTACAGTATGACCCTATACTGCCCCCTATACCCCACTCATTATATTTGCCCCTCTACAACCACACCCATCTACCTATAATGCCCCAATACCTCCCTTTTTCCCTAATACTCCCACACCCACCCACCCCATCACACTTATTAGTCTCTGCATGCTTTTCCAATGACCCACGATCCTGCCAAAAATTGTTTTTGGAAATGTATAGCTGCTTTATATATTTTAAGTAGGTTAGGTTAGGGAAGGAGAGGTAAAATAAGCATGAAGATTCTAATATTTGCAGACAGGCCAATAATCACCAATAATGAATAAAGTACTAGTTTGAATAAAACCAATCAGCTTATAGGTTAACTAACTAACTAGTTAGGATAACAGCACAGAAGGCATTAAAAAAATTAAAGCTCATGATACGTTGAAAATAATTAAATATTTCATGATAACACTCTTTGCCAGTGTTTATTTAATGCTTTGAGTGATAAGGTAAGGATTGCATTGCATTAGCTGCATATACCTATACCAGGGGTTAATCTGGTTCTTGCTGCATTACTCAGTGCTATGTTGTTTTACAGAAGACTCATTATTGACGAAAACCACACGACATATGGCTAAAAGTTGCACAGAAGAAACTTACCAAATGAAATCGGTGCAATGGCTGCAGAAGGTGGGCTGCTTGAAGAACCTGGCAGTGAACTTGTGACTCTTGACCTCGTGCACCAATTTCTGCCGGAGAGCTCCTTTGCGGCAAAAGAGAGGTTTAACGAAGGGTTGCTCCACGTCCGTGCCAGTGCACACCTGAGCCATCTTCTCTCGATCTCAAGCTTTCAGGGCCCTTTGTGAGTTTGGCCGATCCAACAAATGCCAGAATACAGAGCAAGCAAAAGCAACCAGGAACACCTGGCAGAGAGAAAGCCAGAAGCAGCTCTTTAGATGCCTGTGGAAGTGAGGAATGAACAAGGAGAAGGATGCAGTGCACTGTGCCTCCCTCTCTGACGATGCTTGGCACACTCTACAACACTGTGCGAGGGGCTGCACAGACACACACACTAGATACTGCTCTCTTAAGAAGCCTGGGAAATAGGGAGAGGGCAGTTCTTGAATATATCCTTCAAAAGGAGGGACTTTTTTGTCTAATAAATCATAAGAGGAGGATTTTCCCTTTTAAAGGAACAGCAATATTGAATGCCAATGCAGGGTTATGTAATAGTTAAATGCAAACAAAACAAATACAGCTGAACTCAAAGCTATTCTAACCAGCTAATTGGTCATTTCAGCATAAATGAGTTGCATTACTGAAGCTCAATTATCTTTTCAGCTTGTGAAAAGAAGGAATCCTGAGCGTGCCCAGATTTAGAAAAGATCTCATCTAATAAAGCAATTACATTGTAATATATAAAAAGCTAAATTTAGAACACTTAGTAATTTAGTCTAATATGTGGGGTCACATTGATATAAAATAAATTGTGGTGCTGCTTCCAAAGCTGGCTATAATGTTATCATTGTCCCAGTTCTGTGGGTTTCTCTAGATTAAAGGGTTTTAAACACTTTAGTAGTGACACTACAGAAGCCAACAATACCTGGACGGCCCAAGAATATTATTACCACCAGGTAGAGACATAGCTTCGGCTAAATCCTAGTTCATATATGAATCAGGGTTTTTTTTATTTTCCTAGCAAAGGGTTTAAGTGTTATCTCACTTTTGTGCCAGGAGCAGAGTTTCTAATCACTCGTTGTCTGCTGTTTTGTTTTTTAAAGCAGAGAAGCTCCTGATCACACTTCCCAGAGTCCACTGATTTGCTGTTATCTTCAGAGGGTTCGGGGAGGGACACTGGGGAACTTGAGCAGCAGCAGTCAGGAACTGGGAAGAAGTTATTGAAGAATAAAAGGAAAATTCAAGTAATGACTAATTAGAAACACAGCCCCTGACATAAACATGAGATATCAGATAAGCACACTTATTTAACCCTTTGCTTGGACAGTCCTGTTAATAGACCTAAAACCAAAGAAGCCCTCAGAGCCATTAACACCCAATTTCAGATCCCCATACCCCGAAAAATGCCTTGAAATGCCAGAAAATTTGGTAACTATTCTTATCCTTCTACTTTTCTCTCTGCATTTGTCACACAGGAGGAGTGTCCTACCTAATTGCCATTGGCCAATAGGGTTTCCTGGGTGGCAATGTAAGGCAATACCTACAGTTTGTGCACAGCTACCAGAGCCACGGCCACATCCCCACTATCCCTCTAGCAGGTACATGCCCGCGTCAGGCATTTGTGAACGGCCGGCGCGGGCACGCTCCCTGGGGATGCGGCCACCAGTGCGCTCACTGCCACTGGCCTTAGACAAAGGCATAGGCCCTTATTTAACAAGGGATAGCGACAGGTAGCGAATGGTGAGCGAACGGTAATGACGCTCACCGCCACGAGAACGCCGGCTCCCCTCCGCAATCACACATTTATCAAGCCGATCCTGCTTAGCAACTGACAGAGGGCCAGATAGCGAATCATTCATCATTATTCCAGCCTCACCCCACAGCGCCAGCGAGCGACCTTGAACAGCGACAGATGTGACCTCTCGCTACCTGGCGCTCTCCAATGCATTTCAATGGAGCAATCTTTAAATATAAAATTAATTGCTATTATTTTATTTTATTTTTTTTTATTTTTTTTTTTAATGTCAAAAATTCTGTGACCACTTCTGCAATGTTAGATATTTTTTTTAAGCTAAAATAAAAAAAAAAAAAAAATTTGTGCAGAATTGATATTACAGGTCTGATATTAATGTATTCATATAACAAACTGTTTTGAAAAACATGTTTTTTTTTTTTCTAAAAATATGGTTGTTTGGGGGTTAAAAAACTACTTTTAACCCATCGCTGCCAGCTCTGGGGTTTAAACAAGCATTTCACAGCGCGAGAATTTTTGGAGCGTGATTTGTTAATGAATATGCTGGGAGCCGTTCGCTATGGCCGTTCGCTGTCATGCGCTCCCATACAGCGCGGAACCTGTCAAACAGCGACTCCTAACCCCGTATTCAACATTACCGCACACCGCTGTCAACAGCCGAACAAACGGCCAAGCACAGCGAATACTAGCGGGCGCTGTGAAAATAACGCTACTGTCACTCATCTGTCGCTACCTGGCGCTATTAATGAATCCGCCTGTTAGACGACATGACGTTAGCAGGTTCGAGCGCACTGATTGAATGAGCGGCCACACATACGCCATAGGACCAGGAAGAGGTGAGTTGGCATCGGCAATCTGGGGGTTTCACACAGCCCCAATTGGGGTGCCCCGGGGAAAGTACAAAAACCTAGGATAGTCAAAATGGTTTTGGTCCACTTTAAGTACATTAAAGCCCCAGAAATCAGTTACATCAGAAGGAGACAGGTAAAAAAAACAAATCTTGGTCTGTTAAATGTCTTATTAATGCCCTTACATCCAAGAATACCCCAGCCAGATCCTTAACACAGTATCCTATAAACCAGGCTGCCATTTGACAGTTGCACACTCATATTCACAGTCTGGATGATTTAACCCTCCAACAATTCCCAATATCCCCAATCCCCAATATGTCGCTTGTCTGCTTTCATTAGCAGGGACAGCTCCAGACAGAGAGGGATACAAATTGCAGAGCCCTGACACACAGGCTGAGGGGGTTATTTAGCAGCAGAGGGTGGTATTATCCAGCTGCTTGCTTAGGTAAAACTGTGAGCTGCGTTTCTTGCTGCCCAAGCCCAGCTTGTGTAAAACTGTTGGGAGGTTAATATTCTAAGTACCAAGTACTAATCATTACAATTGTGCAGCAATGCCACCAGTAAATGTACAATTTAATTATGCTTAGATCACTTCTTTAGAACATTGAAATATAATTACTGTATTTATACCAGTAGCCAACGTGACACTTGGGTATTGCTCTCTTTTAAAATTTTAATCTGTATGTTTGGCAGCAAAGCCACTTCCCTGCCCAATCATATACATTTCAGACTGACTATGCGATTGCCATCTTTGTACAGGCATTATGTGTGCTGTCTAGATAAGAGAATGTATTTCTGTCTGCCTTATTTACTAACTTGCAAATTCATATTGGACTAATTTTACCCCAAATATAGGGATCACATCTATTCAAACAGATCCCACTTAGGATGCTATTTTAACTATAATGGTAAAAACAGCACCGCCACTGGACATACCCCGAGCAAGTGCCAAGGCCCTCTGCTATCTTCAGGTGCTCATGTGCAACTGGATGATTCTCCAATGGGTGCTAGTGATTGGACCAATGAGCTGGGTGTCCTGTGTCAAGACCAGCTCATAGCTGACCTCAGGACCAAAGTGCCAGTCACTGCCAATGGAGAAGGTGGCAGGAAACAGAGGGCCATTGGCAGAAGATCAAAAAGTAACAAATTCTGGAAGTCGATTGGCAGTAATGGTGGACTTGATTGACGGCAGTGGAGAAGGCAACAAGCACCAGAAGGCCAGAAGCAGAAGCAGAGTAGAGGGCAGGGAGCAGAGTTCAACTGGTAACAGTCAAAAAGACAGTGAGGATCGGAGGGAGATCAGTGTTAGAGGAAGACTTATCAATGGCAGCTGAAAGGTGACATGACTCAAGGGGCCCAGTGAGGCGCTCTTGCTTAAGGACCCATGTAACCCTGAAAAAGCAAGCAGTCTGTCTCATAACACCAAATCACCAGGCAGGAAAGAGCAGATATAGGGAAATGCAATAGGTATGCCCAAAGCTCAAAGCATACTGGTGCAGATTTTCTTGTTAGATATGGAAGGGCACTAAACTACTCCCAAGACCCTGGAGAAGGTCATAAACAAAAACCTTGTACAAACACAATATTTAAAATATTACAATCTTATGACAAAACTGCTTTCAGACAAGTAGCCTTTTCAAGATTAAATTGAGAGAAATTTTAGAGGCTAATGCTATCAATGTTGTATTACTGGGATGCCGCATAGGTTTGTTTACATGGTGATTAAATGGTCAAAGTACAGTTGAATAGAAGCTGCAGAAACTCCAAATATCAGTCTCCATAGTGACCAGGAGCTGCATACAGATACTGTTCTGTCTCTGTCATCGCATTATCCCTCCTGATTGGCTGCCAGCAATGTCACTTGAATGATGTGCACTCACAAACAACTATAATCTGCTGAGCGAAAAACAAGGTGTCAGAAAATGTTGTCACACCTAATGTAATACTTGCTTCAAACAACACATTAGCTGTTACATTGCTGCATTATGTAATACATGAAGTATAATACATGAAGTTATATGCTCTGCAATGTGGAACTAATCCCTGTACCGCAAAACTGGCCTTTTTACTGCAATAGTGTGCTGTAATTTTATCTTCTGCATCACACAACCTAATCAAAACGGTGATCACTGTTCCAGTAAAAAAAATCTCTATGCAGACTGTGATAAATATCCTAAATCAATAATTCTATAAAATATAAAACAAAAGGATACATACATACTCCATTCCCGGTAGCCTGTAAATAAATAGAGCATTTTTATTGTGGCCATCTATAGAAAATGTGATTGTTCCAAGCCCAGAAGATTAGATCCACAGCTGGGTTTGATGACATTTTCCTCAGCAGCACTGTTCTGTGCTGGTCATCATCCACTTTTAGTATTAACAAGAACCATGGATTTTCTTAGGGTGCTTCACATTTCTGGTGGCTGGACAGTAGGTGGGGCTGGGTTCTCCAAGTTTGGTCACAAAGTGGGGTTGCTTTGGAGCTTTAACCACTGGTCATGTCAGGAATTACTTGAGCAGACTGCAGGGACCTCAAGATAAGGGTATATCCTTCCAATGTCATGACTGAACAGGGCGTTTAAGGGTCATGCAGGGCTCCATGGACTCCAGGGTTCCTCCCTTTATCCTGTTAAGATTGCCATCCATGTCTCTATGTCATTATTTTTTACTTCAAAACCATCTGGGTGACCAACATTAGCTGTGCATCTAGCATGCCATTTCTGTATGCAGTTTGCATTTTGTTTTTTAGGCTGCTAACCTTACTGTGCCCTACTGAGATCCACTGTGCCTTTCTTACCTTGCTGCAACAATTGCCACCTCCATGTACTTTGGTTTCCAAAAAACATCACTCAATTCTGATAATTTGGTCTTGTTCTTGGCCCTGTGACTTTGCTTGTCGTGGAGAAGCTCATGTTGGTAAACTCCTTGGTCATCAGTTCTACTACACTTTAGAGATGCACAGGTTGACTACCATGTAAGCGTCACAGTACAGTACAGTAAGATTTACTTAAATGTAGAGTAGGAGTAGGAACAGTAACAGTAACCACTGGGTGACACTGGTTTATGGTGCCTTGTGTTGTGCCATTCATATATGGCTGAAACCAGCTTCAAGAACTGGCCCCACAAATAGTACCAGAGTGTCTCCAGTGTGCACTAAATGGCAGGGCACTCTCCACTGTTGGGTAATTCCTCCCTGCTGGTGTGAACTTCCAATTAAAGAATACTACTGGGTGCCTTTTTCCTGGGACAGTACAATTCCAAGAACCAATTTATGAGGCATTTGTCTGTACTGGGAATTCCTTGTCAAAATCTAGAGAATTTAGGATGGTTCCTGGCATAAGGCCTGTCTCTTCTGGATGAATGTTGACTTGAATGTTGACTTGATTTGGGGATTCAGTTAACCATGGTGGAGCCTTATTTAAGAGGTGTACCACATAACGTCAGGTTAACTCCAGGTGCAGTATGTGAAAACCATATATATGAAAGTAAAACTGGTGAGCTGGAATAGCGTCATGTAGCGTCACATGTATCAGCAGTGGCTCAGTTTAAAGTGCCAGCGCTGTATGTTCGGCAGTGCTCAGTAGCGTTCTCCCATACAATTTAAAGGTCTTTAATTTGTTTGTGTATAAATAAAGTTTGGATCCTTTTTTTCCAACTATTTTATCATATGATAATTGTTTTGGCTCTCCTGGCCAACAACCAGAGACTAGAATATTGTCATTTATTAATTTTTTTTATTTTGTCAGAATTGTATGTGTAGGTCTGTCATTGCAGTGTCAGTGTTACAGTGTAGAAACAATATCATTCCATGTGATTTCACTCTGGTGCTGGTGTATATGTGATCAGAAACAGACATTTTTTATATTGCATCCAGTGCTTGTCGTCCAGTTTTATAGTGCCAATGCTGGCTTTGTCGTTTTTTTTCTTAAATATGGGCTTCAGCACTGAGCACCGGACGCACTTAACTGGCGCTATCTATCAATCACTGCAGCGTTGCCCTGTTTTTAGATGTAGCATCGCCTTGGGCAGCTTTCCCTGGGGGCGCTACATAAAACAATATAGCAGCATTGGTACGTTCAGGCGTTGCATTGATTCAGGGAGAGCGATTCTACAGCGCCCTCCAGACATCACACTTATCAATGCTGGACAGAATACTACAGCGTCACTTGTCTAGTGCCAAAGCTAAGTTATAGCGACAGACACTCGTTAGCAGCGTACTCTTGCAGACGTTCTAATTGCCACTACATAGACGCACAAATGGCAATACATGGCGCTAGATAATAGACTTTTTTTCTATTGACAATTCTATGGCACATTTTCTGAGTATTTTCTCTAGTATTTACTAAACGTTCCCTAGATGGCTTCCCCAGCTAAAATTACAACATCATCTAGGCAATTGCCTGAAAACGTTTGGTGTTGCAAAATCTTATCTATGGCTTAGGCCCCTTGTAACCCAAATGTAAGTTTCTGGTAAAGGAATATAGCTTCAGAAATATAAATTATGTTGTAGAAAATGCTTCTAGTCAAATCCAAGATGGATATAAGACAGAGCCTGTCTGTGATACATTCAAAACAATGTATCTATAGGACATTAGGCATGTATCACATACCTCCTTCAGCTTGCAAAAAATCAATACAAACCCCTATGATGGATCTGGCTTGGGCCAATATGATTTCATATTGACCCTTAGATTCAACATCTTTTTATGCTCAGTGGCCTATTTATGGGATACTAAAGGGCTTTGCATTCACCAACATTAGGTTCTGTAAGGATGTTTGATTACATTAACTTCTCCGGCAACAGATGAAAAAAACTACTGGTTTCTCTGCAAGAACTCTTTGCTGTTTTTGCTTACTTATGGGGACTGTTAAGGCAACAGTTAGCTCACCTGATGTTTTTCTCCTTCATTTTTTGTAGTGCTGGGTAGAAGTCATAGAAGGGTTACAAAGTTAAATCCCTTATCAATTCCAATCCTCCAGGACTATGCAAGAAATTGATCTAACAGCTATGTTGTACCTTTGAGCTCTCAGCTCAAGTGAACATGACAATCCAAAGTGGCCCACAGTTGCCCCTGACCATAGCATGCATGACTCATAAAGTTGCAACATGACACACACTTCCCAACCACACCCAGAGCTGGAAGCAAATCATGTGGCTTAACTTGGAATGCATAATGTATATACACTTTGCTTATAATCAGAGATTTCGAGATGCTTTTAAATGGCCCATTTACACTGTTTCCAAGGGAGAAAAGGGGGAGTTAGCAGGACAGAGACATTAACTGTCCAGGAAGAAATTAAAAACAGAAGGCATACTCACCTTTTGCCCCTGAAGATGTAACATCTTAACGGGCCCACTACTAAAATCATTATGTAGTTTGTAAGTCTGTAAGTCTCAAGTTCACAAAAATAAAAAAAAAAAATATATATTAACGTTAACAGTACTCACCTGTCTGTGTCTTCTGTCCACAGCGGGATGGCATCTTCTCACCTGGTCCGCTGTGTTAAGGGGCAGGGCCTCTGTAGAAGCCTCTCCATGTGACTATGTGAGTCACTGAAGGGAGGGGCATAGATGGGATTTTCTGGTGAAACCCCTCCTTGTCCTTGCCTCCCCTCCAGTTACAGAATTAGTCACATGGGGGAGTTTCCAAAGAAGCCCTTCCTCTGTAGGACATAAGCTTCCCTCCCCAGTGATCCACCATTATCCTTTTCTAAAGGCTAGGGAGACCTGTGTTCCTCTCAATACCAGGTTCTGGCACGGGGGCCCCAACCCTGAGAACAGGACACTGCCCAGCTTGGAGTGTAGTTAAAATAAATGTCATAAAAAACATAGTGTTGTGTCTTTTTTTTTACTTTACTACATGTGAATTCGTAAAGGATCCGAAGGATACCTATTCAAGTTCAAAGAGTAGGGGGCGGCAATGCCAACTGCTAAACATGCCCAACATGGGATGCTTGCCATAACCCAACCACCCCATAACCAGAACTCCCAATAGCCATGTGGTGCAGAAGAGCACAGTTCCCCTCAGCAGGGGCCTGGTGTTTTTCTAGAGAAGCTTGAAAGAGCACCGAATCTGTGCCAATGAGCATAGGGGCTGGAAAATACTAAAGCTAGGGGGCAGCAATTCCCCCTGGTTTCCCAGATCCTATACATGGTGCATCAAGTTGGTTAGCTTTAGGGGATGAGGCCCCCATTTTTGAGGGAGTCGCCAAAAGTGTCACTGGAGTTCAGGGTCATAGGAAATTACCTTCAAGTTTTGCTTAAAAACAAAAAAAGCCAGCCCTCACCCCCACCTCAAAGCTTACAACCTTATGTGCATAGGGACTGATAATATGGGTATCAAGGCCATCAGAAGACACAAGGGACTGAAGCAGGAAGAAATGGATGAGTATTGTTAAATGTAATGTATTAAATTGTCATCTAAGTTTTTTTTCTTGCTTGTGAATTAGTAAAGAGTTCAGCGGACCAGTTCAAAGGGCAAACCCCCAGGCATGGTGGTGTGGAAGAGCCCAGTTCGCATAAGCATGGGCCCAGTGTTCTTCTGGGGTGGGTGGCGTGGGGCTTAGGGGCAAGTAGACTTACAGGGTCTGAGGCGGCTCAGCCCCTGGATCCTGGGCTACTAGCCACTATACCTGGTGCACCAGACTAGTATTCCATAACAAGGGAGAAAAAGGAGACTATCCATTATGGCTATTTGTCACCTGTCTGGCTCATCACTAATCGCAAACAGCCTTTGAATTTTTGTCAAAAGCAGCAGAACATGGCATAATAAGTGATTTTTATTACACTGTCTCTTGCTACATAAAAGTACTTTATTCAATCTGTTATCATCCATTTTTATGAAGCTAGCTCTGCCTAGGCAACAGCTGATTGCTAATGTTTCCTCTAAATGATTGTATGAGCGGTCAGATCCAAATAACACAAGCTCAGACGCTGGTCACGTTGTTAGCACTGCTGGCAATAAAAGGCTTAATTTAGATCACATTTTAGTTTTTTTTTAGGTTCAGCGTGTAAACCCAGGAAATCCCACACAAATTCCAGATAATCTCGTAGTTACTTATGTTGGTTCTTCAGAAATTTCCTACTGGTGCATCAAATGTGTTCTAGCTACATTCACACATATACTTAATTCTATTCCCCGCAAAAGAAATTGTGATGTATCCTGTTCTCAAATTTGACATTTCAACAGCACCGACAAGCCACAAGAAGAAAGTTCCACTGTGCCAGGAGTGGCAGAAATAGACTCTATCATGGCAGATTAAAACACATTTGTCAGACGTAATTACAAAGAAAGGGCACCAAATAACTGCTTACAATGGACCAAAACCCACCGCAATTGGTCTGGGAATCTATAAGATTCTCGGGCAGATCAATTTCCTCCCCCCCGGTGCATCCAAAATCGGGATGCCTCCCTGTGTGAAACCACCCAGGTCGGTCCATACACTTACCTTGTTTCCCGGTCCAGCGGCGCATGTGTGAGGCATTTGTGAATGGCTGGCATGCTGATTGGACAAGCGGCCCTGCATGCGACGTAGGACTGGGAAGAGATGAGTTGGGCTTGGAGTTCTGGGGGGTTTGACACAGTGGGGGCCCAAAGGAAAAAACATAACCCAGGATTGTCAAAATCCTGGGTTTTGGTCCACTTTAAATATCTGTGTTATATGGCACACCTTAGTCATCACTGTCCATTTAGTGAGGTTTGGTGGTGATATTTCATTGTCCCTTCCCGATCAGCCATAGCGAGAGCGAGACTGAGGACAGAGGACACCAGGTTTATAGCTTATGTACTAATGTGCAGTTGTTGTTTTTTAAAATGTGATTTCAACACATATTAGAAGAATAAATATATTTTAAACGGCATTAAGCTATGGCTTGTATTTCTATTTGATCCCAGCCCACTGGAACTTTTGGCTGGACTGGGGAGCTGGTTATCTTTGGAATACAGGAGTTTTAAGACATCTGACTTTAGAAAGAGGAAATACTTATCATCTGGTAGCACACTATTATTGTGGTGGATCGACCACCAAAAATGCTGCTGAAGCTAACTATAAATTAAAAATGTAATTTATTTATATATGGACATTACTGGACTATTTTTGGAATAATGTGGATGCTATTAATGGGATGTCTGGGTGGGATTTCCTTCCTTCGACTTGAGTGTGCTTGGAGAATGACTTTAAAATCAGGAATGGAAGGAATATGGAACACATACAGATATGTACATATGTGAGTAGCCCACTTAGGGAATCTAAAGCCCATAGTCATGCAAACTGAAGGTTGAATTGGCTTTAAGTCTACCAGGTTTTGTTTCTTCTCCAGGGGGCATCCCGATTCCAAATCATACCACACTAGGTGGAGGAGTTAGAACCTTTTACCCTTAAAATTACACAGAGTGCATTCTGGTAGGATTACTTGGGTAGTTCAAAAACACTATCAGTCTTTGCTATGTGATGCCCTATTAAAAAGCAGCTCCAGATGAGGAGCCTTGGTGTGATCAAGTCAGCCAGGCGTCAGAACATGACCAAGATAGGTACTGGCTGTGGGCTTTATGGCCATGTTATTACTTCAGAAAAACTTTTGGTCAGAAAGTGACGGACTTCCTCTTTAATATGGAGCAGTGGTGCAGCGCGGATCAGGCTGCCCAGTTGTGCATCGGTGTCACACACCCAGTAAACGGGTCCATCTGAATACTTACCTCTTCCAGGATTGTTCCATAGCAGTTGTGGAGCAGCCTATTAGACTTGTACCTCTGGTGGTTGCATAGTAATGTGCAAGGCCACCGGCAAGTCTAATAGGCTACTTGTTACCCTAAGGGACTTGCAATCTGGAAGAGGGAAGTATCGGGGTGGCCCTGTTCTCTGGTTTATCTCTCTGTTGTCTCTCAAATGCAGGCATCGCTGATTACGCAAGGTTCTGGGTTTGGCTACTTGGGTGTACCTGTGAAAGCTCCCCGTCATTTTTCATTTGTTTGAAACTTTTGAAAAGAAGCAGTTTTCTTTAGCAACAGTACACCAAAGTGGTATGTTTGGTGTACAGAGCAAAGACTTCCTGACTGTGGCTTGATGATCATCTGATTGGCCGATGAGGCAGAGACAACGCTCACAAGATTAACCCTTCTAGCTCTAGTAGCTAAAGGATTGATGGCAGTGTTCTCCCCTAGGGTCAATTCATTCTGCCTTTTATAGTAAGCAGCTATACTAAAGGGATTTACTCAAGGCCAGGAAAGACTCTCCCACTTTAGCAACACAGGGCCACAGGGAAAACGAAAACATGGAAACAGCATGCTGATAATGAAATCACAGGTATGGGGGCACAATCCTAACACATATATTTTTCTTTACATTCCAAACAAGCAAAATAATAAGGCAAAACACCAGAAATCTGACAAAAATTGAGTTTTTCTTTAAGTATGCCTTGCATTTCTACTGACATAACATAAAAGTGCATATTACATCACATTACATATTACATCACAGTAGTACCTTTCCTACACAAATTTACAGAAATATACTGCTTTATTGACAAGCTTTTATGACAGACACAAACTGAAAGTTTTCAGAATTAATTAGAATGGATACCAAATAACCGCAAGCAACTTCATCATCAATCCTTCTAATCCTTGTAGGTAGATGTAGAATAGTGAGGGATAAAAGAATACTGACACTTTTTCTCCTGAGTCTTCAACCTTCACAAATGCAAGCTGTATTACTCTTATTTGACACATCTCCATTGAGCTTACTCTGTACTGGAAAGAAGGTTGGTGATATTAGCTTTCTAACGAAGATAATAATACTGCTTTGATTTTTTGCTAGAGCCTCACTTAGCCAGAGGAAATAATATTTACATCACATTTATATATATATATATATATATATATATATATATATATATATACAAAAATATAAACGCAACACTTTTGTTTGTTTTTGTTCTCATTTTTCATGAACAAAACCCAAAGATCTAAGATTTTTTCTATGTACACAAACAGCCTTTTTCTCTTAATCAATGCTCACAAATTTGTTGGGGAGGCTAATTTAAAACTAGTGCCATGTGTTGTCATGTGAGTGTATATGTAGCGGCGCTTAGAGCGTGTGCGAGTGGTCGCTGCAAGCGGGTGTCGGGCGCTGTGACCTAGCTTAGCGGCCGGACAAGTGGCGCTGTGCTATCCTGTCCAGCATTGATGAATGTGTTTGTTGGGCGCTGTAAAATCGCTCTCACTAATTCACTGCAGATCCAATCGCGAACGCTAGGTGATGTCCCGAGGTCAAAGCGCCCAAAACTACGCTACATCTAACAACAGGACAAGGCTGCAGCAAGCGATAGGTAGCACCAGTTAAGTGTGTCCGGCACTTGGCGCTGAAGCCCATATTAACTACACACAACCAGCGTCGGCGCTCTAGTGTCAAGCGCCAGAAGCTATGTGATAAAAGTCTGTTTCTAAACACATATACACCAGAGCGAAAACACATAAAATGACATTGTTTTAACACAGTGACAATGACACTGCAATGGCAGATCTGCACATACAATTCTGCATAAAAAATATTTTTCTTTTCCAAGCAGAACGAAACTCGGGATACTGGGGAAAGGTTTTGTTCCAATTAAATATCGGTCTGGGGTGGGGTTATCTGCAGCCCATACTGATCGGTATGGGGTGGGGTCCTCCTATGCGTTACCATAATCTGAAACGTCCCCTTCATGGACATGTATGGAAGCCATTTGGCATAGAAGGGTTGATGACTAGAGATCCGGCCTGGACAGCGCACAATTCGGATAAGGAGCAATCAGCTACATGGAACAAAGTATAAATATGCATTTTGTGTTTTTAGTTGCCTGGACATTCCATTTAATTATTACTGGGGTAATGAGGGGGGTTGTATATGGCCAGAATTGGCATTTCAGTGATGTTGGGTCCAGTCACACCAATAAGGCTGCACAGGTGCTGTATCCCTGCTTCCTCCCTGTGCACTGCTCAAGGCAGACCATCAGGTTGCTGGGTGCAGATGTAGCATGTGGGGATGCCACATCTGTGCATTCTAGCTGCTGGTGCCACCCTACCTACTTGAATTGTCAGACCCTGAAAGGAAGCGGCAGTCACCCACTCATCTACCTGCATCCCCCTTTGCTGCCTCAGACCTACTTTCTATTATCTCCCCCCTACTTGCCTAGCTACCTGCCTACCCACCCACTTACCTACCTATCCAATTACCTACTGACACACCCACCTATCCTACCTATGTAGATGCCCACTCACCTACCTACCCAGACCCTGGAGCGAAAGCCAGCTGCCCTGAGGCAAAAGTGGAATCACTGGAACCTGAAGTGGAGGCTGCAGTCGCCCACTCACTCATCCACGTACTCAGTCACCAACCTACCTACTTGCCTACCTACCTGTCGACCTTTGCTGGCTAAGACCTACTTGCTACTATCTACCCTCCTACTTGCCGAGCTAACTGCCTACCCACCTACCTACCTATCCAATTACCTACTGACCCACCCACCTATCCTACCCATGTACATGCCCACACACCTACCTACCCAGACCCTGGAGGGACCCTTGAGCACATCGAGAGGGTCCCTCCCCTGCTGACGCCTCCAATTCCAGCATTCTGATGCAGTGGAGAGTGCAAAATTGTATACATAAAACACGTGGGGACATCAAAATAATAGAAAAAACAACAGCAAATAAAAATGAAAAAAACACACTAAATGTGGAAGCTGAAAATATGTTTAGATTTGTTTTGACAATAAAAAATGCTAAAGTCAGTAACAGTGCTACACAAAAAATAGACTAATAAAAAACACTAGGCAACAGGTGGAAATGCTAACAAATATACACACATAATTAACTATTAAGAAGGAAGCCCAGGCACCATACAGTTAAAGATATGTTAGATTAAAAAAAAAATACCTTCAAAATGTTTCCATTGACCCGAGGGTCAATGCGCAGCCTCGACATTTCTGAGGGGAATAACCCTTCCTCAGGTGAGCTGGAGGATGTGTTTGGGAAAATCTTTCTAGGGCATTCAGGGGGAGAGCCATCTTGAGCCCGCAGAGGAAAACCGGAAGTGCATAAAGTGAAACTGAAAGCAGATCCCTTCACTGCGTCTCTAAAAAAGAACACTATGTAGCGCCCTGAGAGAAGGCCGCCCAAGACTACACTACATATAACCACAGGACAACGCTGCAGTGAATGATAGGTAGTGCCAGTTAAGTGCGTCCACCGCTGAAGCCCATATTTAAGAAAAAACACACAAAGACAGAGTAGGCGCTATAAAAATGGGGGCTCTGGTGACGAGCATTATTGTATGAGATGTTGCTTTACAATGAATGCGATTTTGTGGAGCCCATCATGCCATGTTTCTATACTATACACTATATGCTGCTCAATTTCTGCTAACACTCAGGTTCCTATATTAAAACGGACCTACATGCTCATGCTACTTTCTGCTTGGAAGGGTCCTGATTAATATGGGACAGTTTCCTACTGTATAACATTTTTTCCTCATGCAGGAAGGAAAATTTACAGGAGCTCCCATTTAGTGGAAGTCAGGGAATCCTTGCACACACATATACAGAGGCTACATTGCTTCCACTGGAAGACATGCTTCATTCCTGTGTGCCGCAACTTCCTCTCCCCAACAGGCTGCCATTATTGATTTATATTGGCAGGTATTCTTTAAAAAAAGACTGACTAGTGTTATCCAACGTCTTAGCTCTCTGTAGAATACACAGTGCTAATAGTTGTTATATATTGTTGCACTTCTGGCTTGTATGCCAGATGAATGTTTAACTTGTTGAGCACTCATGCAATGTCTACCTTGTACAGCACCATGTTACTTGAATAATGGTGCTCTCTAATAAGAGACATAATAATAATCTTTATTTATATAGGTTAGATACGGCTTTACATTTAGACTGGAACAACAGTCTGGCATAGGGAAGAAAGAAAACTCAGAGCGAAATTCACTTACCCCACCTGCATGTATAGCACTGTACCATTATCAGCACTTATTTTTCTCTTTTGTTAGTCATTTGTGACTGTTGGTCCACTTTAACTCTTTGCTTTTTACTGTCCCAGGCAGATGGCTGTTGGAAGTCCTTAGTTATCACTAGGGATGAGCGAACCGGTTCGGACGAACCGGAATTCGCTCCGAATTTCAGGGAAAATTCGATTCGGCACGAACCCGATTTTTTTTTGGTTCGTGCTGATCGAATTTTCCCTGAAATAAAAAAAAAAAAAATGCCGGCAT
The DNA here is from genome assembly GCA_027917425.1 of Gastrophryne carolinensis. NCBI lineage: Eukaryota > Metazoa > Chordata > Amphibia > Anura > Microhylidae > Gastrophryne > Gastrophryne carolinensis. Next base: position 130,076,926 of record CM051242.1, read on the forward strand.
GGTGGGAGCGGGCAGGCCGGCTACGCTGTCAGCGGGCGGCGGAAGCCCGCTCCCACCATGCCGGCATTTTTTTAAAAAGCAAACACTTACCTGCATGGTCGGAGCGTGGAGGCCGGCGCCGCTCTCAGGCGCCCTCTGATGATGTGTGAGAGCGGCGCCGGCCTCCACGCTCCGACCATGCAGGTAAGTGTTTGCTTTTTAAAAAAATACCGGCATGGTGGGAGCGGGCAGGCCGGCTGCGCTGTCAGCGGGCCGGCTTCCGCCGCCCGCTGACAGCGTAGCCGGCCTGCCCGCTCCCACCATGCCGGCATTTTTGCTTAAAAAAAAAATGCCGGCATGGTGGGAGCGGACAGGCCGGCTGCGGCCCGCTGACAGCATAGCCGGCCTGCCCGCTGCCACCATGCCGGCATTTTTTTTTTCAGATGAGCGATTCGTGAAAGTTCCATTCGGGCAAACCCAAATTTCTTGGGGAAATTCGGCGAATCGCCCGAATCGAACTTTCAAGAAGTTCGCTCATCTCTATTTATCACCAGTGTTTACCACTGGTTAAGAACCCCTGATTTAGGCTGTATCTACGTTAATGCTCGTAGTTCATTCTCTATTTTGTTATACAGTCAGGTTGACAATCTGGTTTTGCCTGCGCAAAACCAGAAGAACCAGTAGAATTCTGTTTTTTTGTTCCTTTAACCCTTATAAGGGAACATTACCCTTTTTTATCCTTGCTTGGTGTTCCCAACATTTTTATAAGGAGTCTTTTACTCAGACAAGCTTCTGAGAGTCAGTGATGTATGAGACATGTTATCTGTTGTCCTTTTTATGCACTTTAAGATTTGGTACCTTTGAGTGTACATTATTCTGGCTAGTCTTGTGGCTGTAGTATCTTCATCAACAAGGGAAGGATAAGATTATCCATCAGGTTTGTCCTCCCTTCGGCCTGGTATCAGCTCCCAGGCTCTTCGCCAAGGTTCTAGCCGATCTTCTGACGTAATTTAGGCATAGAGGGATCAGGATCATAACTTATTTGGATGATCTGCTACTCTTTGCCCTAAGCTGAGATACATTTCTTTAGGTTCCTTATGTAGCAAAGGGGTTGTTGCTCTATCTGGGGTGGGTCCTGAATTTTGAGAATCCAGTCTAGTTCCATCTCAGGTCACGGCTTATCTAGGGTTCAAAATCAATTTGATCCTTCAGAATATTGTCTTGCCTTCTCAGGAAGCAATTTAGTCTTTGTGCACCAGTTGGATGGCCCGGTGCGTCAGGCCATTAGAGTCTTGGGGTTTTTTGACCCCCAGCCTTTCCAGCAGTAAGATGGGGTCAGCTACACTAAAGGTCTCTCTCATATTTTGAGCACCTGGGACAAATCTCCCAAATCCCTGAAAGATGTGAAGTTCTCAGACCTGGTGAAGAGATCACTGGAATGGTGGATGTGCAAGGACAATTTTTGTCAACGGTATGCCTTGGAGAGATCCCATGGGCCAAACTGTAACAACAGGCCCTTCCTCATGGATTTGGCGTGCCCATTGTGGGGTTCTGACTGTACATGGGAGATGGTCCAAAAAGGCAGAGTCAGCTTCCTTAAACCTAAGGGAATTGATAGCAGTTAAAGAAGCCTTGTTCACCTTCTCACACCATCCGAGGGGTCGACATGATCAGAACAGACAAGACAATGGCCTATTTTCAATCAACAGGGAAAGACTAGTTTGTCCCAAATCCTGGCAATGGAAATTCTGCTTGGGTAGAACAAAACCTGTCTTCTTTGACAGCCATTCATATGAAGGAGTGCCTGAATCAATTAGTAGACTTTCTAAGTCGCTCTCCATTTTTGGAGGCAGGATGGTCTCCGAACCAGGCAGTTATTGATCAAGTTTGTACCCTGAGGGGGACCCCAGAAGTGGTTCTCTTTGCTTCAGGGAAGAACCACAAAACTGAAGAAGTTTTGTTATCTAAATTCCTCTGACACGGCTCTGGGAGTAGACTCTCTGGCACACGAGTGGCCATTCAGGCTGGTTTACGTGTTTCTTTCATTTAAGATGCTTTCTTAAGTATTAAACAAATTAGCCAGTCAGTCAGCCACATTTCTTCTTCTGGCCCCTGGTGGCCCAAGAAAACACGGTTCGCAACTCTGGTACCTCTGTCTGTAAAGGAGCCTAAGAGGTTCCAGTGAAGTTGAATCTGCTATCCCAGGGACCAGTGCTTTGCTCTGATCCCCAGAAGTGGTGTTTGACCCTGTGGACCCTGAAGTCGCCTTGCTTCTTAAAGTGGTCCAACACCCAGGATTTTGACTATCCTGGGTTTTGGTCCACTTCAGGGGGGCACCCGCTGTGTAAAACCCCCCAGAAAGCCCCCAAAACTCACCTCACCACGCTCCCACGTAGCCACGGACAAGCGGGTGACAGCGGCGGACAAGACAGCGTGTCCGCCGCCGCCTCCCGCGCGCCCCTCTGACAGTGCTCCTCTGAAAAACTTACCTCTAGACGTGCGCGCGCCCGCGCCGGCAGTTTCTGAATGGCCGTCGCGGGCGCGCGCACGTCTAGAGGTAAGTTTTTCGGGGGTTTTGGGGGGGTCCCTCACCGCGGGACATCCCGATCTCGGATGTCCCGCGGTGAGGGAGGTGATCGGCCCGGGAATCTTATAGATTCCCGGGCCGATCACCCCTGGGTGACATTCCACTTTAAGAAAGGGTTTTCAAATAAGGTTATCAAGACCCTGGAAGATTTAGAATGTAAGCCTGCATCTTACCTTCTGGATGGCCTCAATTTCCTCCAGAGGGGAGTTGATCTGGGTCTCAATGTCAGTACTCTAAAAGTACAGCTGGTAGCTCTGTCAGTTTTCTTGGATAAAAGACTATAATTTTTGTCACTGGTCAGATGTGTTCTTCTAGCCATAAGCTGGTCCACATGAAGATAGCACCTCAATGGGACGTACATAAAGTCCTGATAGCAATGGGGGCTCCTGCTTTAGAACCGACTCAGGACTCTCCTATTAAATTCCTCACTTGGAAGGTTCTATTTTTGGGGGCTATTACCTCACACAGGCAATGATATTCAGGTGTTATCCTGTCGTCACTCCTTTCTCCAGATTTTTCAGGATCAGGTAGTATTAAGGGTGGACCCCCTGCTACCTTCCAAAGATATATTCTGACTTTCATAGAACTTGGGAGATTGTTCTTCCGTTTGCAGACAGTGAAGATTCTTCATTGGATAAATCTTTGAATTTCAGAGCAGGCCTTTTGGAATAACTTTGTCAAACCGAGGATTGAAGAAAGGCAGATAGCTTATTCAATTCTTTCTCAAGTCCAAGAAAGGGCCATCAAGTACCCAAGTTGAATGAAGAGTGCTATCAGTATGGCCTATCATAGAGTTCAGGTTCCAGGGAAGATTACAGTGCACTCAATGAGAAGTGTCTCCAAGTCTTGGGCGGAATAAGCTGGGGGCCTCTACTGAACAGGTTTGTAAATTGGCCAACTAGGTCTTCAGCCGAGACTTTTATGAGTCATTATCATTTGGATTTACTGACCTTGCAGTCAGTCCTTTTGGAAAAAGTGTTATTCAAGCTACATTCCCCACCCAATAGAGGTAGATATCGGTTATCTCTCATGTGTATGCTGCCTGGAGGATGTTTTGAGAAAACTTAAGTTATTTACCTGGTAAGGTCTTTTCTAAACATCTGAACGGGCAGAATGCAAGGTTTCCTATCCCTTCTCCCTTAAGATATCATTGGATGTATTTTCATGCCTAACCAGTACTATTTGGTCTGTCATATTTGTCATCTTTTTCAGATCTCTATAACAACTGAGGATTGTGAAGTCAAGGTGTTCCATCTTGAGGGCCTGAGACATGAGGTCTCATGTGTATGCTGCCTGTTTGGATGTTTAGAAAAGAAGTTACCAGGTAACTAACTTGAGTTTTTCTTGAAATAAAAGGCTGTGTTTCAAGTAAATCCTGTCAGAGCCTGTGTATTATATGCCTGTGTTTGTTTTGGAACAAAACAAACACAGGGAATTAATATCACATACAGATTGTTAATTTGCTTTGTAAATAAAAGTCATATGATGAATAAAATACTATTAAAAGGTATTTTGCTAATTTACCTTAATTATGGGGCAGAGACATAAGCTGGCCTCTTCCCCTCTGCCAATCAAGTTAATTTGGACTTTGATAACTGGGTCAGAGTTCAGATTTCCAAGACCAACACATTGTTCTGAATTCAAACTTGTTTGGCATGTGCAGGGATCATATCATCTAGTAGCTGATTTCTACCTGGTTCTAAGCATTATGATGATGGTCCATACATGTGTTTTTTTATTCTAATAATCTCCAATCTTCACAAATGCAATTTATCAACATGTGCATAAGGTGCGGCACCAATTTCCACATAGCTTTAATCACATTTCACGTAATTCTACTTGAATGAATGGTTAAAACTTCAAACAAATGTTACTCACAAAAGTGCCAGAGGTCTCTGTCCCAGTTTTAAAATGGTGTCCTGTCCTCCAACCTTTCTGTGTGAGCCTTGGCAGCTCAAGTTATCCTTCCAACCCAGCTCAAGACCCTCGCAACGGCATTGAGACCTGGGTCATTCAATTCCACAAATGCCTTTCATCCTTCCTTTTATATTTCAATCATTTGTATTGAATTTTGCAAAAAAACAAACAATGAAGAACATTCAGATGTATACAATATTTAATAACGGTTAACCATTAGCAACCATTACACTTATAGTCATCCAAAAAAGAAAAATAAATCATCTCTACTTTCTCCCCCATATCATTAGGCCATATTTTGAAGGAGAACAGTGGTTGAAAAGAAGGTCTATTAAAGGAAAGATAGAGAAAAGAGAAAGTTTAGATCATGTCCCAGGGCCCGTCCTACCCCCCTTATTTCCCCAGAATTGGATCCAAGGATTCCAGATTTCCTGAAACTGAATCTCTCTATCTAATAGTATGTTTTTTCATTCACCATTAACCAGTTAATCTTTTCTAAAAGGTGTTGTATCTTCAACTTGTGTGATTTCTATGCCTTGGTCAATTTGGCTGCCATACAGACAAAGAAAATAAATTACATGACCAGTTTGGAAACCCCTATAGCTGGTTTATTTAAGAGGCCCGTTAGGGGGGATTTTGGGACCCAAATTCCTGTAACACTACTTGTGATTCCAGAATGCCTAATCCCAAAATCATGCCACCTTCGGTCCACCAAATATAGTAAGTGTCCCCCACCTGTCCACAATTTCTAAAACATGTCAATGGTACAGGATTTATAGAAGCTAAATTGCTTGGGACCATATACCACCAAAGAGTCATATTCATATTTGCTTCTATTTTGCTTCTATTAAGGAAGAATTCCTTAATAGAAGCTAATTCATACCACTCCATCAGATCTGTGTCCTGCTGTAAATATATTACATTCATACCACTCCTCCAGATCTGTGTCCTGCTGTAAATCCTTTCCCCATTTAAGCATATAATCCAATTTCCCTTCTGTCTCAATTGAGTGATCATCCTAGATTGAAATGGCTCCTTTTCTGCCCGGGGAATCTAGGCAAAGTTTTTCCAAAATAGCGGGGTAGTAATTCGCTCCTCGGTGCCTTCAGAGAATGAATGTAATGCACTATTTGCTTATATGTAAATTCCTCTCCACTTGGGATCTGAAAATGTTACCTAAAGTATACTATGTCTTTAAGACCCATAGGGGAGAGGAAATCCGCAATGTTATATAGTCCCTTTTGAGTCCACCATTTAAGGACACCTTGTCTTCTCCCGGTCTCAAAATCAGGGTTTCCCTCAAAGGGGGCTACTGGTTTATGTGCAGATGACCATTTATATTCCTAATTAGAAGCGTACCTCACCCCTCTTTTTACTTGTGTACATCGCCTTTTGGTCAATTTGCCCTTATTTGCTCAGATAAATTTCAATAATTTAGCCTGAAATTTCTTAAGGTCTGCCATCACTAGCAGTACTGGAAGCGTTCTGAAAAGATATAGGATCTTCGGTAGGAGGGTAATTTTGATGGTCCTTATGGTCCTTTGATGGTCTACCCACCCATGACAGCATCAAACCAGACCACGATTCCAGATCCTTTAATAAGGATCATTTAATAATTTGCGCATCATGGGGCCCTTGTTAGTTTTTTACAAGGAACAGTATTGCAAGGTGAGTTCAATTCCAATGTAAGATAAGCTATATGGTTTCCAGCTAATATCAAATGATTGCTTCAAACTATTTACCTCTGATTCTAAAAGCAGCCTCTGATTTAGAACAATTTAGCTTCAGACCTGAAACATCTCCAAAAATCTTAAGCAATTTGAAGAGATTGGGTAATGTTGTGTGTGGGGAGGGGGGAAATAAACATGAGCACAATAGGCTCGATTCAAAGACACATTCGTCTAGACTTCCGTAGCTATCTGTGAAAGTTTTAGTGGGTGTTTGTCATTTTTTTGCTTTTTTTCGTTCATTTTTCATTCGTACGAACGTTTGGGAAAATGCGTATATGCACTTTCGATGAAAGAAAGCAAATCGGATCATTTCCGTTAGTTCGTATCATTTTCCAAACAAAAGATATTTTTCGTTCATTCAGATAACTTACGTTGTTGGGATGGGCTTGCGTCTGATTCAGAGAGCTGATTTCCCACACACCACCACCCTATAAATCCGTTTCATTTCCGATCCACTTACGGGACCTTTGAGGGCTCGGATTGCTATTGTTGAACATGTTTTGCGGCTATGTGGAGGAGTCTGCGCACCTTTAGCACCAAGGCATTGCATGTATCAGCATGGCCGAGGCCATAAATTGTATAGCAATGCATACCTAAATTAATACATTTCATGTATGCCTTATAGAAGCATTTTAATGCTGACCTTAATTAGTCATTAGCATGTAAACCTTTATTTTCCCACACATCCATATAATTGCTAGGTTTACTTATGACTTATGTCCTTTGTGAATTATATTTGGATTGTTGAACTTGAATCTCAATTTGTTGTAGGAGTTATTGTTTTAGTCGGTTACCTTTGCTTTGTGTAATTATTTTATATTTGGTTGCAGGAACCACAAGATGTGCCACTCGCACAACATACAAGCAGTGTTTGGTCCAGCTATGCGATTCCTCAGTGTTCTTGCAGGGCATCCAGGGTCGTCCCATTATGCTTACATATTGCAGAGCTCCGGCTTATTTCGTCAGTTTGAGTCAGGAGAATTATCTGGTGGATGGCTCCTGAGTAAGTTTGCTCACATTCCATCTATCCATTTTCACTGTATGGCAATGAATATAGTTGATGACTCATGTCTTAACCTATGGCTGTTTTTAGCCCTTGATGACATGTTAAACAACATTGTAGCTTAGAATGTGTATTTTATGTTAGTATTTTTAAATTATTTCAGGGGATTTTGGATATCCACTCCTGCCCTTGCCCCTGATGCCCGTTCTTTGCCTGCAGAATGCAGGCCAGGGGTTCTCTAATCGGGCACTATGCAAAACCCGGGCCATGGTGGCGAGGGCCCTCTGGCATTTGAAGTCCAGATTTAGGTGTTTGGACCATATGGGGGGGACACTGCAGTATGACCCCAACAAGGTTCAGTTGGTGGGCAAGATGCAGGAGCTGCGTGACTTGTTGGGGACCACAGATGAAGAATAATGTTCTGTGGCCTGCCATTGCTATGTATTTTGTTTTTTACAGTTGTAAAAATTTGAAATTTTCAAAAAAATTTTAAGATTTTATATTTTATGATGGAATAAAAAAAATGTTTCAGTGTCATTTCATTTACAAAATGCATTAACACAAAACTAATGGGCCCAGAAATATTTAATATTTAATATTTAATATTCATAATAAGATGAATATTCACATGACCGAGAAGTGATTTGGGTAAGTTTTAGGGACCTAAAATGGAAGAAGAACCTAACCGCGAAGTGGTTTGGGTGAGCTTTAAGTGTCCAAAAGGGAAGATGGAGGATAGTGCTAAGTGATTTAGCTAAACATTGTAGTAGAATTGAGGGTGGCAAATATGTAGGCGAGCACTTTAATGAGTTAAGTTTGTAGTGCGCAGGCGCAAGATCATAAGGATTTCCGTCTGGACGATTATTTATTGAAAAAGGGAAACAGAAACTAACGGGAAACGTAAAGGTTACGTGGGAGGATACGATGGGAAAAGGGCAAAAACTAAAGCCTACGTTGTAACATGTGAAAATGAAACGGAAAAGTCACGCTGGAAAATGACATCCTTATATTTGTAATCTGCCGTACGAACGGACGGAATCTTTACAGAAGGATTGCAATGCATGCATAGAATCGCTCGCACACTCATACGAGAGTGGAAACATTTCCAAAAAAAAAACAGATCGGCACTAAAACGAAAGTATTTTTTTGTCTCTCTGAATCGAGCCTATTGTCTGCAAATAAAGCAAACTTATGTTCACGGCCCCCACACTCCACCCCCGTATGTCCCCACTATAATGGCACTAGCTAATGGCTCCATTGAGAGCACAAATAATAGTGGGGACAAAGGGCAATCTTGTTGTGTTCCTCTACATATGGTGATAACTTCTGACTCAAACCCTTTTATTCCAATAACTGCCTTATGATTTCTATATAGATTTTTAAAGATGTTTTGAAATGATGACCCAAACCCTTGCCTCCTCAAAACGTTAAACATGTACTCCCATGTTAAAGCATCAAATTCTTTGTGTAAATCTAGGGCAAGTACTAATCCTGTAGTCACATTCCTGAGACATTTAAATTCCCTTCACATCCATACATTTTAATAGGACTTCCTGTCATGTGGTTAAGCTGAGTCAAAGGGCACAAGCACAGGTTCAAAAAAAATAACCAGTCCAAGGTAAATAGGCAGGTGGCAAAGGTTCATAAGAAACAGTACAGAGGACAAGAGCAAGGCAAGTACGTAAATGGTAGAACATACTAAAGTTCAAGCCAGGAAGTTAATCAGAGGTAAGAGCTACAGTCACAGAGAAAGCCAGCTAGCAACAGGATACCTCTTTCTCCCTGGTGTTGCGTAATATTTAGTTGCTGATGCTATTGAGAATACAGCAGTAGTGTTGGGCAAACCTCCCAAAGTTCGGGATTGGCAAGTTCGGTTGAACTTTAAATAAAAGTTTCACCTGCTGGTGGTGCACGGATCAACCAGCAACTGTAAGCCACCTTTGGATGAACTGTGTACACATTAAAAAACTTTGGGAAGAAGTAATATATCTATCAAACTCGGAAGGGATTACTATTTCTTTTAACACCGATAAAATATTACTAATTCCACAAGTGACAGACCAAGAGCAGGCAAAAGACTACCTAACACATCTTATAATAATTGGCACCAAGCAATTCATTAGCTACTATTGGGGGAAAAATACCCCTCCTTCTTTCAGACCCTGGAAGACTAAAATAAAAAATGTACTGGAAAGCGAATTATCCCTATTAAAACCCGGTATAATTAAAAGACAAATTCTAGCTTTTCTAGCGGCCCTGAAACCCCGAAATACTACTCCTACCCAGTTGGCTCAATTGTAGATGTTTTCTTTTTTTTTCTCCTTCACCTATATAATGCTCTATACGGGAGGGAGGGGTGAGGGAGGGTAGGGATAGCGTTAGCAGTACTAGGCCACTGACGCCACTTCGTTCTTTCTTCTTCTTTTTCTTGATTTCTTTTTCTCTCTCTTCCTTATCTCTATCCCTTTCTTATGAAGCTTTTCCTCTTTGTTCTTTCTTTCCCACTTTTCTGATTTGTTTACTTTGCATTTATCCACAGAGATATATCTCTCTGCACGTAGCCACAGAGATACTTTTCTCTCCCACCCTTCTTATCTGCTACTCCGCACGGATCCACAGAGCTTGTTTTTTCCCATAATGATGTTTTTACTTTACCTAAACTTGGGAAAAGTATGATAAATGATTATCAAACTAAGGATCCAAACTAATACTGAATGGGAAAAAAATAAATAAAAGTTTGATTTGAGGACCTGAAACCGGTCCCTATTAAAATCAATGGGGGCCCAAATTCTGTGGGGTGATTCTGCCTTTGGGGGGCCCTCTCGGGGCTGTAAAAATGATTGTGATGGCACATGTGGGGGCACAGCGTGTGCAACAGGAAGCAGTTATTATTACCTGAGCCCTAATCGACCTTGCGGCTGTCAAATGGGCTACATTTGGGGCCACAGAAAAATGTCTGCCACTCCCATGAGTGAGGACATTTCTAGTGCCAGTGTCCTCTCTCATGGGAGCGGCACCTACCCTTCTGTAGCCCTGGGCGTATCCCATCTGACAGCTGAAATGCTGATTGACCAGGGACCAGCTTGCGAGACTCAGGACTCTGATGGGCTGATTGTCAGGGCCAAATGCCAAAATCAGACACAGACTTCTAGCTAAAGTCCATGTTCATATTTTGGAACTCAAAGGTTCGGGTTCGGCCAACACAATACAGCAGCCATTTCTCAACCTCCATCCAGCAGTGGCTGTAAACCTAGTAAGTTCCTTCAAGAGGATTGGTCTACTAGTTTCACCATGTGGGCCAAGAAAGGTACAGAAGTATTTATTAAGGGACTGCCCCAGCTCAGTGGAATGCTTGGGATTTCACTCTCCCAGGTATTGTTTCTCTCCAGCGGGACAATATGATCTGGAATGTCCTGGTGTGTGTATCCCCAAGCATTTCCATAAAAACTCACCTTTCCCCACGTCACATGCACGACATGCTGCACATGCGAGGGCTGGCAGTCAGTCAGCAGCTTGACCTGTATTTATTTTTCCAATACCAATCTGAAGTTTGATTTGCTAGCGTGCTAAATGGATGGTGCGCTTCTCCACGTATCTGCACCAGCCATATAGAGATACCTGGCATGGGTACGCACCTTAGGTAAAGGTAAGCAGGGATGTGTCCATGGCCCGCATATGCGCAGTGAATTCAATGCATGAGTAGTGTGCCAGGCAATCACAGTGGGCCATCCCAAATTGGGATTCTCCAGGGATGGAGAAATCTTGGAGACTGATGTTCCTCTTTAAGCAGGTTTGGTCTCACTGTCACACACAGGCTTGCTTGAGTTTGTAATAAATATATAATACAAAATCAAAGTAAATATATCATATAAAAACATTACAGTTAAAAAAACATGTCGATCAAGTTTACCCAGCTGGTTGGGAAGCCCTTCATGCCCCCAAGCATAAGGTGGCTGGTGGAAAGATGGTGACGCCTGACCGTCAATGATGGATTACGGCTGAGGTGTTTTTTTTATGTAACCTCCTGCCTTGCCTCAGCTTTAGAGAAGGGTGGCAGGGTGGGGGGCTTTTAAAAAGGCAGTCTGACTAGACTCACCCTTTACAGGGGTGGGCGGCCACAAGCACAACGAGGGGAGGATCCACTCTGGTGGCTTTGCGTGCATCCCTAATCTATTACAGGTGTGGTGTGTTGTAGTATAGAAGAATTAGTATGTTGGAAAGGTGAGAAAAAATGAGGGGTTTTCTGGGGATGGCTCTGCTCTCCATCAGCCCCATGGTGTTCAAAATGGTTAGTTTTAAATATGTTTTTTTATTTTAGCCTAGACAGGGACTTTCACGTCCACTGTTTGAGTACTGATGACTGCTTACGTGTAGTTTCCATGTGACACCAAAATGTTTAAATGGAATCTTTTGTCCCTAGCATTGTGTGGGAGGCCAAAGATCACTATAGAGAGGATGAGTGCCCACAGTCAACATGACCTTTGACATAGTTGGTGTTCTTTTTCATGACAGTTAAAGGTTAATCAGTAACTTTTTCAATTTATAAGGAAGATGCAGACTCGCAAATATTATCCAAAGAGACCTTTTTTACTGGTCTGAAAATGGCTCTGAAAATTCATTTCACAGTGGCAGCCTTGCTGATCTTAAATATTTCCTCTGTCATCAGTGATGAAGGTACAGTACTGTAATATTTTGTGGGAAAGAAATGTGGACAGCTACCCAAAGTGTAGTAAGGGATAGAGGGTACAAGTAATCCAGCTATTATAATGAATATAAAATGAATATGTTAGGCCATTGCTTTAAATCATTGAACTCTCAGAAATGTTGCTGGTGCAAATTGCAGTATTGATGGGGTATTTGTGGTTTAAATTAATGATTTGCACTAGCCATTAACACATTACAATTTTTACACATTACAAGTAAGTGATTTGGATGAAGTTAGCAAAAGGCACAAGACAAAGTGCAATATACACAGAAGGGTCACAGCCTCAAAAGATTGTGCTTACGTATTTTATGCATCACTTTATGTTCTCTGTCCATAGATTTAGAACAGGAAGTCCTCCATTAACCCAAGTGATTCAATTTTGGCTTTTTAATTCATTTTTAAGCCATTTTCTACAGCTCTCCAGTTTTGACAGGGATTTATTAGGACTTTTCCTTCTTTTGGATTATTCCATTATGATGAAAATATTTGCCGTAAATTGTATGAAGTTATACAAGCACATCCACAATTACCACTTGATTATTGTTTTTAATTGCATTTATTTACATACTGAGACAACTTTTTGGCACAAGGTGACCAGAGCTGGGATTTAAGGAAACTGATGCATGGTAAAATAATTAAAAGATTTAATGTATATTCTATTTTTAGTAAATTATTATGTAATTTGAGCTAAGCTGGAATAAAAAAAAGATATCTGACTTAAGGCTGTCCTGTTACAGAAGCAGCTTTATGTCATTTTTGACTATAGGTCCCTTAACACATTGGATAGGCCTTCAAAATCTCTCTAATTTTAATTATTATTACCTGAATCTCCTGATATTGGCTCTCACCATTTTAGTCACAAAGCAATACTGGCACGTGCCATAAAAGGCAGTGCAAAACAGACAAAATTATATTACACCACACTTTACTTGCCTTGCTCTGCATTGTGTTGGGTAAGTCTATATCAAAATGCCATAGACAACAAAAGGCCACACGAGTAAAGAGCAGTACAATTACATGCACAGTCTCTAATGCAGCTCAAGCACATATGTCTGAAGCCTTGGACTTTTGCTTACAGGGAAAATCTGCTATTGCATTCTTTCCTTATTTGTTCAATATTCCATTTTTATTCCTGCTATTAGTTATTCACCTGCATTTGAAATTGATTGATCTCTCCAGCCATCCGTAAATTGTGTGGCTCCAGGGATTTAGCAATGCTCTGTATAGCAGGTGATAAAGAAAAAGAAACATGTCATGAAATGACCATACAAATCGTGCTATTAAATAATATTTCCCATATTGCCTTGACTATTTCGTGAAAATATTTTAACTCGTATTATTATTTTTAGATGTGCATAACGTTAGGCGAAGAGTTTAATAATTTGTTGTGTTATATTGTCGCATGTGCTCCCACTGAAAACATTTTGCCCAAGTTGTTTTCTTTGGCTGTCTCCCATGGCCCAAGTCAAATTAAGATAAAATGGGAATGGGGAATCCGATATATGAAGTGCATGATTCTGTATTATTTTGTGTCATTTGCTGACATTCACATCCGTATCCTTATTGCATCCGCCTCTTTTGTTTTTTTGGGGGGCATTGAATAGTGCAGCATATCAAAGCACCTGTTCTTTAATAATCAGCTTGCATTGGTGCACTAGGTTTCTCCCTATAGGCCAGCCTGTGTCATAGTTACATAGTTTATACGGTTGAAAAAAGACATATGTCCATCAAGTTCAAGCAAGTGTGTTGGGGTAGGGGAAGTTATTTTTTATAGGTGTTTGTGTAGCAGTCAGCACTTATGCTGGATTTAACAGCGCCAGTGTGTGCTACTCTGTCCCGTCAACTGCTTGATGCCACATGCCATATCTGCTCCTTGGAACCAGTCTAAAGTTATAGATTTCAAAGCATCTCAAAGTCTCTGATTATATGTAAATACCTTATGTATTGTGCGCAAAGCTAATTTCTTTGCTTGAATTTTAAGTCGTGAGCGCACTGGTGTGAGAATCTGGGCGGAAAAGTGTTTTTGACAGTTTGTAAGAGGATAGAAGTTGGCGACATCTAAGTCATGCATTGGCATTTTTGAGCATGTTACAGAAACAATTTCAGTATTTTGTGTCTCTTTTCAAAATGTTTCAGTTAAAAAATACTTCAATGAGGTTGTGCTCTATGATAGATTAGGTATCAACACCACTTATGACTGGCAAAGCTTATACAACAGCACTGCTCTGCGAAAGAGGGAAAAGTAAAAAAAAATTGTCTGTATAAGGCATTCTACTTGGTGCTAACCTATGTATGCTTGGTATGAATAGAGTGATGCAATGGTCAAACTATCAACACTAAATGGTGCAGAGATTCATGAATCAGGTCCATGTGTCTCACAGATAGTAAAGTTAGGAAACAAACTGCCAATGCTATTGAGAACATTGGCTTTGCTTTATGTCCTGGGTTGCAATATAGGATATTTTTCCATGTAATCTTAAAATGAAATATAATCGTTAAATAGAATTTGATTTTCTGAGAATAAGATAACAGTAATTGGACATCATGAAGGGCGGACATGTATTCTTCAAACATTGGAAAGTATGTTTGTTGTTATACTTCAAACTTGACATCATGGTCATACATCTGTTCCACCTGTCAGTAATTCACACAAAGCTTCTATTTGAATAGAGATGAAAGTATGAAGGAGGGACAGAATGCCTTCACATTTCTAAAAGCTGTGGGGGTTCAGAATGATGTCAGCCACCTATTGCATGACAACAGTATTTCAAAGTCTAAAGAGCCAGTCCAGCCGGACTTCCCGTTTTGAAAGTCCAACTTGCCCTGCCACCCTTCCCTAGCTCTGAGACAGGGCTGGGGGGTTACATTAAATAAAAAACCTTCGCCCGCAATCTAGTGCCAGTTATTACTGATTGGCTGTCTCTCTGCAACTATGGAGAGAGTCTTAGCCTGCAGCATCTCTCACACCCTTTTTCTGGTCACACTATAGCCTCGATTCAAAGACACATTCGTCCGGACTTCCGTAGCTGTCTGTGAAAGTTTTGGTGGGTGTTAGTCTTTTTTTTACTTTTTTTCATCCATTTTCTACTCGCACGAACGTTTGGGAAAATGTGTATATGCTCTTTCGATGAACGGAAGCAAATCGGAACATTTCCAAACAAAATCGGAAATTTTCCATTCGTTCAGATAACTTACGTTGTTGGGATGGTTTCTGTCTGATTCAGAGAGCTGATTTCCGACGGATCACCACCTTATAAATCCGTTTCATTTCCGATTCACTTACGGGACCTTTGAGGGCTCGGATTGCTATTGTTGAACATGTTTTGTGGCTATGTGGAGGAGTCTGCGCGCCTTTAGCCCCAAGGCATTGCATGTATCAGCATGGCCGAGGCCATAAATTGTATAGCAATGCATACCTGAATCAATACATTTCATGTATGCCTTATAGATGCATTTTAATGCTGACCTTAATTAGTCATTAGCATGTAAACATTTATTTTCCCACACATCCATATAACTGCTATATTTTTTTAGACTTATGTCCTTTGTGAATTATATTTGAAATGTTGAACTTGAATCTTAATTTGTTGTAGGAGTTCTTGTTTTAGTTGGTTACCTTTTCTTTGTGTAATTATTTTATATTTGGTGCCACTCGCCCTTGCTCCTGATGCCCGTTCTTTGCCTGCAGAATGCGGGCCAGGGGTTCTCTAATCGGGCACTATGCAAATCCCGGGCCGTGGTGGCGAGGGCCCTCTGGCTTTTGAAGTCCAGATTTAGGTGTTTGGACCATACAGGTGGGGGGGGGGGCACTGCAGTATGACCCCAACAAGGTTATACCAAAATTTTAATTTACGTTTTTTAACAGGGACCAAGACACATTAAAAAGTATACTCATTTAAAAAACATATAACATTAATATCCATACTACTACAAGAGATTGGGGGGGGGGGGGGGAGGAGGGAAACATATACAGTGGGCTATTTAATAATGGAGATGTTAACAACCATACAAATATGTGTCTATAACCTAAAACCTCATTACTATTATATACATAATTGTGCAATTGTATAAAAAGTGCTAAGTGCCAAATAAAGTGCATCAGTATCAAGCATGTAGCTGTGAAAGAATCCAAACCATAAAATAAACACACTGAAATACCTGACAATGAAAGTGCTAAGTGCTGATAGCCACTGGAACCCTCCTCACATAAACAACCCTGGACGCGTTTCGTGACGTCACCGTCACTTCCTCAAGCAGAGCAACCAATTGATTGGTTGCTCTGCTTGAGGAAGTGACGGTGACGTCACGAAACGCGTCCAGGGTTGTTTATGTGAGGAGGGTTCCAGTGGCTATCAGCACTTAGCACTTTCATTGTCAGGTATTTCAGTGTGTTTATTTTATGGTTTGGATTCTTTCACAGCTACATGCTTGATACTGATGCACTTTATTTGGCACTTAGCACTTTTTATACAATTGCACAATTATGTATATAATAGTAATGAGGTTTTAGGTTATAGACACATATTTGTATGGTTGTTAACATCTCCATTATTAAATAGCCCACTGTATATGTTTCCCTCCTCCCCCCCCCCCCCAATCTCTTGTAGTAGTATGGATATTAATGTTATATGTTTTTTAAATGAGTATACTTTTTAATGTGTCTTAGTATGTGATTCAGATGTTACAATAAATTTTCTTACCATTTAAATACTATTGAGTGCCATTGTTAGTCTCTGTGTTTCCCCTTTCAGGGGTCTTTAGGGCACCCCCTTTCCTTTGCTTGGTTATTTACAATTTGGTGGGGGAAAACAGAGCAGGGCACCAGAACATTAATTGTAACTGTAGCTGGTGCCGTCCAAACTCCTTTTTGATTAAATTTTAACAGGGACCACACGTGCCAGAGTGGCACAACTGAGTGTCAGGGCCCTTCAGTTGGTGGGTGAGATGCAGGAACTGCGCAACTCGTTGGGGACCACAGATGAAGAATAATGTTATGTGGCCTGCCATTGCTATGTATTTTGTTTTTTATAGTTGTAAAAATTTTACATTTTCAAAATTGTTTAAAATTTTATATTTTATGATGGTATAAAATAAAAATGTTACATTGTCATTTCATTTACAAAATACATTAACACAAAACTAATGGGCCCAGAAATATTTAAAGATGAATATTCACATGACCGAGAAGTGATTTGGGTAAGTTTTAGGGGGCTAAAATGGAAGAAGAACCTAACCGAGAAGTGGTTTGGGTGAGCTTTAAGGGTTCAAAAGGGAAGATGGAGGATAGTGCTAAGTGATTTAGCTAAAGATTGTAGTAGAAGTGAGGGTGGCAAATATGTAGGCGAGCACTTTAATGAGTTAAGTTTGTAGAGCGCAGACGCAAGATGGTAAGGATTTCCGTCTGAACGAATATTTATTGAAAAAGGGAAACAGAATCGAACGGGAAACGTAAAGGATTCGTTGGAGGATACGATGGGAAAAGGGCAAAAACAAAAGCCTACGTTGTAACATGTGAAAATGAAACGGAAAAGTCTGGATGGAAAATGACATCCTCGTAATTCACAATCTGCCGTACGAACGAACGGAAACTTTACAGCAGGCTCATACGCGAACGGAAACATTTCACAAAAAAAACAGATCGGCACGAAAACTGAAGTTTTTTGTGTCTCTCTGAATCGAGGCTTATGTGCTGGCAGCAATAACCAGAGGCACAACAATGCACTTATTTTTTACTATGATATATGTAAAGCACACTGTGTGCTTACATCACATCGCTGTTGCCACACCTACTGTTTCTTGTCATTTTTCTCTGCATCTCCAATGCTCTAATACTTTTACAAATAACTTACAGGGTCTTTTTGAAAATGGATCAAAGTTTGGGACAGCATAATGTGTAGACAATAGGACAACAATCGGGCTTGCCTTTAATATAACTTTCACTGGTTAAAGCTTTAGTTGCTGCTAAATTACAAGATTGGGGCATTCATTAATCCATGTAGGTAGGTATGGGTAGTGTGGTAAATCTTTGGTGCCCCAACCGATAAACCTTCTTTTTTTATTGTCATCACTTTTAAATCCATGAATTAAATATACACATATACAAATGCCTTATGTGTATCATTGACAAAAGTTGACTGTGGGTGGAGGAACATGAGTAGTAATTTGAGCATATGGCCCCATTGATTACAGCAGTTCTTGCCTTAACCTCCTGATCCTGGGTGACAAAAACAGGCCTTATAGCAGCCTGAGGTGGATAATGCAAACGTCACAGCGGCAGGTGGGCCATTACCAATTATAGTGGGTGGGGCTGGGCTGGGGAGTGGTCCATGTCTCGTCTTGGAACACCAACTGATCTAATGAGAGCTTGGAGCCGCCAAGCACCGGCCACTGGACACACAGTAAAATTGTCAGCAACACTTGAGCTCACAGAGGAAAGGTCTGGCATGGGCCATGCTGGAACTAGTAGCGGGCTTTGACAGGGGGTCCCCTGTGCAGTGCTCAGGTGGTATATATTATCTGGATTTATTCCTGGCTGTTATTAATATATAGTGGGAATTAGCTCTTTAGTGTTGGTCAGCATGAAGTTCAAAGCAGTTGGTGACAGTGAAACAAAGGCACAGCACAGGTAAATGAACATCTTTCAAGCAGGATTCCTTCACAAAGCTGTCCTAGCAGCTTTATTATTTAGCAAGCATGGCATAAAACAAAGACTTGCATCAGTCACAACACAGGATAGCTGTTAAGCCCAATGTACAAATCGTATAGATTTGTGGGCCAATCGCGCTGGGTTTTGGTCAGCTTTAAAGTAGCAAGCTTGTCAGTATAATGTTTGATACAGATTCACTCATGTTTATAGCATCAGTCCCCTTAGTAGCGCCTTGATCTTAGTGTCCTTTGGCCTTTTCATATAAAGCTTCTCACTTTGTGCAATCTTCTATAAAGATCAAGGCTAGACTGCTTTCAGACTGCCTTCAGAATCCTCTAATGCCTGTAGCCCATGGCAAAATTTTGCACAGCGCATCTTTGCGTTTCCTTTTCTGCATTGTATAACATTCAACATGGAGGATTCTAGCAGGCTGATTCATTACTAGTGCCAGGTAACAGCAGATGAGTGTCTGTACAGCGGCGCTAAGAACGACCACTAGTGGTCACTCTGATTGGCCGTGAGTCGCTATTACAGAGCGCCTCAGTCGCTGTAGTAACTTTGCCGGCATTGATGAATTTGATGTGTGAGTCGCTATAACACCAGTACAGAGCTATAAGGGAGCGAACGGTAGGAACTGGTCAGTGTGATCGACTCAAACCATATTCATCAAAAAAACTCACACAGTGCCGGCGCTCAAAATTGGGTCGCTGTAGCCCAGATCGCCAGAAGCTATGTGATTAAAGTTCGTTTTTGAACACATATCCACTAGTAACAAAGCGAAAACATATGGAATTACATTGTTATTACATTGGGACATTAACACTTTAATACCAGACCTGCAATGACAATTCTGCATAAAAAATTAAAAAATCAAAAAAGTTTTCAAAAATGACTTTAAATAGGCCAGGAGAGGTGACACAATGATTTGATAAAAAAATAAATAAATAAATAAAAGAAAACCATGTTTAACCATTCTAGTGCCAGCTACGTGAGTCTCACGTAGCTGCCTCTCCAACCGTTAAGTGCCAGCTACATGAGACTCATGTAGCTGACTTTAGAGCCCCATAAAAAAAAAGTAACAAAGATACAGACTTACCTGACCCCTCGTTTGAAAGTGCCAGCGATTCTCTTCAAGTATCACCTGTTTGATTTCCGCCCCCGGGCCTCTGATCTTCAGGAGGGGGCCCGGAATAGCCCCCCCCCCCCGCTTCCGCCGCGCCATCTGAAAGAAGAAAAAAAATTAAAAATTACACAAACTCACCTGACTCACCGGGCTCCGATCCCCCCCTCCTGGACTTACCACGCTTCGGGTGAGGACCCAGCAACGGGCCCTCACCATCCTCTTCGGCCGGCGCTGGCCCCGCCCCTAGCCCCGCCCACTTGTGGGAGGAGCGGGGCGACGTCATCCCGCTCCTCTATACCGGCACCGGGCTCCGATCTGTCACTTGTCGGTAGCGATCGGAGCAGGGAAGGTGGGAGGCAGGGAGGCTCTGATCCCCTGCCTCCCACCCGTCCTGCTCCGATCACTACCGACAAGTGTCATCTGCAGTGGCGCGGGACACTGGATGGGAGGTAAGTATAAGTGAAAAAAGAATAATAAAATATTTTTTGTCTGGTGTCTTTTTTTCTTTTAACTATTTGTGAACTGGTAAGGGGTCCATGAGACCCCTTATACCAGTTCACAAGGCTCTGGGGCTGGCAATCACCTGCGGCTAGCGGGTGACTTGCCATAACCCCCAGCCCCCCATTACCTGCCTCCCCAATGGCCAGGGGGGGCAGAAGGGCCCGGGCCACTTAGTGGCTATGTGGGCTAGTAGCCTGCAGGACCAGGAGCCACCAACGCTGGCCCCTGCACCCTGTTTTACAAGCCCCCATAGCTGGTCCGGGTCGTTAATGCTGGGTAAGGGGGACCCTACGTCATTTTGGGGGGGTTTTAAGGGTTTTTTAACCCTTAAAATTCCCCCCAAAAATGAGGTCCCCCCCCATGTCATTTTCTTTTTTACATTAACCCCTTACAACTAAGCAATCATATTGCATAGTTGTATCCTATCTGAAATCTCCTAAACTGCTGTTTCAGTTTGGGGGAGTCTCCTTCCTGGGCAGGAAAGGGTGTCTACCAATACATATGGGGTGCCGTTGTAGCCGGGAGAAATAGGGCTTTCACACGCAATAAGATTTTATTAACAAACTTACATTTTTTATTACAGAAAAATACTACAAATTGTAAAAAATACTCTGCTGAAAAAAAACAATATATAATTTTCCTGGAAAATCCCTGGAAATCCCTTCATAAATCAAAGTTGAACATGTGTAGCGCAAAAAAGTGAAAAGTAGTCTGGCAACAGAGTGTAACAAAAAATCTAGGTAGGCTGGTAGGGTTAAAGTGAAGAAAAGTAACGTCCACTGAAAAATATGGGAGAGCGATAGGTAGCGACAGGTAATACCAGGTGCTCTGGAAGCCAGAGCGCCACCAGGATCCGCTGAGCCGTCTGTGATGATGCGCCATTATATCTTTCCCTTCCCCTGGCCGTGTGTGATGATAGTGCAGCGCCGTCTCTCCACGGTCTCCTCTCCGTGGAGCTCCCCCGCGCTGCCCCTCTCCCCCCTCTCTTCCTCCTCTCCCCCTCCTCCCTCCTGTTTTCTGTGTCAGCGTATGCCAGTATGTGTTCCCCTTCCCAGGCCGTGTGTGAAGTGATGAGCTGCCGGGACTGACTTGCTGATAAGAAGCTGATAAGAAGATGGCTACAGAAGAAACATGAAGCATCAGAGCAGATCAGAAGGCAAACTGTCAGTACCTCAAAGCAGACCCAATCCCAGGAGTTTCCCTCACCTGGTTTTTGGTCTACATTACAGGGGCATCCGAATTTTAGATAACCATGTGTGTGAAACCCACATTGGATTTTACTCAACTCCAACCACCCACCCACGGCGCATGCACAGGCTAACATTTAATCAGAAAAGATTGTGGTGCATATTATTGACCACAATCTATTCTGAATGCAGCAACCTCTGCTGACTGCTCCTCGGTGCTATGCACAGCCACTGCCTGCCATTCAAATATGCTGGCAGTGGATGCCACATGAGCTGCAGGAGTAACAGGGATTCACACAGCCAGGCAACCCGTATTGGGATGCCCTAGAAACAAGCTGTAACCCAGCCCTTGAGTGCTTTAGAACTGTTTTACCAGAGTTTTGGTGTGCTTTGAAGTGGATCAAATCCTGATTTGGGATACCCAGCTGTGTCAACCCCCCTGGATCAGTGCATAAACTTACCTATCCAGTGATCCAACGGTGCATGCGCGAGCGGGGATAGCTCTATTTGAACATTAACCATCGTGTTGTTGCCTGCTCTGCACATTCACTGGCCACAGCTCCCATGGCAGCTTTAGATTCCCAGGACAGGTAAAGTGTTTAATCCCAAATTGGGATGCCCCATTATCAACACCCACTATTGCCTAGGTGCTGGTCCTGCTGCATCACTATTAAACATCCAGAAAAGAACATTTGGTTTCTGAGCACTAGAAAAGAACAGCAGAAAATCACAGACATGATCACTGCAAGGGGCCCACTGTGACACTGTCGCCCAAGGGCCCATCAAAACCCGGAGCCAGCTCTGGCAGGTGTACACAAGGGTTTGATAACATATAGCCTTGTGACAGTTTTCCTGTATGTCATAAGCATTTGAATATAAATTAACATGTTGAAATAAAATCTGATGTTCTTTTACGTTTTATTTGGTGTGCGGAAGAGGGAGTAGTCTTATACAGTGAGTATATAACAAACTCTATATTTTGAGTGGAAATGTTGGGGGGGTCGTCTTATATGCCCAGTCATCTTATACGCCGGCAAATACGATATAAATATATTTATTTATATTTTTATGCAGAATTGTCATTACAGGTCTGGCACTAAAGTGTTAATATCACAGTGTTAAAACAATGTAATTCCATGTGTTTTCGCTTTGTTACTGGTGGATATGTGTTCAAAAACAGACTTTAATCACACAGCATCTGGCGCTCTATGCTATAGCGACCAGATTTCGAGCGCCAAGTATGATAAGTATGGTGTGGAGCACTGAGAGTCGGTCGCACTGAGCTGGCGCTACCTCTCGCTCCCTGCATTGCTGTACTGGGGTTAGAGTGCCCAACATACATCACATTCATCAGTGCCGGCCAGGTTACTACAGCGACTGAGGCGCTCTGTTACAGCACCCGATACCCGATTACAGCGTCTACTAGCGGTCGCTCTGAACGCTATACAGACGCTCATCTGCCCGATACCTGGCGCTAGAAATGAATGAGCCTTTAAATAGGTGACAAGAGTTGGGCATAAAGGCTAATTTACATCAACCCCCTTATACAGTAGTCTTATTTTATTGCATAGTTTTCAGTATTATAGATTAAAGCAGAGTAGTAGCTAGGCTTTCTGGAACCTGGGGCAAAGATTCGAAATGGCGCCCCCCATCTGTGCCCAGCCCCCCTTTGGGGCCCCCCTGACCTGCTGCACCCAGGGAATGTGCCCCTCTTGCTCCCCCCTAGCTGAACCCCTGGACTAAAGTTTACTAAAATTCTACTACTGTGGATCCACCTCCCAGGTCAGTCCTGCCAGCTTGACTTTGAAATTAGGGATTGCCCAGGCTACGAAATAATTACTAAAACTAAGAAACCTTTAACCCTTTAAGTGCCAAGCACGTAACACCTACGGGCTGGCTTGTCCGGGCCTTACGTGCCAAGCCCGTAGGTGTTACGTGCTTGACTTTCCCCGCTGTTATTTAAAAAAAAATGTAAAAAAATACTCACCCAACCCTTCTATGGATCCGGCCGGGTCTCCTCTTTTTTTTGGTGCCATCCGATCCCCCGTGGGGGCTCGGATGGCTCCAGGAGAGCCCCCGGAATAGCCCCCCCCCCCCCACTTCGGCAGCAGCAGCTGCTAACTGTAAAGAAAAAAAATAAATAAAAATGACATTTACTTATCTGCGGTCGCGCTGCCTCCTGACAGGTCTCCTCTTCACTGGGGGGGGGGGCTCCGATCGCCCCTCCCCCAGCCTCTTCTGTGGCGAGGAGAGGGCAGAAATCGCCCTCTCCCCCCACTTCCTGAAACGCGACTGCTAGCCCCGCCCCCTGGGGGCCGGGGCGGGTGACATCATTGTGATGTCACCAGCAGCCTGCTTCTTAAGTCCAGGACCCGAGAAAGAGAATCAGTCTGCTCGGGTGGTTGGAGGAGAGAGGCGGGGAGGAGGAGAGGGCTGAGATCGCCCCTCCCCAGGCTCTCTCTTCCAAACACCCGAGCAGACTGTCATCGCAGATCGCCGGGGGACACAGGATCGGAGGTGAGTAAAGTAAAAAAAAATAAATAAATGAAATTTTTTTTCTTATGTCTCTGTGTGTTTATTTTTACATTTAACCCCTTGTGAACTGGTAAGGGGTCCATGAGACCCCTTATACCAGTTCACAAGGCTGGGGGCTGGCAAGTCACCTGCGGTAGCCGCAGGTGACTTGCCATTAACCCCCGACACCCCTATTACCTGCCTCCCCAAAGCCCGGGGGGGGGGCAGAAGAGCCCGGGCCCACATAGGCTATGTGGGCTTGTAGGCTGCAGGGTGGGGGCCACAAAATGCTGGGTAAGGGGGACCCCATTTCATTTTTTGGGGGGATTTTTTTTAATTAAGCCTTAAATGTTCTGTCGCCCAGCAGCTAAAAAAGGCTTCCAGCTGCAGCAGGAGAGCAGAAGCCAGATTGATCAGCGTGGGGCGGGATGGATGGGAGATAAGTATTAAAAAGTATTAAAAAAATAGATATAATATTTTTTCTGCTTGTTTCTGTGTTTTTTTTTTACACTTAACCCCTTGTGAACTGGTAAGGGATCCATGAGATCCCTATACCAGTTCACAAGGCTGGGGAGCTGGCAAGTCACCTGCAACTAGCGGGTCACTTGCCGTTAACCCCCGTCACCCCAATTACCTGCCTCCCCAAAGCCCCGGGGAGGGCAGAAGAGCCCAGGCTATGTGGGCTTGTATCCTGCAGGGTGGGGGGGGGGCACCAAAGCTGGCCCCCTTGCACCCTGTTCTACAAGCTCCCATAGCTGGTCCAGGGCTGGTTATGATGGGTAAGGGGGACCCCTTATCAATTTTGGGGGGAGTTTTAAGGGGTTTTAACCCTTAAAATCCCCCAAAATATGGGCCCCCCCCCCAAGAGGGGGGCCCTATGTCATTTTTTTTTTAATTAACCCCTTATGTTTATAGTGTGGATAGTAGTAGTATTTTATTTGTAAATGTTATAAAGTGCTATTTTCAGTTTAGGGGGTCTCCTGGGCAAGAATGGGGGGGCTACCAATACATATGTGGTACCGTTGTAATCGGAAGAAATGGGGCTTTCACGTGCAATATGGTTTTCTCTAATAAAGTAAATGTATTATTTAAAATAAAAGAGACAATTTTCTAAAAAATAATTTTACATTTTTTTTTTGTTCTTTTTACGAAAAAATATTTTAAAAAACAGTAGAAAAATTACAAGCAAGACATTTCATGTTGAAGCCTAAACTCTGCTGCAAAAAATATATATATAATTTTCCTGGAAATTCCTCCAAAAATCATGGTTAAACATGGTGCAAAATGGTGAAAAATTACCTGTCAACAGAGGGTGAAAAAATTAGAGTAGACGTGCAATTAAAAGGGTTAATAGTACCTATGCATGTGGGGTATTGTTCTGCTCGAGGGATCTTGCACTTTCAGATTTAGCTTCTTTTTTCTTGTTTGCATATTGATTTTTTAAGAAAATGTGTTTTTTATTCTGTTTTTTTTTAATTTTTTGAGGGAAACCTCTTGCAACCTAAGAATTCTTCAAGGGATTACTTCTAAAACGATGAGCCCACTGGGTACGCTTAGAAAGCTTCACATATGTTCTTTCAGGGAATATATGGTTTCTGGGGGGTATTCTAAATGTAAAGGGTTGTTTTGGTAGAAAAAGTACAAGGTGCGCACTTTGTCTGCAGAGCTGAAATTTTCAAGTAAAATTACCCTTACGCACATGCTTTACTTTGGGGTGTTTGACAACTCTTTCCTTGACAGTAGCTATGCATGTTGAGTATTGTTCTGTTCAGGGGATGTTGCTTTTTCAGATTGGGCTTGTTTTTTCTTGTTTGCATATTTTTTTTTTAGGAAAACATGAGTTTGATTCTGCTTTTTTATTCTTTTTTAGGGAAACTCTGTGCTACCAAAGAATTCATTGAGGAATTACTTCCAGAAAACTGCACCCATGTAAACAAGTCTGGTACACCTAGAAAGCCTGAGGTGTGTACTTCCAGAGAATATATAGTTTGTTGGGGTTTTTCAAATGTAAAGGGTTGTTTTTCTTGAAAAACTGCAAGGTGCGCCTAGCGCTTAGCATATTTGTATTTTATCTGAAAATCTCCTAAAGCGCTGTTTCAGTTTGGGGGAGTCTCCTGGGCAGGAAAGGGTGTCCACCAATACATATGTGGTATCACTGTAACCGGGAGAAATTAGGATTTCACACGCAATAAGATTTTATTGACAAAATTACTTTTTTTATTACAAAAAACACTACAAATTGTAAAAAAAAAATAGATTTTTTTTTTATTTTTTTGCACATATTTTACTCCAAAATATTGAGAATACACCTAAAAAATGACAAAAAAGACATTTCATGTTAAAGCCCAGATTCTGCTGAAAAAAAGAATATATAATTCCCTGGGAAATCCCTGGAAATCCCTTCCCAGCTGAACATGTGGAGCGCAAAATAGTGCAAAAGGGTCTGGCAACAGAGAATGAAGAATGCTCCAGGTAGGCTGGCACTTAAAGGGTTAAAGGTAAGTTTAGGGGCCAAACATTACTGCTACCTCAGAAAATTCACCATGATGTGCTTCTGAATAAAGTTGCTAAAGTTTAATAAAGTTATCCACACATTTTATCTATGCATGACCACCTCATGGTGGAGAGCCAACCCTTCTTGCAATAGATTATGTAGGACATACCACTGCTTGTGTCTGCAAAACAGTACTTGCTTCCTCTGCTTGTCTGTCTTCTGAGCTCAGGACAAATTTCACTGATACCAAAACAAATGATAAGCCTTTTCTTATGCTGGCGAGGGGGTGAGAAAGACACACATACACAGACATGCAGAATATGGAACTCACCACGATTTCACAGTGGGGATGATACAGGAAGCTGCAGCAAGGCTGGAGAACAGAAGACTACCACCAGTCTTAGGCTTTCATTTAAATTTCTGCCATTACTGCTTCTTTGCTGTATGTAACAGGGGTTCTTAACCAGTGGTTCCTATACCATTGGTGATACCTATGAACTCAGGTGGCTTTTGACAATACGTAAGCTGTACCCAGCCTGATCTGCTGCCATCTATTTTTTATCCAGGTCTGATTAGCTCCATAGGTACGAAACTGCCCTAAAAGTGATGGAAACTTTGTATGTGCATTTTTCTACACTTTTTATCAGGATTTTAGGTGGCAACCCATAGGTACCACTCAGGTGGCACTTGAGATATCTAGAAATATGGTATACTTGGTATAGAACCAATAAATTTAAGGTGTGTACTCCAAGCACAAAGGTGTGAACTCCCCTTTAGGCTTATGGGATCCTCCATTGAGGTTGATTGCATGAGCAGCCAATTCAAAAGCTCCTAGCCCTTTGCAATCAACATACTTAGGCCATTTGAGAGTTGATAGGGACGTAATGCAAAGGTTCATGATCAGTTTTATCAATATTTTTAGTTTGAAACTCAAAAACAACTTAACAAAACAAATAATCGGGAAGTCTAAGGCTGGTTTCACGCCTGCGAGGATGCGGAGCGCTCACGCTTTTGGGGCGAGCGCTCCACATTCGCCTGTGAGAATCTGCCCATAGTAATCTATGGCCACTTTCACATATGCTCCGGAAGTTTGGGGAGCGCTCTGAGAGCTCCACAAAACCCTTGCCTGCTGCGTCTTGAGGCCACAGCGCTTGCAATTCCACTCCATTGAGTGAAGAACGCTAATGTCCTCCAGATGCTGAACATAGCGAATGCGCAAAAGCTGCTTGTGAAAAAAGAAAAATATATTTTTTTCATCTATTAATTTGCTTAAAATGCCTCTGTTGCTGTGTGTGTTATTACAACAGATGTGTCTGTACATTGAAATGAAGGAGCAGTCAAGAGAGCCTCAAGCTCAAGCCTCATTGTTCACATAATGCAGAGAAAAAAAATAGATATTTATTTTGTTAGAGGCCTTTTTGCACAGTAGACTGAACATGAATTATTTCTGTCACATTTAATATTCTCTGCTTACCTATTTTTTCTGTGGTGTAGCTGCAGGGCATACAGGTAGTGCAACCTGAACCTGTGAGGTTAAGGGGCTAAACATGACTGCTTCTTCTGCATATTCACTAATCAATTGTTCATATGCAAGCATTCACTTTAAAGTAAATGGCATCTTATAATGGTTTGCAAATAACTTTCTACATTTTCTTAGACTAATATCTCATATCATTTCTTATATATTTTATACATTTCTTAGACTCAAGTCATTGATGGTTCAGTGGTGCTGGCATATCACTAAACTGTGCTGGTTCAAAGACAGGCCACCTTTCTAACTAACTAACTGAGCCTCCTACATTTTCCCCTCCTCCCCGCCCCACCCCATAAACTACCGGAATTGTTGAGCGCTGCTCTAGAATTATTTCGTTTTCTGTGTATGTTGCTAATAGGGGTTATGGGTTGCAGCATGCCATAAGGTAATAGCCAGGATCACTATTATGTAACAATCACAGTTGCAGAGGTCAAAGTTGCAACAGGGCCCAGGGTCATGTGGTCAAGTAGGGGGTCCAGCTCCTCACTGCACGCAAGGTCTTCATGCCACCAACACCAAGGGCTTTAACCCCCCTTCCCAGGAAAGCCCTGCTGTAATGCGTTTGGAGGAAAGAGGGGCACGGATCTTTTATTAACAGAGGTCAAGGATGGGCAAGAACGGAGTGTTTCAGCATTCTGCCACACTGACTTATATTGGGCCCCTGAGGGGAGGGGATTCCACCATACTACCTATTATTTGGCTCCTGTGGGGAGCTCTACCAAGCTGTCTATTATTGGGCTCTGGGGGAGGTTCTGCCTCAGTCCGGAGTTTTACTCTAGGGCCCATAGCATTGAAGTCACGCCACTGGCCAAGGTTCAGAGGGGCAAATTAGGTTTTTAGATGAGATGGGGCATATCCCCGGCAAACAGGCTACAACAAAGGAACAGACGACAAACAGACTGAAAAGGGTAATAGTAGAAGGCCTACATCAACAGTGTTGTCGCTAAATTTCAAGACAGTGAGTCAGCGAAGCCCAACTTCTCCCACTATATACATCAGACCAAAATCGGAAAGATGTCAGAGCATTAGACACTTACAGTGAACCTATAGAGGAGCAGAATTAAAGAGGAGCAGCCACCAGCGGTCTTCCTCTTTATGGAGTATCCCAAACTGGGATGCCCCACTGTGTGAAACCTGCTGGATCCCCCAATTTACTGACCTCTTTCCTGAGCCCTCCTCACGGGCGTATCCCCTGCATACTTCTATCTGGGGTGTACATTCACGCCAGCTCTTTCTGACTGGCTAACGCAGGCATGCTTAGAGCAAAGGATTTGCAGGGATGCAGCCAGAGGCAATTGCTCTATTGTTTGAGCTCAGAGCAGCAAAGGAAATATGAATCAAACGAGGGCCACTGTTTGGTTGACTGGCTCGCGTGGGAACCAGGAGGCAGTGGCGCACCTAGGATTTTGTCCTGGGTGGGGCAGTTGGGGTGGGAAGTGCACTCATTTTTTGCAATTAAGCCCCACCCCCTGACCATGCCCATGCCACATCCCTAACTAGTGGTGTAACTAGATGTGCCGGGGGCCCTGGTGAGCACATTAAATGGGGCCCTTTCAAGTCTCGTACAGTAATATTTTTTCTGTCTTTTTTTTTTTTACTTTTAACTTTTTAATTGGATGCAGCTATAAAACTGAAGACCAAAACATTTTTCTAATTGATGCACAAATATGATAAATAATGTAGAAGCGCAATAATGATGAGGCCCCCCTGACCTTCTGGGCCCTGGTGCAGTCGCACCCTCTCAAGTTACGCCCCTGTCCCTAACTCCAAGAGGAACTGGAACTCCATAGTACCCTTGTAGACAGATAATAAAAGAAAAAGGTACCTGATGTCAGGCTCACTAGTCGCTGAAGGGGGGGGGGGCGAGTTAGTTGCATCTTAGGCTCCAACAGGCCAAGAACTCTGGAGAGGGGTCCTGGTCCACAGGGTGCATCAAGACTCCAGGGCCCACTGGTTTCCTATCCCAAATCGGGAATGCCCCCGTGTGCATATACTCACCTCACCAAGGTACTCAAGATGCACGGGCGGGCTGCGCCATCTCTGGCTTCCCTTTGGCTGATGCCCGCACCTGGGCACAGCCAAAGGGGAGCAATCAGCTGCTCAGCTATATTACTTTACTAATTAGCTTTACTAATCCACTCTTATATCAGCTCTGTCAGAGTGGCTTAGTAAAGCTGAATGGAGCACTAGCCACTGATTGGAAGAACGTCTGTGCATGCTCCATGGAATCACTGACAAAGAATTATTACATTGGGATGTCCCTCTAGAGAGAGACAAAATCTCAAAGATAGTGAAAAACCTGGTCATTGTTCCTCTTTAACCCTCCCTTTTCTGCCACACGTGAGCCCTGAAGTACAAAGATACCTATCTATTTCTCCTTGTGCTTTATTTGAATGGAGGCCTGGAAATGGTTGCACACTGAGCATGGGTAAGCCTCTCAGTACTCACTACCACTTCCAGATCCTTATTTTCAGTCTCCAATGCTTCTTTACTGCTGATTGCCCTTTGATACTTGCTGTTCCCATCTAGTCCCCCAGTTTTCCACCTCCTACTTTGCTGCTGCTCAGCCTTCTGATAGGCAAGGTCAGAGGCGTGGGTCATTTGCTGAGGAGAGGGGTTAGGGGAGTGGAAGAGGACAGTGGCAGGGGGTGAATTAGCTAGGTAAGTGTTCGAGGACAGTGACAAGGGGTGGCGGGGTTAGGTGAGCAGTAGAAGACAGGACAGGCAGTGGAGGAGTTAGGTGAGGGGGTGGCGGGGTTAGGTAAGCAGTAGAGGACAGTGGAGGGGTTAGGTGAGTGGTAGAGGACAGTGGCAGGGGTGGAGGAGCTACATTAGTGATGAAGGACAGCAGCAGGGTTGAATTGGTTAGGTGAGCAGTGGAGGACAGCAGGTAAGTGCAGTGGTAGAGGACAGCGGCTTGGGATTGAGGTGTTGGATGAGCAGTGGAGGACAGCAGCACTGAGTGGAGGGGTTTGGTGAGTGGTAGAGGGGTTAGGTAAGTGGAGGGGGAAAGAGGCAGGGGATGGAAGGGTTAGGTGAGAAGTAGATGACAGTGGCAGGAGGTTGAGGGGTAAGGTAAGTGTTGGAGGACAGCAGTGGGAGTATGGGGTTTATATGAGTGGTAGAGGGCAGTGGCAGGGGGTAGAGAGGTAGGTGAGTGGTAGAGGACAGTGGCAGGGGAGGAAGGGTTAGGTGAGTGGTAGAGGACAGTGACAGGGGTGGAGGGGTTAGGTAAGTAGTGGAGGACAGTGGCAGGGGGTGAAATGGTTAGAAGAGTGGTAGAGGAGAGCGGCAGGGGGTTCAGGGTATAGGTGAGTGGTACAGGACAGTGGCAGGGGTTGAAGGGGTTTTGTGAGTGGTAGAGGACAGCACCTGGGGTAGATGACATTGGCAGGAGGTAGGGAGGAGGTAGGGTATATGGTAGGGGGTAGATGAGAGGGGCATGGGGTTTCACACAGCAGGGCAACCTAAATCAGATCCCCCA
The DNA here is from genome assembly GCA_027917425.1 of Gastrophryne carolinensis. Taxonomy (NCBI): domain Eukaryota; kingdom Metazoa; phylum Chordata; class Amphibia; order Anura; family Microhylidae; genus Gastrophryne; species Gastrophryne carolinensis. The sequence goes on from CM051242.1 coordinate 130,108,330, forward strand.
CAGTCAAAATCACATAGTCATCTCATCTTGGGATCCTACGCTGTTACCCCCTAATCGGGCATAATAAGTGATGGCAATAGTGTATGTGGAGAATCAGTCTACCCTTGCAATAGAGACTTCGTAGTATGCCTGTATTTATATAGCATCTTTTTTAACCCTGATGGGGTCAAAAGTGTTTTTGTCTGAAGTGGATTGTAATATCCAGAGTGTGAACTTTGAGCTGTACATTGTATCAGATACATCATGACATTTGACAACTTTTCAGATGCATTCTGTACATATAATTTATCTTTATCTTTGTTACATTCCTCTTGTTACACTTTCCAGACACTGATGCCTGTATAAGATTCTATTCTTTGAAAAGTGTTACAATCCCTCATGGTGATCACCTCTGTATTACAATATGTATCTGAATGTCCAGATCCTATTTCTTCGTTTAAAGCCTAAATACAATTCCAGTGTTACATATTTTCATGTCTATGGTTTTCATCTGCGGTCCCATTTTCTTTTTGGTGTGTGTGTATATATATGTGTGTGTGTGTGTATATATATATATATATATATATATATATATATATATATATATATATATATATGATATCCAGGATGCAGAAGGTATATTATACTATTGTACCAGGGGAGTGCAAGACACAAATTATATTTATTTTTTTTTTACAAAAAATGTTTGAACACATCCCTGCCCCCTTAGGTTCCCCCTGCCAGGAAGAGGTGAGCTTTTTATCCTGGGGGATACACACAGCGGGGCATTTCCCATAGGGATGCCCTGCCATGGAGAAACAAATCCCAAGAAAGCAAAATTCTTCTCATTTTTTCATCTTTAATTAAGCCTGACACAGATTACAAAGGAAAAGACACACCACAGAGCCATAGCATCAGAATAAAAAATCAGGATAAAAAAATATGCATTTTGCATACAGAGAATGTACAAATACAGAATGCAGTTACTATGTGTTCTAACTTGTTTATTTTTAAATGGGTCCATTTGGAGTGGCACAACTTGCTAAACACAGGTTCCAGATGTTGATGTGCATCTGACTCTTATATATCCTGTGTCCCAGAAGGAAATATTGTTGGCCTATTTATTCTCGTTTCCCTCTCTTTATTGTCCTCATTCCTCCGCCTTTTTGTCTTCCCTCTCCTCTCACATAAATCCTGCCAGAAGAACCACAGCAGGATGATTATTACAGGGACAGGCAGCACAGAACCAAGTGGGAGAGTTTGCTTTTAATGTAAAAGCCACCCAGTGGTGGTGTTATAGAGACATGTTCATCAGCATCAAATAGATGTTATGTTATTTACAGTCTTTTTACCAGGCAGTGTTATTAACAGTGCAGGGCCAGCTCCAGTTTTATGGCAGTAGCCCTAGTGTGAGCAGACTCCCAGAGAGCACCACAAATCCAAAAATATAGAAGCAGATCCTACAGCCTATTAGAGATACAAATAAGAGTGCAAGCTTTCAACCCTCATCTCTATTCATGCATTGTAAAGCAATACGGAAGATGATGGCTCTATATAAATAAACATTATTATTATTAATAATAATAATAACCCTCCCAAACAAAAAACAATAGATATGGACAAAACATACCCTGCCACTATACTAAAGTAATAGTGAGCAGAGTTGTACATGGTGAGCATGGTTTTACAGTTATTTCTCCAAATTCAAATAATGTCGTGAATCTGTATTTTTGCGCAGTCTCTGGTAGTTGAATAAACACAGAAAGCAAAGCATGCTAATCACTCTTATCTCTCATTCTCTTGAAGTTACATATTTCAAAGATACTCAAACCGAACATGATAATCTGTCTATAAAACCAAACTTCTTAGAATTTAGATCAATCTAATTATACCAATGACTAGCAAACTGGAAACATGGTGGATTTTGATGATAACAGCTCAAGTAACAGATCAATTACATCCAATGCAATGAGTCAGGGGCTGTCATTCCAGACAAACTAAAACTTTTAATTAGCACTTATACTGAATTGCCTGTTAACTTGCCTAAGCACGAAAGCCCAGAATGAAAAAGTTGACAAATAGGTGACAAGCTTTCTTAGACTAACAAAGGGACCATACAGAGCCAGGTACGAAAACTTACACCTTTTTTTAGGAGAGAAAACCTTTATCCACTTTCATTGTCTACCTTGGGGGCTGATTCAAAACTAGGTGAAAATTTGCATCTGGTTGTTGAATTATCCCCAAGGTATAATGTGAATAGGAGTTTTCTCTTCTAAAAAAGGAGTACATTTTCTCATCTTGCTCAAAAAAAAGTAATACATCATAGGTCATATGTCCAGCATCATATGTCCTATATATGCATAGGTTATAACAACCAGCAAACTTTGTTATCTATTTCTCCCAAAACATCTCTCTCTCTAAAAGCTAGTATATTGTGGAATATTCTTTCATGAGAAGGTATATACAATCTGGAGAATGTTTCATAAATTACCTCCCCCAGCTTCCTGACACTCCCACAACATTGTCTGACTGGGGTATTTTGGGCCCACCCCACATTTAAATATAAGTATTATTGGTTATATTCAAGTCCCATGCACTGAAACATTATGCCAGCCTATATTGTCTGTGTGTGTGCACTTGGGATGTCAGAAGGCCCTCAAATGGGTTTCTGGGACCAGGGGCCCATCAAGTTTTTTCTGGTAACCCTGCTTCCTACTTTAGGATGCCAGAGCTGGGACACAGCATCCATTGTTAGCTTTAGAAATACTTTAATATAGCAAATATACTGTAAACAGTTTTATTTCAGTTACATTTTAACATCTACTCATGTTATAACAACATGGGCAACCCCTATTGGAGCTCTTTGGAAGGATCCGTAACAGTGGACCCACAAACTGGTATAGAAGATAGTAAAGCTTTTCCTTTGACACTCCCTTCAATGCACTATATGTGGGACTCCATAGGCCCCAAAACTTTAGCAGTTTCAAATAACTTCTCACACAATCACACTGCTACACACTCTACCAGTAAACAGAACTGAGCACCTTTTGTTTAGACAGTCTGTGCCAGAGCTTCTATCTATTTACTTTATTTCCGGCGTGCGCAAGATGAGCCTCTCTTGGGACGCTCATGTGCCACACTGCAGAGCCACCTGGAGACAGGAAGTTCTCTGCGTTTACTTACTCCCAGCTGGCCGCTGAGCGCTAGAACAGGGTTGTTAAAAGCCGATGCACTAGTGACCCTTAGTGCTGGCTGGGAGCACAGGAAATATTCTACATTCATGAAGAAAAAGCACAGCACCTGTACAAAAGGGTATTCCGGGCATACAGTGCCTATTTCAATCCCTGTTTTTCTTTTTTTCTTTTTTAGGGGTTATGGCAACACAATAAAATTAAAGAATTGCATTGGGGACAGTTGAAAGATATTACACAGGTTTTGCATAGCCCATGCAAATCACAAGTTTGCAGCACAACACAAAAGGGCAAAAAAATGCATTCCAAAACCATTCCAAACAGCTCAGGGATCCAGTGGCACATGCACCAGCCTAAAAAAATTTAATTTATCCAAGCCCATTGAAATGTTCAGGATAAGGCCACAAAGTGCATGGGGCGTGCCTGGTTTTATATTTGACTTCATAAGTACACCTTTTGCACTGAGACCTGACATTCATCTGGCACTACGTGGCACTAACGCTTCTTAGATAAACCGCATAGTCTTATTTTAATCCGGAGCCTTTCACGTTTATTTGTTTATTAGCTGATCCTTAATTGTAACGCTACCATTTTTGCACCCTTAACAATGCCATCCTCACCTTTAAGCCAGTCAAAAAGGTCTGCCTTTACCTTTAACCCTATTATTATTATTATTATTATTATTATAAAGAGCATCGCCTCTTTTAACTATTTAGATCTCCTTCACTATTTAAGGATTAAAAGCTTAGAAAAGCTTACCCTATTGAGGTTCAGGAAAACAAGTTGGGGAAGAAACCACTTCCTTTTTTGTATAAATGTCAGATGTGGTTGCCACCCCCCACCCCCACCCTTCGGTTTTGCTGAAGTTTTGCAACCAGGTCAAAATAGATATATTGGTGCTAATATGGCCATTACATCCTATTAATATACCATAGAAGTCAAATTACTTAATAAGATCTTGACCCAAATGATTACCCTCTCTTTGAACAATATAATCCAGAAATATTTGGCATATTAATGTGGCACAATCAGAGATTCTTTGGTAAAACTTCAACTTTTATGTGTGCAGGTGTGTGTGGGGGGGATGCATCCTTAGGGGGCTGCTGGTGGTTTGTGGCACTTATAATTGACAGTCTAGCCCTAATTTTAAAAACGTTTGTATATATACTGTATGTATTTAGTTATTTTCTGATGCACAGAAATTGTTACCTCATATATTTTAAATCTTTTAGGTTCTAGTGGGAGGGTGCAAGTAATAAAAATGTTTTTTTTTATTTATGATTTTATTAATATAGTATTTTTCCTGGAAAGGCAAGGCTGCTTTCTTTACCTAAGAACATGCTTCATTTTAATTTAACTGTCTAACACACAGTGCTGGACCAGATTTGGAAAATAAAAATCATACATGAGAGGTACAAGTTTAGAATTCCGAAGAAATCCATGGACCCATATGTCATACAAATATAGTAGAAGGATGTGTTTTTGCGAATACTGATGATGCTGCAGAATAGGCTCGCTAATTTTTAATTTAGTTATTATTACTGTTATGAAAACATAACACATGTAATTGTATCTCACACATAATAAAATATGCTACTGCTAACCATACAGCTAAAGTATAAACCTGGGTCTCGTTCAGATAGTTCATACAATAACTGATCCTGATGACAAGGATACACAAACTATTATTAATGAATTGTCTTCATTGTTCAGTGAACTTTCAGATACCTCTCTATGTGGATGAAACAATTAGTTGCACAAGGTCATACATGATCCGCTGCCTAATGGACAATACATTCTGGTCACAATTGATGAATATCCTACAGTTGGGTTCACACACAGAAGGACACCACCCTGCTAGCCTCAAGGAAATGTGGAAATATTCTGTGCACCTTAGGGAAGAGAGTTGAGCAGCTCATTTGGAGAATATACCACTAAAACATACACTGAACAATCCCTCTGTAACTACAGAAGTGGGCCGCATTCAACAACCAGTGCTTCTCCTGCACAGTTTTTAAATGAATTCCTTGGGTTGGTTACTCATGCACTATTAGAAGAGTCTACAACTAACAATAGGGTATCTACAGTGTATGATCCAGCAAGAAAGCAGCTAAGAAAGTAAAATGGCTACAGCTTGGCAAGATGGACATGTTATACCTAGCAATGTCTCACATTTCAATATACTACCCAGAAGAAATGTTAGTGAACCCTCTCAGACCGTATAAGTTAATAAGGCGCACTGGGAGATTTGAAACAGCAGGGCATTCGAAACATGGATACAAAGATGAAGAATAAAAGGATGTCCTCCATGACTGGCAACATTTCATGAAAATACACACCCACACATGCACACACATATATATATATATATATATATATATATATATATATATATATATATATATCAATAAGTCGGCCCCAGGACTCTTTGCACTTGAATTTAGCTTTCACACTCACATTACTCTTATTTCACACTTTGCATATTTTTCAGGAGTCTCTGGGCTCTACATCATAGGAGCTTACATGCTCTCGATACTCATTATTTTGCATATTTATGCAGTGTAGACATTTTCTGCAGCTTAAATAGAACAAGGTAATTACATCGCTCTCTGTCCCTCAGAGAAGATTACAGTCTTAGTAACTCGGCACATATATACTGTATGGACAATGTTAAATAACTTTAATTAGCCTATTAATATGTCTTTGGCTTTGGGAGGCTACCCACACATACAAAGCTTTCTAGTGGGAGAATGAGCTGTTAGTGTAGAGGGGAAGAAGTAGCAATGTCATTTGAGAGTGCAGTACTGTAGGCTGGATGCTTAGAGGCTGATTCATTACTAGCGCCAGGTACCGGAAAGATGAGCGTCTCTGTGCTCAGAGTGACCGATAGTAGTCGCTGTGATCGGCTATGGTTCGCTGAACCGGCATTGATTAATTTGATGTGTGAGTCGCTATAACACCATTACAGCGCTATACGGGAGCGAATGGTAGCGACTGGTCAGTGTGAGCGACTCAAACCATATTTTCTTCAAAAAAATTCACACAGTGCCAGCACTCACACTTGGGTCGCTGTACCCCAGAGCGCCAGAGGCTGTGTGATTAAATTCCGTTTGTAAACACATATCCACTAGTAACAAAGCAAAAACATATGGAATTACATTGTTATTACATTGTGACATTAACACTTTAATACCAGACCTATAATGACAATTACATAGAAACATAGAAACATAGAAGGTTGACGGCAGAAGGAGACCATACGGTCCATCTAGTCTGCCCTTATGTGTATACTGTATGTACTCTTTATCTTAGGATAGATGTGTGCTTATCCCAGGCATGTTTAAATTCAGTGACTGTTGATGTTTCAACTACCTCTGCTGGAAGTTTGTTCCAAGCATCTACTACTCTTTCTGTAAAATAATATTTTCTAACATTGCTCCTGATCTTCCCCCCGACTAGCTTCAGGTTGTGCCCCCTTGTTCTATCATTAAGCTTCTTCTTAAAAACACTTCCCTCCTGAACCTTATTCAATCCTTTCACATATTTAAAGGTCTCAATCATGTCCCCCCTCTCCCTTCTTTCCTCCAGACTGTACAAATTAAGTTCTTTAAGTCTCTCCTGATAAGTTTTAAGTTTAAGTCCTTCCACCATTTTCGTTGCCCGCCTTTGGACACGTTCTATTTGAATAATGTCTTTTTGCAGGTAAGGTCTCCAGAACTGCACACAGTATTCTAGCTGTGGCCTTACCAGGGCTCTATACAGCGGCATCACAACCTCCCTCTTCCTACTGGTGATGCCTCGAGCTATGCAGCCGCGCATCCTGCTTGCTTTTCCCACTGCCTGGCTACACTGTCCACTCATCTTGCGGCTATCAGTAATCAGTACCCCTAAATCTCTCTCCTCCGTGGTCCTGGCTAACACAGTACTGCCCATACGGTACTCAGAGCAGAGATTCCTTCTACCCAAGTGCATGCAATTCTGCATAAAAATATAAAAAATCTATAAAGTATTCAAAAATGACTTTTTCTCGGCCAGGGTAGGTCACACTATTATTTGATAAAAAAAAAACCCTGTTTAAACAGAAGAAAAGGAACGTCCATTGAAATGTATGGGAGAGCGACAGATAGCAACAGGTAATACCAGGTATACACTGACCCGTCTGTGATGATGAATCGGTCGCTATGTGATGCTGTAAGAGTTGCTCACCAAAATCGCTTTGATAAATGTGGTAATGCGTATAACGCCCGGCGGTCGCCGTTCCCTACCTGTCGCTACCTGTCACTGCCAGTCGCTACCTGGCGCTATGGCATGATGAATAACCCCCTTAGTTGGGAGTGTGGCTTTCCATGGGGTTTTTATATGGAAGGGGGATAGTCAGTTTGTTAGAAAAGTGCATGAGTAAGCTGCAGTTAGCAAACAGACCATTAGTAGAATGGAAATTGGGATTACCCACAACATATGAGAATTCCTTTTTCTTATACCCTGCTGGTTATTTTGAAGATGGCAGCGGCCTTCTTCCTACTGCAGAAATGTATTAGTAAAACAGGGACATACTGGGATAAACATACAGGGATATACTACAGATAGAGGGCTAAGATATATAGTTTAAAGCTCAGTACGCTACATGAATAGCAGCTAGGGCATTCGATTCATTTGCCAATGGTAGAATTCCCCTTTATTGCAAAATATATTTGTTGATAGCAGCAAAGTTACCATTTATTTGCAGAAAGCAATTCAATTCTATTTAGCACACCCATCTATTTGTAGATGAAAGGAGTTAGTTCCTATTCTAATAGTTTATTTGTCAGTGACAACGCTTTCACTTACCCTCATAATCCATCTACTAATTACAGGAAAGGTATCTTAATCCTAGGGATTTGGGTGGGGGGGGGTGGAGCTTGGATACTATAGTGTAAAATGTACTACATTATATATATCAATAGTGTTGGGTTATAGATTCAGCTCACTTCTATTTACCATGTGATCATTTGTCCTGCATTTTTCTATGCGTTCGGGGAATGGAGGGGGGGCATCAACTTCAGAGGGATGTATTATGTTAACAAGAAATCAATTTGAGCTTTGCCATGCCATTTGATTGCAATGCATGCCACTTTTAGACAAACCCAAAAGGTTGGTTCCAATTTTTGTATGCAATCATAACAGGTCCACAGATCAGTCTAGTCTATACAAAATCCTTATCAGTGGCTCCAGGAAAGCAGGGCACATGCAATAAAGGTAGTATGTCATGGCATCCTAAGCACTTTGGATACTCGGTGTCTATGACTGAATGTCCAAAATGCATAGGATCCTATGAAATACCAGCCTTTTTTCATACCATATGGAGTCACTATTTTGTACGGACTGATATTGAAATTGCAATAATACATGTTGACATGCTGTCATTGTTTCTGCTTTGAATATTTTCATAGGATTTAAGACCTGCTTCGCATGCCCCACTAGGATTACTGTTGAGCGATCAGCAGTTTTTTTATTTTGTTGGTAAATATGCTAAGGTTGATGACCTTTCTTCAGAACATTCCTGCAACAGTAGAAATGGTGACTATCTTTTATTTGAGACAACAGTAGAGTGATTATGTTTTTTCTGACTGTTTGTGCGCTGTGTGGAAAGCCCACATTCGGTCTTTTTTCCATGTCGGGTGATTCAGAGCCTTGTTTTTGTGGGCGAGTTGTCCTTTTTGTATGTATTTACGGTATGTATACGCCAAACCGAGTGTTCGCCGTATGGATATGGTTCAAGGCGTCCGTGCGTCCATAATTTTACGGGTTTTTCCTGCGCTTATGCATGATTCAGAGCCCTGGTTTGTGGGTTTTCGGACCTACAAAAACTCCAGGTTTCTGGTTTAAACTTACATCATCGTTTTACTAGCGGGTATGTTTACCATATACCTTCCAGAGCTTAGGCATACCTGCAGTCGCCTGGCTATCAATCAGATGACCAATCAACACAAAGGGGCATGCAATTGGAGGCATGACTAAATTGGTTAGCTGCCTTCAATTTTTAGCAAATGGCTCCTTTCCAGAGGCTAGGGGCACAGTTAGTTGGCATGTCCCAGCCTTCGCTCAGCCTCACTAAATTTCTTGATATGGCATGGCTCTCCTGCAGGAGCCAACATTTGTGGACTCGTTTTTGTTATATCCCTTGCCTTGTCTGTTTGTAATTAAATAACATCCAAACAAACTTTGTTTTTGTTTTTTTTGGTATTTATTCTCTAAATACATGTTAATAGTCACAAGTTTTTTGGTTATGGCACAACTGTGGATAAACGTCAACAGAAATTTGATACATAAAAATGTGCCTGTCCGGTGTAACTAAAGCTTTGGGACCCCCCACAACCCAAAGTCCAGTATGCCAGGTTAGGGGGGTGCTGCCCGGCTTTGGTTGTTTGCAGCTTGCTGTGCCTCAAGCCTCTCCAACCTTTAAAGGGCAACCTGGTTGGCCTCCACCAGAGCCCCAACCAGCGTCTCTGCTGGGGGTGGCACTGCTGCTCCACAACCACTGCAGCCAGGTCTTCATGGAGCAAACTGGTGGTCCGTCACACTAAAAAATATCTGTTGGTGTTTTGCCTAAAAGTGGTGCTGTTGGCCCGCCAGTTTACCTCCATTATTTGGCACAGCCTGGCTGCAGGCTGGGGCTGTCTTCCTCCTGGGCACTCTTTGGAGCTGTTGGGCTGCTACTGGCAGAATGAAGCTGGAGCTGCAGGGAGGAGTGGTGATGGCCAGTGTCCGGGGTGCCAGCAGCTGGTGTAGGAGGCCTCATCCAGATGTTCAGAGTGCCCTTCCTCCAGCTCACTAATTTCATCCAGGAGAGGTGCCATCAGTGGAGAAAGATGAACATTAGTTTTAGTTTTTCACAATGTTACCACACAGCTTCCAGGGCCCAAAACTTCACCCTGGGTTCACCTGCTTCCTCCACTCTGCCCTTTGCATAGAGAGTTCACTCATTTACCTCATCCTGTCTGGACTCTGTTCCCTTGGTGGCTGGCTTGTGGGTGAGCCCGTCCTTGATGTTGTCTTGGTGGTAGCCAAACCAGAGGTGCCTGCTGTGACTGCCGATGGCCGGTCTTCCAGGTGAGGTGCTCCTGGCTGGGGTGTTGCTGCAAAGTCAAAGTACGTTCACTGTTAGTTTCCTATTAACAGTATATGTGGTCCTTCAAAATCCCTAAAGGGATACACACTGGGTCCTATATCGACATGTGGCCCCTAATTGTGGTCTGCTCATACCCATGTTAGGGTGACATATAAGGGTTGCCTAATACCCTTGGTGTGTGTATTCACACAACATATGTTGCACAGGCAAGCCCTCAAAGTTGCCTGTGCATGTGGGAACTAAGGTTGGTGGGTGGTGTGTTTGGTTGGCCTACTGCCCCCTGCCAATTGAACTTAATTTTTGTCAACACCATCCAACAGAACCTCCAGCTGCGCATCATTAAATCTGCCAATCAACTTGCCCCTTGTTAGTTTTTTAGAATGCTGAGTGGTGTCTTGGCTAAACGGTAAGTCACTATGGCCACTCCCATGCCCAGAATGGATGGATTCCAGGCTACTGGCTTGGGAAAGCACAGGCCTGGCCGTGGCAACACTGCTCAGCCTTTGGCTCTGCATGGGGCTCTGCTGTGGACTGCCCAACTGGGCCCACACTGGGTACTGTCTTGGGGTCCGCATAGTACTCCAATGCCCTGACCATTAGTTGGTCTGTGGTCGGCTGTGCCGGGAGTCCTGGTTTTCTGACTCCCGCTGCTGATGCCTTAAAGTTCTTAAAATGTGGCTAGTGTGGGTATTAGCAGGTAAGTTTCTGCAGGATGAATGGTGGGTCCTGGGGCTGGAGCTGGCGTAACTTGACCGGGTGCTGCTGGTTTCTCGGCCATGCCTGTGTTCCTGATTCTGGGGGCTGTGGTGACGCCTATGCTGTGGCATAGTAAGCTCTGACAAGCAAATCTGACCCTCATCTGTGTCCTTTAATACCTCATTGAGTGGGTAATTGTATTGGAAACAATTTGGTTTAATTAACAGCCCCTCAAAGGAGTAAGCAACACTCCTGCCAAGTGGCAAACTACGAGCAAAGGCACTTGGCGCGAAAGTAATGGTGAAGGCTTGGCCTTCCAATGTTATCAGGCCACACAACTTTTCTGCCGCTGTCACATGGACCACTCTGGCATGTTTGTATGCGACACAGGGATGCCTAAGTGATTTTGGTTTGACATTTCTATGCAACCCACTTCTATTGTGGGATGGGAGAGCTGGCTTCGCCTTGTTGCTGGCCACGGTCAGTGAGCCCTATACGACAGTAGTGGATTGGAGAGGTAGGCGTGCCTTTTAGCCTTAGTGCTCTGGTATTGCAATCTGCTACAATTGTGGGATGGGAGAGAAGGATTAGTTAGTATTGGCATACAGTAGCATATAACCACGCTATATAATTACAACCATCCCAGCCAATTGAAATGCATGGGATAAGACCACACAGTACAAGGTGAGCGCCTGGTCTCATCTGGCACTGTAGGGAACTTATCCCATTGCTGGCACTGATGACTACCTGGTACTATCAGAGGTGCTCTGGATGTTTGACTTGATAACTACACCTTTTGCATTGGGACCTGACATTTATCTGGTACTACGTGGCACTACATAGTGTTTCTTAAATAAACTCCTTAGTCTGGAGATACTCAGCTGGAAGTTCTCCTAGTGCCAGTGTTAAAAAAAATACTAAGTGGGGTATAAATGTACTTTTAGCAAAATGCAATATGGCTCACCTATTCTATAACAGACATTTAGAGAAGGTGATAATATACTTATATTTGATAATGTGTTGAAAGCTTATCATTCAGTCAACGGAGTAAATACACACCAGAAAATTCCGCCCATTTTCTTTACAATAAAAATGTTTGTTTTAAGCCTCTTAATTTAATATGCTACCTTTCTTGATCTACTTTGCTACACACTGAATATTCACTGTGTGAGTATGATTATAATATAATAAGTAAGGAGTTCTCCTGAGAATTATTTTTTTGCTCAGATTCAAGAAGCATGTGAAAAAGAGCAGAGACTCCTCAGCTGAAATGGGGTGGTTAACCCAAAACAGAAGATATTCTATGGGCCTTATTTATGATGAACACCATTTAGCATGTTTCTGGTGGCTATCGAGCCAGGCAAAGAGTGCCGGCATTTTTGTCATTTCAGGCGCTTGTGGATTACAATGGTGCTAAAAGTCACAGCACTGGGTGCTTACTAATTTGCTGTGATTGTTGCACTAGGTATTGGCTGGCCTGTGTCAGCGCCTGTTGGCCTCGACTGCCGATTACCACAGCGCCAGTGAGCTCCACTTTGTATTGCCATTTTTTCAGCACATATTTATTATTTTTTTCCTCCTTGAAACTTTGGCACTGTATTTATCCGGCACTGGTCAGCTTTTCATCATTACAGCTACAAGAAATCACTGCTGGGGAGAAAGGGGACAAACGTTACAGTGCGTTTAGGCTGCATTTTAGATCTTCTCTAAAAGACACATTCAGGGCCGTATTTAGTGTTTATGGTGCCCTAGGCACTTTAAGTGCTTGCACCCCCTTTTTTAAGTTAGGTCACAGTCCATATAAACAAAAAAGTGTGTAGGGGCAAAGGGTGCAATGGACTAGATGCAGAGACTGTGTGTGGAGGAGGGCACAAAGGGGGACATGCAGAGAAGCAGACAAGCATGTTCCATCTTTTACTAAAAGAAAAAACTATGTATAGGAACATAGACAGACTCCGCGGGATACAAAAGGTTCATTAGTCCTTTCTTTTTTCGTGCTCAACAAAACCTTCACTGTGTGACCAGCTACCAAAATTAAATTGCACGTGCCAGATAGATTCTTGTAATCAAGCCCATCATATAGATATAAGTGATGTAGTGATATTTGATCAATCAATTCTCAATCACGTTTTATCATTCTCCGTAGATATAACTGCAAACTCATTATAAGGGAGAAACAGAAAAGCCAAACATACAACACCATTTGTGTCAAAGCCTGTGCTGTGGGCGGGGCTTCACCACATCGTCAGAACGCTCTACCCTGGCAGCTGTGCACCTCTAATCTCGCTTTTACAGACCACGGCCGGGGCTGAGAGGCATTAAGGAATTACTCTTTCGTTAAGCGGGAATGCAAGGCAAGATCTATTGGCACTGAGGACAGTGTTTGATATTGATGTTGCGTGTTAAAAAGTTTTTATGGTAAGCACAATAAACCTTTTTAAGGCTTTGACACAAACGGTGTTACGCTATGTTTGTCTTTTCTGTTTCTAGCCTCAAACTATCCTTCTAGATGGAAGTGACTTGGTTCGCACATGTGCGCACTTCTGTTTTGCACAGTTTTACAAACTTTTAAACAAAACTTTTTCTTCCTGCACTTCCTTAAGGCCTAGACATGCATTTTGATGGCAAATCAAAGTCCTTACAATACACTTACGAGCATAATCAGCTCTTGTTGTTGGTGGGTGAAGATCGTGGGCATCATCTTTCTTCTTGTCCACAGCAGATAAGTAATGCCCCAGCGGTTTCCGGGTTCCGCACAGCCGGACGAGCGGCCGTACGCACGCGTACGCAAATGCGTAAGCGTCATACCCAGGCATTAGTATTTAAAGGGTCCTGGACACACAGCTCATTCTCTTTGAGAGTTTCAACATGCCAGCTAAAAAAGCCCTCGGTAAGGCCAAAGCAGCCAACGAGGTCACCAGCAAAAGGCCACAGTGGCCTGAGGAGCCTTCCTCACGTCCGACCACTCGGTCACAACTACCAACTCCGAAGGTGCGGGAAACGCACAGCCACAGTGGGCAACCCAAGGCGACATTACCCACCAAGTCCGCTAAACCCAAACCAGCTAGCAAAGCCAAGGAGGGAGCGGCTAAGAAGAACCCAACAACAAAGCAGGCAGGTATGCCCGCAAGAAAGCCACTAAGAAGCAGAGGGTGAGAAGCCCCAGCCCCCAAAAACACCCTCCCCTCCTCCCCGGTCTAGCACATCCCTTCAGAAAGCACGCTCCACTGGCAAGGCCAGTAAGAGCCACAGGCCCAGAAGCCCCAGCCCGGCCAGCTCTGCATCTCCTGAGCCACGTGGTAAAAGCTCCCATGGGCATGGAACCATTAGTGGCAAGGCCACCAAGAGCCACAGGCCCAGAAGCCCAAGCCCAGCCAGCTCTGCATCTCCTGAGTCACGTGGTAAACGCACCCATGGGCATGAAACCATTAGTGGCAAGGCCACCAAGAGCCACAGGCCCAGAAGCCCAATCCCAGCCAGCTCTGCATCTCCTGAGCCACGTGGTAAATGCACCCATGGGCATGGAACCATTAGTGGCAAGGCCACCAAGAGCTACAGACCCAGAAGCCCCAGCCCAGCCAGCTCTGCATCTCCTGAGCCACATGGTAAATGCACCCATGGGCATGGAACCATTAGTGGCAAAGCCACCAAGAGCCACAGGCCCAGAAGCCCAAGCCCAGCCAGCTCCACATCTCCTGAGTACCTCTCAGGGGCATCGAACACACAAGTGGCAAGGGCACAAAGAGGCACAGGGCCAGAAGCACCACACCCTGAAGCACACCCTCTCCTCCTCAGCCACATTTGCCACCGGCACAGGTGGCAACCAACTATCCATATGCCACATCCACGCCTGGAAGTTCTGTGGCCACCCAGGCAAGGACCCCCCAGTCCATGTGCAAGTCCAGACCATTCGTTCTCAAGCCACGTGTCCCACATTTCAACACAACAGAGCCAGCCCAGAATGTCCCCCGAATTGCCTACATACAGAGATGAGCCAGAACAGCAAGCAATAGGCCGGACATTGTGGCAAGGACAGTTGAGTGGCAGGTTTGGTGAGGCCCAAACTCTTGCATTGGCAAGTGGGCTAACACTCCATTATGACGAGCTATATGGGCGAAAATCAAAATCTACAAGCAAAATGAGAAAGACAGAAATCTTGGAGGAGCTCACCAGACAGGTCAATGCAGCGGGGGAGGAGCTTGAGATGTGGAGCAGATACAGCACAAAATTTCTGACCTGAAGTATGCAGCACGGAAAAAACAGAATAAATGGCGCAATTACAGGTACATATTTGAGTTGTGCATTTGTCTGCTTGTTGTATTGACCACAATGCCCTAAATTGGCTAACCTCTATTTTTCAGCTTACAAACTGGCGGAGGCTTCCCCACAAAATTACAGTTAACACGAGCTGAGGAGATGGTGCTGGCGTTGATACATCCCGTGGCAATAGAGGGCCTCTCTGGCAGACGGGACACGGACATCCCTACTATTCCTGCAGGTTAGTAATGTTAGTGTGTATGTGAAATGTTTTCAACGTGTGAAATGAGGCTCACAGGCATATATGAACACATGCCCCTAGGGAGTGGCTTGAAGGCTTGGAGGGAGGTTACAGTTTTAACTGGGTATTTAATGTCTCCGGAATGTTCATTTTCAAATTTTCCAGACCATACACAACCTTGTCCAGTATTAATGGTCACTATTAAAGTCTTTATATTAGCAAAGTACTGCCTGTTATGTGAATCTAGTCAATCATATCCAACACTTCCTTCTTTCAACACTTCCTTCTTTGTCTTTATACCACTTGGGTTTTAGCTGTGGTTTAGTCTAAAATACTTGATCTAGGGTCAGGGAAAGGTCTACATAGGAAGACTCTGAAGACAAATGCTATTTTCAAGCTGAGTGTGGGCCCCTAATGGCCCTTTAGGGATGTGTTAAGCCTCATAACATGCAGTACATGCATGTTTGGACTATTTAAGGTGACCAATGTGTATGTACAGGGTGAGGCATACATATAACAGATAATGACATTCATAGTGAAGGTCACCTTGGACCATTGGGGGAGTTGGCATTCCTGCTTGGCCTTGTGTTTTTTAAAGCATATGTAGTTATCCAGATCATCACTGGATTTGTGGGTGTTTACGTGCCTTTTTATTTTAAACACAGCCCAGCATCAAGCCTTAGCAAGTGTGGAAGCCTCATCCAATTTGACCACGCCATCAACTTCCGTACTGCCTAGGAGCCAGGAACAGATATATACGGTAAGTGAACTTTGGTGAAACTGCTGATGCAAGTGAATGAATATGACTAATTTACATAACAAATATATTTAGGGCCCAAACTAAACCTTTTTTGCACATGTCCCAACAGACCCACACACTGATGGAGGAAATCCAGGAGATGGAGGAGGATGCCAGCTTGATGGGACCTTCAGAATTGACCCCCCTGGAATCTAATCTGCCACTGTCCCAACATGCTACTGCACCAAATGCATGCAGAGACAGCATGCAGAGACTGAGCCTACAGTCCCCAGTGGTAGCTCTGCTGCAGAGGATTTGCCGAGCACATCTGCGACTCTTGCTCGCCCTAGAGGTCCAGCATCTGTAGGCGCCCAAACCGGGGTAATTGGTAGACGTAGTCAGCAATGTCGACCTGTTTCCCAGGGGAGGTGTGTGCCGATCCTGGAGTCAGCATCGCGCCATGACAGCCATTTATTTCGGCAGGTGACTCAAAGAACCACAGAGCAGCTTACTGCACAATTAGAGACATTAAATAATACATTCACCACCATGCTGACAGAACTTAGGACGAGCAACAGCCACATGCCCACCTTAAATAATAATTTCACAGCTATGCTTGAGGAAGTTCGAACTAGCAATAGACTCATGTTGGAACAGTGGCAGATTATGAATGCCACACATGCCCAGGTGATGGGCCACCTCCAACCACCAGGGTTTTATGGGCAACAGCTATTCGACCTGTATCTGATCCACATCTTTCCTCTACATCCCCACTGTATTGACCTGTCTGGTGAGCGCTACCAAGATAGCCTTTTTTATGGCTTTGCTTGTATGATTTTGATACCCCACTAGCCAATGCCTGAGCCAAAGCCTCACTGAACCTGGCACTCAAGCTGCCACGCTGCAGGCTTGGGCCTAATGAAATTGTGTCTGGCTCATCCTGTTTGTAGGCAAGATTGGGGGACATTCTGGGCTGGCAAGCAACTACCTTGAACCATGTCAAAGATTGGACTGGACTTGCATTTGGACTGGGGGTTATTGTTTGGTTGGGCAACTGACTTACAGGCATGGATGTGGCATAGGTATGGCTGCTTTCCACTTGTGCCTGTGGCAAATGTGGCCAAGCAGGAGAGGGTGTGTATGTGGCCCTATGTATTACTGGCCAAATATTCACATGCAAATGGTTGCTCCCTATGTCTGTTAATTTTATTGGTTATTGTAACTTCGGTCTGGAGTGCATTACTTGAAAACTCCTGGATGAGGCCAATATCTGTGTGCCATGAGTCTGCACCAATGTATATTTCTGTTGTACTATGTATGTACATGAAGTCTGCGAGTGCCCTTCAACTCCAATTTTTCATATTTCAATAAAATATATTGAATGTGACTTTAGCTGTTGTTGACTAAGTTGATGCATTAATGTTTGGGTTCTTTTGAGATTACTGAAGGTTTTTCTAAACAAACATGGGAAAAAAATGCATGAGGCTCAGATCATGTGTCAATATTTTAGTAATTAATTCATTACTATTTTATAAAAAACAATACAAAATCATTCACAAAGCCAAATGATAGTAAAAATAAAAAATTACATGCAACAAACAAACACAGGAAAACCAATTTAGGCAAAATGGGTGCTTATCAAATTGGCCTGAACAGCTTGGCCAGAGGCACTAGGTGTGCCACGGTAGTTCTCTTCTGGGTCCTGGCTGGGTGGAGAGGGGGGGGCCGATCCACATACCGGGGGACATGCTGCATTATGGCAAAGTTGGGGAGAGCACAGCAGGCCAGTATTATATCGATGACCTTGTTGGGGTCATACTGGAGTGTCCCCCCCCCCCCGGTATGGTCCAAACACCTGAAGTGAGTTTTTAAGAGGCCAAAGGCCCTCTCCACAATGGCCCAGGTTTTGTGGTGCGCCCGATTATAGGCATCCTGGGCCGCATTCTGTGGCTGAAGGACAGGCGTCATCAGCCAGGGAAGAAGCGGATAGCCGGAATCCCCTGAAATAATAATAAAATGCTTAAATTGCACAGTCAAAACAAAAATTTATGGACAAGTGGCCGTTCACCCTGACTAAGCGCCTTTGTTTCTTTTGAATTTGTGCAAGCACATGGTGTGTGGGGTCTAGGCTGTATTGCAAGGTCTTTGACCCTTCCACCCCACTTGAGAGGTTTGGGGCAACCTCAGGTAAGCCTGCTCCCAATTTATCTATTGCACTGTATGTCCCAAATGGGCTCTCAGAGATTTGAGTTAGGACTGCACCCCACAAAGGCGCTTTGGCGTGGTGGTGCAGCTTAAGCATACTTCTGCAGATGTGTGTGACCGAGTCCTCTGTTTTTAACCAAGTTTAGAGACAGATTATATGCTGGCCTGCAAGCTAACAGGGTTGAGTGCTGTGGCTCCTTTAAGACTTTTGTATCTTAATTGCCCTGCTAACGTGCACCTCCCAGGTTAGTTCTAAAATGGTCTGAGCGGCTGCCGACCCCCCCCCCCCCCCCTTTGTTTCTTTTGAATTTGTGCAAGCACATGGTGTGTGGGGTCTAGGCTGTATTGCAAGGTCTTTGACCATTCCACCCCATGGCTTGCACTTGAGAGGTTTGGGGCAACCTCAGGTAAGCCTGCTCCCAATTTATCTATTGCATTGTATGTCCCAAATGGGCTCTCAGAGATTGGAGTTAGGACTGCACCCCACAGAGGTGCTTTGGCATGGTGGTGCAGCTTAAGCATACTTCTGCAGATGTGTGTGACCGAGTCCTCTGTTTTTAACCAAGTTTAGAGACAGATTATAGGCTGGCCTGCAAGCTAACAGGGTTGAGTGCTGTGGCTCCTTTAAGACTTTTGTATCCTAATTGCCCTGCTAACGTGCAACTCCCAGGTTAGTTATAAAATGGTCTGAGCGGCTGCCACCCCCCCCCCCCCCCTTTGTTTCTGACTAAGAGCCTATCTTATATTTTAGCCACACCCTGTACATACAGATTGCTCACCTAAAAAAACAGCCTAACACCATCTACTGCATGTTCTGAGCCTTTAAACATCAAAGATGGTGGCTGAGGGCAAATCAGGCAGCCTGCAAACAGGAATTGGCTTAGGACTGTCCTGCTCAGCATTCTGGGATGTCTTACCTTTTCAGGACCTCAGATCTGCTTTGTCTGAGCCAAGCACAGCTCTAACCCGCCCCCTGCACTATTCCGCTCTCCTCTACTCAGTAAGTGTCATGCATCTGAGTAAAGATGGCGCAGACCCTATCATAAAGTCAAGAACAGAATTGCCGTTAGTTAATTAAGTTAGTTACTAGAAACTAGAAATATATTTTTTAAGGGTTTGTGCTTTGCTAAAGATGATGGTTAAGGTCCGATTTAACATGTCATCAAGGGGTAAAAACAGCCACAGGTTCAGACATGGGTCATAAACTATAATCATAGGCATACATTGAAAAGTGAATGACGTTATTTGCGTCAACTTACCAAGGAGCCATCCACCTGAGAATTCTCCAGACTCAAAGCGACGGTATAATCCAGATATTCGCAAGATGTACGCGTCATGGGATGAGCCTGGAACCCCGGCAAGCACATTAAGGAACCGCATGTCACTGCTTGGACATTCAGCGAGTGGCCCATTTTGAGGTTCCTGGGAAATAATAAAAAGAAAAAAAAATAACAAGGAAAGGCAAACTACTCAAACACTAACTCCTAACACCCTCCCAAAAACATGTTGGCCAATACAAATAACACTAAGTACATAAGTATTTTTTTTGCCAAAAAAGGATATGTATGTTGGATCAAATAAAGATTAACATTTGAATGACTAATTAAGGTCCACATGAAAATGTTTGGCTTTGGCCGACATTAAAAACATTGATGAAGCTAAAGACGGTCTAATGGATCACAGGGACAATTTTCAAGGCGAGATTAAGCTATACACTGTAAGCTGTTTCACAGGGACAATTTCCAAGGAGGGATAAAGCTATACACTGTAAAATGTTTCACAGGGACAATTTACAAGGAGGGATTAAGCTATACACTGTAAGCTGTTTCACAGGGACAATTTACAAGGAGGGATTAAGCTATACACTGTAAGCTGTTTCACAGGGACAATTTACAAGGAGGGATTAAGCTATACAATGTAAGCTGTTTCACAGGGACAATTTACAAGGAGGGATTAAGCTATACACTGTAAGCTGTTTAACTGGGACTATTTACAAGGAGGGATTAATAGATAGGTAAAATACAGTTTGTCTAAACTATATAACGAAATGACCGTTTAAACATACCTATAGATGTACTCGTCGGCTGCAGGAGGGACCAATGCAACGTGGGTGCAATCAATCGCACCCATGACGTTGGGCATGTCGTCGATATTATAAAATGCCAACTTAAGCGCGTTCCAGGCTACCAGGTCGTCAGGAAATAAAATATATTTCTGACTAATGGTAGCCATGCCTTCCAAAAACCTGGATAGCGTGCGGCTCAGCGTAGGCTGGGAGATCCCCAAGGAGAGGGCACCCAGCCTCTGGAACGAGCCGTTCGCCAAAAATTGCAGGCAGCCAAGCATCTTGGTCATACCTGAAATTGCTTGCCCCTTCCTTGTGGTGCGGGCTAACCATGGCCGCAGCTCACTATACAACTTATGGAGAGAACCGCAATTAAGTCTGGTCAGCTCGAACAGCTCAACGTCATGCATGCGACTGATATGCATGCGTCGCCAGTGCAATCTGGCCTCGGCCCTGCTGATACATGCAATGCCCATTAGCTGAAGGCGCTCATATTCCTCCACAAAGCCGCAAAACATGGTGAAAGCAAGGTATCCGAGGTCAAAATGGTCCCGTAAGGGGATCGCAAATAAAAAGTTTTTATAGGGTGGTAGTCCCTCGGCAATCAGCTCTCTGAATGAGACGCAAGCCCATAGCAATAACGTAAGTTATCTGAACGAACGAAAAATATCAGATTTTGATGGGAAAATGATCCGCACTAACGCAAATTATCCGATTTAGTTTCGTTCATCAAAAGCACATATACGCATGAGCGCGAACAAACGTACGAATGGAAGATGGAACGTAAAAAACAAAAAAAAAAACAAACACACACAAAAACATACACAGACAGCTACGAAAGTCCAGACAAATGTGTCTCTGAATCAAGCCTATTGTGCTCTATGGGATCTTGACCTAGAGCGCCAGATTTCAACTAGTGCTGCTTTAACCAGAGCGCCTGACGCTTCAACCTTTTGGGTGCTAGTTTTGAATAAGGTTGGGGGCTGCATCGGCGCTGCCGTTTCTTTCTTTTCTGTGTGGCACTGACGCTTCATAACTAAGATCTAAACCTTCCATTTTTCCAAATCCAGTATACTGGAAGCTGGAGCATCTCTTGGAGGAGCATTGATAGCCAGCAATGGGGTCAATTTAGCACCAGGTGAGAAAAATCTGTCCTTTTTTAGGAGGGAAAATTTCATTTCACTTTCATTGTCTACTCTGATACTGATTCAGCACCAGGTGAAAATCTGGTTACTGAATCAGTCCCAAGGTAAACATTGGAATCGATTCAGAGCCTGGGGAGAAAACGCACTCCTTTTTTAGGAGAGAAAATTGAATTGCCATTGACTTTCATTGTCTTCCTTGGAACTAATTCAGAGCTGGTGAAAATTTACACCCGGTAGACAATGAAAGTGAATGGCAGTTTTCTCTCCTATAAAAGAAGTGAGTTTTCTCACTAGGCTCTGATTCGACTCAAATGAAAGTGAAAGTAGTTTTCTCTCCTAAAAAAATGATGCTAAATCGACCCTAGCGCGTGTACCAGCTTTCAGTTGCTTATGTGAAAAGAGGGGCTGTGGCTTCCTTCCTCGGTATAGGCTTGCTTTAAGGAAAATTGCATGGACATACTAATTAAATCTGAAAAACAAAAAGAAAAGGAAATTAAAATTACAAATTAATTTATTGGTGTGATTGCTTTTTTTAAGATAATTCAGATGTCTGTCCCACAACAAGGAACAATTCATTTGGTCAAAGTTGTCAGAAATCTTGCACTCAAGACAAAGACTGCCCTAGAAAAAGGCAGAAATGTTTGTGCGATGGAGAATGTGGAATGAGCTGCATCTCAGGTAAGGGTATATTAAACCACTTCTGTAATCACTTTATAAAATAATTTAAAACATGTAATGACAGTTAAACTGGACCAACACCCATTTTACAAAACATGGGTGTTGGTCTGCTGCGGCTGGACATCCCGGGGTCCCCCTCCCCTCAATCGAGCACTGTAAAGCCTGCAAACCTTACCTAATAACTCAATCCCTCGGGGAAATGAAGCCCAGCAATTGGCCGGCGGCTGTCACATCTGCCATGCTTGGGCTTCCACTTTGCCAATTGTGGGGCTGTATTTCCCTGAGAAAGCAAATTGTCAGTTAAGGTTTGCAGGCTTTACAGCGCTCAGTCCAGTGGGGGGACCCCAGCAATCGGTGTGCCCCCCCCCCCCCCGCAGTGGACACCCATGTTTTGTAAAATGGGTGTTGGTCCAGTTTAATAATAAAAGTCTGGAATGCCATGTTTGTTGAGCTGCAAAATTAGCAAGGATGTAAACAGGCAGTGCTGCCCTTTCACCAGAAAAGCAAAATACCCAAAAGTAACTGATTGCACTAGGACTGCTGAGCAGTTGTAAACTTAAATTGTACCAGATATGCAAAGGGATTACCTAGTCCTTTATTTGCATATTTTCAGAGTTTTACAAGTTAAACAGCGCTTCGAGTACATATAAATCTTTTCTACATCTTTAGATTAATATAAAAATGTTGTACTCCCAAACCTAGGTCTCCCTCTTCTGATTTTAGCTCTTTCAGTAGCCTGTGTCAAAGCACAAATGTTTTCTCCTTCCCTCTGTGTTCCCTGCACCAGGCTGACCTTCTTCAGTCTTGCAATGGTTTCACATCATCCTGGTTTCTGCCCTGTTGTAGGCCACACTGGTCTCCAGATGCCTCCTGCACCTTGTCAGCACATACAGCAGCCCTGTGAAGTTTGCCACCTACTTTTTAGGTTTTCTGGTCTGAAGTACTTAAATGTATTGAGCAACCAACCCAATCAAGTATCTTGGCATACAGATACACCTGTATGTTGTATTTATGGGCAACCTATTCAGTAAGTTGTTCCACAGCTAAATTGCCAAGTTATGAAAGTGTTTTCCTTTTCTGCAATAGAAGGTTGTCAGTCTGTTTTGAGAAGGTTATTGTCAAGGTTTTGTCTCTAATCCCCTATAGATACAATTAGTTGCATTATTTTCTATCACTATTTCATTGCCAACCTAATAGCTAGGTCACTTAAGCTACTGTAGTTCATTGGTAAGACTCGTCTCTCTCTACTTTTCTTGTCCAGTGCTTATATATCATAATCACAATAATGCTGCTATACAGCTGAATATAAAATATCACACATTGTGCAGAAGAACATGAATAAAATATCAAGTGACTTAGAAACAAGCATTTGATGTGCCCTGGGAATAGCACTGTAAAATTAGAGTGCAGCGGCGTGTTTATCACAGAGAAACATGAGCCTGGCTCCATTGCACACATGTTACAGAGGAGGGCATTGTGCTAACCCAGATGCTCAGCTAGATGACTTTTATCACCAAAGGGAAGGTGACCAGATGGTGCTGCTTCCTCTACTATCATCATTCACATCTGACTTATTAAAGGTGTCCTCAGATGATTTTTACAGCTTAAAGATCAGAAACACTGATGTAATAAAATGTTTAAATGCATTCTACATCTCGTTTAAATGTTTAGTGTCACAAACATAGGAAGAAGTCCAGGAATGAAGCTTTAAGTTACATTACAAAGAATTTACCTATTTAAATTCGGCCAGACCCAAATAGAGGCAATATTTATGTCTATTCTATTTAAAGGAGCGCGATTACAAATAATGGCCCAATGATAAAAACCCCTATAATTGTTCTGATGGTGGGAGGAGAGGTCACTCATACAACCCGGCATCAAGAAATATTCAGCCAGGCTTGTTTTTTTTATTTTATAGACAGGAAATTTTCTATAAATGTAGGTTTGAGGACCTCTCCCTAGAGTAACCGTAACACCATCTGGAAGCTCGATAGCGGCATGCTTCCCATCAACACTTTATATGTAGCACTTAATTTCTTCATTTTCAGATCACTCTGCAATAATAATAATAAAAGTATAATATATATATATATATATATATATATATATATATATATATATATTATTAAAAAACCCTGGTAACCATGCTCTAGCATTTAAAGTCCTTTGTTAGAATGACCCCCCCCCCCCCCTTTTCACTTACCTGAGTTTTGGGGTATCAGGCCCAAGGCCTGATTATAGAATAAGCATATGTATTATGATTGTATAGTGTATAGTTCAAGACCTGGGTGTTTTCTGTATTCCAGCTTTATGGGGGGTTCTTTTTGTGGTACTTCCTACTTTGAAGTCAAAAGCATTTGAAGCAGCAGGATGTGCTGTGGCTGGAGCCACCGAACTCAGATAAGAGACCTGGGAGAGAAATGCCCTCACCAGGTGGGGTCGGGGGGGGGATGAAGCTTTTCCCTCCTAAATTTAGCTAATAAAACCTAATGCTAGGGACAGTCTAAGGCAGAAATCTCTGACACAAGCCTGTGGCAAAAACACTGGACATAAGACCTTAAGCAACAACTGGAGACTCACTCACAAGGACTGCTTTGCAATTATACTGTAAGGACTTTCTCTTCATTTGCTGAATTTGTCTTGCTGTACTTTTATGTATTTTTGTACCTGTATGTCATTTGTTTCTGTATATTTTATCTAGCACTGTGATACCTTTTTATCAGATTAAATGTTTAATTAATCAGCTCTGGCCTTTGATCTCTAAATATATGAGCTCACCTTTCTGAAGGAAGCTCTGGTGAAACACGTTTATCAAAGGGTTAATTTGGTGACTTGCTGGGACTAGTAGTGCATACCCAGGGGTCTGGTGGCTTTAACCCTTGCACCATCACACGCTCTCTAGCGTCTAGGCTGGGCTGATAGTGTGCGATCGTGCACTTATGAGTAAAACCCTGGAGATCCCACCTTGCTTTCAGGGCACGTGTGGGCTTCCAGCAGATCGTGTCAAAACTTGGCACCATCATCACTAGAAGGGGGATCTTGGTTTCTGCCAAAATGGCAGCCCCAGAAGGTGGAGGTATAGAGCGATTTTTCATGAATGGCCAATTGTGCTGCCAGTTGGTCAGTGCTGGCTGCTATGGCCTGCATTTACTCCACAATATTTGCCATATGGTGGGCCCATTATAATGTCAGGCTCACTGCAATGCAATCTTGGAACTCCATTTACTGGCAGTTCTGTGTCAGGATTTTGCCCCTCCACCATCAGTGACAGAGGCGCAGCTATGCCCTATGCACACTATGTCACAGGCATCTCAGGCTTTGGCACAGCCCCTCCATTATAGTGAAAGGAGATGGTGCCACTGTGCCTGGAAGGGTACAATCCTGACATGGAAGTGCCAATTAATTAAGTTCTGACACAACCTCTGAACAATGCGATCCAGCAATCAGAATAGTTGCTGATCACCAGAATGGGACTCATTAGCAACGGGGGACAAAAGGTCAGTAACCTTTTGTTTTATTAGTTGGGTGGTGAATTACTGAAAAATCCTATTGTAGGCAAAGTTTGATAAAATTAATTATAACAATAAATCATGAAAGTGATTTCCAATAATTGTACATAATGAACTAGCTCCTAGATTCTGCATGGTATGGGCAAGCATAGATGCTTCTGTGAGAGATGTAAGCTAGGGCCCACTAGGGAGATCACTAGCCGAGAATATCTAGAAAAAAAGTAGCAAAGTACTCACTTAATTGCATTCTAAAGAAAAGAAAATAGCATTTGGTCTTTACAATAAGACTACTGGTAACATAAGACTGGTGTTTCTTGAATATGCCTCTATTTTGTGCTAGTACAGTTCAAATGAGTTTTATGAATATTCTGTTCTAGTGGAAATGAACTTCTGGTTAATTTTACCTTTAACCTGAATCTAGACAGCAACAGTAATGGTTATCATAGCATAAACCAGCTGCTTTTATGAATGACAAAAGAAATATGTTTGAGACAGGAATGCAATCTGTAGAGAATATCAGTTTAGCTGAAAAACATTAAAAACATTAAAGCCAAATTTAGGGTAAAATATTTTCTTTATCTAGGTAGACTGTTCTTTGTTCTACAGAAATTCCATGTTCTCTGTTGCTTTATCCTGGACAGAATTACATATTAAGACCCTGAGATCTATTGTTATCGTAATTAGAATTATTGGTATCAAAGGGGTTTTCTAATTAAAGTAGAGCTGGACAGGATGCCAAGCATCTTCTGGCAGCACCAGCAGCAGCACAGTATGGAACCTGCCAGACAGGAAGCAGGCGTGTCATCACTGGGCCTATAAAAAATAGCCAATCCCCAGTAATGGCAAATCCAGTAAATGGCATAATCCGAAGGTGTGTGGAAGACCTACCTAATCCATGCCCTATTCATTTATAAAAAATTAAATATTTCTACACTTGTGGTGGACAGTCTTGTTGACTTTGTTGTGCCAACTCCACCTATTGCACTGAATCCCCTCTCTGACACTATACTGCAGGCTGGACAAGACTGGGAAAGAGTCAGAGGTCAGGATATTGGCTACTGAAGGGCACAGGTACATCTGAACCACATTTTACAGGCAGTGCTAATGTGCCTCAGATTGGTGCAGCAGATAAAACTACTTGTACCCCACTTCACATTTATAGCTAGGATCTAAAAGTAAGGCTAATATCACTTTGCCTTGTGCCACTGATACATGGACAAACACATACACACCAAGCATGCAATGTGTCATGCTTTCCAACATGATTGAGTCATGCTTTCCAACATGATTTGAGCATACGATCTGATTGTTTTACTACGACGTCTGGCCCTCTTGACGAGTGCTGTCATCATCACCATCATCCTCTACCTCCTCATCTCTGTCATAATGTGCTTCAGCTTTTTTCTTCTCATCCTATCTGTGCCTGTGTTGAATCCATGTTCCTTTCCCTACTCCTCCAATCCTATTTCCTCATCCCATTTGCCTTTCTCCCGGTCCGCAACAGCCCCATGTCAGCAAGCAAGATGTAGAAGCTGTTCTCCAATCTTTGTTGCGTCATTGATGCCACAGTTTATATATTTATAAATATAGTGGTCTCCTCAAAGGGCATTAGCCAGCTATATGCATCTCTGATGACCTGACAAAGTCTGATCTCAAATTCACACATGCTTATTGCATTCTGATTCAGAGTATTCAACATTTAGGCCAAAGCTTAAAACTTTGATCTCATCTGACCAGCGCAAAATTCCTCCAAACGCTTGCTGTGTCCCCTACATAACTTGAGGCATACTACAAGCTGGACATCTTATGGCTTGCTTTCAAAAATGGTCTTCTTGCCAATCTCCTATAAACGCCATATTTGTGGAATGCATGACTAATAGTTGTCCTGTGGACAGATTTTTCCACCTGAGCTGTGGATCTCTGCAGTTCCTCTTGATTGACCCTGTTACTCTAATTAGTGCTCCCCATGTGTGGGCTGTCACTTTTGGTGGACAGCCACATCTTGGTAGGTTTGCAGTTGTGGCGTACTCATTCCATTTGCAAATGATGGATCGAGATGTTTCTGTAAGATTTTTAGAGCTTGGTCTATTTTATTATAAACTAACCCTGCAATATACTTTACACAATTTTATCCTTGAGCTGTCTGGTGTGTTACTTGGTTGTCATAATTCTGTTTGTTGACTAATGTTCTCTAACAAACCTTTTAGGCCTTCACAGATCAGCTGTATTTATACCGAGAATATATTACATATATGATTACTATTTAGGTGACTTCTGAAAGTAGTTGGCCACGCTGGATTTTATTAAGGGGTATCACAGTTCAAGGAGCTGAATAATTATGCATGCCACACTTTTCAGTTTTTTCTTTTTTTTTAACTAGCAAAAGCATGCACTGTATAATTGTATTTATACTTTACAGATACTTGCTACTTTGTGTTGCTGTGTCACATAAAATCTCAATAAAATACATATAAAGAGACTGGCTAGCCGCCCCCACCTAAAGCATACTGATGCAGCACACCTTTAGCATCAGAAAGAAGAAATCGCTATTGATTTCCCCTGCCTTTGACACCCCCCAAACCTAATTACCAGTCAAAGCCCAGCTTTGTGCGGGACCGCATCCTCCTATGAATTTGCATGCCACGTTGGTGCCACTGGAGGGGTAGGAATCACCACGACCTCCAGAGAGTCAGGCATGCACTCGGCTTGCTGACAGCTCTAGTGAATGGCAGCTTTTTTCACGACAGTGCATGAATAAAGAGAGTGTACCCCTTCATTCAAGCCTGTTGTAAATGTGCAGCCCCTCACAAAATGCGCCTGTATTTTTAGTTTTCAGACAATTATGCATTTCCAGACATTGGTCATACCCACCACCTGGGAAAGGGTATATGCCATCAAAACTTTAAAGTGTTTTTCTAATAAAAAGGTGCAGGACGGTGCTGTGACAGATAACACCTGAATCCTTATCTTCACCTTGTTGCTCAGATGAAATGCTGTTCTCCGATTGGCTGGCGGCGGTCAAATGGGCCATCTTTCCCAGATGCTGGTCTAGGTGCCAGAGGGCTCCAGCAATTTGGATGCCCATCCTGCACCCAGTCAAAACGGGTGTTTGTGGCTGTAAATTTTAAATAGAATTCAAGGGGTATTAAGACTTTTTCAAGGCCCTCTATCTATCTTCTATTTTACAATCCATTATTTCTCTCCTTATTCCATTTGTTTTTTCTTTTCCTTTTTTCTTTTTTTCTTTCTTCTCTTTTCATATCCCACCCTTTATTTTATATCCATTTCTGTCTGTTCTTTAACTCCCCTTTCCTTTCCCTTGCTATTATTTTTCACTATTTCTCTATTTTTCCCCTTTTTTCACAGTTTACTCTTATTTTTAGGACAATGTGGTCGATTCAGAGCCTGGGAAAACTCACTTCTTTTTTATTGTCTACCTTAGGGCTGATTCAGAGCAAGGTGAAATTTAGAAAAGTGAATAGCAGTTTTCTCTCCTGAAGAGAAGCTCTTCACCAAGTTCTGAATCGACCCCAAGAAGCACAATTTCTTTTTAGCCTTTGTGGCAGTTATTCTCTGGCCCTATACTGCTTAGCCCTATTGCATTTTTCAAACATATAGGTATTTTTATTGCACTCAGCACTTTACATGGTATTTATTATTGTATAATACTATTGTTCATTGTTCATTGCACTCTAGTGTGCTTAGCAGCACATTTAGGTGTTCAGAGATTTATTCTTTAGGCATGGTTATTACATTAGCATTACTATCTTTGAGGAAGGATTTCCTTGGCTAAACCGGCTTTCCATTCCGCTTTATATGTATTTTTAAATGTCTATTGTGTATATATTGTTTATGCATTGACATAATAAAACATATTTATTTTCCAGTGCAGCTAATTCCTTGGGCATCTTGGGAATTCATGGTTTTCCCACTTATTGTTTTATATCTTTGAGCTGTACACCTCTGTTTTATTTATATTTATTTTTACTTGTATACATTGGTGGTTCTTGCCTCAGTTGATTTTCCTCTTATTTATATGTTTCAGTTTTCATTTTATTGACTTTATTTTTCTCCTTTATCCCATCTTTCCTCTTTTTTGCCCACATCTACCCTTCATCCTTCTCTACCTCACCCTCTTCCTCGCCTCCTTCTTCTTAGCTTGATCCCTTCCTCCCCCCCCCCCCCCTACTCCTCTTCTTCTGTTTTGCAATCTTCAAGCACCTCTAGCGATAAATCTTTTTCTGATTTTATTTAAAATTGTTTAAATGAAGGCTGAAAAAAAAAGATTTTGACTATCTCTGGTTTTGTACCATGCCTTGGGGGCACCCTAAATGTAAATGCCCTGCTGCGTGAAACCCCTGATAACCCCTATACAAACTCACCTTTCCCCAGCCTTATAACACATGCACGGGCTCTCCTCCAGAGTCATTTGCCATGCATATGAAATGATCGGGAAAATGTATATACAGGGCCATGGCAATCGGTAGCACAGCGGGTGCATCTCTAGCAGCACACACTCCCATTCCCAGCCTATATGAATGACTGCGGACAGGAGAATGTTCACAGCCCATAGATGAGCCTGCAAGATGTTTACATCATAGAGGGTGCCAGGTTTTAGAATCCAGGGGTGGCCACATTGGATTTTGTTCCACTTTAAAGGTTCTAATACATTATGGAAAAGGTCAAGCAAGCTAAAAAATTCAAACTTTCTGGCACATGTACAGAAGCCCCAAACTATCATATTGCCATGTACTACTGTAATGTTATCCAGTGAAGTTCTGGGCAATAACATGGGGTACATGGACCCAAAGTGTCTAGGGAAGCATGAAATATGGCCATGATGCTGTATACATGTAGCCTAACATATTGGGTCATCAACGCCTCGAAGCCCATGGGAGATGGGAGTAGAGCCTTTCTGGGGTTTGGAGAGGGGGGCAGCCCATGCAAGTGAGGTAGAATTAAATGGATAGATTGCAGTTTCCATCTGTGCCCACAGCTTCTCCCGCTTCCTATGAGCCCAATTCACAACTCACAACAGGATCATTGCTGTGTGATATAATGCAATATCTAGGAGGCCTACCCCTCCCTCTGACTTCCCTATGCATAGTGTAAAGAGTCAAATTCTGGGTATAGTGACTCCCCACACAAATCTGGAGAATTTAGATTTCAGTTTGCGGAAAAAAATGTTAGGGGCTTGAAAGATATATAGAAATGTTGGCAATATGGTCATCTTTAAGTTTTTGGGGCATAATTCTTTAGATCCCATATTGTCTTAGTGAGCAAAGGGACGCAATTCAAAAAATATATTTGGGACAAGTCATTGGGTATCTGAATGCCTAAATATTTTATAGCATGAGGCTGCCATAAAAAGGGAAAATTGAGCTTTAGCTGGTTAACCATTTGTAGTGGTAGGCTGAGGTTGAGTGCTTCTGATTTGGAAAAGTTCACTTTGAAATTGCTGACGTGGCCAAAGTGAGTAAATTCCGCAAGGGCAGATGGGAATCGGGTAAGAGGTGAGGCAGGATTTGAACTGGCGGTCTCCAACCTGTATTCCCGAATGTCCAGGTTGTTTTTAATAGCGGTTGCCAGGTGCTCCATTGTAATGATATAGAAAAGAGGGGACAAGGGGCACCCTTGACATGTTCCATTACTGATGGGGAATGGGTCAGATAAGATACCATTGGCCCTGACTTTTGTTGTAGGGGTGCTATATAGTGCCAGAGTTTTGGGACAAATGTGCCAACACCAATTTGCTAGAGGGTTGCCTTCATAAAAGCCCAACTTACCCTGTCAAAAGCCTTCTCTACATCACACAATAGAAGGCAAGCAGGGACACCTGTAAAGGTGGTGTGTGAGATTAAATCAAACAGTTTGTTGGTGTTGTCCCGGGCCTCGATCCCGAGACGAAGCCCACCTGGTCCAAATGTTTCAGGCCAGGAAGTAAAGGTTGAAGCCTGAGTGGGATTATTTTGGCGTATAATTTAAGGTCCACATTGATTAGGGATATTGGCTTGTAATTAATGCAAAGAATGGCATCTTTCCCAGGTTCAGGCTAACCAAAAACGTCGCTTCTAATGACTGTTTAGGAAAAAGACATTTCTCTTTTATTGCATTAAAGACATTGCTTAGAATATGGGTTAAGCGGGACCTGAATTTTTTTTTAGAATTTGGGGATGTAATCATTCGGGCCCGGGCTTTTGCCCCATGGAGTTTCTTTAATTGCCCGGACCACTTCCTGGACAGTAAAAGTCAGTTATAGGATTTGGAGGTGTATATCCGTCCAGGTCCGGGCTTTTGCCCCATGGAGTTTCTTTAATTGACCGGACAACTTCCTGGTTAGTAAAGGATGCCTCCAAGTCTTCAGCTTCTGATTCAGAAACGGGAGGGAGTGGAGTGCTTTTAATATAATCAATGATTTTTTGGGGGGGGTCGCCATGGTAAGGGGGAGACATTGTGGTTTGCACACATTGCTATATAGGGAGGCGTAGTAGTCATTGAAGGTACCTACCTGCAATCCGAGTAGGGGTTGACACTATAGAGCCATCTCGATCTTTAAGGGTTGGAATGTGGGCTGCTAAAATCTGATGTGTAGAGATCTCGCTAGGAGACGCCTACACTTGTTTTCTGATTCGTAAAGGTGTGTTTTACCCTTGTCCCAATATCCTAGGTAGGATTGGCTATATAACTCCTGAAGTTTCTCCCTAGCACTCTGTAGGTCAAGCAACTTTGTGTTGGTGGGATCATCCTTATGGTCTGCTTTGAGAGTTTGGATCTCCTGAATGGTTTGGCTTATAAGAGAGGCCTGCTCCCTTTTCAATTTGGTGCCATATTTAATGAACTCACCCCTGATGACATTTCAAGGCCTCCTATTAATAGTGGGATTTTTCTTGTGGCAGATTATCATTGAGTCTGCATGGCCAGGAAAACCGGAAGAGGCCCGGCAAAGAGATTGTTATATATATGGGCATGTGGTCGGACCACAAAATTGCACCAATCCATGCACGGGGGTCCCAATCCAGGTCAAGGTGACTCAAAAGAAAGTAGTCGATTTTCCTGTATGTGTTAGCAGCGTGTGAATAGAACAAATAATCTTTTTTAGAGCCATGGGGTACTCCATGTATCTACCGAATGGAGATTCGGCAGAGACTTTATTAAAGTTGAAGTCTCCTCAGGTGATAAGGACACCTTCCATGAAGCCCTCAAGGAGGGCTTTGACATAGAAGTTGATTGGATCGGTGTTAGGGGCATACATATTGACAATGGTGTATAAGAGAAAAGCTTAATTTTGGGAAATAGGAACCCTCCCTGTGGGTCGCTCTTAGTCTCCAAAATCTCATAAGGAAGTAATTTGTGGAGAGCTATTGAGACTCCCTTATTCTTGGCCTCTGGATTGGTGCAGTGGTGTCAAGAGGGGAAAGATTTGGGGAAGAGATCTGTCTTGAAATGGGTTTCTTGGAGCAGGGCAACTTTTACTATTTTCTTGTGGAGGACATAAAGGATCTTTGATATTTTTTCTGGTACATTGAAACCATTTACATTAAAGGAGCAAACTGTGAGATCTGTCATTATTAAATTCAGGGAAATTCAGGGAATTCAGGGGGTGGGTTGAGGGCAGGGAGTGGGGGAGCCATTGGGAGGACAGGAGAAATAGGTTTTGAAGGATAGCAAAGGGGATAGTAGAAAAACTAATGAAAAAAGCAAGGCTTAGATTTACTATTTACTCACTATTTACTCACTTCTTCTTACCGCTAAACTGTTGGGGCAGAAGAGGTGCCTATGTGGGGGATATGGAGAACAATAGCCATGAAATGAGAGGTGCGCTCTCCTGGTGGGTTGCTATAGCCATAGGGGCCCTGAGCAAGTGCATTTCAATAAACAGTAAACAATAAACAACAAGCAATCAACACTGAACAATAACTCGATTCTGAAGCAATATTCTACACAATCTAACCGAGGAGAGGAGGAAGAGCACCAAAGTACCCATTTAAGGGCTCTGAGAGAGAGAGAGAGATATCATAAGAGAGTGGTTCCCTCATTACCTCCCATTCATTTCATCTCCTTTGGGAAGTTCTTGGGTCACAAAAGTAACCCTTTAGCTTCAACTGTACCTGTAGGGGCAATTGTTCTGCTTTTTTGGGTCTAGACAGTGTCGCAGATTCACCCAGCCAAAATGTTTCACCAGTCGGTGGCCTGGGTCTATCAGGGATATCGGTGTTTAAGTGAACTGGGCGACTGCCCTGAATAAACCACACCCTGGTCAATAAATGTCAGACGTCAGTTAGTAGCAATGTGCAGTACCGATCACACCTGGGGATGAAGGTGACTTTGGGTCAATGGGTCCCAGAGAAGAGTCAAAGAGTTAACTGACCTATAGAGGAAGAAAGAATTGTACAGTCACTGTGTGGATGGCAGTCCCAGTCTAGTTAGATCAGCTGGTTTCCAGCGTCCACCTCCTCTGTTGCCGGGTCTACATGGACTGTGAGGGCATTGGCCACCACATTCCAAAAGCGGAAGCAGAGGTTCATTAATTCCAAAATCTGGGGATAACCAGTCCTCTGTGGGAATGGCAGGTGATTCCAGGAAGCTGAAGAGGCTCAGGAGTTGGGATAGGGAATACAGGACAAAAGGGTGGTCCTGCCTCATGACCACTAAGTGGGAAGGGGATCCCAACTGTAAGTGGCTCCCACTGATTTGATCTTTTCAGTTAGATGCTTAGGTGTCCGTCGCATCTGGAGAGTGTGTCTAGGAACGTCCGGCAGGAGTGTAACTGAAGCGCCGCTGTAAGATGAGGGGCATCTTTCCCATGCTCTTTTAATGATCTCTTTCTTAATTTTATAATAGTGGACTCAACAGACTATGTCTTTAGGTTTGGCTTTTTAGTCGAGTTAGTTTGAGCTAGTTGTAGCTCGGCGTTCGCGGTTTCCAAGGCTTCTATACGCTGGTCTTCAGTCTTGTTTTTGTTCTTGGACTCTAAAACAGATTTTGTCACTTTATCTAGCTCTCTTCTGAACAGGGTCTCCATTCTATTGGTATAGGTTTGGTATTGGTATTGGTATAAGTCCTTTCTTGAGGGTAAGAATTTTAGTAGGCCATCTAGATACTGTGCAGAGGGAATTGGGTCAGAGGTTGGGAGATCAGGACAATGATCCGGGCCAGCTCAAAGATGAGACTGCGGGGTCTCGAGCGGACATGTGCTGTAAAGTCATACTAGGCTGACACCTGTTGATTGCAAGTGCTGGACAGGGGTGATATTGCCCAGTTTCTTAGCTGGAGCATGATGAGGAGGGGAGGGATCTCGGTTGGGTAATAGTGAAGTGAGGCGCCGCAGGGGGTCCAGGCAGTTGGTACAGTTCCGGGGCTGGTACTTTTGTCTCCTGGATTGCTCGGGCAGGGAATACTGCTTCCCCCACTCCCGCCCCACAGTGGGCTTAGCTGGGGCTGGTGCCATACCTGATGAGCACTGCTGCTCCACTGCCGCATCTGCCGGCTCCGCTTCCTTGGTGTTCAGCTCCCCGGGAGGCCACTGAGGATAGTGTTAACGTCAGCCTGCCATCCCTCTCACTCCCGTGGTTCGCCGCCATGTTGCAGCCCCCTGTATCCAGACAAGAGGTATCTGGTAATTCCCAATGTGGTGGCACTGTGGCCTCTTTTCTTTGGCCAGCTGCCACTGCCATAATGATGGCATCCCTCTGTTCACCACATCTGGGTCCCGGGGCCATATTGTGGGATCCTCACCATTAAAAGTGCCTGTGTTTGGCAGCTTGGGAGCTTCCAGCTGCTGCACAACTCTTCTTCCTCTTAGACAAGAGGATGATGGGCTTAGATGGCAAAGGATTAAGGTTGTTTTAGACAGATTAGCTCTCTAGGATGCTTCTTCACACAGCCATAGCTGATCCTTAACTATAGTATAGCTTTTTTATATAATGCTAGAGTCTACATTCAACAAAATAAACTACCACTCAAAGTGGGTCTTTTTGATTTGAGAACCTCTTTAACAGATTAACAGTATGATTAATTCGAAGTTAAATGTGTTTGTGTTAAAGCCCGCAGCATATGCCCTTGGCCGGTGACCATCATCAATACTGACACATCTCTTAACCAGGAAACAAGAAACTTTGGTGATAAGATGACAGTACGCTGCCATCCAGGATTCAAAATGGCGAATGGACAGGAGATGACACAAAGCCGTTGTCAAGGAGACAAGAAGTGGAGTGTGACAGCACCCTGTGACGGTAACAGCAAAGTGATATGATTCATTTTTATTTAAATACTGCCGTTCAGGGAAAGAGCGCTGGCATGCCGAGTCCCTGCAAGTCTTCCCTTTGCATTTTTAAACACATTATCAGTGGGAATGCCAGATGATGGACCTAGGCACAGCTGCTTCCTCTCTTCTGCCAGAACAAGTGCTTATCCAGGCTCATCTATTCCAAATCACACTGTTTAACAGCATTAGATACAAATGCATTGGCAAGTGTTTTACATAAAAATACTACAAACAAAATAATTTGTTTAGATCATTTGAATATGTTCCTTTTGGGGTTTTCTACATTCCTTTGTAGCCTATAGCATTGCTCCAGAGAAACTATGCCAAAGGCACTTTGCAAGGTAACATTTTTATTCACATACATCCTCGCATTGCTGTAGGAAAAAAAACATCTAGTACTAAATGTGGGTCTATTGCTTCCCAGTAAAGGTTGAAAATTACTCCAGAATGAGTAGAGTAGCTGCACTACATGTACTAATGATAATAACTTATTTTACAGAATTCAGAAAGTTTGATTTGGATCAACCAAAACAGAATATTGGCAAAAGTCAACAGATTTGTTTTTGGCAAAAAAAAAGATATTAGAAAATCCCCTTTTAACTAGAGTAAACTCCAAATTAATGTTACAGAGCCCTCTTTAACTCCTTTATATCATCTTCAACACAATAATGTGATTTTAGAATGGAAGAGTTTCCCTTTTTTATGGTGTAACATCTGCATATAAAGCCAAATATACAAATGTATTAGTAACTGTCACATTATGTGTTAGGATTGTTTCAACAAAGACCCTGACCCAGGCATTAAAACAGAAAAGTCTATACTCACCATTTATCCCCTGCAGCTACTATGTGCCATCATCTTCTTATATACTGATACCAGACCAGTGATTCCATCCTCACCGCACTTTGGGGCTGACCTCTCGCCCCCTTACATGCCTACTCCCTTCACTGCATTGGAGGGGGTGTGCCAAGGCAGGGAGAGCTGAACCTGCCTTTACATGCTTCCTTCATTGCAATGAAGAGTAGACATATGGGAGCACAAACAAAGCCCACAGGACGCTGTCAAGAAAGGCTGCACCACTGTGGA
This sequence comes from Gastrophryne carolinensis, assembly GCA_027917425.1. Lineage (NCBI taxonomy): Eukaryota > Metazoa > Chordata > Amphibia > Anura > Microhylidae > Gastrophryne > Gastrophryne carolinensis. The sequence continues at coordinate 130,145,493 of CM051242.1, forward strand.
TAAAAATCACAAAATCTCCACCCTTGGTAAGTATACAGATGCGGACGCAGGGTGGGGGAGGGGTTCTGTGTGAGCACACCAGACCCAAACAGAGGTGCTGTGGGTGGACAAAAAGTGAGAATAGTCTTTTTTTTAGTTTTATGCCTGAAAAATTACTTTAAATAAGTAAACTGTTACTAAAGTTTACTCCTTTTCAAGCTAAAAATAGTGTACTGGGAATTGTTTTTTCCTTTTATAAGGAGAGCTCTAGCTTTATATGCATATGTTGTAAGAAAACCACCAGCTTTGCCAAGCGTTCTAGACAGATCTTTTTCATTCTTTTTTGTGTTTTTTATCTCAAAATACATTATTCTGCTAAAGGGGACCTTTTTATGTTTTGTTTCGATTAGAACAATGTGCCTCCAATTTTGTAGTCTTCCCCTAATGCAATTGGGGAATGTGGCTACTTCAAATGCTTTCCTGAGACCCAAAAGCAGACTCTGAAAATCCCCTATAGATGTTAATGGACTTTAGGATTCGGGCGATGAAGAAGCCATATATTGCAAACCAATCAACAGAACTGCACCCAAATAGAATGGAGGCAGTTTCGGCTCATCACTAATAATAAAGTATTAATTCTTGAAGTCTAAATACATACTGTATATACATATATACAATCCAGATTCAGTTCGGTAACACATAGATATAGGGACTGAATTATGAAGTGACAGCACCAATTTGCCATGATGGCTTTGGCTACTGTGAGCCACTAAGCCTAATTTAAGATGTGTGTGTCAGTTACACATATGACTTTATGAATCTTGCCTCCTATATAGCACAGTTGTATGAGCTACACCAAGCATAAGTGGGCTGGAGCTAAAGTGGCCCTGCTGTGTGAATACCCCCAGCCCCCTGTAAAGCCTACCTTCTTCCCCAAACCAATGGTGTATGCACACCAGGCATTTGTGGATGGCCAGCACGGACATGCACCCTGTTAGAGGCTGGCTGCAACCGTCAGTGCTCAGCTGCTTTTGGCTAGATTCAGCCCTCAGCCGAAAATCGATGAGCGCAGCCACACATGCGCCATGGAGAGGTGAGTTTTATGAGGTGATCTGGGGGTTTTCACACAGCGTGGCATTCCAAATCAGGGTGCCCCAGGAGGCAAGGACTAAAACCCGGGAATAATCAAAATCACAGGTTTTGGCCCACTTTACGGTCCCCTAGTTACCAATGGCGTTTTGAATTAACACAAGGTAAAATAATGTCATTATTCATTGTTTCACAATGCTATACACAACTTAAAATATGGTTTTTGATGTTTACAGGAAACAGTCCCAAAGGTAAACGTCTGGGCCTACTTAGAATTATTTCAGTGTTTATTTTTACAGCTGCCTTAGAGTATGTTATCACTCGGCTTATCAGTCAGTGGCTGAGAGATTGCACCTCATAATTGCCACTGGTCGGTGTACTGGTCAACCTCACTGTATAGAGGGCCCACAATTCCAGTATGTGGGGGGGCACATCAGACTTGCGGGCACAATGCCACCTAAGTCCTCATACAGAACAAAATCGGTGGGCACATCTGTGAGGCACAACAACTCAATCCATCCATGGCCGTGGATCCAATTTCCACCACACTGATGCTGCGTTCAAACCCTCAGAGCGCACCAGCGCCATGTCCAGTATAAGCCAGAATTGACGCTACTCGCTTCAGTCCAGTTTAGCATCCTTGGCTGCCTCATCTTGCACCTCCCATCCCTGCATCCCTTGTCTCACACCTTGCACATTAACTATGGGTTCTTCACCAACCACTTTAGCAGGCACATTTCTGTAACATTGTATACACTGTTATAAGACATTTTACAGAACATTATTTTTTTTTACATTTAGAAGTCAATCTTTGTGGTGACCCTTATGTTATAGAGAATGGCTATTTTGTAAAGAACAGAGATTCTGTAAAGGGATTGACCATCCAGTATTACTGCAACCCAGGGTAAGTTAACTCCCTTGTTTCCTAATTACAGTTCATCATACATGTAAGGTACTAGTAATGTCATACCGGCCCTGTTCATTACACTTATTATGCCAGAATATTAATTGGAACTAAATGTATCTAGAGCTGACTAAACTAGCATGAGGCCATAAATAATTTGCCTTGTCCTTTGCAGAACATGCAGAAAGGATAATATATATATATATATATATATATATATATATATATATATATATATTTACCTAGCATGCAGCATATTTTTTTTTTTTTTTTTTTTAAATTCTTTATTTAAAGATTTTTCCATATAACAGACATAAAGGAATTACAATGCACCATACAATACAATACAATGCACAATAGGGTAAGGGGGGAGGGGCAGGTGGGTGCGGGCAAGTGTGGGGAGGGACGGGGCAGCAGCTAAATCACCCATATGGTGCGCAGGTCCACAGGCACGCACAACAACACTGCTTAGAGGCCGCCAAGCACGGCCGCTCTCTTTGGGCATAGAACGGCCTCGTCTGTGCACACGGTGTCAACTTCGCTCACCACGTGTCGTCTACTGGGCCTCCCGGAATTATGGTAAAGACCCATCACCAGGGGGATCAGGAGTAGAAAGGGGGGGAGCAGGGAAGGATCCCAAGTACTACACGCCAGAGTAACAACGTAATATTAACTCAGTGATTCCCTGGCTCCTTGAATAGCTGCTTAAACTCCTCAGACTCCTGGTAGATTAGCCAGGGCGTCCACGTTCTCCTATACTGTTCGTCCCTATCGTGCATAGAGAGCGTGAGATCCTCCATCTCCGCGATGCATGAAACCTCCGAGGCCCAGTCCCTCACCGTGGGGGGTCATTTTTGCTTCCAAAATCTTGGAATCGCTAGTTTAGCTGCATTCAACAAATGGACCCGCAATGATTTCTTGATGCAGCATATTTGATACCATGCTGTTTAAAGCCACATGTGGAAACACTGATGTTCTTCTGCTGTCAGACCCAATGTGAACATTATGCACCCAACCAGCTCCCTTTTGAACTTCCACTGCTAATGATTATCCCACTGTGACATTGTGCACCTCCTAATTCCAATCAATGTGGGAGCCTTCTCTCCTATGACTGGCAGCAGGGGTGCACACAGAAGCCAGCCTGTGAGCACACAGCAAGCATAAAAATGGCAGCTTCCCAAGATACAGTACAGGTCTGCATGGAACGAAGCATCCTGAATGTCAAAAGTCTTAAAGGAGCCACAGCACTCAAACCAGTTAGCTTGCTGACCAACCTACAATCTGTCTCTAAACTTGGTTAAAAACAGAGGGCTCGGTCACACACATCTGCAGAAGTATGCTCAAGCTGCACCACCAGCGCCAAGGTGCCCCTGTGAGGTGCAGTCCTAACTCTAATCTCTGAGAGCCCCATTTGGGACATACAATGCAATAGATAAATTGGGAGCAGGCTTACCTGAGGTTGCCCTAAACCTCAAGTGCAAGCCATGGGGTGGAAGGGTCAAAGACCTTGCAATACAGCCTAGACCCCACACACCATGTGGTTGCACAAATTCAAAAGAAACAAAGGAAGGGTGGCAGCCGCTCAGACCATTTTATAACTAACCTGGGAGGTGCACGTTAGCAGGGCAATTAGGATACAAAAGTCTTAAAGGAGCCACAGCACTCAACCCTGTTAGCTTGCTGGCCAACCTACAATCTGTCTCTAAACTTGGTTAAAAACAGAGGGCTCGGTCACACACATCTGCAGAAGTATGCTTATCCTGAATATCAGGCAAAATAATTTTTCCATTTGTTTTTTCCTTGACAAACAAGTTCATTTTGAATAGGATGTGCTATCTGTTGCAGATGTTAACTGGAAGTCTGTGAGTCATCATAACAATATTTGTTAAATCTCTATTCTGTAATTCCATAGGTTGTAGTTGTTGCAGTTGTTAGCAGCAGTTATGAGACATTTATGGATAAATTTACTATTCATATTTAAATTTAGATTCAGGTTTAGTTCACTAGATAAATACATAGGATATATATTAGGCATTCCGTGTGGCAGGAAGGCTATGAAAAGTGCAATTGGAAGGGGAAACATTTCCAGCATAGCAGAAAAAAGAATAGAGTCCAGTCCAGGACTGAGGATCAGCAATAGAACATTGCCAGTCCTGACTTCACAGACAGCCAATTCCAAGGCACCACATGGAGGGAGGTCCGGGTTCCAGGAAAAGAAGCTAAGTGAAATATAGACCCAGATGTATGGGTTGAGAGAAAGAAGGGTTCTTCCTGTGCTAGGATCCTTCTGGCCAGGGGTGGACTGGCCATAAGGAGACACGGGACAATTCCCGGTGGGCCGCAGTGATTTGGGGACAGTTTGGCTGCTGCTTTTAACACCCTGCCCCCTTAATCTCCCTCTCAGCCCCTGTACACAGCCCCCCCATTAGAACCTGTATTTTGAAATGCATACACTGTTTGTTTGTTTGTTTTTATCTGGTTTCATTATAATACTTTTGACAAAGTTTATATGTAGTTTGGTTGGGCTTTCAGTTTGCCTTTATTTTTCTCCCTATACAGTTTTAGGCTTCATGGTGATGATGTGATAGAGTGCCTTGAAAATAACACTTGGTCAAACCTTGCTCCAGTATGCCAACGTATGTTGTATTTGTTTTAATATTGATCTGAATAATTATGTTAAAACACTTTATTATACATTGTTTTACCTACTGAAATTTAAATGACCTTTTTAGCTCTTGTTATAGTAAGCAAGGGCTGTGTAGTTTAATACAGTGTATGGGCCAAAACATTATGGGGCTGATTTTCGAATGGGAACATCACTTTCGCCAGAGTACGCCCATGTCCGCCAGTGTTTGTCCTATTTGCTATCCTAAAGGAGGCTCATCCGCCAGATTTTGCCAATTTACTACTATCGCACAGACAAATGGCGCATTGTGGAGGAAACATTTTTTTAAAATGACTGACAAGTAAGTCCTGTCTTGCTGGGGGTTTAATTTTTTTTCACAAACATGGCTGCCCAATCCGCTGCAATGTAGGCACATATGGTTACTTGAGCTACAAGCACTGTTTGTGTGGTCAGGTAATTTTCTAAGGTCTTTTTTTTATTAAAATATATGCCAGCATATTTGTGATCATTGATGTGCACTCACAAGAAAATTGTGTCAAAACTATGTCAATGTAAATTACTTTTTGAAGTGGTGGATGGTGTACTGGCAATGGCACTAAACATACATAAAAATATCACAAACCCAAAAACCTTTACTTGACCTAGTGATGTCTATTTTTCTGCAATTTTTAAACTTTTCTTTGAAAACTCTGGTTCTCATAAGTAAGCGAAGGAACCCTCTCTACAAATGGGGATAGAGAAATAAAAAAATCTGCCATATGTTTTGACCTATAGCTACTGAAATGAAAATAGTTTTCCAGAAGTTTTTGAGTGTTGCTTGAGTGTTTGACTTTTGTGGCTCAGTGTGCAACGATCCTTTCCCTAAATATCACATATAACATAAAGAGAAATGTTTGGGGGGGGGTAGCAAAATTATATATTTTGCAATTGTCCAGCTTATCTAATTATTGCTTAAAGTGGAGGATGACTGATCCTGACCCCAGGGATAGAAGGAGGTGGAATGAAATCCATCTATTCCCCTTTCATTAAAAAGTATGATCTGCCAAACTAGACTATTTTGCCCAAAAATCCAGTTCCCTCCTTGACTGGCATTTATGGAACATGAAATGCAAATAATTTTAGGGATATAATATCACAATTATATCTACTCTAAGTATATAATCTGAAAGGGATGCATACCAGTATGTCTCTATTCTTCTACCTGTGATCAAGTTTATGGTTCCTAAACAGTTATTCTAAGCTCTAGACTAGATTTAGGCCCTTATTTTAGAAGGGATAGCGTCAGGTAGTGCCTTGTTAATGAGAGGTAGCGACAAGTAGCGACACGAGAACGCCGGCTCAAATATGCAATCACACATTTATGAAGCCGATCCTGTTTAGCGACTGGGAGAACGCCATGTAGCATAAGATTCAACATGTTCCCAGCCACAGCGAACAGCGCCTGCGTTTAGCCTTGCCGAACGCCAGGTATTGCCTCTCGCTACCTGGCGCTCTCCCATACATTTCTATGGCAGACATTCAAATGGCTTTTTTTTTTAGGTTAAAATGCAAATGTGTTATAGTTTGTTTCTGAAGTGTATGTAATGTTTCCATCGTTTTTTTTTTTTTTCCAAAGTTAATTTGTAATGTGCCAATTAAATGTTAAACTCACACCCCTACCCCAATGTCATTCCCGTTATTTTTAGCGTTTTTTTTTTTTTTTTTAACAACAACACAAATAATCACTTTTTGCTAACCGTGTCTGGCGCTCTATGCCGCAGTCAGCCAAAAACAGCACCCACGCTGTTTCCTAGAAAATTCCTTGTTGAATCGGGGTTATTGCGGCGTGGGCCAGTCGCTATGCAGAGTCGCTACGTGTTGCTGGCTGTGGCGCTGTGCTGTTCATACACGTGCCTTTGTTGTTTTTGTGCAGAAATACCTTGTAACGCCCAGAGTCGCTGTTGAAGAATACGCAGCAGACATTTGCGTGCATCTGACTGCACTAGCATGACCTGGAAACCATAGTTCGAGCAAATATGAACCCATTAGGTATCACATTGTGCCACATATTTTGACACCTTCCATTATTGAAGCATTCCAATGTATCTAAAGCTGTATCTGGAGTCTGACTTTGTACACATTCACACATGTATATATAGATGTTCTTACGCTGTTACAAATAATTACGCAGCATTAATCAAAATATGTCAAATACATTTTATCGTGTGTGCATGTAGCGGATGAGATCTTAGCGTATACTTGCGATTTCCTAAGCGTATATTAGAGTATTATTAATGCGAGGAGTGTCAGATTTTTTGCTTTCCGGTTTACACCTACGAGAATCCGTCATGCGGCCTAGACGCCCTGCCCGTCATCTCCCCAGCTACTCCTCTGATTCAGCACTCTCAAGTGGGGAGTCCAAGTGGGGAGGAGGACATGGACTCGCCCACACTCCCTCAAGGATCAGGAAGTGAGAGGGAGGAGGGTGGGCCATTGGTTTTGGGATCTTCTGGCCCGAATGTAAGGAGTCCTCCCTGGGCTACCAGCGGCAGTTAATATCCTGGTGAGTGCATTTCTAATTGTTGTTTGTCTGTTCCAGGTTGAATATGTGCATAGTCAAATATCCTGTGCCATCATTATCTTTTTTTCAGGGCATCATAGAGCCGGCACCTCCAGCAGCTATGCGCCAGACGTTGCATAATCGTGGTAAGTTTTTTTTGTTATCACTCACATGGTGTATGTAATATTGGAAACTACATAGACATGTTTGATAGTGCAACATAGCATTAGATTGTAGTGCAAATTTCATACACTTCATTAACACAACTCCAGTTCCTGACAAATGCAAGCCCCACAAATTTAACATTTGAGTCATTACAGCATGCTGCTGCATTGCAAATGTGTTAGCAAATGTTTTAGTATTTTCCAAACATATGTGCCCGCCTCAAAACTAAATATGTGGATGTTAAGGTTAAAGCTTGAATTTGCATTGCACTGGGAATGTGTGCCAAAAATGGTATTGTTTGCTCCATGTGGCCTAAAATAAATTATCCAGCTGACCTTATGAACCAATAAATCTGCTAAGATCTTTGAAACATGTGTCAAACCATGTTAGCATGATTTAGAGGAGACCAAAAACACATGGATGTAGAAGAATAATATTCAGGGCACAAACTTATGACGTTTGTGGTGTTCTTTTTGTCTCCCCAGATGTTTCCACGCAGACGGACCCTGTCACCATACTCCCCACCCCAAGTCCAGGAACCCCCAGCAGCATGGTCCCTAGCCACAGCTGTGATGGTGAGTACAATTACTTGTTCTAAGGGGAAAGGTCATTATGCGTTTAATTAGCAAACATGTAGATGTTATTTGGCCCACCCACAATCAGAAATGCATGTATGCATGCTAGATTGTTGCCTCCCCTTTGTTTAAACGTAAAAACATAATACATTTTGCCTGTGAGTGTGCTTGTTTACTAATAAACTCATTCAATTTTAATTTTATGAACTATCATATGAATAGCAGAAGGATTTGTTTATTTAGTACTATGGACATGAGTACTTTAGGCAAACCGCCAAAACCATGTCCACAATCTTAAGTAGGTATAACATTTTTTAAAGAGGAGATGTCAATATATAGGGTAGTGCATAAAAATGCACATGTAAGCCCCAAAAATGAAGGTCATGTAACCTGATAATTCAATAGTGTAGCCTAATGTGAATTATGTGGCCACATAATGAGTCACACCTATTACATTGTAATTAATATGCTTACGTTTGGATCCATTTAACCACACTTATGAGGGTTTTTTCGCACTACAGCTTGTATTAATGAGCATCGCAGACTGTGGCAGTACGTCCACCGGACACGATCTCTGCTGCTGGGGAAGAAGAAAGAGCCATAGGGTTGGGGGTATGGGTTTATCCGCTGTGCCTTTTGTAATATTGACCATGTTGGCCTTTTTTAAAATATTAAACCTTGTTATCCGTTTAACAGAACCGCAACGTACCATCGGGCTTGGGAATCAAGACTATGGGGCTGGCCCACTCACTCTTTGATTCTTCGATCACATCTAACCGGAGCGTTTGCTGCACTTCCTCCGCGATAGCTTGTCGCCGGGACTCAGGTACCCGGTAAGGCCTCAACCGGATCTTGACCTGAGGTTCCGTGACAACATCATGTTGGATGACCGAAGTGCGCCCAGGGAGTTCTGAAAACACGTCTGTGTTTCTGCTAATAAACTCCCTGGCTTCCTGAGTCTGTTTAGAGGAGAGGTTGTCGCCAGTTTTCACCTCGACTACTGCTTCTCTAATAACAGACCGAGGGATGGGAAGCTCCACCCCCACCATACCTGGTCGGGGACTGTCACCCCCAGGGGTCTCCCTGTCTTTCCACAGTTTCAGCAGGTTTACATGGTACACCTGCTCTGGCTTCCTCCGCCCAGGCTGATGTACCTTTTAAGTCACTTCCCCAACTTTTTCAATGACCTCATAGGGACCCTGCCACCTAGCTAGAAATTTACTGTCCACCATGGGTACCAGAACCACAACTCTGTCACCTGGGTTAAAGTTCTGTACCCTGGCTTGCTGATTATAAATCCTGCTTTGGGCTCGCTGCGCTGCCTCCATGTGTTCTCTGACAAGCGGCAAGACGGTCTCTATCCGTTCTTGTAGGTGAGTAACGTACTCTACCACACTTTTGTGGGGTGTGGGTTGCTGTTCCCAGGCCTCCTTGGCTATATCCAATAGGCCCCGTGGATGTCGACCGTATAAGAGTTCGAAGGGCGAGAACCCCGTAGAGGCCTGGGGCACCTCTCGCACTGCGAACATCAGATAGGGCAGCAGCAAGTCCCAATTCTTCCCATCCTTGGCGACCACCCTTTTTAACATGGTCTTTAAAGTTTGATTAAACCGTTCTACTAGGCCGTCTGTTTGCGGGTGTTAAACGGATGTCCGTTTCACCTGCAGCAGTTTACAGAGCTCTTTCATTACTTTCAACATAAACGGGGTACCTTGATCGGTCAGGACCTCTTTAGGCAGACCTACTCTGGAAAACATTTCCATAAGCTCCTTAGCAATGAGCTTGGCAGAGGTGTGACGCAGGGGCACTGCCTCAGGGTACCGCGTGGCATAGTCCAAGATCACCAGAATATGTTGGTGCCCTCTAGCGGATTTTGGCACTGGACCCACTAGATCCATGGCAATCCGCTCAAAGGGTACCTCAATAACTGGGAGAGGAACTAAGGGACCACGATAATGAGGCTGAGGGCTGGTCATCTGACATGTTGGGCAGGACTCACAATATCTCTCCACCTCCTTGTACACACTGGGCCAGTAGAATCGTTGTAAAACGCGGTCCAGTGTTTTCTGCTGGCCTAGGTGTCCACCCAGAACATGTTGGTGGGCCAAATCCAACACCAACTTGCGATATGGATTGGGTACCACCAATTGTTCCACCACCTCTTCACGTACCTTGTTTACTCGGTACAACATTTCCTGGTGAACCACAAAGCGAGGAAACTGTAATTTCGCCCCTGGCTGTTGTGGTTCACCTTCCACCTCAAGAACATTCTCCCAGGCCCGAGACAGTGTCGGGTCCTGGTGTTGAACGGTACCAAAGTTAATTGTGGAGACATGGAGATCTGCCAACTCTGGACCTGTTGCCAACTCTTCCACATCTCCAACCATAACATTTAGTGGGGTTGACTCCCCCTCTTCCATTTTAGGGGCGGGCACCTCTTCCACGGTGCCTCCTGATTCCGGTTCCCAGGGCACCGGGGTCTCCCCTGAGTAGGGCCAGTCTATAGGGGACACACCCGCCTCGCGGGTTTCCGGAACTGCCAACTTGGCCCACAGTGACTTGAACCATGGAAAGTCTCTCCCAATAATCAGTTCATACGGGAGTTTAGCGGCGACAGCGACTTCATGTTTCCAGCTGCCGGAGACGGTGGTGAGAGACACTTGTGCTGTGGCATAGTTTCTCAAGTCCCCATGAATGCACAAAACCCCGGTTTTCCGCCCAGTGTACTCATCGGGCAGTACTAAGGCGGGTCTTGCCAGGGTAACCATACTCCCCGAGTCCAAAAGGGCCACAGCCAGGGTGTCTCCCACTTTCACCTGACAGAGGTGACTTTGCCCCACAAGCTCAGGGACACCGGCAGCACACAGCCTCCTGGCATAATGGAAGGGCGGTAACCAAAGTTCACGTCCATGGGCTCCCCCTGGTGGGGACAATTGGCTCTGATATGTCCCGGCTCCTTACATCCCCAACACAACACTTGGGCAGGGACTTTGGGGGGTAGGTCCTGAGGGGGTTTAGGGGACGCCACTCGCCTGAGCTGGGGCGGGGACCTCCGGGGTTTCCCCGAATCCCTCCTCATGGAGCCGCCTTGCAAGTTCCTGGTGGCCTCATATCGCTCCACTAGGTCCACCATCCCTAGTGCATTGTCAGGGGATACCTGGCCAACCCAGTGCTGAAGAGGGTGCGGTAAAGCCCTCCAGAAAATGTCCGCCAGCAAGCGGTCCAACATGGCAGTGGGGCTTAACAACTCCGGCTGCAGCCATTTTTGCAGCAGGTGCAGCAGTTTATAGTACTGGGGCCGGGCGGGCTCTGCCGACTGGTAGCTCCACTGATGCACCCGCTGAGCCCGAACCCACACATTCACCCCCAGTCTGGCCAGTATCTCACCCTTCAGAGTCGGGTAGTCAGCGGCTTGGTCCTCTGGGAGATCAAACAACACCTGCTGGGGTCCAGACGCCAGAAATGGAGCGATGACATCAGCCCACTGGTCATGCGGCAACTTCTCCCTTGCAGCCACCTTTTCAAACACCGCCAGGTAAGTCTCAACGTCATCTGCAGGGGTCATTTTTGTGAGCGCCGAGCGGACAGCTTTCCGGGCATCAGGAATACTTTTGGGCGCACCTGCAGCTTGCAGCGCCATCATATGTTGCAAAAGCAGCTGGTTGGTCTCCTGCTGCTGCTTGTAGTCCTCGCGCTGCTGTCTGTTGGCCTCATGATGCTGCCTGTTGGCCTCCTGCTGCTGCAGATTCGCCTCCAAGAGCGCTTTCACGACCGCCTCCATTTTGTCTGCAGTCCCAGGTAGCAGCCTGGCAGGTTTAATATAGGACATGCACAAAACAAAAACTTTTCCATCGGTTGCTCCTAGCAATGGCCTCACTGCTATGCCCGCATCTGACACCAAATGTGGAGATTAGCTCTGGTAGGCGACCGGGTGTCAGCAGTATAGAGGCGGAGGCAAACAGTTCGAAGTAAAGACTGTGTTTATTTCACATAAACATCCACAAAAGCATATGTCCATACAGGTTACATCACCTTTTCAGGAAACCGCAGCATAAATGATTCAATCAGGCAAACAGCTTTTAGTCCTTGAGCAAAAGCCCTGTTTACAGTCAAAATAGGCCTCAGGTCCGCATGAAACAGCCTCCACCGGGGATTTCAGCCAGGCTCACAGAGTCTCACTCCCATATGAGCTCTAGACAAAGGACAGGCCTCAGCTGATTCCCCAGGCTATTTTAAACAGCCCGCAAAACCCGGACCTGGGTAGTGGGATGGAGTCCCACCCTGCTCTACTCCATCCCAGTAAAGCCGTCCCAGGTTAGCCTTTCGGCTATTCTAAAGCAACAGCAGCAAACTGCCACCAGCAGCTGATGCTGGAAATCAGACTACACGACTTTACTGCACCAAAGCCATGTACATTGGTGCTACATACCTGCCGTCAATGATGGCCCCTTGCACCACCTTACCACACTATCCAAAGTAACCCATTGCCCAATACACACACCTTTGTCAATTTTGAGATATTAGGAAGAAAGCTGATTGTTTAATCCACACAATAAAGTCATTGTGTCAACAAAAAGCATAATCACATATCTAATAACACACATACCTGCCACATCTGAGATGTCCAGACTTAGGCCATCACTAGAGCTTTGCCCTACAAAAATATTGTTCAGAAAAAATGTCAAGAGCCACACCACATTTCTGGTCAAACAACATCCTTACTTGAAAAACAACAAAACACATTCTTACCCTCATCCCTAGCAGCCGCGCGGTGAAGGGCCCTTTCAGGACAAGCACTTCCTATATTCTGGCCTAAAATAAAGCAGAATGGATATAATAAGCACCTCCCATAGTATTGTTAAGGACTTTTTTTGACAAAAGAAGCTTAACGCAAAAACATGTAAAATGCATTTCCATCATTTGTAAATGCCAAAAGAGGATCTGGTCGTTGCACAAACCTAAACAACTATCCATTTTGTAAAGTAAGGTCTCAGGGTTTGGCATTTTAACATATGAAAAGATACACATTGTTACCCAAAAAACACAAAAGATACAGTGTGCTTTGCAATACACACCAACAGGGTCCTGAAGGCCTGCAACACAGGAAGTGGGGTCCAAAGATGAAGCAGGGACTTGCCCTACTATTACAAACCATGATTGAGAGACACATTTCTATTACCTAAACCCAAGCCAGGTTGGTACATGCACTTACTGGCATCCAAAGAGTAGGTAGCCTCATGAGGAGATGCTGGTGCAATTCTGAGGGCATCTATGATAATCAAAAGTAAATAATTATGCATTTGGTAAGAGTATATATAAGAGTTGGAGGGCACGTGTGGAAGTGTGCATGCCTTTTGGGACCCTCTCAGTACACCTTTGATTGATGAAGATTCGCTTATAAGAACTTTGCTCTGTGCTTATTTATTATCAATTATGCATTGTTAATGTGTCCCAAAACATTTTTAAAACTAAACACAAATAAGATACAGACTGTTTACCTTCAACAGCAGACTGTGTTAAGGTTGAGGCTGGGGGAAGGGCAGGATTCTGGGTTACCTCATCACCCGACTCCTGGGAGTCCTCATGTGGCACTATGCATCAAGCCAGAAAAATGTTTAGACAAAAGGACATATCTAAAATCTAACACTTACCGTGACCTAATTTTCTTATGAGAAATATTTGGTTAGGAGAAATGTAACAACATGATTATCACCAATCACTTTCAAGATAAAATGAATGTACCTTCACCCCAACCTGTGGTGTCATCCCCAGCATCCACCCCCTGCAACCGACATAGTGGAATCTTGCACTTCAGCATCTCCTCATATGGCCTGTATTTACTCTTTGGACCCTGCTTTGTCCCACTGTCTACAAGTAGATCATTCTTCATTCTTCATCTTTCCCATAAGGGCCCTTTGCAAAGTGTAGAAACGTTTCTTGCAGGCCATGCCACTACATGGGTATTGAGCAGTGCTAGTAAGCTGCTCACCAATGGCATCCCACAATTTACTCCTTTCTTGTTTGCCTAAACACTGACTTTGGGAGCCAAATAATAACTCCCATTTAGCCAGTGTCAGATGCAGAAGAGTATTATTATCCTCCAAATAAAATTCTGTCTCCCTCTTGGCAAATGGACGCTTGGCCTTGGGTGGGGCTTCACCTTCAGCCTGTGCCCTTTTCCTTAAGGAAGGTCTGCAGCCACGACGCACACCACTGGTACTGGGCCCAGGAGAAGACACAGAAGTGGCTGGCAGATGCCCAGAATTTGGCTCCATCCTGTAGCTGCACACACCACCAAACAGCACACACACAAGGACGCATGCAACCTACAGAATGGCAACAAATGCTGAATGTGTATGCCACAATTTATGTACTTTAGGAACCAATCACAAACAGACCCAGTTAATTGATTGACACATACTATACATGTGTTTGGAGATACATCTTGACTCCAATGAATGATGTTTCTGGAAAACATGTGTTGCAGTCAATAAAGTCATTAATTAGCTAATTAACAACCCACATAGACATTATGAAGTAATGGGATCCATGGCTCTTAACAACATTGGAAATGCTGTCCCAATAACGGCTATTTGAATTTTAAACAACGTACCTTTGATTGGCCAAAAGATGTCTGTGCAACCAGATCCGCTAAAGTACGCTATTATGCAAGCACTTGGCATTTCCCCCACACCTGTGGTAAGCTAATTACAGACCGGAAACTGCTAAGAAATGCAAGAGGCAGCTAAGCGGCCCAGTCCTTGGGATAAATTAAGTATAAATTCAGATTACTTTAAGCATTCTTTTCATGATACACTGTGGCAAAGGCTGTGGTGTTTGTTGGTACTTTGCCCTAGCTGGCACAAACTGGCTTGCTGTGTTTATTGATTAATGTCTGTGGCTTTGTTGAGGTTTTCTGGCATCAGTGCTGTTTCTTTGGGAGATTTGTTTTGGTGGCATCTGCAAATATTGTGTAGCATACAGCAAGTGTGGATTGTTTTGGGGACCTTTTGTGGGTTGTGAAGCAACTCCCCTCTTGGTTGTGCTCCCCTCTTGGTTGAAAGCATACTTTCAGCAGCCTGATGGTTCTAACCACTATACATCTGGTTTTGTGGTGAGCTGCATTTGTGTGATTGTTTGAGGATTGTGATTGTGTATGTGGAGTGGTTGTGTGTGTGTTGATATTGTTTTTGGTTTTTTGTGCACTGCCTGAGCTATAGCCAGTGATTGTGAGATGGATGAGAGGGTGATGTTTGGGTTATGGATGTATTGTTGTGGGAGCGTACAGGAAGGTCAGGAGTCAAGGGAGGAGGGTGCTGTGAGGCTTAGGGCACCGTGATCCTTTGGCATCCGCCTCTCTGTATGGGATTTAAGTGACGAGCAGATCAGAAGTCATTTTCGTCTGAATCGTGCAGCACTACAGTCCCTATATGATCAGATTAAGACCAAAATCGAGCCATCCACCAGGCGCACCCATTCCATCCCTGGCATAGTTCGCCTATGTGCCATGCTAAATATTGTGGCACGGGGGAATTTCCAGGCAACCTCTGCCCTCCTCAGCGGGATCAGCCAGGCTACAATGAGCCGCATATTTTACCAGGTAGTCCTGGCTATTTGCGACCTTATCCCTGATTATATCAAATTTCCGGAGAATGAGGAGGAGGTTGCCAATATAAAACGTGCGTTCTACCGCATGGGAGGGATCCCTAATGTGCTAGGGTGCGTGGATGGTACACATATCCCTTTCCGCCCTCCCCGTGCACAGGAGCTGCATTATAGAAATCGTAAACAGTTCCATTCAATGAACGTCATGGTAGTGTGTGACCATGACATGAAGCTGCGGGCCGTTAGATCTGGCTTCCCCGACTCATGTCATGATTCTTACGTGCTCCAGCAATCAGTCCTGTGCCGGAAGTTTGAGACCAATGAAATGCCACCTGGCTGGCTACTGGGTAATTAATAATCCTTGACATAATTCCAAATTCGATATGTGGCCTAGTAAATTGGCAAACTAGATAACAGAAGCTTTAATGTATACATTATGTTCATGGTACTTGACTAATTGCTCTCTCTCAATTTGATTATTCAACAGCAGACAAGGAATATGGCAGAAAACATGGCTAATGACTCCGGTTAGAACCCCACAGACCACTGCCCAGGTACGATACAATGCAGCACATCGCAAAACCAGATGCATTGTGGAAAGAACCATCGGCCTGTGAAAAGTACGCTTTCTCTGTTTGACACACCCAGGAGGAGAGATGTTGTACAGTCCACAAAAATCATCCTTGCATGCTGTGTCCTACACAATATTTGCATATGTCACCGAATCGAACCACCTGAGGAAACAGCACTGGTGCCAGAAGTCCCCAACATAGCCGCAGACAGTCACGAGGACACCCAGACTGGGTTTGAGCGACGGGAAAGCATGATTACCTCTTTTTTCTCGGTAAGCTAGGTCACCTTAACTACACTACAACTACTGTACTACAGGGCCCTTCAAATCATTACTTGACAAATATATGGTTGGTCTATAATTATTACCAAGAAAAATGTGTAGCTTAAAGTCACTAAAAAACAAAATATGTGGGTGGTAGTTGATATGGATAAAGCAAAAGTAGTTTGCTTTCAATCTCTAAAGTTTCAAGGTGTTTGTTATGTAATTAAATTCAACCACAACAAAAACGGGATTTAGTAAAATATATTTTGAAGCAACAACATTAACTAACTACACTTTTTTTCCTCATTTTAGGCACCATGAACATGGCCAAACCTGTTTTTTTTATTTTATATTAAACCAAATATCTGCTTAAATAAATAAAAAAAAATAAAAAAAGGTTTCCATGTGTTATTTGCATAATGTTACATCACATTTCCTAATTTAACAGATTGATTTCTATACAACAGCAAAGAAACGCTCAGGCGCTGTATTGAATACAGGGTAACAACTCAACAGCGCCTCTAAAGCACATCTGAAACATCATATTCAACATTGGCAGCGTGATTCCCAATAACGGCAGGTAGCGACTGAGGAGCCCTGGAATAGCGGCTAAAAGCTGATCGTGGCCGCCACTAGCGGTCGCTAATAGCGCCGCAATACAGACGCTTATCTGTCGCTACCTGGCGTTAGTGATGAATCAGCCTGTTAGGGGTGTATATACAATGAAGGTGCACTGTATATTAATGTTTGGTTCTGTGGGGCAGGAGCAACAAAACATTGTAAATTAATATTAAAAAACGGGTACTCATATTTCATGCATGTTTCTTTAGTCGGGTATTTCTAAATTTTTAGTCAAAGGAAAGGGCAGCAGAAAAGATGTTTTTTTAAAAGATGAACTACTATATGTAAGTAGTAAAGAATCTGCAATCATCATATACCAAGTATTACAGTATGCATACAGCGCTTTATATGTGAGACCCATCAGCTATTGTGTCATTCTTTTAAGACTATTGAAGGCTATTTACGCTATTTACTTCCTTTATGACTATTTAAAACTAGATGTATATTATTTTTATAGATATTTATTGTCCTCCACCTCCACAAATCAAAGAAGGTGTTCTTATAGCAGTAACAAAGGCAGAATATGACATCTCTGAAGTGATTTATTATATGTGTAATAAAAACTTCTATATGGATGGATCACACAGCGCAAAATGTCTTCCCAATGGAGAGTGGTCTAAGATTCCATACTGCAGAGGTAAAGTTTATTTAGTCACCCATTTACACCAATGTCCACTTACTTTGTTCAGATAGTAGCTACTGAATTGTGTGCTAAACAAAGAGAACCAGGTGATGACAAACCAAACTTTGGTGAGATACATTTATTTTGGTAATCACTAAAATGTAGTAAAGTACAGCAAAATGCAAAAAAAAATTGCACACCAGACTGGGTTTTGTGAGAAATTCTCCAGGAAAGAACTACAAAAGTGTTTCATAGAAGTAGAGACAAACTAGTAAATAACATCCCCCTAGGGGGTATTTAAAATGTGAAGCTATCTATATGAAACAACAAGCTAGTCCCAAAAGGCACTGAGTTATCTCAAGTGATTTTAGTTACCCCTAAATAAAAACAGGGTTGTGGTTCTTCATGTTCTAGGCAAGAAAGCTAAAAGCTATACTCACAATGTGTGCCCAGCTGTGGCACACCGCCTCCATTACAATGTAGGGAGTAGGTGTGCTTGGGGGGGGGCATAAGTCCATCCTGGAGCAGGGTTTTCTAATATAAAGATCAGAAAGTACCAGCTTGTTTGAATCTACACTAACTTGAGTGATGCTTAGAAGTCAGGCAGGAGTTTACAAATGTAAGAGTAAATTATTTTTCATTGTGTTTACCTGTGCAGCTAGATGTAAAATACCAGTGCAGAAAAGTCAGTTTATCTATAAAGGAAAGAAGACCTGGGTAACTGAGGTTGAAGAGGGACTAGTACCACATTCAGAAATTGTTACATTTTTTTGTCGCAATGCTACTGAGGCCTGTAGCTATGAAGCTTCCACACAGTGTTTTGATGGAGTTCTTCCACTACCAGACTGCTATGTGGGTAAGAGATACATTAACTTACTTTTATTTTCAATATATCTTTATTAAGGTTTTACAAGTTGTACAAAACAGAGGAAAGAAAAAAAAAACAATAGCAAAGAGGGTCGCAGGGTGAGAATGACACGGCAGCTCAGCATGCGGGTCGCTATCTCATTTAATATGGGAGGGTCCGGGCAAACCTCGCTCCCATCTGGGGACACTAAGAGAGTAAGTAGGCATGAGGTAATCGCGGACAGCCACCAATAATGCCCAGCGTATCAACCGGGTCGCAACCCCTAAAGGAAGGCACTCCCCTATCCACAGGCCATCCCCTCGTCCAATTCCAATGTACAGCAGCCGTATCCATCCCCCGGCGGTCTGAGAGAAGAAAGTGGAGATGAAGAGAAAAAGAAAGTGACAGACAAAGAGAAAAGTTTATCTAGGAAAGATTTAAAAGGAAGAAAGGTTAGAGGAAGACAAGAAAATGGAACGAAGCAACTGGGCTTCAGGAGCCTATCGGCCCCGTCCCCAGCTCCCCCCATCCAGCCAGACCCCATCGCTTCCACTAAAGGGTCATACCTTCATTCAAGGTCCCTCCTCCCCCTCCGCTCCACCACGCTCCAGCAGTATTTGAAAGTCGGGGGAAACCCGCAAGACCTCCCAGAGGGTCCACGTCCTAAGGAACCTCTGGGTACCCCCCTCTACCCCCTCAAGAGTCAGCTCCTCCATCCTCTTAATGCTCTCGACCTCCCCATACCACTCCACCAGGGACGGGACCACATTAGTGCGCCAATACCTAGGTATCACCGACCTAGCGGCCGTGAGTAAGTGCCTCAGCAGCCCCTTCTTATTTGTTGACACCGATCCAGGGATCATCGATAGGAGGGCGACCTGCGGAGTATGTGGAACCTTCTCGAGTGTCAAGTGCTCATATATTCCCAATACTCCCTCCCAAAAGGCCCTCACCCTCGGGCACTCCCACCAAATGTGTAACATGGTCCCCGGGGCCCCGCCGCACCTCCAGCAATCCCCAGTGTCTGCTCCGCCAAATTTCACAAGATCCGATGGGCATCTATACCATCTCGCCAGGATCTTGTAATTTCGTTCCTGAGCCCTGGACGCCACAGACAGTCTGTGAGTAAGCGCAAAGGATTTTTCCCACTCGCCGGGCTCGAATGATTGTCCCAGGTCCTCCTCCCATCTCCTACAGTACCGGGGCAGCTCCCCCTCCTCCTTCCCGTCCCGGAGAATCCTATAGAAAAGAGATATCACATGCTTAGGAGGAGAAGGGTCCCGCAGGACCCTTTCCATAGGCGTGAGGGGGCAGGAGAGGCCCGAGACCGGCGCAAGAGATTTAATATAGGCGACCAGCTGGGCATGTAAAAGCCAGGAGATATTCCCACGTTCTTCTCGGGCCCGCAAATCAGAAAGGGAGGGGGGACCCACATCTGATACTATATCTCCCAACCTGGTGTCTTGAGATATATCCCATATAAGGAAGGACTTAACACTCACCCCTGGAGGGAAGGACGGGTTGTCAAATAGTGGGGTGAGGGGGCCCGGTCTACGCGACAGTCTTCCCCGTCTCAAAAACCTATCCCAGATCTTCAGTAGAGGGCCCACCAGGTAGGGTAAACCCTGAATCCCGGGCCTGCGTGAGGGATCCACCCAGGGCAAGGCGCAAGGCCACCAGACCAAGGGGGGAAACGTCTCCCTCGGTGCCAACCCAGCATTTGTCATCTTTATGATGAAACCAATCCGAAAGACGAACCAGCACCGAGGCAGCATGATAAGTCCGGAGGTCCAGAACCCCAAGCCCCCCCCCCCTCAACTTAAGTCTGAAAAGCGTCTCCCTTCGAATCCTGGGTCTCTCGCTGCCCCAGACAAATTTGAAAAAGACCCGCTGGAGTGATTGGAAGAAGCCCCGTTACGGTGCCAAAGGGACTGCCTGGAAAAGGTAGAGAAACCTAGGGAGGATATCCATTTTAAGGATATTTATACGGAACAAAGGGGGGTGGGAGCAGCTCAATCACTATTTATACAAAATTATCAACATTATTATTCAGGGCCTGGGAACTAATTTACCGCCCAGTTTAACCCTCTCATCAACTAAATATCAAGCAACAAACATGTCTAGCTATGTGGAAAGACAGAGATTTGGTTGCATATATCTGCAGATACATGTGGAAGCCACACTGCCCCGGCAAGGCACTCTGTGTTTAGTGTGGTCCCTACTCTTAATTCTGAGTCCCCAAAGTTGGGACATGCAATGCAGGCAAATATCTGAGAGCTACTCACCTGGGAAGCAGCCAGCCTCCCTTTAGAACACTTCACAGGGAGAAATCCATATTAGCTGAATTCCTCCCTGCTTGTGCTCATGGCAATTCAAAAGAACAAAGGGGGGTGGGAGCAGCTCAATCACTATTTATACAAAATTATCAACATTATTATTCATGGCCTGGGAACTAATTTACCGCCCAGTTTAACCCTCTCATCAACTAAATATCAAGCAACAAACATGTCTAGCTATGTGAAAAGACAGAGATTTGGTTGCATATATCTGCAGATACATGTGGAAGCCACACTGCCCCGGCAAGGCACTCTGTGTTTAGTGTGGTCCCTACTCTTAATTCTGAGTCCCCAAAGTTGGGACATGCAATGCAGGCAAATATCTGAGAGCTACTTACCTGGGAAGCAGCCAGCCTCCCTTTAGAACACTTCACAGGGAGAAATCCATATTAGCTGAATTCCTCCCTGCTTGTGCTCATGGCAATTCAAAAGAACAAAGGGGATGGAAAGTTCTTTATACGGCCTAACCATGAATACTGTTTTTTATTATACGAGTCAAGGCTAGTAACCGTGGAGTGCCGAAGCGGGGCGTAGTTAAGCTTATATAGCTTCCCCAGATCAGAAGGTAACTGGACACCTAGGTATTTTATAGCTTCTTCCTGCCACTTAAAGGGAAAGTTTACTTGTAAGAGACGTTGAGTCTCTGCGTCTAGCGAGATATTCAGGATCTCTGTTTTGGATAAGTTCACCTTGAAATTGCTCAATTCGCCAAAGCGTTTGAACTCCGCCAGAACAGAGGGCATGGATATGTGGGGTGAGGTTATATACATGAGTAGGTCGTCGGCAAAGAGAGAGAGCTTGTGCTCCCTTCCTCCGCAGACGACCCCCTTGACACTCAGGTTAGCCCTCAGCGCATTGGCCAGGTGCTCCATCACTAGTACGTAGAGCAGCGGGGACAGGGGGCACCCCTGCCGAGTGCCGTTACGAATATGGAAGGAACCAGACAGGGAGCCATTCACCTTAACCTTCGCAGTAGGTTCCTGGTATAGAGCCATGATTCTTGCTAACATAACCGGGCCTAAGCCCAACTGGTCCAATGTAGCTCTCAGGAAACCCCAGTGCACCCTGTCGAACGCTTTTTCTGCATCCACCGCCAGTACGCACGCTGGAATAGCCTGCGACTGTGCGTAATGCATTAAAGAGATCGTTTTGATGGTGTTGTCCCTCGCTTCCCTTCCCTAGACAAACCCCACCTGGTCGAAGTTGATTAAAGAGGGGAGCAGCCTAAGAGCGATAATTTTGGCATATATCTTTAGATCTACATTGATCAATGAAATTGGCCTATAGTTGCCTGGCAGGGTAGTGTCCCTGCCAGGTTTAGGTATGACCGCAATGTGCGCCTCTAAGGCCTGTCTCAGGAAGGAACAGTCACTTGAAATCGAGTTAAACACCTTAACTAGGAAAGGGGCAACCAGAGCCCCCAGTGTTTTATAGAATCTGGGGTGAACCCATCAGGGCCCGGGCTTTTACCCGCGGGGGTCTCTCCTATTGCCTTCATTACTTCCTTCAGGTCGAAGGGGTCTTCAAGCAAGTCACTGTCCTCAGCGGGCAGGGCTGGAAGAGCTGTGTCTCTAATATACTCTACTATCGGGGCGCCCTCCATCTGAAGCAGGCCCTGGGCAGGAACATTAACTTACTTTTATTACTGGCATGACTGCGTATTTTAGAAGTATGCAAAGATTTGTAGTGGGAATCCCTTAGAAGCACACCAAAAACCAGGTCTCTCATGCTGATTTGCTTACCTACACTCCACCACCAGCTGATCACGCGGACAGTCTGATAAACAGCGGGGAGGAGTTTTTTATTTCCTATCTACAATTTGCATTAAGAACGGATAACCCTTGAAGTCCGAAACCGCATACATCACAGGATTATAATACGCGGCTCACAATCGCAACCGCAGACTTAAAGGGACCATACTTATAGACTAAGGACTACTGATCGTGGCATGCTCCAGTTTAGTGTGCATAGTTTTTAACCAATAAAAGAAGTAACCTTTGCAACCAGCAAAGAGTGGAATCTCCATCTGTTACAAACGCAAGCTGCATCTAAAAGTGGCCCAGGTGAGGTTTTGTACCGCCGGGCCTAGTGGGTAAGTCCCATCATCATCTTACAATTCTGATAATTTTGCCTATTTAGACTGAATTCTATAACAGGCAGGCCGTATTTTTGATTACTAACTATACTGCAAGACCTTAATTGTTTTTGCAGTAATAATAACGATTGTGGATGCTTAAATAAAATCACAGGACAAGATTTAAAACATATATGTCTTGTCCCATCAATTATAGCATCCTACAAATACTAGCGCGCCTGTAGATAAACTAACAGCCACGGGCAATTAGCCTGCTGTCTGTTAGTTCCATCTTCTTGCCTTTGTTTATTCCAAACCAACGGTCCAGCCAACCGGACAGGCTGCAGCTGAACATTTCACATAGCGCTGTTTTTCCCTCTCTTTTTCTGATTTGCTTACCTGCCTGCTCTAAACTTACAACCATGTATTTTATAACTTGGGGCATGAAAGTGGGTTTTAATAAACCCCCAGTAATTTTAGCTCAAACAATACAGTGATCTATAAATGCTATTATTCTAAGTGTGCCATACACTCCACTTCGATCTTCATGACATCTGGGTAATCTCCAGTAGAGGGCGAACTTCTGCAGAGATGAATATACAAAAAACGAAAGCCCCTCCCGGTCCATATATACCTGGGACCTCCCACCAATTCCCCAGTTCCTTCTCTTCAGGGAAGGCGACAAGACAGAAGATGAAGACTTCTTTACTTACAGGTAAGCTGGGCTCGCGCCCAGCCATCTATTGTCCCTATTACTGCCAGGACCCTTTCTAAATTGCCCCTATCTTGAGCCTCCCAGCTTAGGCTGTGGGTCCTGGTGAAGGTAGGAGCACCCTATGGGTGCAGAAGGAGCACTGCTCCACCGTGAGACCTCACTATGGGGTAGGCGGTTATCCGGGTTTCTTGGTGATCCTGGTATGGGATGCCCCGCCCCTCTATGCTTCTGGCCGGCTTCTGGCAGGGTTGCCTGGCCTGGCCATTATTTCGTTTTTCCCAGCATATGTCCCTGTGTGTGTTTTACACTCTGTGTGTGTGAGTGTGACATACAGGGTGTGTTTTTTTACTGGCATGTCAGGGCTGTGGCAGCCTAGGGGAGCTTCTCCCCCTCAGGCTGCGTTCAGGGGAGCCCCGACCCCTTCTTTGGCGCGATTTCTGTGCTCGTTCTCCCGCCCTCCCCCTGTTCTCCCTCTTCCTGCATGAGGCTTCATGGGGGCCATCTTCTATCAGGATCTGTGTGGTAAGGGCCGGTGAGCCACTTCCTTAGCTTGTGTGTGGGGGCTCATCTCTAGCGGGGACCCCCACTGGTCACGAGCATGTGTGTGTGTGTGTTTTTCGCATGTCTGGCTGGGATACAATTAATATATAATAATAATATATAATCTAATAATATAATAATATAATAATATAATAATATATATGACTGTAAGATCAAATGCTGTGGTCTTATATACTGTAAGGTTATTGCCATATTTACTCTGCACTGCACTTATGTTGCCTGTTTTGTGTGTTACAGATTGCCCTGTATATGTGCATATTAAGGGGTCCCTCCTGGTCCTGGGGTCCCTAGTGTAAAATTGTCCACCCAAAAATCCTCCCACCGGAGGATTGCTCTGGGACAATCCGGTCCGTGTGTGGGGTGTGGGGTATCCCTTACGGGGGAGAATGTGCTGATCTGTATACCATGCGCACAAAAGGACATAACGCGGCAGTCTGGTACCCAGACCGGGTCGGCTCCTCCCACTTCATCGCCTTCTCCTCCCCACCTTATCCGTACCCCAAGTGACATTGGTACCAGTGGGGAGTCGCTTTCTGATGTTTGGGCTAGGTTGGCCAGCATCGAGAAATTTATTGCTAGCACAGTGGGCAAGAAGGCCCAGGCTAAAAAGAGACATTTGTCGTCGGTCCAGCCCGTGTGGGATGTTGACGACGATTCCGCTGATTTGTCAGACTATTCCCCGTTAGAGGAGGGGGAATTGTATCAGGATTCAGAGGCTGACTATGTTCAGTCTGGGAATGCCAATGTCGGGCAGGCACTGGGGGATGCCATAGATATGGCCACTGTTTTGTCACATTTATTGGAGGTGTTGGATATTGAACCGCCTGAGGCGCCCCCTCTCAAGAAGGGGGAATTTTTTGGGGCCTGCAAGCCCCGTCTGGAATTCCCTACCCAGGGTCATTTTGATGCGCTGATCCTTAGAGAATGGGAGAGGCCCAGTCGGCTTCCTGGTGTGCCTCAGGGATGGGATAAGAAGTATCCCTTTCCGGTGGAGGCGGTTAAGCGCTGGTCTTCTCCTCCTGAGGTCGACGCGCCAGTTTTAGGTTTGACCAACTCTTCTGTGATGAACACCCCTGACGCCACTTCCCTTAAGGATGGCGAGGATAAGCGCCTTAATCAGATAGCGTGCCACGCATTTGCCAACGTGAGCTCGGCCCTGCAGCCTGTTAGTGCATCTGCCCTGGTGTCGCTTGCTACCAGGTCTCTTATCAGGGACTAGCTGAATAACGCTCAGCTTGATCCAGCTGGCGCTGAGTTCGCTATCCTTAAGAAATGCGAATTGTTCATGGATTTTGTCATGGCTGCGATGGAAGATTCTATTGTCGTGTGTAGTAGGACTTCAGCCTTACTGGTGGCTATGCACAGATTGGTCTGGACAGCGGACGTTGGGGCCAAGAAGTCGCTCACAGCCCTTCCCTTCTTGGGTTCGCAGCTGTTTGAAGATAAATCGGATGCTGTTGCTAAAGGAGGTAAGTTGCCTCAGCGAAGGAAACAGCGCCGCCCCTTTCGGGGGGCGGGCTCGTTCACTCCTTCCTTTCGAGGGGCCAGAGTGGTTAGGGGTTTTGCCTTTTCGGGTGTCAGGGGCTCGTACCGCGCCTGCCTGGGGTTCCAAGCCCAAGCCGGTCGTTAAACCGGCTCAGCAATGAAGGGGCGCCCTCACCCGCAAGGGTGGGGGGACGGCTGCGGCTCTTCTTCCAGGTCTGGGCCCGGGAGGTCACAGACAATTGGATCTTGGAAGTGGTCTCCTGCGGGTACAAACTGGAGTTCGAGTACTGGCCGCCCCCAAGATTCTTAAGGTCTTGTGTGCCCTTGGACCCTCAGGCTGCACAGGGGCTCCTGTTAGCAGTAAGAAACCTTCTGGACATGGGGGTTATATGCCCAGTGCCTCTGTCGGAGTGAGGCAGGGGTTACTACTCCAACCTTTTTGCGGTTCCAAAAAAGGAGGGTTCCGTGAGACCCATTCTAGATCTCAAGGTTCTCAACAGGTTTATCAGAGCCAAAAAGTTCCGCATGGAGACTCTGCGCTCGGCTATCAATTCCCTTCGCCATAGACATCAAGGATGCGTATCTGCATGTTCTGATTTTTCAGGCATATCAGAGATTCCTCCGGTTTGCGGTGGAGGATAAACATTTTCAATTTGTAGCTCTTCCCTTCGGACTGACCTCGGCGCCGAGGGTCTTCACCAAGGTCTTGGCGGGAATAATGGCTCTGCTCAGAGCTCAGGGCATTCGCATTGTGCCTTATCTGGATGACCTGTTGATCTCAGCTTCTTCCCTCTGTCAGGCGGAGCTGGACACCCACCAGGTGGTGTCGACCCTGGAGAGGTTCGGGTGGGTGATCAACCTCCCCAAGTCTTCTCTCTCTCCATCACGAGTGATTTCATTTCTGGGCATGAATCTGGATACCATTCAGGCCAGTGTGTTTCTGCCCCAGACCAAGGTGCAGGGGATTCAGGATCTGCTCCGCCTTCTTCTGGCCAGTCCTTGTCCCTCTATCCGGCAGGGGATGAAACTTTACCTATTGACGTATTGGGACAGGTGCCCTCAGTCATTGGATCAACCTTTCAGGATGTCTCCCAGGGTTCGGCAGTCCTTTCGGTGGTGGCTGGACTCGAGCAATCTGGTGAAGGGCAGATCCTTTCTGGTCCCTTGTTGGGAGACAATGGATGCCAGCCTGTCGGGCTGGGGAGGTTATTGGAAGAGTCATCAGTTCTGCGGGGTGTGGGGTCCCCAGGGGGCTCACACCCCCATCAATGTCTCAGAGCCATTCGACTGGTTCTGGCTCGGCTGACCCCACATTTACGGGGTCTTCCGGTTCAGGTTCATCCGGACAACCGAACGGCAGTAGCTTACATAAATCACCAAGGAGGGACTTGCAGCAGGAGTGCCCTCAGGGAAGTCTCTCTGATCCTGCACTGGGTGGAGAGCAATGTTCCTTGCCTTTCGGCAGTCTAAATTCTGGGAGTGGAGAACGCGGAGGCGGATTCCCTGAGCAGGGGATCCTCTTGCCACGGAGAGTGGTCTCTCAACCCCAAGGTTTTTCTGGATCTTTGCCACAAGTGGGGGACTCCGGAGGTGGATCTCTTTGCCTCGAGGCACAATCACAAACCTCCGGCCTTTGTGTCTCTTTCTCAGGATCCTCTGTCTCTGGCAGTGGATGCCTTGTCACTGGCTTGGAAGGAGTTGGGTTTTCTGTACCTGTTTCCACACGTCTCCATGCTGGGCAAGGTAGTTCGCAAACTGGTTCTAGAAGGGGCACCAGCGATTCTGGTGGCTCCAAGCTGGCCAAGAAGGGGTTGGTACGCAGACATCGTAAGGATGGCCGTAGACCAGTACCGGCTTCCATTGTTGCCAGACCTGCTATCTCAGGGTCATCTACTTTACCCCAATTTACAAAGGCTGGCTTTGATAGCTTGGCTGCTGAAACCTTCATCTTGAAAGAGAAAGGTTTGTCTAAGGCTGTTGTTCAGACCCTGATTAGGGCTAGGAAGCGGTCCTCTTCTGGCATTTACTATGCGACTTGGAGGTCCTATATGGATTGGTGTGAGGCTAGGGCCTTGCCTTGCAGGGTTTTTTCTATACCCAGGATTTTGGAGTTTCTTCAGCATAATCTGGATCTTGGGTTCCAGCTTAGTACTTTGAAAGGACAGGTTTCTGCTCTGTCGGTTTTCTTCCACAGGTCTTTTGCTTTACATCCGCTGGTTAAGACCTTTTTCCAAGGGGTCGCGCATGTGCGGCCCCCTCGGAAGGCTGTAGTTCCTGTTTGGTAATTGAATTTGGTTCTCTCGGCTCTGCAGGGTCCTCCTTTTGAGCCGCTACAGGATATTGCTCATTCGGTTCTCACTCAGAAGGTTGCTTTCTTGGTGGCTATTACTTCGGTTCGGTGGGTCTCTGAGTTGGCAGCCCTGTCGATTCAGGCCCCTTACTTTGAGAGACACCAGGATAAGGTGGTTTTTCGTTTTAAGCCGGATTTCCTTCCTAAGGTGGTGTCTGCTTTCCACCTCAATCAGGATATTGTTCTCCCTTCCTTGTGTCCTAAGCCTAACAATGACAAGGAGAGGGTTCTGCACAATTTGGATGTTGTTCGTTGTGTGAAGTACTATTTGGTGACTACTTCTTCCTTCCGCAAGACGGAAGCCTTTTTCATGGTGCCCTGCGGGCCCAGGAAAGGGTTGGCGCCTGCTAAGTCTACGATTAGCAAATTAATTCGTCAGGCCATCGTTGGGGCCTATTCTGCTAAGGGGAGGTATCCCCCTTTTAGGGTCACTGCGCACTCTACTCGTGCTGTTGGTGCATCCTGGGCTTTTCAGCACCAGGCTTCTGTTGAACAGGTCTGTAAGGCTGCTACTTGGTCTTTCGTTCATACTTTTTCCAAGTTTTACAAGGTTGATGTGCTGTTTTTGGCCGCAAGGTTCTGCAAGCTGCAGTGGTTTGAGTTGGTGCATTCCTTACTGTTTCTGGTTCCCACCCATGACGGACACTGCAATTAGATGTCCCAGATGTCATGAAGATCAAAGTGGAGTGTATGGCACACTTAGAATAATATCGTTTTGTGAGTACTCACCTTTAAAACAGGTATTGTGAGTGTGCCATACACTCCACTTCGCCCCACCCCTTTTTTCAGGTATTCTGGGGCTTTTATATGGTGAAGCATTGGTTTTGATTGTTAAGGTTATAATGGGTTCTTCTTGGTCCCTTTACTGCTTTTATACACTGGGGAATTGGTGGGAGGTCCCAGGTATATATGGACTGGGAGGGGCTTTCTTTTTTGCATATTCATCTCTGCAGAAGTTCGCCCTCTACTGGAGATTACCCAGATGTCATGAAGATCGAAGTGGAGGGTATGGCACACTCACAATACCCGTTTTAAAGGTGAGTACTCACAAAACTGTATTTTTATTCTTCAATAAAATGTATTTATATATATTGTATATACTCATCTAATGTGTAGTTGGGGTTGTCCTTCTCCACTGTACACCCATGGTAAAGCAGTGAACTAAGGAGGAGTGTAGGATATACTTCAATGTGTTTGCAGCCTGCAGGTGGAGTAAGGGAAACAACAGGTAAGTAGACAGATGTTACAAAATTCATCATCTTTATTTTAATATCCCATCACAAAAGCTGCATGGAAATGGTAATGCTCTTTAACTCCATAACTGACTAGTGAAAATAACAAAAAATGTCTATCATGCCCAAGCAAACTAAATTAATGAGCGTTCCGGGAGCTGTGGGACTTTCCTGGTGCGGGAGTCTGGACAAGGATTTGGGACCGGAGAGCAGAATAACAAGAAGAAGACATATGACAATACAACCCATTACTTAAAGGAGAACCTGTAACCTACCCATGTCTTCAGCAGTGCTCAAAATGGATAAGGGGTTCACAAGGTCCCAGACAGTCCCGTGGTGGTTGCAGACTTGGAAAGGTAAAGACTTATACATCAAGACAAGCAATAAATGGTCTGGGCCCTAGTGCAGACAATGAAGGGTTTGGGCCCCAGTACAGACAATGGAGGGTCTGGACTCCAGTACAGGCAATGAAGGGTGTGGGCCTTCTTAAGACTGAGGATCTTCTTCAGACTTGCCACCAGATCGCCACCTTGTCCTTCAGCAACCTGCAAACACTTTCTACCGTGTAGATCTCGATCCAGAGGAACTTTATGGATGTTGCCAGACCCTCCATTTTACTATGAGCCACCAGAACGTCAAATGCCTGGAACACCTCGAGCATGGTTGCCAGCACCCACTCTCTCTTTCACCACCCACTCCAGAAACAAGCCGAAAGCTTCAAAGTACGAGCATGAAATGGAGCATCCTATCGGGAGACATCAATCCATGTAATAACAGTGCAAACTCTTCAGGTACTGACAGCATCCTGAACACTTATTCTATATCAGTTTTCCCTATGAGTGCCCCCAGGCCCCCGCACCAACAACGCAAAGTCAAATGACGTATACATCACTGAAGATGGCTCCCTATAGATGCCGCCATTAACTGATCCCCCTTCGAAAAGGACAGATGGTGTATGGGGGGTCGGCAAATGGCCCTGACATTTGCCCCAAGGATCTTCCTATTCCAGTTTTTGCCTCACAACCTCTGGATAGAGCCGCGCTGACTTCAGATTTTTTAATGAAGGGGGTGCCTTACATGGAATGACAGAATCCTCTTCAAAACCCTCAGCCAGTAACTATGACGCCCGCTGATCCAGAAACCTACTTAGCCAAGGACGCATCTCCTCTCGCTAGTGTTTCCCCTTTTTGCAGGCCCTTCTGAATTCCCTCTGTACCCCCGTTCCTTCCTGAAGCAGCATCTGACGGAATGGCCTCCTCCACAAGTCACAAGCACTCGTGCCAATATTTACACTCTGCCCCCTATTTACATTGGGAATCTTTAAATGCCCAGCACAATCCCCTTTTTGCTGACTCCGCCACCCCTGGAATCCCCTACTGGAATTGCTTGTTGTACCTCAACCAGGCCGATCCCCACCAGGCATCAGCATGGGCCTCCCATCAGTGCATCGAGTGGCATGGCGGGGAGGGTCTGTGCCGCCTGGCCGCACGTGGGGTGCAGCCAGCTTGGCCCTGAGGCTGTGTGGCATCTCAGCCATGCTGCTGCTTGCAATACACAGTAACAGGAAGCCCAACAAGGCTTCCTGTGTGCAGGTGGGCTGCAAATGCATGGGATGCCATTTTGTTATTAAAATTTACCACAGCAAGAGTTAAAGAAGGTAAATACAGTTGAAAAAAGGTAAATACATTTTTACGTGCAGCAATCCGAATTGCCCTGGGAAGGCATGCACTGTTTGTTGTGTTGGACTGGTTTAAGTAATTTTTGATTGTTGGTCGGCTTTAATGTCTGATCTTGACTCCCCAAGGATCCTTCGCTGTGGAGGCATCCCATATTGGGATGACCCGGGGGGGTGTTAAATTGGGACCAGCTCTACGCGACTCTACTCAGCAGATCTATGTATTCAGTGAAACATTCTCAAGTATCTGAAATAGCCTCCACTAGCTCTCTGCTCCAAAAAGCATGTATATATGTATATATACCTCCAAATAAATCAGTGACATATTGCCAGATCGGGAGGGTCATGTAGGTTTGTTTTCACCTATTATATTCGGGTATCATTTGAGTTTACTGACAAAACATGTTTTTTTTCTGTATTAAAATAGGTAATATATATATACCCTTAGTAATGTACTGCAATTTAATATAGTGTAGTCAATCAATAAAATAAAATTTAAGATCAGCAGGGACTACAGGTAGAAATGTTAGCCCCTAGTGACCCTATTATCGGTAGGCAGTATAGATAAAAATATAATTAAAATGCTAGATACAGTCAGTTACTCCTCCATATTAAACTACACAATCACCCTACATCCATGTACAGCCTTACACAGATTGGCTGTGGGAAATAATTATGGAACTGCCGTTCAGCCCTAATACATTTTTTCATTAATGTTAATGCCAAATATCAGTAGAAATAATATTTCAGGTTCGAAAGAGGATGCCTGTGCTGGAGTTTCCATGGCAACTGTTGATTTCTTTCCAGCTCCTTGCTGAATACTGCTGGAGCTCTACTGATTCTTTCTTGTTGCCCTTTGACCTATGTTGCACTCGTGTTACCTGCTTAACGAAGGATCTTAGATTGAGCCCTAGGAGATCAACTGCTCATCCAGCAGAAATTCAAACCCACTACATAAAACAACACACACACAGACACACACTGATATAAAGATGGATGCTCAGTATCATTTACAATGTCAGGTAATATTAAAGGCTACCTACAATGAACACAGTAATGGGACTGCCATTGTTAATCAAGGAAATGTTGGTCACCTTGACTCTCCTTGCTGCTCCCCAGTTACAAAGCATAAATGCATAAAGCATTTTTAGTTTAGTTTTAAGCAAATCTGTATTTAGGCACTGAAAAGAAAGGCAATTTATATAGTTCTATTGCAAAGGCAAACTTCTTTGAGAGTTCAGGTTTACGTTGGATCAACACTTTGCCACATGTGTGGCAGTGTGGCCCCCCAAATCACTTCATAACAGGCAGTGTGTCAGAGCATCCCCCAAATCATCCTATAATAGGCAGTGTGGCAGAGCACCCCCTAAATCACCCCATAACAGGCAGTAGCGCAGAGCATCCCCCAATCACCTCATAGCAGGCAGTGCGGCAGTGCCCCCACCCCTATCACCCCATAACTGGCAGTGAGGCAGAGCATCCCCCAATCACCCTATAACAGGCAGTGCGGCAAAGTCCCCACCCCAATCACCCCATAACTGGCGGTGTGGCAGAGCGCCCCCCAATCACCCCATAACAGGTAGTGCGACAGAGCATCCCCCAATCACCCCAGAGAAGGCAGTGCGGCAGTGCCCCCACCCCTATCACCCCATAACTGGCAGTGAGGCAGAGCATCCCCCAATCACCCTATAACAGGCAGTGCGGCAGAGTCCCCACCCCAATTACCTCATAACTGGCGGTGTGGCAGAGCGCCCCCCAATCACCCCATAACAGGTAGTGCGGCAGAGCATTTCCCAAATCACCCTATAACAAGCACTGCGGCAGAGCACCCCCCAAATCATCCCATAATAGGCAGTGTGGCAGAGCACCCCCCAAATCACCCCATAACAAGCAGTGTGGAGACAACCCCCCAAATCACCTCATAAGAGGCAGTGCGGCAGAGAACCCCCCAAATCACCTCATAACAGGCAGTGCGGCAGAGCATCTCCCAAATCACCCATTACATGCAGCATGGCAGAGCACCCCCCCCCCCAAATCACCTTAAAACAGACAGTGTGGCAGAGCCTCCTCCCCAATGACACCATAACAGGCAAAAGACTGGCCTTTTTCCAGGGGAATCCCAAATCGAGACTCCCCATTGTGTGAAACCCCTTGAGTCACCTTTACCGGAAGATCCCCAGCCTCTCAGCCATTAAGGCAGGTGGGGGGAGGAACACGTTTTTGCTGTTTTTGTGAAACCTCCCAGAGCGTCCACTCACCATTCCACCGTTCCCCTGGCAATTGTGCGCATGCTCATCCTATTAGCACGGCATAAAGCTGTTGTTTTGGA
Source organism: Gastrophryne carolinensis (assembly GCA_027917425.1). NCBI lineage: Eukaryota > Metazoa > Chordata > Amphibia > Anura > Microhylidae > Gastrophryne > Gastrophryne carolinensis. The sequence goes on from CM051242.1 coordinate 130,178,657, forward strand.
CTGTGTGTTGTCATAGGGAACGCTGGCAGCCACATCCCAGGCTCCCCTGCAGAGTGCACGCTCACGCTGCACATCTGCAGGGACACCGGGGATGTGGCCATGATCTGCAGTGAGAGACTGGCAGAAGGGTAATGGGGTCTGTGGGTCATCAAGGGGGCTCACAGAGTGGGGCCTCCCGAATAGTGGCATTACTCTTGGGGCTAGATTTGTGTGGTGTGTAAGTCAGGGGCAAAAGTTATTTTTTACAATTAGCAGTTGGCGACATCATGCACTGGTCTTGGCATTACACACTTTTTGCACTTAATATTAAAATGTTGTCATTATAAAATAATACTTTTCCCGCCCATTATGACTGGCATAGCTTGTAAAACGTAAAGACAATGGGGGTCATGTGACCCCATACCTGCATCTCTGTGAACTTTTTAATTTTAACACAAAAAAAGTGCAATAAAAAATATATGTTTTCATTTCAATCACCTGCACATGTAAAGGGGCATTTTTACAGGCAAGGTGCATCATTTTTTCAAATGAGATAAGAATAATTGTTTAAAAGTATGGAAGCAACAGAACCCTATGAGGAATTCAGAAAAAATAAAACATTCTTTAGCATATCCCATGCTGTTGTTTCCCAACAAAAATATATTTTTACCTCACCAGTAAAAATGCCCCATCACATGAGCAGATGATTTGTTTACGGAAAAATTTGAACAAATATTTTTTATTGCACTAAAAACCTCAACCGAGTTGAACTTGCTTTATTAATCTTTAGCATGAACCCCAATATTACACTGCTCTACAGTCTATGGGGGTGGCATAAAATAAAAATGCCCCCATCATACAGAGCTCCGTGTCAGATTTTTGCTTCCTAGGCAGTCTTGGCCTAGTGTGTAGAGAAGCGACCCTGTGACCGGGCATCAATTTCCAGCTGGGGACATGACTTGAGCAAGGCACCTACCCTCCACTGCTACCCTGGTGCAATGGCTAGGACAGGCCACCACTCTGGGCATTTGTGCAGTTCACTTATGTTTGTTGTCACTACATGGATGGGATAAATGCAGAGCACAATTTCCTATGTATGCACACAAATAAAATGGCGATATAAACACTTCATTAATATATTTGACTGCATAAGCAAGCCCAAAATATCCCAAAGTCATTTTTTACTATAGTTCCACTGTAAGGTACAGTAAGTTTATTACTTGCATCTATAACCACATCTGTAGCCACTAGAGATGAGCGAATCGATCCGGACGAACCCGGATTCGTTCCGAATGTCATGAAAAATTCATTTCTGAACGAATCCGAATTTCCCCGCGATTCGATCGATCGAAGTTTTCCTTTCAACTCCATTCATTTCAATGACAGGCATTCTAAGATGGTGGACGGCACATGTCCAGACATGTACCCTGGGGCAAGGTATGATGGGACACTCACATGCAGCCTATCAGCAGCCAGGAAGCCCGATGACGTCACAGCACTATATAAAGCGGCGGCCATCTTGTGAGCATTTCAGCGTTCTATTGCGGCCAGAGCACAGCTCCTTACAGACAGGGACAGAGTTAGAGATAGGTAGGGAGAGAAGACCCACAGGGACCCACAGAGTTCCAGGGAGAGCCAGGGAAAGATAGGGAAAGATAGTTAATAATCGGAGGCAGGGACAGCAGAGCAAGTGACAGGGAAAGAAAGCTTTTTTTATTTTCATTTCAATTTATTTGCCAGATCAGCTTTAAATTCCTGGCCACTGTGCATACCATGTTGACAGTGGCACATTTAACATTTATTATATCTCGATTAGTTTAATTTTGTTTGTCTGCTGTACAAACCCCAGCCCACATGGGCATTCCATTTCAGCAGGTGACCCTATCTTTTAAACCAAATCCCACACCTGCACCGAGCACCCCATCTGTTATACTAAATAAGCGTGCTTCAGCCTGAGCTGTACTAAGTTCTTTAATTTTGCATTGCTTTCTGACTGCTGTCATTACACCAGGGCCCAGGGTATCCCAAACTTGCAGCTAGCACCCGATCTGTTATACAAAATAGGCGTGTTTCAGCCTCAGCTATACTAAGTTATTTAATTTTGCATTGGTTTCTGACTGCTGTCATTACACCCGGGCCCAGGGTATCCCAAACTTGCAGCTAGCATCCTATCTGTTATACAAAAGAAGCGTGCTTCAGCCTCAGCTGTACTAAGTTATTTAATTTTGCATTGGTTTCTGTCTGCTGTCATTACACCTGTGCCTGGGGTATCCCAAATTTGCACCTAGCACCCCGTCTGTTATACTAAATAAGCGTGTTTCAGCCTGAGCTGTACTAGGTTCTATAATTTTGCATTGCTTTCTGTCTGCTGACATTAAACCTGTGCCTGGGGTATCCCAAAATTGCACCTAGCACCCCATCTGTTATACAAAATAAGCGTGCTTCAGCCTGAGCTGTACTAAGTTATTTAATTTTGCATTGCTTTCTGACTGCTGTCATTACACCAGGGCCCAGGGTATCCCAAACTTGCAGCTAGCATCCTATCTGTTATACAAAATAAGCGTGCTTCAGCCTGAGCTGTACTAAGTTATTTAATTTTGCATTGCTTTCTGTCTGCTGACATTAAACCTGTGCCTGGGGTATCCCAAACTTGCACCGAGCACCCCATCTGTTATACTAAATAAGCGTGCTTCAGCCTGAGCTGTAATAAGTTATTTAATTTTGCATTGCTTTCTGTCTGCTGACATTAAACCTGTGCCTGGGGTATCCCAAATGTGCACCTAGCACCCCGTCTGTTATACTAAATAAGCGTGCTTCAGCCTGAGCTGTACTAAGTTATTTAATGTTGCATTGCTTCCTGTCTGCTGACATTAAACTTGTGCCTGGGGTATCCCAAAATTGCACCTAGCACCCCATCTGTTATACAAAATAAGCGTGCTTCAGCCTGAGCTGTACTAAGTTATTTAATTTTGCATTGCTTTCTGTCTGCTGACATTAAACCTGTGCCTGGGGTATCCCAAATTTGCACCTAGCACCCCGTCTGTTATACTAAATAAGCGTGTTTCAGCCTCAGCTGTACTAAGTTCTTTAATTTTGCATTGCTTTCTGTCTGCTGACATTAAACCTGTGCCTTGGGTATCCCAAAATTGCACCTAGTACCCCATCTGTTATACAAAACAAGCATGCTTCAGCCTCAGCTGTACTAAGTTATTTCATTTTGCATTGGTTTCTGACTGCTGTCATTACACCCGGGCCCAGGGTATCCCAAACTTGCAGCTAACATCCTATCTGTTACACAAAAGAAGCGTGCTTCAGCCTCAGCTGTACTAAGTTATTTAATTTTGCATTGGTTTCTGTCTGCTGTCATTACACCTGTGCCTGGGGTATCCCAAATTTGCACCTAGCACCCCGTCTGTTATACTAAATAAGCGTGTTTCAGCCTGAGCTGTACTAAGTTCTTTAATTTTGCATTGCTTTCTGTCTGCTGACATTAAACCTGTGCCTGGGGTATCCCAAAATTGCACCTAGCACCCCATCTGCTATACTAAAAAAGCGTGCTTCAGCCTGAGCTGGACTAAGTTATTTAATTTTGCATTGGTTTCTGACTGCTGTCATTACACCAGGGCCCAGGGTATCCCAAACTTGTAGCTAGCACCCGATCTGTTATACAAAATAAGCATGTTTCAGCCTCAGCTGTACTACGTTATTTAATTTTGCATTGGTTTCTGACTGCTGTCATTACACCAGGGCCCAGGGTATCCCAAAATTGCACCGAGCACCCCGTCTGTTATACTAAATAAGCGTGTTTCAGCCTCAGCTGTACTAAGTTATTTAATTTTTCATTGGTTTCTGTCTGCTGTCATTACACCAGGGCCCAGGGTATCCCAAACTTGCAGCTAGCACCCGATCTGTTATACAAAATAAGCGTGCTTCAGCCTCAGCTGTACTAAGTTATTTAATTTTGCATTGGTTTCTGACTGCTGTCATTACACCAGGGCCCAGGGTATCCCAAACTTGCAGCTAGCATCCTATCTGTTATACAAAAGAAGCGTGTTTCAGCCTCAGCTGTACTAAGTTATTTAAGTTTGCATTGGTTTCTGTCTGCTGTCATTACACCAGGGCCCAGGGTATCCCAAACTTGCAGCTAGCACCCGATCTGTTATACAACATAAGCGTTGATCAGCATCAGCTGCTTTATTAAGCTACTTCAGTTTGCACTTGTTTTTTACTTCTTTCAATAAACCAGGCCGCAGGGCACCCCAAAGCTGCACCTTGAACCCTATCTGTTATACAACATAAGCGTGGATCAGCATCAGCTGCTTTATTAAGCTACTTCAGTTTGCACTTGTTTTTGACTTCTTTCAATAAACCAGGCTGCAGGGCACCCCAAAGCTGCACCTTGCACCCTATCTGTTATACAACATAAGCGTTGATCAGCATCAGCTGCTTTATTAAGCTACTTCAGTTTGCACTTGTTTTTGACTGCTTTTAATAAACCAGGCCGCAGGGCACCCCAAAGCTGCACCTTGCACCCTATATGGTATACAACATAAGCGTCGATCAGCATCAGCTGCTTTATTAAGCTACTTCAGTTTGCCCTTCCTTTTTGACTGCTTTCAATAAACCAGGCCGCAGGGCACCCCAAAGCTGCACCTTGCACCCTATCTGTTATACAACATAAGCGTTGATCAGCATCAGCTGCTTTATTAAGCTACTTCAGTTTGCACTTGTTTTTGACTGCTTTTAATAAACCAGGCCGCAGGGCACCCCAAAGCTGCACCTTGCACCCTATATGGTATACAACATAAGCATTGATCAGCATCAGCTGCTTTATTAAGGTACTTCAGTTTGCACTTGTTTTTGACTTCTTTCAATAAACCAGGCCGCAGGGCACCCCAAAGCTGCATCTTGCACCCTATCTGTTATACAACATAAGCGTTGATCAGCATCAGCTGCTTTATTAAGCTACTTCAGTTTGCACTTGTTTTTGACTGCTTTTAATAAACCAGGCCGCAGGGCACCCCAAAGCTGCACCTTGCACCCTATATGGTATACAACATAAGCGTTGATCAGCATCAGCTGCTTTATTAAGCTACTTCAGTTTGCACTTCCTTTTTGACTGCTTTCAATAAACCAGGCCGCAGGGCACCCCAAAGCTGCACCTTGCACCCTATCTGTTATACAACATAAGCGTTTATCAGCATTAGCTGCTTTATTAAGCTACTTCAGTTTGCACTTGTTTTTGACTGCTTTTAATAAACCAGGCCGCAGGGCACCCCAAAGCTGCACCTTGAACCCTATCTGTTATACAACATAAGCGTTGATCAGCATCAGCTGCTTTATTAAGCTACTTCAGTTTGCACTTGTTTTTGACTGCTTTTAATAAACCAGGCCGCAGGGCACCCCAAAGCTGCACCTTGCACCCTATCTGTTATACAACATAAGCGTTGATCAGCATCAGCTGCTTTATTAAGCTACTTCAGTTTGCACTTGTTTTTGACTGCTTTTAATAAACCAGGCCGCAGGGCACCCCAAAGCTGCACCTTGCACCCTATATGGTATACAACATAAGCGTTGATCAGCATCAGCTGCTTTATTAAGCTACTTCAGTTTGCACTTCCTTTTTGACTGCTTTCAATAAACCAGGCCGCAGGGCACCCCAAAGCTGCACCTTGCACCCTATCTGTTATACAACATAAGCATTGATCAGCATCAGCTGCTTTATTAAGCTACTTCAGTTTGCACTTCCTTTTTGACTGCTTTCAATTAACCAGGCCGCAGGGCACCCCAAAGCTGCACCTTGCACCCTATCTGTTTATACTAAATAAGCAAATACATAAAAATGTCAGGCAGACAAGTGCCAGGATGTTCAAAGAGGAGTGGCAGAGGCCAAGATTCAGCAGGCAGAGGTCACAGCAGACTAGGGGCGAGTGGCAGCAGGAGTCACGGTGAGAGACCTGATCTGCCAGTATCTGCTAGCGGTCGTGTCTCCACCAGTAACGCATCTGCCGTGGTAGATTGGTTAACGCGCTCATCAACATCATCACAAGTTACGTCTGAGACCCCCAATCTAGGGTCGGTAGGTTCCTCTGACACAACCCTGAGTTGGCATGCCCCAAGAGCAGTCCCTGTCCTCCCATTGCCTCTGTCCTACGCCGTTCCCTCCCCCAGCGACGTATCCTATGCTTTGGGTTCAGCTCCACTCTTTAGTGAGGAGGACGATCAGATAGAGGACAGTCAGCAGCTACTGCCCAGCCATGAAATGGAGGTGGCTTCTTTAGCTCGGCAGACAAATAGTGATGTGGACAGTGTCGTGGGTGTTGCGAGATTTCCAGCTTCTGCGCCAGACACTGTTGAGGAAACCGAGAACATCAGTGACGTACAGCCACAACTCGGTGATGATGATGATGAAGCCGATCGCACTTGGGAGCCGGGTGATGAAGGGGCTTCATCGTCATCATCAGGAGAAGAGGGGCGCAGGTTGCCCCAGAGTCAGCAGCTCAGGCAGCAAGGTGTTAGCAGCATGGTTGGCAGTCAGCATGGGGGCACAATTGTAAAGCCTGGAGCCAAACGGGGCCGGGGTAGAGCACCTGCTGCGCGGCAGGCTACCTTATCGGGAGGTAGTGGGGCAGGGGTTCCTGGAGTTGGCGACAATAGCAGCGAATCAGTGAGGCCTGTTGGTGGGAAAAGTAGCTACTCGGCAGTGTGGCAGTTTTTCCTGAAGCATCCGCAGGAGGGTAACATGGCCACGTGCAAGATATGTAGGCAGAAGGTGAAGCGTGGCCAGGGCCCAAGTGTTGGCAGCACGGCCCTGCGTCAACATATGATGCGTCACCATAAAGCGACCTGGGAGAACCGAGGCTCCCAAGGGGTGGTCCAGTCTGCTTCCTCACCAAGTGGCACGCCGCTCCCAATTTTTGCCAGACAAGGCTCCAGCACCTCAGACGAAGGCAGCTGTGCGTCATACCCATCCTCTGTCGCTCCTGCTCCTCCTCCTCCAAGTCATGCATCCCGCCAGCAATCCATCAGCGAAGCCATGTCCAAGAGACAGCAGTATGCGCCCACTCATCCTACGGCGCAGAAGCTGAATGTGCTCCTGTCCAAGTTGCTGGCGCTGCAGTCGCTGCCTTTTCAGGTGGTGGACTCTGCACCTTTCAGAGAACTGATGGCTTGTGCCGAGCCGAGGTGGAGAGTCCCAAGCCGTCATTTCTTTGCCAAGAAGGCAGTACCAGCGCTGCACACTTTTGTTGAACAGAAGGTGGGCCAGTCCTTGAGCCTGTCGGTGTGTAGCAAAGTGCATGGCAGCGCCGACGTCTGGAGCTGTAACTACGGTCAGAGACAGTACATGTCGTTTATGGCCCACTGGGTGAATGTGGTCCCTTTGCAGCAGCAACTTGGACAGGTCAGGCCGCTTCGGCCTCCGCGTTCCCTGCCCGTTGGGCCTGTGACACCGTGCGACTCGGCCTCCTCATCCTCCGCCATCTCCTCACCCTCCACTGTAGGCTCAAGTCTCAGTGCCCCTCCAGTCTACCATGTGTGCAGGGCAAGGAGGTGTCACACAGTGCTTCACATGGTTTGTCTTGGCGAACGGAGTCACACAGGGGAGGAACTGCTTAAATTTATTCATCAGTAGAGATGAGCGAGTAGTGAAATATTCGAAATTTCGAATTTCGATTCGAATAGACCTCGTTACTCGACTACTCGACCGAATATCGAATCCCATTATAGTCTATGGGAAAAAAATGCTCGACACTTGGAAATCTCAATTCGACCGCTTGGAGGTCACCAAGTCCACCCTGAAACATCAGAAAATGATGCCAACACTGCTGGAATGCAACTGAGACAGCAGGGGAAGCATGTCTGGGTGCATATAACGCGCCCAAGTCGCACTATTACGCCACTATCACAGCCTCTCAACAATACACTCCAAACACAATATTACTTCTACGTAAAGTGAGACAAGACAAGGAAACCTTCTTTCCTCTACATTGCCATGGACCCCAAGCCAAACTGTACAAAAAAGAACAAAATTCTGCACCCCTTAAAATCACGTTGCCTAATGACAACCACAGATGACATAGGCAAGGGGGAAAATAAATATACCCCACCCCTAATTGTCATTGTGTGTGTGTGTGTGTGTGTGTGAGATGTGGTCAGACATGTCCTCTTGTGTCATTGTGTCACCCCAGCAGTAAGGGAAGCTTAAAGGAGGAGGTTTGTTACAGTGTGTTACCCCAGCAGTAGGGGAAGCTTACAGGAGGAGGTTTGTTACAGTGTGTCACCCCAGCAGTCAGGGAAGCTTACAGGAGGAGGTTTGTTACATTGTGTCACCCCAGCAGTCAGGGAAGCTTACAGGAGGAGGTTTGTTACAGTGTGGCACCCCAGCAGTAAGGGAAGCTTACAGGAGGAGGTTTGTTACAGTGTGTCACCCCTGCAGTCAGGGAAGCTTACAGGAGGAGGTTTGTTACAGTGTGTCACCCCAGCAGTAGGGGAAGCTTACAGGAGGAGGTTTGTTACAGTGTGGCACCCCAGCAGTCAGGGAAGCTTACAGGAGGAGGTTTGTTACAGTGTGTCACCCCAGCAGTAAGGGAAGCTTACAGGAGGAGGTTTGTTACAGTGTGTCACCCCAGCAGTCAGGGAAGCTTACAGGAGGAGGTTTGTTACAGTGTGGCACCCCAGCAGTCAGGGAAGCTTACAGGAGGAGGTTTGTTACAGTGTGTCACCCCAGCAGTAAGGGAAGCTTACAGGAGGAGGTTTGTTACAGTGTGTCACCCCAGCAGTAAGGGAAGCTTACAGGAGGAGGTTTGTTACAGTGGGTCACCCCAGCAGTAGGGGAAGCTTACAGGAGGAGGTTTGTTACAGTGTGTCACCCCAGCAGTAGGGGAAGCTTACAGGAGGAGGTTTGTTACAGTGTGGCACCCCTGCAGTCAGGGAAGCTTACAGGAGGAGGTTTGTTACAGTGTGGCACCCCAGCAGTCAGGGAAGCTTACAGGAGGAGGTTTGTTACAGTGTGGCACCCCTGCAGTCAGGGAAGCTTACAGGAGGAGGTTTGTTACAGTGTGTCACCCCAGCAGTAGGGGAAGCTTACAGGAGGAGGTTTGTTACAGTGTGTCACCCCAGCAGTCAGGGAAGCTTACAGGAGGAGGTTTGTTACAGTGTGTCACCCCAGCAGTCAGGGAAGCTTACAGGAGGAGGTTTGTTACAGTGTGTCACCCCAGCAGTAGGGGAAGCTTACAGGAGGAGGTTTGTTACAGTGTGGCACCCCTGCAGTCAGGGAAGCTTACAGGAGGAGGTTTGTTACAGTGTGTCACCCCAGCAGTAGGGGAAGCTTACAGGAGGAGGTTTGTTACAGTGTGTCACCCCAGCAGTAGGGGAGGCCCAAGAGCTGAGACCTTTTAAAAATTGTGTGGAGGCCCAAGAGCTGAGACCTTTTAAAAATTGTGTGGAGGCCCAAGAGCTGAGACCTTTTAAAAATTGTGTGGAGGCCCAAGAGCTGAGACCTTTTAAAAATTGTGTGGAGGCCCAAGAGCTGAGACCTTTTAAAAATTGTGTGGAGGCCCAAGAGCTGAGACCTTTTAAAAATTGTGTGGAAGCCCAAGAGCTGAGACCTTTTAAAAATTGTGTGGAGGCCCAAGAGCTGAGACCTTTTAAAAATTGTGTGGAGTCCCAAGAGCTGAGACCTCTTAAAAATTGTGTGGAGTCCCACGAGCTGAGACCTCTTAAAAATTGATTGTATTAAGCCCAAGAGGTGAGCCATAATTTTTTTTTATTAATACAGCAATTCTACGGCGGTTAAGGAGGAGGAGGAGGAGGAGGAGGAAATGGCACTTCATACAGATCAATCCACTTGCTGTTCATTTTGATTAGCGTCAGCCTGTCGGCACTGTCGGTTGACAGGCGGCTGCGCTTATCGGTTATAATGCCCCCGGCTGCGCTGAACACCCTTTCTGATAGCACGCTGGCGGCAGGGCAGGCAAGCACCTCCAAGGCGTACAGGGACAGTTCCAGCCACGTGTCCAACTTGGAGACCCAGTAAGTGTAGGTCGCCGAGGGATCGGGGAGGACAGGGGTGTGGTCTGCCAGGTAGTCCCGCAACATCCGCCGATACTTGTCCCTCCTGCTGATAGCGGGCCCCGCAGTGATGGAAGTTGCACGAGGGGGTGACATGAACGTGTCCCACACCTTGGAGAGTGTTCCCCTGGTGGCTGTGGGCCTGATCGATGTTGTCAGACTCTGGGAGACACTCTCCTCTCTGCCGCCAGCGATGCTGGGTGGGAAAATCTGCATCATGTTCTGCAAGAGTTCCCTCTGGTATTCCAGTAATCGATTCGTCCTCTCCTCTACCGGAATAAAAGAGGAGAAGTTATCTTTATACCGGGGGTCCAGGAGTGCGAAGACCCAGTATAGTTTGTTCTCCAATATCCGGACAACACGTATGTCCCGGGAAAAGCAGCCCAGCATGAAGTCAGCCATGTGTGCCAGACTCTGAGTAGGCATGACCTCACTGCCCCCACCAGAAGGATCATTTTCCATTTCCTCCTCTTCCTCCTCCTCTCCGCCCCATCCGCGCTGAACCAATGGGACGCACACAGCCTGACTGCTACCCTCGCCGCCAGCATCCTCTTCCACAGCCACCTCCACGTTGTCCTCCTCCTCCTCATCCTCCTCCTCCTGCAACTGCCACCGAGCAGCAGACAAAAGTGTGGTCTGACTGTCTACCTGCGTTGCGTCTCCTCCTACCCCCGTCTCCTCTGTGTGCAATGCGTTCTCCCTTATTGCGATGAGCGATTCTTTAAGGACGCATAGGAGCGGGATGGTTACGCTCACTATAGCGTCCTCGCTGCTGACCTTCTTAGTGGACTCCTCAAAGATACGCAATACATCGCATATGTCTGCCATCCATGGTCACTCGTGGTTGGCAAACTGAGGGAGCTGAGTTGGAGGCACGCGTGGATGCATCATCTGGTACTCCATCAATGCTTTCTGCTGCTCACACACCCTGGCCAACATGCAATAGGTGGAATTCCAGCGAGTGGGCAGGTCGCACAACAGCCGATGTTGAGGCAAATGGAGGCGTTGCTGGATTTTTTTTAAGCTAGCAGCAGCTACAGTTGACTTCCGAAAGTGAGCGCACAAGCGCCGCACTTTGACCAGTAGCTCTGCCAGGTTGGGGTAAGTCTTTAGAAACTTTTGTACTACCAAATTAAAAACGTGGGCCAGGCATGGTACGTGATTGAGTTCTGCAAGCTCCAGAGCCGCCACCAGGTTACGGCCGTTATCGCACACGACCATGCCTGGTCCTAGCTGCAGCGGCGACAGCCACATCTCTGTCTGCTGCAATATGGCGTGCCTCACCTCTGCGGCGCTGTGCTTCCTGTCGCCCAAGCTGATGAGCTTAAGCACCGCCTGCTGACGTCTCCCCGCGCCAGTGGTGCAACGCTTCCAGCTAGGGGCTGAGGGCGATGTTAAGGCAGAGGAGGAGGAGGAGGAAGAGGAGGAAGAGGAGGGGGGTCTATCAGAACCCGTGCTGGCAATCTTGGGCGGGGGTGGTATGTAGGCCGTCCCTGTTTGCGACCCCGTCCCCGCTTCCACAACATTCACCCAGTGTGCCGTCAAAGAGATGTAGCGTCCTTGGCCGCAAGCGCTTGTCCACGAGTCGGTGGTCAAGTGGACCTTTGCGCTGACTGCGTACCTCAGGGCCCGCCTGATGTTACGCGACACGTGCTGGTGCAGGGCGGGGACGCCACACCGGGAAAAATAGTGGCGGCTAGGGACGGAATAGCGAGGTGCGGCAGCCGCCATCAGGTCGCGGAAGGCCTGCGTCTCCACAAGCCTAAACGGCAACATCTCCAGGGCCAGCAGTTTGGAGATGAGGCAGGTTAAGGCTTGGGCTTGGGGGTGACTGGAGGCGTACTTCCGCCTGCGGTTGAACGCCTGCGAGATGGACAGTTGATGGGACGAAGAGATGGAAGGTGCAGACGAAGATGCGGGGGAAGGTGGGGCTGAAGGAGAAGGCCCCAAAGTAGCCGAGGCAGAGGCAGATGTGGAGGTGTCCTGGCTGGAGGTCTGGACCGCAGTGGCAGCACACAACAAAGGGGAAGAGGCAGTGGCAGCAAGACGGGGCGCAGGTTGTATTGCGTTTGCTCTCTCCCACTCAGCCCAGTGCTTGAATTCCAAGTGACGGCGCATGCCTGAGGTGGTCAGATTGCTCTTCTCAGAGCCCCTACTCAGTTTTGAGTGGCAGATTGCGCAAACCGCGCTCAGTTTGTCATCCGCGCAAACGTTAAAAAATCTCCACACCACAGAAGTACGAGGCCTCGATGGGGGAGCTTCGCGCGACTGCCTGCTGCCGGGAAGAGCTTCGGCCCTGCTGGCTGTGGCCTGCCTTCTCTGTCTGGACTGTCCTCTGCCTCTGGACTGTCCTCTGCCTCTTGCTGCCTTATTCGGTGATGCGCAGACCGCATCTCCACTGCTTTCCCCGCTGGACATCACCCCTGTCCAAGTGGGGTCGGTCATTTCGTCGTCCACCACCTCCTCTTCCACTTCCTCTCTCTGCTCCTCCTCCTGCCCACTGGACATTCCAACAGCCTCCCTTGATGGCAACTGCGTCTCATCATCATCGCTCATGATAGCAGATGCTGGTTCCGGGTCCACATCACTAGCAGATGGCGGATACTCAAGTGTTTGGGCATCACTACAAACAAATTCCTCTGCTAGCTCCTGGGATTCTTGCAGCACATCTGGAAAAGGACCCGAAAAGAGGTCCTGAGAGGGGTCAAGGTTGGGCTGACTCTGTTGGCCAGGTTGGGAGGAAGGAGGGTCAGAGTGAGACTGTGTGGATGACTGGGTGGTGGACAAGTGACTGGAAGCGTTATCGGCCATCCATTGCACCACCTGTTCACGCTGCTCAGGCCTTAACAGAGGTGTACCCCGCCCCCCGCATAACTGTCCCATAAAGGCAGGGAAGCTGGATGAGCGTAATGCTGGCTGCCCCTCACCAGCACGCATTGTATCCCCACTGGCTTCAACGCGGTTTGTGCCCCCACCAGCATTTCCGCGCCCCCGTCCTCGTCCACGTCCCTTTGCGCTAGCCCTCCGCATTTCAGACGTTTTACTTTTTTGGCCACGCGTTATGCCAAATATAAAAATATTTTTAAGAAGAACACCTGGCTATACAGCCGTATACTGCCAGAAGGTGAAATGGTGCCTATACGCACCGTGTATAAAACAGTGTTTTGTTGGCACAGAGGACACAAAACAGTAGTGCCAAATATAAATATATTTTTAAGAACACCTGGCTATACAGCCGTATACTGCCAGAAGGTGAAATGGTGCCTATACGCACCGTGTATAAAACAGTGTTTTGTTGGCACAGAGGACACAAAACAGTAGTGCCAAATATAAATATATTTTTAAGAACACCTGGCTATACAGCCGTATACTGCCAGAAGGTGAAATGGTGCCTATACGCACCGTGTATAAAACAGTGTTTTGTTGGCACAGAGGACACAAAACAGTAGTGCCAAATATAAATATATTTTTAAGAACACCTGGCTATACAGCCGTATACTGCCAGAAGGTGAAATGGTGCCTATATACGCACCGGGTATATAACAAGGTTTTGTTGGTAAAGAGGACACAAAACAGTAGTGCCAAATATAAAAATATTTTTAAGAAAAACACCTGGCTATACAGCCGTATACTGCCAGAAGGTGAAATGGTGCCTATATACGCACCGGGTATATAACTAGGTTTTGTTGGTAAAGAGGACACAAAACAGTAGTGCCAAATATAAAAATATTTTTAAGAAAAACACCTGGCTATACAGCCGTATACTGCCAGAAGGTGAAATGGTGCCTATATACGCACCGGGTATATAACAAGGTTTTGTTGGTAAAGAGGACACAAAACAGTAGTGCCAAATATAAAAATATTTTTAAGAAAAACACCTGGCTATACAGCCGTATACTGCCAGAAGGTGAAATGGTGCCTATATACGCACCGGGTATAAAACAAGGTTTTGTTGGTAAAGAGGACACAAAACAGTAGTGCCAAATATAAAAATATTTTTAAGAAAAACACCTGGCTATACAGCCGTATACTGCCAGAAGGTGAAATGGTGCCTATACGCACCGGGTATATAACAAGGTTTTGTTGGCACAGAGGACACAAAACAGTAGTGCAAAATATAGTTTTGTATATAGGTGCTAATACACCACTGAAGTCTTTCTGTCCCTATTCCAGCATCAGCAGCTACCCCTCACTAAAGCAGCCGTTTTGAGCAGAGTGTATATAGTTTTGTATATAGGTGCTAATACACCACTGAAGTCTTTCTGTCCCTATTCCAGCAGCAGCAGCTACCCCTCACTAAAGCAGCCGTTGTGTGCAGTGTGTATATAGCTAGAATGAGCTATATACTGTTCAGCATAGTAGCCCTAATAAGGGCTCTTAATGACTCTCTTGTCTTCTGGTAGCTGGTATATATGGTGGTAAAAGCGATATTCTGAGCTTCTGGGGCCCTGCCTGACTACATAGAATATGAGCTATATACTGTTCAGCGTAGCAGCCCTAATAAGGGCTATTAAGGACTGTCTTGTCTTCTGGTAGCTGGTATATATGGTGGTAAAAGGTATATTCTGAGCTTCTGGGGCCCTGCCTGACTAAATAGAAAATGAGCTATATACTGTTCAGCGTAGCAGCCCTAATAAGGGCTATTAAGGACTGTCTTGTCTTCTGGTAGCTGGTATATATGGTGGTAAAAGGTATATTCTGAGCTTCTGGGGCCCTGCCTGACTAAATAGAAAATGAGCTATATACTGTTCAGCGTAGCAGCCCTAATAAGGGCTATTAAGGACTGTCTTGTCTTCTGGTAGCTGGTATATATGGTGGTAAAAGGTATATTCTGAGCTTCTGGGGCCCTGCCTGACTAAATAGAAAATGAGCTATATACTGTTCAGCGTAGCAGCCCTAATAAGGGCTATTAAGGACTGTCTTGTCTTCTGGTAGCTGGTATTTATGGTGGTAAAAGGTATTTCTGAGCTTCTGGGGCCCTGCCTGACTAAATAGAAAATGAGCTATATACTGTTCAGCGTAGCAGCCCTAATAAGGGCTATTAAGGACTGTCTTGTCTTCTGGTAGCTGGTATATATGGTGGTAAAAGGTATATTCTGAGCTTCTGGGGCCCTGCCTGACTAAATAGAAAATGAGCTATATACTGTTCAGCGTAGCAGCCCTAATAAGGGCTATTAAGGACTGTCTTGTCTTCTGGTAGCTGGTATATATGGTGGTAAAAGGTATATTCTGAGCTTCTGGGGCCCTGCCTGACTAAATAGAAAATGAGCTATATACTGTTCAGCGTAGCAGCCCTAATAAGGGCTATTAAGGACTGTCTTGTCTTCTGGTAGCTGGTATTTATGGTGGTAAAAGGTATATTCTGAGCTTCTGGGGCCCTGCCTGACTAAATAGAAAATGAGCTATATACTGTTCAGCGTAGCAGCCCTAATAAGGGCTATTAAGGACTGTCTTGTCTTCTGGTAGCTGGTATTTATGGTGGTAAAAGGTATATTCTGAGCTTCTGGGGCCCTGCCTGACTAAATAGAAAATGAGCTATATACTGTTCAGCGTAGCAGCCCTAATAAGGGCTATTAAGGACTGTCTTGTCTTCTGGTAGCTGGTATATATGGTGGTAAAAGGTATATTCTGAGCTTCTGGGGCCCTGCCTGACTAAATAGAAAATGAGCTATATACTGTTCAGCGTAGCAGCCCTAATAAGGGCTATTAAGGACTGTCTTGTCTTCTGGTAGCTGGTATAGATGGTGGTAAAAGCGATATTCCGAGCTTCTGGGGCCCTGCCAGCGACAGCCTGTCTTTCCCTGCTGTGAGCGTCTGTCCCTCACTAAGTTCAAGCTGCTAATGCTGACGAAGAGGAAGTGCTGAGTTTTGTATATTCGAGGTCACATGGTTTTTCCAGCCAATGCGTGTAGACGCCGTTTTCGCGATGCCAGCGTCCTCCCAGGACCTGTCCCACCCCCCCTGCATGGTGATTGGTGTAAAAAACGCGCCAGGGAAGGTGGGAGGGGAAACGAATTGTGAGTGCGCCATCGCCGCTGTACTCGATCGAAATCGAGTATGACGAACAGCGTAGTATTCGATCGAATACCGGCTCGGTCGAATACTACTCGCTCATCACTATTCATCAGGAAATCCAAACATGGCTTACTCCAAGAAAACTTAAAATGGGAATCATGGTTACCGACAATGGGAAGAACATTTTGTTTGCGCTGCGCCAAGGAAGGCTGACCCATGCCCCCTGCATGGCTCACGTCTTCAATCTGGTTGTCAAGCGGTTTCTGAAGTGTTCCCCCCATATGTAAGACATCCTAACAACTTCAAGGAAACTTTGCATGCACTTCAGCCACTCATACACCGCCAAACACACCCTTCTTGAGCTACAGCGTCAGAACGGTATCCCCCAACATAGTCTGATTTGCGATGTTTCCACCCGTTGGAATTCTACCCTTCACATGTTGGACCGATTATATGAACAGAGAAAAGCCATCACGGATTTCCTGATGATCCAAGCGGTCAACCAGTGGCAGCTCATACGTGACACCTGCCGTTTGCTCAGGCCCTTTGAGGAAGCCACTTTATTGAACGACGTGATTCCACTGCTTCATGTACTACAGAACATGTTGGAAACCATGGCTGGTCAGGGCACTGGAGACATGGCGTCTACATCTTACGGCCACATGAACCCCATTGGAGCTGAACTGGAGGAGGAGGAAGAGGAGGAGGAGGGGCACAGTGAAGCACAGTTTAGGCTTGGCGAAATGGCTGGTTTATCTAGTCAGCGGACAGGAGAGGAGGAGCAGGAGCAGCCAGAGGAGCTAGAGGGTTTTGAGGAAGGCGAGACAAAGGACCCGGACACACCGTGGCAGTATGCAGTGGAGATGGAGACAGGTAGTCCATCCGAGTCACTTGCGCAAATGGCAGGAAGCATGCTCACGTGCTTGCGTAGTGACCCTAGAATTGTTTCCATTTGTCGGCGGGATGACTTCTGGCTGTCCACCTTATTGGACCCTTGCTTCCGGCACAAAATGGGGGCATTTTTTAAACCCGCCGAGAGGGAGGACAAACTGAACTACTACAAAGACATTCTACGTAGGCAGTTGGCCGATGCCTATCTGCGCCATGGTCCATACTCTCGCAGGTCTGACTCGAGGGGACCTCTGCGCTCACCTTCCACTGCCATGGCTGCTGGGGGGGTTGGCAGGAGCAGCAGCAGCAGCTCCATCAGCAGCAGCCTCAGTCTTCAGTCGCTAATGAGTAGCTTTCTACACCCGCATAGTGAGGCTACTCATGAACAGCAGGAAGACCTGGAGCAGGACCTCAACCAGCAGGTCATGTCATACCTTGACATGACCATGCCAACACACCGTGAGGATCCGCTGGACTTCTGGGCAGCCAAACTTGATTTGTGGCCGCAACTAGCAGAGTTTGCCCTGGAAAAGCTGTCCTGCCCGGCAAGTAGCGTGCCATCTGAGCGGGTGTTTAGTGCGGCGGGGGCCATAGTTACGGCGAGGAGAACTCGTCTGTCAACTAAAAATGTGGAGAGACTCACCTTTGTCAAAATGAATCAGGGATGGATCAGCCAGGATTTCCACCCACCAATGCCTGATGCATGCGACTAGATTCAGCATGGTGCCACGTTTTACACTTTCCAAATGGTGCAAAACATATTTATGTCTTTAGGCCAATTTTTGGGCTCCTGCTGATGCCAACTTCAGGGTGTGCCTTCCAACCAATTTTTGGCCTCCTGCTGATGCCAACTTCAGGGTGTGCCTTTCAGCCAATGTTGGGCTGCTGCTGCTGCTGCTTGCAACTCCAGGGTGTGATTCATCCAACTTTTGGGCTCCTGCTGCCAACTCCAGTGTCTCTTTCAGCCAATGTTTGGGCTCCTGCTGCTGCTTGCAACTCCAGGGTGTGATTCATCCAATTTTTGGGCTCCTGCTGCCAACTCCAGTGTCTCTTTAAAGCAATGTTTGGACTGCTGCTGCTTGCAACTCCAGGGGGTGATTCATCCAATTTTTGGGCTCCTGCTGCCAACTCCAGTGTCTCTTTCAGCCAATGTTTGGGCTCCTGCTGCTGCCAACTCCAGGGTGTCTTTCGAGCAATGTTTGGGCTCCTGCTTATGCTGCTGCCAACTCCAGGGTGTGCCTTCCAGCTAATGTATGTGCTCCTGCTGCTGCCAACTTTAGGGTGCCTTCCAGCCAATTTCTAGGTTCCTGCTGCTGCTGCCAACTCCAGGGTGTGTCAGTCAATTTTTGGGCTCCTGCTGCTGCCAACTCCAGTGTCTCTTTAAAGCAATGTTTGGGCTGCTGCTGCTGCTGCTTGCAACTCCTGGGTGTGATTCAGCCAATGTTGGGCTCCTGCTGCTGCTTGCCACTCCAGGGTGTTATTCATCCAATTCTTGGGCTCCTGCTGCCAACTCCAGTGTGTGTTTCAAGCTATGTTTGGGCTGCTGCTGCTTGCAACTCCAGGGAGTGATTCATCCAATTTTTGGGCTCCTGAAGCCAACTCCAGTGTGTCTTTCAAGCTATGTTTGGGCTGCTGCTGCTGCTGCTTGCAACTCCAGGGTGTGATTCATTCAATTTTTGGGCTCCTGCTGCCAACTCCAGTGTCTCTTTCAGCCAATGTTTGGGCTCCTGCTGCTGCTTGCTACTCCAGGGTGTGATTCATCCAATTTTTGGTCTCCTGCTGCCAACTCCAGTGTCTCTTTAAAGCTATGTTTGGGCTGCTGCTGCTGCTTGCAACTCCAGGGTGTGATTCATCCAATTTTTGGGCTCCTGCTGCCAACTCCAGTGTCTCTTTCAGCCAATGTGGCTCCTGAAGCCAACTCCAGTGTGTCTTTCAAGCTATGTTTGGGCTGCTGCTGCTTGCAACTCCAGGGTGTGATTCATCCAATTTTTGGGCTCCTGCTGCCAACTCCAGTGTCTCTTTAAAGCAATGTTTGGGCTGCTGCTGCTTGCAACTCCAGGGTGTGATTAATCCAATGTTTGGGCTCCTGCTGCCAACTCCAGTGTCTCTTTCAGCCAATGTTTGGGCTCCTGCTGCTGCTTGCAACTCCAGGGTGTGATTCATCCAATTTTTGGGCTCCTGCTGCCAACTCCAGTGTCTCTTTCAGCCAGTGTTTGGGCTCCTGCTGCTGCTTGCAACTCCAGGGTGTGATTCATCCAATTTTTGGGCTCCTGAAGCCAACTCCAGTGTCTCTTTCAAGCTATGTTTGGGCTGCTGCTGCTGCTGCTGCTTGCAACTCCAGGGTGTGATTCAGCCAATTTTTGGGCTCCTGCTGCCAACTCCAGTGAATCTTTCAGCCAATGTTGGGCTCCTGCTGCCGCTTGCAACTCCAGGGTGTGATTCATCCAATTCTTGGGCTCCTGCTGCCAACTCCAGTGTGTCTTTCAAGCTATGTTTGGGCTGCTGCTGCTGCTGCTTGCCACTCCAGGGAGTGATTCATCCAATTTTTGGGCTCCTGAAGCCAACTCCTGTGTGTCTTTCAAGCTATGTTTGGGCTGCTGCTGCTTGCAACTCCAGGGTGTGATTCATCCAATTTTTGGGCTCCTGCTGCCAACTCCAGTGACTCTTTAAAGCAATGTTTGGGCTGCTGCTGCTGCTGCTTGCAACTCCAGGGTGTGATTAATCCAATGTTTGGGCTCCTGCTGCCAACTCCAGTGTCTCTTTCAGCCAATGTTTGGGCTCCTGCTGCTGCTTGCAACTCCAGGGTGTGATTCATCCAATTTTTGGGCTCCTGCTGCCAACTCCAGTGTCTCTTTCAGCCAATGTTTGGGCTCCTGCTGCTGCTTGCAACTCCAGGGTGTGATTCATCCAATTTTTGGGCTCCTGCTGCCAACTCCAGTGTCTCTTTCAGCCAATGTTTGGGCTCCTGCTGCTGCTGCTTGCAACTCCAGGGTGTGATTCATCCAATTTTTGGGCTCCTGCTGCCAACTCCAGTGTCTCTTTCAAGCTATGTTTGGGCTGCTGCTGCTGCTGCTTGCAACTCCAGGGTGTCATTCAGCCAATTTTTGGGCTCCTGCTGCCAACTCCAGTGTCTCTTTCAAGCTATGTTTGGGCTCCTGCTGCTGCTGCTGCTGCTTGCAACTCCAGGGTGTCATTCAGCCAATTTTTGGGCTCCTGCTGCTCCTGCTGCCAACTCCAATGTCTCTTTGAGCCAAATCGAATGTTTGGGCTCCTGCTGCTGCCAGCTCCAGGGTGTGTTTTTCAGGCAATATAGGGGCCCCTCATAGTGATGCCACCTCAACTCTCTGTAATTGTGCCGCTCTGCGATTCTTATAGCGATGCCTCTGATCTGCATGTCCTAATTATTTACAGTATTATTTCAGTAACCCAGCACGCATCCTATGCGTGTTACAGCAAGGCAGAATGGTTTGCAACCCTATTGAGGCTCTAGGAAGCTCAGAAATAGCCATTTTTAATAGCGATTCGTCGCGAATAAATTCGGGTCGAAACTATTTTTGTTGGAAAATTCGGCGAATCAGTCGAATCGAATTTTTCAAAAGTTCGCTCATCTCTAGTAGCCACCCATGGGAGACCAGTTTCATATGTAATGCTCATTAAGCAGAATAACAGGAAACCCAACACTTAAAAAACAGAACACTTGCAATGTTATTTTGTGTCGTTGCATATAAAATAATTGACTTTACGTGACAGCATGTACATTTTACCCCATAAGCTTCTTTTCTAATTAAGAAGCGCTAAAGCTATGAGGCACCCCTGAGCCATAGGATGCCTAAATAAGCCTGCGGGATGTAATGTACTTGACTGAGACATGAGGATCATTGTAACTACAGAATGATTTATGAGCTTAAGGTCAGACACACATCCTCAAGAGAGATCATTTATTTTGTTATGTGTTTTTTTTTCAATTCTGTAGAGCCAACCTGGGTAGAATACACGTTTTTCACCAGCAAGCTTGTGTCAGAAATTGCTTCATGTCAAGGACTATAACTGTACTCTAAGAATACAAGAACAAATTATCACGTGCGCTATAGCTTCATTCTTCAACTGGAGAAGACAGCAGATTGACAATGTATGGGTATCTTAGTTGGTCTCTTCTGATTGGTAAACTGGAAATGTTGTACAGTATTTTCTGTAAATGGAGAGGTTTTTAAAATTGTTGTTACAAAAGAAAAGACATGTAAACTGATTTTCTGCATTCATTGGCTTTTCCACAGACAGCAGATCAGGGGTTTGCAGAGAGCACCTGCCACCTGCTCCCAAGCCATTGATCACTCTCCCACAGCCCCGGTATGAGAAGTCGGGCAGGCGGGTGGGTGTGGCCTGTGTACAGAGAGACCATCGTTACGATGTATTAGCTGAAAACAGACATTTATTAAACCTAAGGTCAGACTGGCCATAGGGAAATGCCACACAATTTTGAGGAAGGCTGGGCTGCCGCTTTTAACACCCCCACTCAATACCTGCCTCCCTCTTCCTCTCCATAGCCTCCTTGTACACAGCCCAAATTTGCCCCCCCCCCCCCCCCCAGCCCAAAAAACCCAGTCTTTGTTTTGCCCCGAATACTATAGTCTCAGCATCATAGCTATCACAATATCTGCCCCTACAAAACATAAGAGTGGCCATATCTACCCCTGCCAGTCAGCATCCTCAGTCCTGGAGAGCACTTGACCTGCTGAGAAACACATTGATGGGGCTCAGCAAGGATGTTGTGGGCTGGTCATTGGCTGGCTAGAGTCTGGTAAAAACCTAGGCTGATTTATGTCCCAAGTCTGCCACTGCATATATTACAGTGTTTGCTGCAAAGACAGCATAAAAGCATTGCACAATTGTAAGATATCTCACACTACTTCCCCAGGGTGTTTTTAACTTTTTTAATATTCCAGTAATTACCTGAACAAGTGTCAGAAATTAACTCCTTGTTATTACTGTGTCTGATGTAACACTAAGTAGCACCAAAAGGCAAAAACTGTGAAATCAGTAAAATCAATACCATTGAAATTGCAATAGTTACCCTTTGGAATTACTATGATGTAGATCTATCTAAACAGAGAGCATCACATACCAGGGGTCTGGATATTATTTCTTGCAAAGCAGTTTTCAATTGTTTGACAACAGATGGAATCTCCAGATGAATGCAGTGCAAAATAGAGAATATTGATTTGACATGCTTTTTTATCTGTTTGAGTCGTTCACCCGCGAAAGACTGTTATGTGTACAGAGAGCAAATAATGAACATCATTTACAGTTTCTGCACGCTTAAAGTTGTTTTTGGAAGAATATTCAGCTTCTTTAAATAGTGTCACCTACAGATCATTAGCTGATATGTTAGTGTGTTGAATGGTGTGGTCATTTACCATCAAATGAACAATGTAATGATATATAGCCAGCTTTGGATTTTACAGGAATTTTTGGGGGTTAATAGTACTTGTTCGCTTTTAAGCACTTTAGATAACTAAATCCCTATTA
Source organism: Gastrophryne carolinensis (assembly GCA_027917425.1). NCBI lineage: Eukaryota > Metazoa > Chordata > Amphibia > Anura > Microhylidae > Gastrophryne > Gastrophryne carolinensis. Next base: position 130,201,139 of record CM051242.1, read on the forward strand.
TGAGCCAATTAATGAACAAAATATACTTGGAAAAAATAGCACTTTCATCTTGCAGCACTTGGGTGCCAGACATTACATTTTTGCCACGGTCTCTATCAGTGGGGCTTTGAATTCTTTCCAATACAGGATTAATGGGTAAGTTTAACGGTACACTACACTTTTATGCACCTAATTTTACTTGTGTTTGCAGAGTAGTGTCAATAATTCGTAATAAGAAAATCCCATGAGCCCCAACCCCATGGGACTACTAGCATGGCACGCCAAGCATAAAGGCTGGTATCCTTCTGGCCTTTATCCATGAAAAATGCATCTCCTACAAACTTTAACGTCAAACTTTTATAAACTTTATATGAATGTTTGTAGATGGATGAATTTTATGTGATGTAATGTGTTGGGACTTTTTATTAATAAATTCTATTTGTATGGATCAGATTAGTTTTACTTGATTAAGGGCAGACTTGGTGTAGTGGGTAAACCCTTTAGCGGCAGCTGGAGCCGCTATTTATTTTACTTTTGGTTTGCATTACTCATAAGGGGTCTTTCACTCACAGCACATAGCCCTGTGTAGATTTATTTCAATATAGATTGGTGGTGCACTAAATCCAAATATTTTTTGTTCCTACAAACTTTAACATTAATCTAGTGCATTATGAGGGGTACACAAAAAGCAGCATTCTTGGAAAAGCATCAGGCCGATACTAAGGAGCCCCATGTTCATAAGTAAAAAAAATGATCTATTATACATCTTCTAGCTTGATCCCAAAGTATTTTCTGACCTCCCATATAGATTGCAAACTTCCCTTCTTGGCTTGTTGAAGTGGCAGCCAGCATCTCAAGCTACACTTGATGAACACAGGCTTCCCATATTTCTACTCTAGACTGCAAATAGGGGTATTTGTACCCTGTAGCAGGTGTTTTCCCAATTTATAATTACTGAAACTGTGGTGTCAGGGAAAGCATATGAAACACTTCCCCTGTTGGTGGCTTTCATGCCAGCGTGAAGAGAGATGGTGAACCCATATTTATCTAATAAATTTCAACTTTTGTGAAACAAGCAGGAGGAGTCATATTTACTTTGACTTTTATTACTTGTCACCTGGGATCCCTATAGCAGATCAGAGGCTAGAAAGTGGTCAAAACTTCTATCAGTTTAGGAGCGCTAACCTCACTTTATGTTTGCTCACCAAAGAAAATGTATGGGTGCCATCAAAAATAATGGGTTTCTGTGCCAGTGATACTCCTCTGGCCAGGGGTGGACTGGCCATAGGGAGACCCGGGATAATGCCCGGTGGACCGCACTGCTTTGGGGCCAGTTGGGCTGCTGCTTATAACACCCACATTCAATTCCTGCCCTCCTTAGTCTCCCTACCCAGCCCCACTGTACCCACAAACCAAGGAACCCCAGCCCCCAATACTATAGCCCCAGCATTAAGGTTGGGGGCCACAGCAGGGATGTCTCAGGCTGGGCCAGGGGAAAAATCCAGGGCTGATTTTTGGCCCCAGTCCACCACTGCCTCTGGCCCCTGTGATAACCATGGTTTTTCTCTAAGATAAATAACTAAGATAAATAACCTGGTTATTGCAGACAGGAAGTGAGGCTAAATCACCACTATAGGGTTATAGACAACCAAGATAACATGCAAAGGTCATCTGTGTCCAAAAGTAAAAAAAAATGGCTGCAAGTCTCATGTTCTGATACTTACAGTATATCAGTGACCAGCAGTGTTGGTGCACTTGAGCTGGCCAGGCAGCAAACTGTCATGTAAATTATCAAGGTCACAGGTTTTTACCTTTTTTTGTCAAAGATGGACTTTAAACCGGACCTTGAGTATGATTTGATGAAAAGCCCAAACCCTTAAAAAACTATTCCCCAGCATCTAAAATTAATATATTTTCAAACACTTACTTATTATTCTTTTTCCCACCGGGCTGCAACTCTGTTCAGGACTGTAGGATACGGGCGCTGCCATCTTGAGTCAGAAGCATCACACATACTGAGGAGAGGAGAGCGGGATAAAGTGCAGGGGGAGGGGTTATAGCTGTGCTTTGCACAGACAGTGCAGTGCAGTCAGGGAAAGGACAGCAATCCCAGAATGCAGAGCAACACAGTCAGAAGACACTTGATGCTCCATGAGCTGCCATCTTGAATGTTTAAAGGCTCATAACATGCAGTAGATGCAGGTAGGATTTTTAATGTGAGCAATCTGTATGTACAGGGTGTGGGAAACATATAAAATACGCTGTTATTCAGGGCGAAGGACCGCTTTAAGTTACAGAGATACTGAAAAAACTAAAATGTAAAATCCTGAAGCACACACACAAGTTTCTACATTTTTTATCATTTTTTTTATACAGAGCAATTTGTGTTTTAACATTTTAAGATGACATTAGAATCTGCTGTGTTGTTCTGCAGTATTTCTCCCTCTCTGTAGATATTACAAGTATTTGTATAGTGATATTTATTTGTAAATTGGGTGTATTGGGTTTAAATCTTGTTGTAAAGAATCTATTTAGTAACATTAAAATACTTGTCTCCAGTGTGTATTGGTGTTTACTGATTATATAGCAGCACTCGTTATCTTAGCTACTCTATATAGATGGATATTATTTAGCTGACAAAAAGAACAACCTGTGTAATGTGTCAATATATGAATTTGATGTATTATTTTATTGATTAAAAGGATTGAGCAGTCAAACTTTAAAACCATTTCCCTGGCAGCTTACCTAATACATTGTCAGTCCCATGTTGTCTGGTCACAGACAGGCGGGAGAATTTCTTCCTTCTCTCCCTCTGCCTCCAGTACCTCCCCCTGATCTAGACCACCTATTTAATCCTGAGTCTTGAATCAATCTCAGCTCACTTCAATGGAATACTTCTGAGTATACCTGGACAATCGCTTTAAGATATTCTTTTTTTATTTCGATGCGTGTAAATGTTGTAATGAATATGTTTAATGGAGGACCACTATCCAAATACATAAAAAGGATGTTTGGATATCTATTTTAATACACTGTTTTTAAGTTGTTTTGTGCTAGAGGATTAGTTTGTAATTTCAAAGCAGATCAACCCTAAAGTCGAAAACCCTGCAGACCATGTACCCCGGGAGTACTCAACAATGTTTAAGGGTGTGCCAACATGGGGTTCTGACAGGTCCGATAAATTATTTTAACAGTAAAATCTTAAAGTTCTACAAGGCCCACAACCCACACTGGTCTAAAAGACTCTTGACTTGGCTAAATCCGTAAACCCAACTCCCCCCTCCCCAGGGGCATCCTGATTTGCAATTCTCCCCGGAACCACCTTGCTCTTTAAAGCAAACCCGCTTTAAAGATGAGCATGTTTAAGCCGAAGCACTTGGACCTACTCCACAAAAATGCATCTTGTAATAGTCTTTTAGTATCAAAATTGGTTGTGAACAGCTGCATACCTGAATGGCAACTTGTTGGGCTGAAAAGAAGACTTCCTGAAGATGGCCTTTCACTCAATCCTCTTTGGTAGCTGGCTTTTCCCCCCATGATCTTCCTGACTATATTGTCATACTATTTCCCAGAAGATGACTGCCACAAGGTATAAATATTTGGGAGTTTGTTTTTGTAGGAATCATTCACTGGCCTTTGTTCTGATGTTAACTCTCATTGTATATCAGAATGCTTCATAAATAGTAGTGCTCCCTAATCAGCCTTCGAAAGTTCTGTAAGCTGCCTCAGCACACAGTTGCCTACAGAGCATAGACATGCAAACGACGACAAATGAAGCTGCAAAAACAATGGGACATGTAGGACAAACACAGAGGCACAATATGTCATCTCAGCACACTGTTGCCCTCCAGGACAAGCAAAGGAGGAAAGCTGGGAACAAAACAGGGTAAGTCAACAGAAAAGAGGAAGGGCACAGGATGTTGCCTGAAACGCGTAATATGTGAACTATTCTTGGAATGGAAACCATGTCACTTTTAACTTGACCAATAAACGAAGAAATTTTAAGGAACACTTGAGTGCTGGACAATGGAAATTTTTCATGTATATGGACCTTGCTAGTGAGTCCTGAGCCTCAGTGCATCTGTGGAAGCTGCAGTGGGATTGAGCTGGCCGTCTACACTTCCATGATAAGTCAACAGAAAAACCATGTAATTCACAGATCAACAGTCTTGGGTCAATACCATAAGCCCTACCAGGGACATGCCAGTACAACAACCTTCAGAACATAAGGACAATCTTGAAAATAAGTCGGCTTCAGGCAGCAATCAAATAAATGGTCAGACAGACAAAAGATACACTATCTCTCTAAACCCATAACAGCATATCCCATCTATAGAATGTTATCAGGGGCCAGCCTACTATGCCTATTAGCCAACTATGTCTATGTCCTCCCTGCCTCAAATATGTGGTGCAGTACAACAGCCAAGGGAATGCTGGTAATGCTGCAAGGTCTGCTCACCACTAGAGGGATGCAGACCACCCTCGGAGCACAGCATAAAGGATGCAGTCAGGTAACTTATTCATATCTAACAAAATCATCTGTGGACCATGCCAGCTGTCTGCTATCCACTGTGGCTAACATACCTAAGCAAGATGTATACAGTATAGATTATTATATTCTATCATTTTTATATAATCAATTAACCACTCTGAACCTGTTTTGCTTTCCAAAATTATGGAAAAGACAAGGCAAAACATAAAGCCTATTGTTGGTTCCAAGTTTCATTTACAAATCAATTTGATTTGGGACTTTCAGGGTCTGCAACAGGTGACCAGTTTTCCAAGTTTGAGAACTGATCCAGAAGGCAAAATCCACAGACAGTCCAAGGGGCAGAAATCAGAAAAAAAATGTTGCAGTATCCAGAAGGTCAGACTAAGGCTGGGTAAGGAAGCAGAGTAGTTCCAGGAGGTGGTCAAAATGTCGGTCAGACAGGGGTCAGCAACAAAGAAACAGTATTCTAATAAATGAGTACAGATTGGCCATATTCCCCTTTTTAGGTCTATACCCCTTTCTACTAGTGTATTAGATATTCAGAATTGGTAATCAAATTTAAAGAGTCAAAGATGCAACATAATTTATCTTCTAACTTGATGTTGGTTTGTAACACATGGGGTCGTCAGAAGGTTTATTAAGGGCGTGCTGCCCGAAACGCGTCAACTCAATATTGCTACTTTTTATGCCTGTATGTATTCGCTGCTGGAACTTGGCCTTTTAATTTATACTTCAAATAAAGCTGGACTTTTTATGGGATTCCTGATGTCGGCTGGCTTTACTTTGCTTTTATGAGTTGTCAGAAGGGGTTGAAGTCCCTGTCCAGACACACATTAACCTTTGCAAACATCTTAAAATCTCTTAAAGCATCTTAAAATCTCTAATTATATGTATATATCTTATGTATTCTAAGTGATGTTGCTTTCTTTGCCTCAATTTCTGGGTCATATTTGAGCTGGGAAGCATGTGTCATGGAGCAGCTTTATGCATCATGAACATACTCCACTGTGATCAGAGACAGATAGGGGGCCACTATGACCTACTGTGCTCACTCAGGCTGAAAGCACCAAGGGACAGGGTGGCTGTTGACCACTTTTTTTCATGGTCCCATAAATGAATAAATATATAGATGAGGTAGCACAGCAGCTGGTGCAGAATAATGTTCAGTAACAGGAGGCTCATGTTGAGGCTATGGGGACAGTGTAACAAACCAACAATCTACTCATGAAGCAACTGGCAGAATTTGAACTGTGGGCAGTGGGCAACAAACCTCTTTCTGCTGACTTCTACTTCGGACAACTAAAAAAATGAGCAGAGGTGCAGAGGGCAATGCAATAGCTGGTGGAAGGACAAGGTGTTAAGGTTTACCTTGATCTGATTAAACATACTTCAGGAAGAGAGTCCCAATGGGTTAAAATCTTGGTCCCTTTTACTAGTAGGTGAGCCACTTAATGTGTACTGGTGGAGAAGGCCACAAGCAACAGGCCCCTGAAAGCAGAAATATTGCAACTGCCCCCCATATTACCAGCTTCTAGGTCCTATACAAAGACCCAAAGAATTCAAATGCTACAGGCGTTGGCAGGTCACCTGCCAGCATGCCACCTGGTGACTTGCCGATACTCTCGCCTGTTTATCTGCACCCCACACTGGCCAGAGCCGGCCCCCAACACCCCTGGAGGAGCATTGGACATATGCCCAAAGGCCTTGGATTACAAGCCCTAGGCCTGGCCCCGGAGGGGGGGGCACTTTTCTTTTCAAGCTAACTTTTACCTGTATATTGCTGCTAATTGGGTCTGGCTATAATATGCACATTTTCTAATCGTTTTAATAATAGAAACCAAGATAAAATCAATAAAAGAACCACCTTCCACCTAGTTTGCTGTAGCAGTGTGGTCCCTTAGTGTCTTGTCAGCAGCATGGCAGATCAGAGAGATTGGAGATCATGAAGCCCAGTATACAAGGGAAGAGTAAAGAACAATTGTACTAATACTTTAACACACACAACATCCCCTCTGTGTAATGCGGAATATAGCTTGTAGTCCATTAGTTCTTAATCTGTTACATGCTTCCCACAACTTTCACCAAACTGACATTATGCGGCATTTGCTTGTCACCTGTAGCGTTCCAGGATGCAGCGCAAGGCTTTGATATGCCTATGCGCTAGCGACACTTGACGCCAGCCGAGAGCGCTGCAGACAAAATTTATCAGCATACCAGGCGCTCAAAAAAATGGGAATTCAGGCACACAGCGCCTGTTGGATTTTTTTAATTTTTTAGGGGTTTTTTTATTAAAAATGGGAATTGCATTAAGGGACATTAGACAGGCAGGCTGATTCATTACTAGCGCCAGCTATCGGCAGATGAGCGTCTGTACAGAGGCGCTAAGATCGACCACTAGTATGTAAGTTGTGATTGGCTAGCGAGTCGCTGTAGTAACCTGGCCGGCATTGATGAATGTGTTGTATGTTGGGCATTCTAACACCAGTACAGCGTTGTAGGGAGTGAAAGGTAGCGCCAGCTCATTGCGACCGACTCTCAGCAACTCACACCATATTCAACAAAAAATCAGACTGACACAGTGTCAGCGCTCAAATTTGTTTCGCTGTCAAGTGCCAGACGCTGTGCGATTAAAGTGATTTTTTTGGACACATTTCCACCGGTAACAAAGCGAACAAACATGGAATGACATTGTTGGAACACTGTGACATTAACACTCTAGTGCCCGACCTGTAAGAACAATTCTGCATAAAATTGTAAAAATATATAATAACGGGCCAAGAGAGATCTAATATTTATTTGAAAGAATAAAAAATAAAAATACAAAAAATGGGATCAGGAAAGGGATTAGAAGGAACGTCCTTTGAAATGTATGGGAGAGCGAACGGAAGGGACAGGTCTTACCTGACGCTCTGAAAGCTAGACCGCCGGCGCTATACGCTGAGCTGTCTGTAATGATGAATCGTACGCTACATGGTGCTGTTCCTGTCGCTCAACGGAATCGCCTTCATAAATGTGGTATTGCGTACAGCGCCCGGCATTCACCAGACGCTGCCTGCCGCTGCGAGGCACTACCTGCCGCTATCCCTTGATGAATAAACCCCTAAAATGACTTGGGGCCTTATTTAAGAAGGGATAGCGTCAGGTAGTGCCTGGTTAACGAGATGTAGCGACAGGTGAACGCCAGACACGGCACGCAATTACACATTTATCATGCTGAATCTGTTTAGCGACTGGGATAACGCCATGTAGCGTCCGATTTATCATTTTCACAGCCTCAGCGAACAGCGCAGGTGTTCCACCTTGCACAGCGCCAGGTATGACCTCTCGCTACCTGTCGCTCTCCCATACATTTCAATGGACAATCCTTTTTTTCTCTTTAAACTGGGTTTTTGTTTATTTTTTAAAAAATCTCAAATAATGTTGTGACCACTTCTGGCATTGAAAAAGCTGTTTTTTTCACAAATTTTTTATTTTTTATATTTTTCTGCAGAATTGACATTACAGGTCTGGCATTAAAGTGTTTATGTTACAATGTTGTTACAATGTAATTCCATATGTTTTCGCCTTGTTACAAGTGGATACATGCTGAAAAACAGACACACAGCCTCCGGCGCTCTGGGCTTCAACGAAGCATTTTTCAGCGCCAGAGTTTTGTGAGGTTGTTTTTTTGCTGAATATGTTGTGAGTCGGTCGCACTGACCAGTCGCTAACAGGCGCTCCCATACAGCGCTGTACTGGTCAAATAGCGACTCCTCACAACGTATTCATCATTAATGCACAGCGACTGAGTCGCTAGTAACTAGCGACCCAAGGCCGAGCACAGTGACTACTAGCGGGCGCTCTGAAAATGCCTGCTACAGATGCTCATCTGTCGCTACCTGGAGTTAGTGATGAATCAGCCTGCCCGCTTTCTCACAGGCCAAATCACAAGTTTGCAGCACAAAAAGTGCTAAGAATGAATATAAAAATAATCCCAACCAGCCCAGAGATCCTTTGGCACATGCACCAGCCCCCAAAAAATGTAAAAAATTTGATTGATTTGACTGGGACCTGACACTCATCTGGCACTACCTGGCCTTAGCCTTTCTTAAATAATGTATGTATGTACTTTTCATTGTAGCCCCTTGTGAACACTTTTTCATTAGTACATGGAATAAATGAAGGCACAAAAGAGCTGCTAAAAATGTTGGGATTGATGAATGCACTCCCATCACATTTCAATACAAATAGAAATCTGTTAATATAAACCGGATTCCTGGAAAATACTCTTCTCTAAAAGAATTTATTAGGATGTTCTCACAATCAATATTTAAATAGATACTTCGAGCTTTGACCTTCTCATTTCACAAGAAAAACAAATGAACAGACTCCTAAAGATTATTTTAACAGGAGTTCCATTAAAGCTATGTGTATACAAAAAGTACACAAATTCAAATCTTTAACAATTCTGATGCTGAGAACCACCCAGCTATAGCAAATCAAACAACTGCTGCTGCTCGGTTTTTACCCAATTCAATTTCATTTGTTTTCAATTTCATTTGTTTAATTAAAGTGGATCAAATCCCATGGCCATCGACCAAGGAATCTATAAGATTCCAGGGCCGCTTGAATCCCTCTCCCTGGGGCATCCAAATTCGGGATGTCCCACTGTGTGAAATCCCCTAGGTCGCCCGGTATACTCACCTTTTCCCCTGGTCTAATAGCACATCCTGCTATCCCTTTAGCAGCGCGTGTGTCTGTGACAGGCATTTTTGAATGGCCGGCGCAGGAATGCTCCCTGTTCAAGAATAGCGGGGATGTGGCCACCAGTGTTCACAGCGCACTCAGCCAAGCTCGGCTGGACTCATCTCCTTAGACGTGCCTAGACAAACTCATGTCAGAGCAGTTGAGCGCGCTGATTGGATGGGAGGCTGCGCATGTGCCATAGGACCGGGAAAGATGAGGTAGGTCGAGGGGGGTTTCATACAGCGGGGCATCCTCAATCAGGGTGCCCCAGGGGCAAAGACCAAAACCCAGGATAGTCAAAATCCTGGGTTTCGGTCCACTATAACCCTTTAACTGCTAGCCTACCTGGAGATTTTGTCACCCTCTGTTGTGAGACCCTTTTTTTATTATTTTGTGCTACACATGTTCAACTGTGATTTTTGTGATGTAGGAAAATCTATTTTTTTACAATTTGTAGTGTTTTTTTGTAATAAAAAAATATAAGTTTTTTTGCTAAAATCATATTGCGCGTAAGAGCACCCTTTCTTCTTCAAGAGTACCACATATGTATTGGTAGACACCTTTTCCTGCCCAGGAGACTCCCCCCAAACTAAAGCAGCACTTTAGGAGATTTTCAGATAAAATACAACTGCTATGCGCGCACACCTTGCAGTTTTTTCGAGGAAACCAACCCTTTACTTTGGAATACCCCCCACAAATCCGCAAATATATTTACTGGACGTACACACTTCAAGCTTTCTAGGCATACCAGAATTGTTAATCTGGGCACAGTTTTCTAGTAATCCTTCAATAAATTAAAGATAAAAATGTAAAATCAAAGCCACATTTTCCTAACAAAACAATATGCAAACAAGAAAAGTTAAATCTGAAGGTCCCCAGAACATAGATAGCTACTTTCAATGTTAGGGTTGCCAAACACCCCAAAGTAAAGCATACGTGTAAGGGAAATTTAACTTGAAAATTTCAGCTCTGCAGACAAAGTGCTCACCTTGTGCTTTTTTAACCAAAACAACCATTTACATTTGAAATACATTACACACATTAAGCTTTCTAGGAATACCCAGCTTGTTGTAGAGGGCACATCTTTCTGGAAGTAATCCCTCACATAATTCTTTCGTTGCATGGGGTTTCCCTAAAAAATGTATAAAGAGGCAGAATAGAAACCACATTTTCCTAAAATATTAATATGCAAACAAAAAAAGCAAGATAAATTTAAAAGCACAAGGCCCCCCTTTAACTGTCAACCTACTTGAGATGTTGTCACCCTCTGTTGACAGGTCATTTTAAATAAAACAATTAAATGATGGCTTCATTTTAAATAAAAAATGTATTTTGTTCAAGAAAACCATATTGCATGTGAAAGCCCCATTTCTCTGTACCACATATGTATCAGTAGCTCCCCGTTCCTGCTCAGGGGACCCCCCAAATTGAAATGAACACTTTATAACATTTACAAATAAAATACAACTACTACTCATATCATAAAGGGTTAAATAAAAAAATTGGCGTGGGGGTTCCAGCTATGGTGGCTTGTAGACCAGGGCGCAGAGGCCAGCCACAGCCCTTTTTACACACCTTCAATCCTCTGATCCTCTGTCCTTTGCCGATCTCGATGACAGATACAGTGATCGGTGGAGGGGGGCTGGGGAGGCCCCCTGGTGAAGAGGAGACCCAGCAGGAGGGATCACAGATGGAGGTGAGCATCATTTCTTTTTTTACAGTAAATGTCAGAGGCGGCCTAAGCAGGGGGGCTATTCCGGGCCCTCTCCTGAAGCCAGAAGAGCCAGGGTAATGAGAAACCCAGACAGATTGATCAAGGGGTCATGTGAGTGGCTTTTTTTTTGGCCGCTCGCAGAGGGGAAAGCCAGGCACATAAAATTGATGTGATGGTATTAGAGGGGTTACGTTGGATAGTAGTATTGACTCCGTCCTCACTCATGCGCCTTCCTTGGATGGCGTGCTGAGATGACCATTGCCCAGGGCAAGATGTCAACCTCAGACGCTGGCTCGAGTGACACTGCAGCTCTCCTTCTCCTCCCGCAATCCCAGCACCTCAGTACACAAGCATACACAAATGATTACAAGCAGTGTGCCACCTGAGGCTGGTTTAAATGGGGCAATGAGCCCCAATGTTGTTTATGAGCATCAGACCTTAATCTGGATGGGTGAAACAGCCCTGGTGTTATTTTCTGACCAATAACCCTAAGTTATCTCAGCCTATCCCTGCCACCATCCCCTATAAAAGTGCCCTAGACCCTGTTGATGCCTGTGAAAGCTAGTGCTTGGGTGTTGTGCGGTGCTCTGTTGCTCTTGTTTCTCGTATTTGACCCAGATTGACCTTTGATATCACCTCCTCTGAACCCCCATTGCTGACCTCTGAATCCTTGAACTTGCCTCTGCCTGCTTTCTACGGTACCTCAATTCATCTTGGTTTTTGACCTTTGGCCTGCCCTCTAACCCTGCCTCCGGTTATCCCCCTGCATTGACGCCTGTTGGACTGGATTCCTGTGTATGACGCTTGCTTCATTTGACTGGCTAATACCAACACTGCCTTACAGTCTGTGGCTACCTTCTTTAAAGCCATGGAGGTTTTTTATGACAATCCGGATTTGGCAGATGCCAACCTGTGAGGTCTCAAACAGGGGAAACGTGCAGCCAAGGAGTACAGTACCGAATTCCACCGATGGACGATCAATTCCTGCTGGAACGATCTGGCCCTCTGAAGCCAACTTCGGATCAGTCTCACTGAAACAATTAAAGTTTTGGTGAACTTCCCAACAATGAAACAACCTTGATGATTATATCCAATTAGCCACAGTGCCAGAGTTGATGGGCAGGAAAAGTAGAGATCTGGCCAAATAAGAAAACGTTGACTGAAATCTTCAACTCCTAGATGAGCTGGGGGAGACTCATCTAGGCGATTAGGTATCCTTCCCTCGTTTAAACAGATTATATGGAACATTTCCACGAAAATGTCACCATCTTTATCGGAGTTGGAGCTGCTGGTATTTTTTGGGTTAAATCCTATGCTGAAGCTTTAGGCATTCCATTAGTACCCTTGAATGAATAACACCATTCTTGGCAGTCAATAACAAGCCTTTCCATGGCAGGGTGGTCAGGCACCGAATCCAGCAGCGCCAGCTTGAGGGGCGCATATCCTTGGCACCCCTGCATGTGTACGCATGCCGTTTATGCCCTCTGGGGGCCGTGTTGCCTGTAGGCTGGTTTAAATAGCCCAATGAGCGCTGACATTTATGGGCGTCAGCCAATCTTCCTGTGTATTACCCTTGCTTCGTCTGCCTTCCAGTGATCCCCAGTTATGCTGACCCACCTGCTGATCCACTTCTCAGTCGATATCGTTTTCACTCGTAAGGTTCAACTGTGTCCGGTTAGGCCTGCTTGAGTCCTGGTAAATGGGGTGCTTGTCTAAAGGTGAAGATAGCGGCAGAGCATTATTAACTAACCTGGACCTGCTAACTGGTGAGCAATACAGGGAGCAGTTTGGCCAAAAATATTTTGGATTTGTGAGCCCAAATCTGAACTCCATGTAATTGCAATTGGTGATATATTTGGGGGTTTAAATATAATCTTTTTATTTAGATTTTAATTTAGATTTTTGAGGAATTTGAGGCAATTGGCCTGGGGCACTGGCAAGCCCTTGGCAGGTAGCTTGCTCCTTTTGAACTTGTAAAGGGATCCTTGTAACCCCCTGTAAATTTACAAATAGGGTTAATGTAGTAAAAAACTCCTCACATTCAGCCCTTTTATAAAAAATCAAGTCTCGCTCCTCTGTCCTGTCCAAACACCTTTTTAGTTGATTGAAGTGTGCTGGTATCTGGCATCCTGTGGAAGTTGGTCTTCAGGGGAGCATAGGTTCCTGCTCCACCCCCTCTGGCTATTAACCAGTGTAATAGAGGCAATGCCTGTGGTGTTCGTAATATAGGTAAATGACTGGCATTGCTCGAAAATAATGGTCAAACAGTGGAAAATAAAACTCAGTGTTTAGGAAGTGTAAAACAATAAAAAAGGAATCCTTTAAGAAGGTACAGCATTGAGGTAATAATGTAAACTCCCAGATCATGACAGATGTCTAGTAAACAGCATGGCAAATGGCAATGAGAGAAAGCAGAAATCTGGAATCCACCACAAAAGCCAATGCCAATAGCCCAAGATAAATATATTGTCCAGTTCTGGAGACATCAGTAATTAGTTTATTCCCACTACATATTTACAATATATATATATTTTTCTTTTAAAGGCCTGCACATAATACAGTAAGAACAATTACGATTGTTAAAAGCAATGTGTTCTTCCTGTCAGAAATCTCTGGATCCAACAATGAATGTTATGAGATATGCCAATCTGCTCTATTTTATTGTCCAGATTAAGTGGGTTGATAGTACTGAATGTAAAGCTGGAGTCTACAAGCCGTCCTCTAGCATATTCATCTGTTTGCCCAAGAAGTTTTAGGATGTTTTAGGGCCATGTTGATAGCATCCTCCAATAATCTATTTGGTCTGTTTGTTTTTGCCATGTATTTTATGTGGAAATAAGATGGACCATGTTATGACCTGAATGTCCTAAGGCAGCTTTATTGAACGAAAGACATATTTCATAGTAGAATAGGAATGGTTCCTCTGGTGGGGCATGAAATCTGTTGCCTGCAACTTGGCAGTTTGCTTGCAAGATTTGTCTTTTTGAAGTTCCCTGTGATAGTATAGAGACACTTGACTCACTATATCAATTTTCATTTATATAAAAACAAAGGCCAATTCATATCCTTCCATTTTAGGATCATGGTCTGCATGGTACAGAGTAAAACATAGGAGGTGTATAATGTACCAATGTCGGAGATGGAATGTTTTAGCCATGTTTCAGTGAAACACAGAACAGCAGAATTCCTTGTCTTGTGATGATTACAACACATCAGGAGAAGCTCACCCAATTACCTCTTTCGCAAGTTTATCTTGGGCCATAAAATTTATAATATGATTTAGACTTTCTTGAACAGATCTGCTTGTGGTAGATTTGGACAAAAGTGTCCCTGCTAAAACTACAAGTTTTCAATTTGCACAGTAGGTTCATTGAGTCCCAAGTGGAAGACATCCATGCGGTAAGAGCCCTCTGCTAGGCCAGTGGCAGAGCGTGTGAGGAGCGAAGGGGGTTTCTTGGACCTAGGGTAGGGTGACTCAGGTGGGTGTGTAGTGTGGGGTGAGGTGAGGTACACTTACTGTTGAGTATGCTGACTTCCACAGAAGACTCTCCAGTTTGCAAAAGAATGGCCACTTTATTCAGATAATTCAGTTTAGCACATCAGTAGGGCATAGATGACACAATCCATTTCCCCCATCCAAAACACAGTATTAGGGCTTCACCCTTTCTAGCTGTAGAGCAGGACTTACTTTCAACTTCTTGACTCTAGGCTGCCACAGGTTTTCCTATCATTTCAGATCTAACTGGTCTGCTGGATGCTTTTTGCTATCTCCTTCCACCTGTTGGGTCTCTTATCACTGCTCTGCTTACAATCACAAAGATGATCCCCTCTTTGCATAATAACTTAAAACACCAATTAATGGTAAGGGCCCTCCTTATATGATTCCTTGAATTCGCCCAATGCATCAGGCTACATTTGGCACTGTCCTAAACTGTTTTCCATTTTAAAATTGAAGAAGAATGGGCCAAGATTTCAAGTTTTACAGTTTTGCCTTATAATTTCTTCTCTGAAGCAATTGTAAAAACCTTGAAAAAGTTTAAAAGCTCGAAAAAACAACTTGCTTTAGACACCCTGGCTGTACTCCCTCTCTCCCTGTTGCACATGCGCACACTCCCAAATGCTCATGGGTGCACTCTCACATCAGTAGGTGAACAGGTAGGTAGGTTGGTGAGTAGGGGTGCCAGTAAGTGGGTGGGTGGTTGGGCAGGTGGCTAGGTTGGTGGGCGGGTTGTCAGGTAGATAGGTGGGTGGGTAGGTAGGTATGTGGGTGGTTGTGGGCTGTCAAAAAACAGCAAAGAACATTGAGAGAAATACATATTTATATTTTATTATATTTTATACTACTCTAATTTGCACCAATTTGGTGAATTCTGGCACATTGTGCTTGATAAATCATTTCATCATTTAATGAAAAGCCCAAACCTTTAAAAAAACTATTCCCCAGCATCTAAAATGAATATATTTTATGATTTTAGTCACTTACTTTTTATTCTTTCCCCACTGGGCTGCAACTCTTTCAAGCACCCTAGGTTACGGGTGCCGCCATCTTGCCTCAGAAGCATCACATACCGAGGAGAGGAGAGGGGGTAAAAATGTAGGGGGCGGGTTATAGCTGTGCTTAGCACAGACAGAGCAGAGCTGGGGTCAGGAAAAGCAATCCCAGAATGCAGAGTGGCACAGTCAGAAGATACTTCCTGTTTGCAGGCAGCCTGAGACTCCATGTGCTGCCATCTTGGATATTTAAAGGTTCAGAAAATGCAGTAGATACAGGTAGGACGAATTTTTAATGTGGGCAATCTGTATGTATAGGGTGGGGGAAACATAATAGATATGCTCTTATTCAGGGTGAAGGTCCGGTTTAATAAAGATATTATATTTTATGTTCTATTATCTTGGTCCTGTTTATTCAGGATTTAGTCACACTTGTGTTCAGAGCTGCATTTTAATTGAAACTCTGTGCCTTGTACTTGGAGGTATAGACAGACTTTTTTGGGACTTGCAAATCTGCTCATGTGGGCCAGGTATTTTATGGGACAGGGGATTTGCATGCAAACTGAACTATCATAGTTACATAGTTAATACGGTTGAAATAAGACATATGTCCAGCAAGGTCAACCAAGGGTGTTGGGGTAGGGGAAGTTACTTTTTATTTTATTTTTTTTAACAGCTAATAGTAACTGTTAATGTTATTTTCTTCTTAATAAGCATCTAATTCTTTTTTGAAGCTGTCAGCGGTTAATGTCCCTTAATAGATGTTAAACAATTTCTTGGCACTATACCAGCTGTTAGTGAGTCTTTAAAGATCAAGATCATGTTTGATGCTTTCAAGTACGTCACTGCCTTGTCATTTGGCACCATTTCCTGGTATCTGTTCTATAGGAGTTATGTGGTTTCCGTGGTCTATTCATGTCAAATAGGTGGTAGGTTTTCATGGTATGAGTAGTTCATGTGAATATGTGAATCCAAAATGTTTTTTTTATTTAACTAGCAAGTTCTAAGAAAATGTCTGACTGCAAAAAATCTAAAATGATTGTGCTGCCCAGTTTTTATGGTAATATTAATGTCCCTGGATTTCCTATGCAGATGACCCCACAAATATTTTTTTCTGTAACCAGTGGGTTGCCCTCTTGGCAAAAACTGTCAAAATATGTGTAGAGGCATCAAAATATAGCTAGTGAGTTCTGAAAAAAATCAGAGCGGCCGGCCCTGGAGTCTAGCTATTGTGTGTAGCTATTCACTGTCCACAAAGGGACGTGGCTCTGCTGGGTAAAAGTCAGAATTTCTCTAAACAAGGGATCCCTGATGGTGTGAGGTGGTCGTTTAGGTTAGTTTGGTGTCCCTGTGAACCAGGACTCACTCTGGCACATAGTTGCAATTCTTTTTCTGCCGCAGTCTCTTTGGCCTTTTTTCATCCATTCTTTAATTTACATTTTTACAGGGTATTTATTGTACTTATTGGAAGGATATAGGGTAGCACCCTTTTGCACTCTTTTTGATAGTACTTTTTGAGAACATTGGGTAATTTAACTTATTTACTCAGCACTATAGTACTTTAGTGCTTAGTACTTTGTATGTATTTGAGTGTACAAAGTGGATTTTGGCTATCCCAGGTTTTGGTCCCATATTACATGCAAGGGGTCTCCTTCAATTAGCTGTTCACATTAAAGTGGACCAAACCCAGTATTTTGACTATCCTGGGTTTTGGTCTTTGGCCCCCTGGCACCCGGATCAGGGGTGCCCTGCTGTGTGAAACCTCCCAGGTCACCCAATCTCACTTACCCTTCCTCGGTCCTATGGCCCATGCGCAGCCTCTCGTCCAGTCAGCGCACTCGGATCCGGTCCTCCACGTTTGTTCTAGAGCTCATCTAAGGCGAGATGATCTGAGCCCGCTGGCAGCTGCATCCCCCGCTACCCTTTAATATACCTCCCAAGTGTCCCTGATATGGCCGGCCATTCACAAATGCCTGGTGTGGGCACGCGCCCTGCTGAAGGGATCGCAGGGATGTGGGTGCTGCTCGCACATGCGCCGTTGGTCTGGGAACAAAGGAGAGTTTTTGAGTGACCTGGGGGGTTTGACACAGCAGGGCAGTCCAAATCTGGATGCCCTGGGGGGAGCGAATATGTCTGCCCTGGAGTCTCATAGACTCCAGGGTGGGTTTTGGTCCACTTTAAGTGGAATGACTCAAACTTTAAAATGAATTGCTTGGCAGTATGCAGTAAGAGGGACTTTTATAAGCTTGTTCACCATTAAATGTCCACAAGGTGGCAGCATTGTAACTCAAATATATTTATTTGTTGCCGATTGCATAGCTGTTTCATGAAATTGAGCGCCAACAGAAAAATTCACATGATATATACATGCACAGCAAACTATAGTTTCTATAATTAACACATCTTAAACAGTTTGCAGATGTGATACTAAGTACATAATGTGAAATAAGGCCTATATTTTATTCTACATAAAGTCCATCAAGTGGTTATAATGAACTGTGTAAATATGCAGATGTTCTCATGTGCAGATGGAATAATAAACTTACAGCACCGAAAAAGCTTTCATCCTCTTCATGTTTTATTGTAATTAAATTTCAGCAGATTTAATCTGTTTTGCTTCTTTTTTCATGACACTGATCAGCAGAAATTGGAGATTCGTCTAATAGCAAAACTCTGCAATGTAATTTAAAATAATTACAAAGAAAAAACTCATTGTGTTGCATTATTTAACAGAAGCACATTCAGCAACCATTGAATCCTTTCTGCGTAGTTAGCAAAGGCATTGCTGAATATAACGAGGCCCTTGTGCAAAAATAAATTTGGACTCAACACTGTTCACTGCTGGACACTAAAAGTGTTCTCACTTATGGGAACCGGCAGCCATCTTCAGTAGCCCTGGCTGGGGCCAAATTCAAAAGCCGATGATGCTCCTCCGCTGGCACCGCCGCTGCTGAGGATCACAGGATGGGGTGAGTGCACCCTTAGGTGAAGCATGATAATGGAGTGACCTTCAGCTAGAAGTCCGTGTTCGGGTTTTGGAACCTGAGCTTTGCTATTTGGGTTTGCACATCTCTCCTGGTTGCTAGATGTTTGCAAATATATTCTTTAACTTGCATATTTTGGCTACCCTTATAATTTTTTTGGCATGGCAGCATGGATCAAGGAGGATGGTTATCCAGCAACGGTGATTTTTTGATGTAGCTTATGCGGTGGTCATTTTGTAGACACAGCAAGATAAATTCACTCACGTGCAGTAATGTGGCCACCTCTAAGTCCATGAGCTCCTCGAGCTGTGGAATGATTAAAGTGCCCTCTGGATGGTCATGCTATCCATGGACAATGAGGATGGAGAGGGATAGAATGAAGACCGCCTCTTCCAAGTCCCCAAAACCTTATCTTCCGTCTCTTCATTCTCTTCCATGTCCTCCTCCTTCTCAGCTGCCTCTTTCTGCAGGTGAACTGGCATTTATATTGCAATACCATTGGCCATTCTTGCCACTTAGTGCTCTCCTGGCTCGCTTGTAGCTGCAATAGTGATACTAGGTTGTATCATCCATCATTCACCATGCATTTCGGGGGTGGAATGGAGGCCATGTACGGCATTTGGCACTCTTGTTTCCTTGAAGGTCTCATTTTAGACTGCCTTGTCACTACTGACCATTTTTCCCTTCCTCAAAGGGGCACACACATACTTCATCACACGCATATGTCGCCATTTTCCAGGTGTAATGCTGTGATCTTCAGAATGACTGAGAGTGGCCTGCTTGAATTATTAATGCACTATGGCTCATTTATGTCAAGAGCCTCTGCAGCATGTATATGTAGCTAGGTGAAATTCCATTGCGTAGACAGATGACAAAGGAGGTTTACAGGTATGATGTTTGCCCCTGAATCTAAGCTAAACAGGAGTAAGAGTGGTGAGAATCCCGAAAGTGCAAGAAGACTCTTCTGGCCTTCTTCAAAAGTTGCTTTAAACCTAGATAACTGCTGAGGAAATGCTGACCCACCAGATTCAGCATATAAGCCATGCAAGGTACATTTGTAAGCTCTCCAAGGCGAAGGGCTGCTGGAAGGTTGGACCCAAAGCCACACACAACCTTATCCAGCTTGTGCCTGTGTCTGGGGAGTTCCCAAAACTGGAGGAAGGGTTGGTAAAGCAGGCAGATGAGGAGGCGGAGGAGAACAAAGAGGTGGCCAAGCAGGAACCTCTGTCTGTCTGATGGGCAACCTCCATTTGATTTATCCAATGCACTGCTAAAGAAACGTAATGCCCCTCACCGTGCTTGCTGGATAAAGTATCTGTGAGCAGGTGGACCCCAATAATAAAGGAATCCTGCATAGCCTATGTTGGTGCAAGGCAGGGATAGCCTTTCTCGAGAAATAGTGGTGCCTGGGCATTTTATACTGGGGGAAAGCATTGGCCATTATGGAATGATGGATCATCCACTATCCTGTAAGCTAGTATAGTAGCCCAAACCTCAATGTAGGATGCCTGTCTGCTAATGCTTGCCTGGGATACACCTGAGGACTGACTACAGTGCGCCTAGACATCACCCATATCTCGCTGCTGTAAGAGAAAGGAGAAAGGGGTAGGAAACATGTGGAGGAGGCTGCTGTGGTTTCTGGATCAGGAGCCTCAGGGGTCTCAGCAAGGAATGGGGCGGTGGGCCCTCGTGTGATTGGTCATGCCAATCAGCAAATTTTCACTATCCTGGTGATTGGTCCTTGTCCCTGGGTCATCAGCTTTTCGTGCATGTGCAGACTCTGTCCAATCAGTGCTTTATGCATATATAATATTGAGTGACGCTGAGATTTGAAGGTGATTAATGCAACCTTTGTGAGGGGCTGGCTCACTGACAATGGCTGATCAATAGTAGGAATAGATCTAAACAGTTAGCTGTAAAACTAAACTATTTAAATCATAAAGTCACGCAAATTGATCAAGTAGACCTAAACCACAGTATGAAGAAACAATGCTGTGGTCACTTTAGGTACACTTCAGTCGGTATGTTCTTGGCTGTTCAGGAAAACTATTAATGAGTTCTGTTACCTTTCAGCCAAAAATATTCAAACAATTCACTTAAATAAAAATAAAAAGGCACTCACCGTCTCAGCCAAATGTGCCCTGGGCCTTTGAGGGTTAAACACGCTATCAATTCAATGATGTTCCAGGTGGTAGATCCTTAGCTGATAATAACCCAAAACGTGCCGCTCGCTTTTACATATAACACCAGTCGAAATAATAGTTGATTCCTTTAATTAATGCTTGAAGAATAACGTGATTAAAATAATAGATATACAAATCCGAAATTGATGAAATAATGTTGTTCTCCAGAGACCCGTATAAAACGGATATGTAATCCTTTTTTCCGCTGCTGCTGTTGCAGCCCAATATAAGTCTGTCCATAACCAAAACCCCAAACGGGGAGAAAGGTTACAGCCGCAGTTCCTGCAGCTTGGCAATGAAAGTCCGTAGTCCTTCTCTTAGCTGCTGTTCCAGTGGCCAGATGGAAATGGTAGTCAATTACAGATACTCTCAGGGCAAGGAGAGAAGCTTGCAGCCGCGGCTCCTGCAGCCCCTATTCCTGCGGCCAGGTGAAAATAAAGTTCCAAAAGCCACGGGCGTGGAGAGAAGCTTGTAGCTCCGGGTCCTGTGGCTTAATATTGAACGATGCGTGTCAGTATCCTTACTAGTTTTCAATCCTAGAGGGGCTGCTCAAAGGATCATGGGAGTTGTAGTAGATTTCGGAATACGCTGCAGCGCAGGTGCGGCTTCATCACAGCTGCAGCGTATTTTGTTTGTTAGCTTTTTCTCCTTTGCTTTTCTTGTCAGCAGTGATATCGATCTTAACAAAATGGACAACCTTAAAAGTGATATTAGGTTATATCAATCATTGAATAAAAATTAATGAAAGGTTGGATTGATTATTGATAATGTTACAAATTACATCATTAAATGGGCTGGTAGGTAGCAAGTATTCTTATTAAACCTTTCAGTGAAAATTAAATTAACCATTTCTCATCTTATGATCATCTATCTACTTGTTGAAGTGGGTTTTCAAAGAGACTGAGGGAAACTATTGAGTTAATTAGTTATAAATAAGGCAGATAAAACAATATAAGAATTAGTTTTGATTACTAAAAATTCAATAACATAAAAATCCACTGACATATAAAGGAATAAAATAACATATAAAAAATATATAAAATATGAGAAACTTAAAACAGACCAGACTAGAGAGTATCAAATGAGAAAATGAGATTGAGACAACTTTTAGATATAGGAAGAAAAACTGGTATTCTCACAAAAAAAGAGTATAATTATATTAATTTGGAATGTCCAAGGATTCCGACCCTCTACCACTTACCCAAAATCAACAAAAATAGGAACAATTCTCTGGGTAGACCGATTGTAAGTGGGATTGATTCCCTGACTAGTCGACTGGGGGAAAATATTGATTCTTTTTTACAGCCTCTAGTACAGAAAACACCATATTTTCTAAAAGATTCTGGGATGTTTCTGAGCATCTAAAAGTATTTGAAGGATGCTCAGAATAAATTTTTGCAACAGCGGACGTTAGCTTCTTATATACAGTGATCCCCCACAATCGAGGAATAGAGGCAGTACAATTCCTTTTACAAATAGACTCTCTACCTCAAAGCCAAATTGAGTTCATATCAGAGTGCTTGGACCCCCCCCCCCATAATTCTTTTTGGTTCAAAGATAAGTTTTACTTGCAGGAGATAGGTTCGTTCCCTAGCAAATCTCTTCATGGCCCTATGGGAGTTAACAGTTTTGGAACAAATCAAACCAAGAGAGCTCATCTATTATAAACGATACATAGATAACTGCTTGGTCTTATGGGAGGGTCCAAAGTCAGACCTAAAAATATTTCTTGAGATGCTGAACAACAACATTTGTTTCACACATTAAATCAGCAGTGAACAAATAAACTGCCTAGACATCACAGTCTATAAAGGGAACACCATCAAAACCTGAACCCATTTTAAGGAGACAGATCGAAATAGTTATATATCTACGGATAGTTGTCACCATCCATCTTGGATTAGAAATATCCCAAAAGGCCAATTCCAATAGAATAAGGAGAAATTGCACTGATGATAACAAGTATCTTGAGCAAGCAAACCAAATAAAAAATCAATTCCTGGAGAAAGGATACCAAGAACTAATTTGGAAAGCACAATTAGAGAAGTGGGGAAGAATACTACACAAACAGAAACATCTTACATCAACATCTTTTATCTGAAAAACTCAGATTTATATATAGGAAACCTAAAACGAATTAGCAACAATTGATTACAAGCTTCATAGATCCTCCGTTACACAAAGAAACAAAAAAAATCAATTTTCCAAATGCAGCGACTGTGAAGGATGCCCCCCTTCAAAAATCCAGATACAAGGAGATTCTACCTGTAAATCAGAAGGAGTTATTGTTTACAATGTCCATGCAATGTACTTTATGTTAGGGGGACTAAGAGACAGTTTAAGACCAGGCTGTAAGAACATTGAGAATGGCCTAAAACTCATAGTTCTCAATTTTTGGATTATAGAAAAGGTTAAACCAAACTGGAGGGGAGTAAACATAATAAGGGAATTATCAAAAAGAGAAACATTCTTATCTTTGAATTGGATACACTCACACCAAAAGGACTAAATATAGAAATTGGTCTGAACTGTTTTTTGGAAAACAAATAAAGTGACAACCCCCTCAAACATATATACATTTATTACAACAGTTTTTTTGTATATTTTATATATATTTTTTTATATTATTTAATTCATTTATATGTCATTGGATTTTTATGTTATTGAATTTTTAGTAATCAAAACGAATTCTTATGTTGTTTTATCGGCTTAACTAATTTTTTTTTAATTAAATGTTTTTATTGAAGGAAGCGAGAGTTACAGTGCAAAAAATTACAGTGCTTGGCAACGCAGTGCCACTGGTGTATACATGTAACAATGCGTACATAAACATATATCTAAACATGGAGCTACACATGAGCGGGGTCGCTTGATGACGACAATGCGCGGTCAAGAGACCAGACGATAGAGGTGCTGGGCCAGAGTAGGCCCCTCACCTTCAAGGCCCTGGGCAGCGGCCCCGTTCAGTGGCATACTTTATCTGCTGCAACCCGCGCCTCCATTTTTCCTTTCAAAAAGTATAACAACAAAGCGAAACCGAACCATTCTGGAGTAAGTAACAGGGAGGAGGAGGGGAAAGGGGGTTAAACGAGACAGACACAATCAAGGAAGAGACGGGAGGGAGAGGACTGTGTAGGTACAAGGAGAGAAGGGGAGGGGCGGAGAGGCCACCCCACCAGAAAGAAACCCCCCCACGCCATGCTACGTGTAGAGGGGGAAGTCCGACGAGAAGGTGAAGCGATCCCACTCCTGCCAAATCCGTCTGTGCTTTTCATGAGTCCCCTTAAGTGAAGCAGTGAGTTCTTCCATCCTACAAATCTCCTGGACAGTGGCCAGCCACTGCGCTGTGGTGGGGGGGTCTGTGGACTTCCATTTGGCTGGTATACACGATCTGGCAGCACTCAGCAGTGGGGCAAGGAGGGATTTACGCCTCAGTCCCATAGAGGCTGGGGCCAGGTTAAGCAGGTAACACGCGGGATCCTCTCCCAGGTCAACCCCCGTCAGTTTCCTGACGACCTCCCTCACCCCCCTCCAGAAGCCGGCCAACCCCTCGCACTCCCAAAAAACATGCAGCATAGTACCTCTACTTCGCATGCACCTCCAGCAGAGGGGGGAGGAGGAAGGGAACATAGCCGCCAGGCGTGCCGGGACACGATACCAGCGGGAAAGTATTTTGAAAGTGGTCTCCTGGTACTTGCAGGAGATGGAGCTCTTATGCGCCAACTGAATCATGGCACTCCTCTGCTCATCCGTAAAGGTTCTGTTCAGTTCCTTCTCCCAGCCCCCCACGTAGGGCGGAACAAAGTCATCTGGAGGTTCCACCAGTAACGAGTACGAGTATGACAAGGCTCCCCGAAAGTGACCGACCCCTAAGCAGATCTGCTCAAATTGTGTTGGGCATCTGGTCGCGTCAGCCGCAGACCCGACCGACCGCTGATAATGCAGAAGCTGTAGGGTCTGTAACTGCGTGATGGGTCTGAGTGCGAGGTCCTCGACCAGAGCCTCCGGTCTCCTCCACTCGCCCCCGGCCTGCATAGGAAGCCTTCTGAAGCAGTTCTGCTGAATCCAGGCTTTAAAGGGGCCCCCGGCTATCTCCACCGGGAAGTCGGGGTGGCCCAGGACCGGTGCCAGGGGGGACTGCCCGGGGGAGAGGCCCGGCCTTGAAAAGAATCTATCCACCACTCTCCTGGACGGGCCAATTGTAGGGTGCTTGTTTAGCTGTGGGAGTCTATTCAGCGGGACCCATGGTACACCCGAGAGGGGGCAGGGGGAAGCAGCTTGTTCCAACTGGACCCACTGCTTCAAGGCGGAGTGTCGGCACCAGTCAATAACTCGGCTCAGGTGGGCCGCTGCGTGATAGCACCTCCAATCTGGCAAGCCCAACCCCCCCCTAGCTTTGGAGACCGTCAAGAGGGAAGTCGCCATGCGATGGGCCCGACCAGCCCAGACATACCTGGCGCACATCCTCGTGAGTTGTTTAAAGAAGGCAGAAGGGACATCTATTGGGAGGGCCTGGAACAAATATAGTACCCTGGGGAGGATGTTCATTTTGACGACACTCACCCTTCCAAACCAAGAAAATACTCCCCTGTTCCATTTCCGGAGGTCTTCCTCCAGCCTTTTTAACAGTGGGGGAAAATTCAATGCAAACGTTTCTTGAAGTTTGGAAGGGATCCGCGTGCCCAGATACGTAACAGCCTCCCGCTCCCAGTTAAAGTGGAAATTTTTCATGATGTGGCTCAGTCTCTCTGCGGGGATATTAATGTTCAAAGCGGAAGATTTTTGAAAGTTGATTTTATAATTGGCGACCTCCTGGAAGCTCCTAAGCTCTGCAAGCAAGTTCGGCAGGGTGACCTCTGGCTTTGTAAGAAAGAACATCAGGTCGTCAGCGTACGCCGCCACCTTGTGCTCGGTCCCACCTATCCTCACGCCCGCAACGTCAACATTTCGTCTGATCAGCCGAAGGAATGGCTCCAGCGTAAGAATGAAAATGAGCGGGGACAGTGGGCAGCCCTGGCGCGTTCCATTGAATAGCTGGAAAGCCTGAGAGGGCAGGCCGTTCACCACCACGGACGCCGAGGGGCGGGTGTATGAGGCCAGGACCCGGCGAAGCATCTTGTCGCCCAGCCCGATGTGCCTCAGGGTCTCCTCTAGGAAGGCCCAGCTCACCCGATCAAAGGCCTTCTCGGCATCCGTGGAGAGAAGCAGCGCAGCCCCCCCCATCCGCTGCGCGTGGTGAATCACCCCCATAACTCTTGTTGTGTTGTCTCTTCCCTCGCGATTCGGAACAAAGCCCACCTGATCCCAATGTACGAGGTCCGGGAGGAGAGGAGCTATTCTGTCCGCCAGGATTTTGTTATAAATCTTGAGGTTGCAGTTTAACAGGGATATGGGCCTATAACTGCCGCACTGTGCTGGGTCCTTACCTGGTTTAGGGATGATTGCGATGCTAGCTCGGAGGGTATCGCGCGGGGGGAGGATTCCATCGCTCAAGGAGCTAAAGGACGAAATAAAGTGGGGGCCCAGAATGCCCGCCAGGTCCTTATAATATTCCAAGCTAAAACCATCTGGGCCGGGGGCCCTTCCGGGCTTCATTCCTTTGATGGCCCTCGTAAATTCCCCCGCGTCAATCTCCTCCTCCAGAGCCTCCGCCACGCGCCGTTCGATGCGGGGAAGGCCCGATTTCCGGATATATGCCCTAATTTTTTGTAAGTGAGCCTGGGACTTATTTTGCGGGAGGTTGTACAGATCGGCGTAGAAGTCCCTAAAGGTCTTAGCAATGTCTCCTGCGTTGTGGTGTCTGGTACCGCCCGAGTCAAGTATGCTAGGGATATAGTTTCTAGCCCGTTGCCCCCGCAGAGCTCTAGCTAAGGCTTTACCGCATTTGTTGCTGTATTCGTAGAAAAACCTACGGCATCTAGCTATCTGGCCCCTAACCTTCACGAAACTCGCATCCCGGAGGGCCTCTCGGAGTTCAGCTAGTCTTGCACCCTCAGCGGGGTCCAGAGATTGTTTGTGCCGGGTTTCCAGGCTCCGAATCTCCTGCAACAAGCGGGCAGTCTGTTTCTCCCTCTCCTTTTTAAGGTACGCACCCCTTCTAATCAGCAGGCCACGAATCACACACTTGTGGGCCTCCCATTGTGATAGGCGAGGAACATCGGGGGTGTCGTTTACCGAGAAAAATTCGGTGATTGCCGAGCAAATTTCCGCCCTGAAATCAGGGTCCTGGAGAAGGGAGCTATTAAGCCTCCAGTGTCCCGATGGGGGGGGGGGAGTCCGGGATCGACAAAATGATAGAAATGGGAGCGTGATCGGAAACTGAAATTGAGCCTATGGAGGGGCGCGATATAAGATGCACGGAACGGTGGGGGACCAGGAACCAGTCAATACGCGAGTAAATGTTGTGAGGGGGGGAGAAGTAAGTGTAATCCCTTGCCCTAGGGTTCACGATCCGCCATACGTCTAGGAGTTGATGCTCGAACAGGAGGGCTTTAATTCTCCTCAAAGCTGAGTAGGGAACACTGGAGGTCCCCCTCGAGGTGTCGAGTTGGGGGTCTAGAATACAGTTGAAATCGCCTCCCAGGAGGAGAATGCCGGTAGCAAACTCCGCCAACCTCTCCAAGGAAGACCTCAGGAACTTGGCTTGGTTCGAGCTTGGACCATAACAGGTCGCCAGCGTCACCTTCTGAGTATAAAGAGTGCCCCGCACAAAGAGGTATCTACCTTCAGTGTCATGGATCACCTCCTCCATTGTCCAGGGGAGGTGACCCGCCAGGACGATGGCTACCCCCCTTGACTTGGAATCAGGGGATAAGCCATGGTACTGGTGGCGGAAGTGGCGGCTGGATAGATTATGCACTCTCCCCTCCTTAAGGTGGGTCTCCTGGAGGAAGGCGATCCCCGCCCCCAACCGCCGCAGCTCGCTCAATACGGCGGACCGCTTAACGGGGGAGTTCAGGCCCCTCACATTCAAGGACGTACATTGGACTTTAGCCATTTTAAGCCAATTGATGTCACCCCTGACTCAACAGGCAACGACACCAGGGGGAGGGTGGGGCCCCAAGCCCACAAGAGGGACAAGTGGGGAGGGGAGGAAAGACGGGGAGGGGATGCAGAGGGGGGGGGGTAAATACACCAGGAACACAAAAATCGACAGGCACACTAGACAAAGGGAGTCACACTGAGGAGGGGCAAACACCCAACTGGGGCGTAAAAGGTGAAGTTTACGTAACAAAGAAAAAAGAGAGGGGGGGGAAATCAGGGAGAATCTAAGAGTGGGAAGAATACCTTCTTTCCCAGAATCGAACCCTAGGCGCCCCAGGCAACCAAAACGTCACCCAAGGGAGCCCAGGGGTTCAGGCCTATGGTGGGGGCGAAACGGATCCGAGAGGCAGAGGGAGGGTCCCCCGGCCGTCCCTGTTGCTGACCTACTGGGGGAGCCCCCGCCGACCGTACTGTCGGCGGAGGTCTCCGTCGCAGGGAAGTACCCACAAAAAACGTTTTAAACGATAGTTAAGTATACAGCCAATAGTTAAATACGTCTAACCCCGGCGGCCAGTAGTCGGGGGCCCGGTGGCAGAAATACGCGTCGCCCGGGCAGCCGACCAGCTAAGCGCAACCGATCACAAAGTGGGCAACCAAGACCGCATGGGCGCCCAAGCGCAGCTTAAGCAAGCATGGCGGAGACTCGTGGCTCATCTGGTCCGCCCCCGCATAAGGGACCACGCCAAATCCGGCGACCGTGTCCAGCTCGGCGGACTGACCACTGAGGGGGAAGAGGATGCTGCACCCGAGGGCGCCAGCCCCGGTCCCGCACTCCGCCAATCGCCAGAGTATACGGGGGGACAGTCCAGCGAGCCCGAGCCAGCCAGAGCAAGCAAACACATTCAAAAGACAAACGTTGAAGAGTTCACAAATCTAAATAAGAGACAGGTTGTGATAATCAAGGCATCGTTCCGTGCAAGGATATCAGCGGTATCGGCAAGGCACGTCTAATCTTCATTGGCCCCACGCCGGGGGTCTCTGGATGGGCCCACGACAAGCCTGCCGCGAGCCGTCCCCCCACCTCTTGGCCGCCGAATCCTCTGCGGCTGGCCCTCCGGGGGCTGCAAGGGACCCACAGGAAGCGAGATGTCTCTCCAGTCCGGGACCTCTATCGGGGGGGAGTCCAGAAAGGCGAACAAGCCCGACAGGTCCGCGTGAGTTTTCACGGTGAAGGAGCGTTGGTTCTTGCGGACTACAAGATGAAAGGGGTAGCCCCAGCGGTAGGAGCCCCCACATTCCCGTATCCTGGAGAGCAATGGCTTCAGGACTCGCCTCATCATGAGTGATCTACGTGACACGTCCGGAAACAGCTGCAGAGGGGCCCCATCGAAGCATATTCGGCCCTGCTCCCAAGCCTTTGCCAGGATGTCCTCTTTCACAGCATAATAGTGGAGGCGGCATATGACATCGCGTGGGCGGGATGGATCTGCAGGTCTGGGACCAAGGGCCCGGTGTACGCGGTCTATCACTATCTCGGTATCCGGCGGGCGGCGAAGTATGTCGTTGAAGATGCCGATTATGGTAGGGCGAAGCTGGTCTGGGCCCGTCGCCTCGGGGAGACCTCTAACACGGATGTTATTGCGTCGGCTCCTATTTTCTAGGTCATCTAGGTGCAGAACCGTCGCCTGCGCAACTGCCTTCTGATGGGCCAGATCTCTCTCCATCGCCTCCAGCCTCTGGGTGGTCGCGGCCCGAAATTGCTCTAGCGAGTCGACTCTGGTATCAAGATTGCCCACCGCCTGCTGCAGATCCGAGATATCCTTTTTAAAGGCGCCCTCCACCCTCAGGATGAAGGATTCTAGGTCATCTCTGGTAGGTAACATTTTTAGCTCTGACTTCAGGGCCGCAAGGACTGGATCCAATGAGGGGTGAAGCGCCGCCTGGGGCACGTAGGCAACGCAGGGGGTATCACTCTGGGGTTGGTGCGCTGCTCTCACCCCAGCGGGGTCGCACCGAGAGGAGTCCCGGGGGCATCCCGAGACCCCAGGCACTGGGGACCGGCCAGGACCCGTGACAATGGGAGCGCCCGCCCTATCATATGGATTTGGTGACACTATTCCCCCCCTTCTCGCCGACGGCCGGTCACATGGCCAGGCAGGCCCCGGTGAAGCATTTCTCTGCCGCTGGGTTGGGGTAGGGGGCATCCCAAGCCAAGCCTCATCCGCCTGTTTCTTAGCTGAGGAGCACGGGGGGGAGAGTGCAACTGTCCCATGTCTGTGGGCTTGAGGAGGGATCAGGTCATCCCGAGGGAGAGGTTCTTCTGTGGGTTGGGTGAGGTCCGGGCCGGGACTGAACCCAGGGTCCGTCGGCTCTTGCCAAGATGGCGGGGAGGGGGTGGCCACCGAAGACCGGCAGGGGGATCCCGCCATGGCCCCAGTCCCACCCATGTGTGCCCCGCAGCGAGGGGAAGAAAGGCCCATGTCAGGGCTGGGGCAGCTCATCTGAGACATACCTGGGCTCGCCGGTGACATCTCTCCTGCCTCAGACCGGGTCCGTCTCTCCAGCATGCCCTCGCGGGGGGGGGGGGCATCTCTCCTCTCCCCTCACCTCCGCACGTGCTGTCCCAGAGGTGGCGTCCTCTGCAGAGCGTCCATGCCAGCCTCCGTGCCCGTATCTCTCCAGGCTGTCACCGCTGACGGAGGGGAGGCTTTCCCCCGTCCTCCGTTCCAGCCGCACGCTGGTCCCCGCCGACACTCTCACAGCTGCTGCGGCGCTCCCCGCAGCTCCGTCTTCTCTCGTCCCCGACGGGACAAGCGAGGGGGGACAGCTCAGAGCCCTGGCGTCCCGGGCCACAGCGGGGGTCCCCGGTGGTGAGAGGGACCCCGCGGCCCCGCGATCCCGGCCGCTCCGACGGTCGGGGGAGGCATCAGCAGCCCCAGCCGGGGCCGGCGCCATTTTGGATGGGGCGCTCTCACGGCCCGCCACGTTGCTCCGGTCCAGGTAAGTGCTAATTTTGCGGCTCCGGATGTTTGAGGGTGTTTTGGCACCCCTCCGCTTCTTAACCATGGCGTGTTAGGTGTTAAGCAGGTGGGAAATCCCAAAATTTGTATGCTTTTCCAGGACGGCCAGCGGGAGCCCAAGCTGAGCACGTCCTCACTCTCCCATAGCCGGCCACGCCCCCCATCGGCTTAACTAATTAACTTGATAGTTTCCTTCATTTTCTTTGAAAACCCACTTCAACAAGTAGATAGGTAGATGATTATAAGATGAAAGAGGATTAATATTCACTGAAGGTTTTAATAAGAATACTTGCTACCTACCAGCCCATTTAATTCTGTAATTTTTAACATTATCAATGATCGATCCAACTTTTCATTCATTTGTATTCAATGTCAATGTTCAATATCACCTTTAGTGACTTTTAAGATTGGCCATATGAAATATAAATGACTGTTGTTCATCTTTTTGCAAGCACCAATCATCAAATAAATTTATTAAGATTGATATCACTGCTGACAAAAAAAGCAAAGGAGGAAAGAAACTAACAAACAAAATACACTGCAGCTGTGACGAAGCAGCACCTGCGCTCCAGCGTACTCTAAAATCTACTACAACTCCCATGATCCTTTGGCATCCAATCAGAGCCAAGAAGACCTCTAATGACAAAACGCGTATCATTCAACATTAAGCAACAGAACCCGCGGCTACAAGCTTCTCTCCCAGCCCGGGGATTTTGGAACTGACTTTATTTTCACCTGGCCGCAGAAATAGAGGCTGGAAAAATACTTTCTATACTGGGCCGCAGGAGCCGGGGATCTGATCTGTAATGGACCACCATTTCCATCTGGCCGTAGGAACAGCGGCTAAGAAAAGGATTGTGTGTCTAACCTCCAAATCACACATGAGAACTGGGGGAGCCGGGCGGTCGCCTCCCTGGATAATGAGAAGGCATTCGACTCGGTTGAGTGGCCATATTTGTGGACGGTGCTCGCCAAATTTGGGCTTCCACCAGCCTTCATCAGCTATGTCAAGTTGTTGTATGGGGGTCCGGTGGCTAGGGTGAGGACAAATGGAATTTTCTCGGACTCGTTCCCTCTGAGTAGGGGTACTAGACAGGGATGTCCACTGTCTCCGTTGCTCTTCGCCCTGGCCATCAAGCCACTAGCTGAGGGTGGTTAGCCAGTTTAAGTACTTGGGGATTGTTATCAGCTGTAAGCCTGTGAAATTTGTCGAACTAAATATCTCTCCAGTGGTGGCCCAACTGAAGAGGCAGGTGGCACAGTGGGCGACTCTGCCCCTATCTGTATTGGGTAGAATAAATATTTTTGAGATGATCTTCCTGCCCAAACTACTGTATCTATATCAGGCATCCCCAGTATTACTGCCCCGTTCACACTTCAAATTGGTCGACTCAATAATCTTTGGGTTTTTCTGGGGCCAGTCATCACCGAGACTAAACAGAGAGATCATGAAATCCCAGGTGTCTAAGGGTAGATTAGCAGTACCACATATGCTTATGTATTTTTATGCCGTGCAACTTCTGTACGCACACTGGTGGCTAAGCATCCCACGAGACAATCCAGTGCTTTGTTGGGGTCTGAGGAGAGAGTGTCTACCCTGGTGTATAAGGGTACGGGGAGAGATCCGGGTCCGACCGAGTGCATAGAACGGTATGTAACATCTGGAATAGAGTGGTCGGTCTGGGCTTAGAGCCGAATGGGGGCCCCTCTTGGTCTCCTGGCATGCAGGAAACATGGTTCTGGGGAAGGAGGGGTGTCCGGGAATTGGGCCAATTGTACAGCTCTGGAGTTCTCAGGTCTTTCGAGCAGCTATGCGGATCATTTCAGTTGTCACCAAGAGATTTCGTTCCATACCTGCAACTTAGGCATGCGCTGCGGGCTCAGTTTTCGGGGACCGCCCCACGGATTCCCGAATCTCCAGTGGAGCAGACGATCAGGGCAAGGGATCTGGGGAAAGTCACCTCCTCCTTATATAAGACATTGCTGGGATGTCTGGATTCCCCTCGGGGAGGGCAGAAACAAAATGGCATGCATTGGATCCCGGCTTGGACCGGGATGATTGGGATGAAGTGATGGACAACATTCACTCGTCAGTAGTTGAGGCCAGAGATTATTTTAGTTTATACAA
Organism: Gastrophryne carolinensis; assembly: GCA_027917425.1. NCBI lineage: Eukaryota > Metazoa > Chordata > Amphibia > Anura > Microhylidae > Gastrophryne > Gastrophryne carolinensis. The sequence goes on from CM051242.1 coordinate 130,233,839, forward strand.
ACTAAATGGCTGCACCAGGTGTATATTATGCCAGCCCGGCTGCATAGAATGGGATTATTGGAGAAGGATCAGTGCCCTCTTGGGAACATATGACTTGGTCGTGTGCAATCATTGAGCGATACTGGGGAGACATTATGGAAGTAGTGGGTAGGGTGATAGGTTTCCGGATACAGGGCTCGGTCACAGTCTGTCTCCTGGGAGTGGTGGAGTCGGTATCTGAAGTGGAGGCACAAAGATCATTATTGAGGTTATTAACGTTCTACGCCAGAATAGTGTATACTGCTGAATTGGAAACATCCTGCAATGCCGTCAGTACAGGCCTGGAAGAGGCTGGTTAACCAGAAGCTACCCCTGTATAAATTGACCTACATTGCCTGGGGAGTCCCCAAAAATTTGATAGGGTCTGGGAGCCATGGATGCAATGTATGGAAACCGGATCGAATGATGATTGAGAGGTAAAGGGCCATTTGGCTCCGCCCTGTCTGGTTTTCATATTGGACCATGATATTTAGTTTGGTACTTATAACATGTGGACGGAACATTATTCCTGGTCAGCTGCTGCCCACACTAACACTGAATGAATGGGGTGTGAGTGCGCGTCCTGGTGATAGGATGTTTAAAGTTCGTAGGGTGCCTAGAGCACCAGTGTTGTATTGTTGATTGTCGTGTTTAATCATTTTAAAAGCAAAATGGTGAGTGCCTTTTTTATTTCTATTTAATACTTAGGCATTGTTTTAGGTTTAGTGAATTGTTTGGGGCTGAAAGGGAACATAAGGCATTAATAGTTTTCCTGAACAGCCAAGAACATACTAAAGTGTACCTAAAAGGACCACATCACTGCTTTTCATACTGTGGTTTAGGTCTACCTGAACAATTAGCACGACTTTTAATTTAAATAGATTAGTTTTACAGCTAACTGTTTAGATATATTCCTGTGTGGGCCACCGAAGCCTGGCTTATATTAATGACTGGGTGCAGGAGAACAAACCGTTTCATACAGTGGAGCATCCTGAATCAGGATGCCCCCAGGGGCACCTAGTCAGCCCAGCTGGTGATTGCTTCAAAAGTCCTTGTCTAGGCTCATGTGTTGACTACAGATGTTACAGATGACTTACAACATGATAACAAAAAGTCAATACAGGATTTTCTAGGTGAGCTAGCAATAGCCCTGGGCTGCTTTGGGCTACCTGCGCTGGGAGACCATGTTGCTTGGAGCTCCCTGACGCCTCTTGATCAAAGGTATTGTGGAAAAATTCCTTAAACAGATCCTTACTTCTGAAAAGTTGGTAAACACCCTTGGGGCTGAATACAGGCTGAAGGCCAGAGCCACAAACTAAAGGTGTAGACCGTCTACTGCAAAGCACAAATATTTTTGATGACCCAAGAAGATACAGATTCACAGGTACGCATTCTTTATATTCACTGTGGTCATAAATTCCCCCAGCTGAAGTGTCATCACTTTGGACCTTAAAGATTCCATGCGAAATTTCCTCAGAAGGACAAAACTGTTGAGGCACTTGAGATCTAATATTGGGCGCACGGAGCTCCAATTACGAACAAATTGGGAGTAAAAACTGTGACCTCTCTCTAAAAGGGGAACATGATGGACTACTCGAATCTGCAATAGACATCTCAATGTTTCTGCTTTCTCCGGATTCCGGGATATCCTTGACCAAAAGAACCTCTGAGAAAGTCTGGCTCCCAATTCGATCTTGTAAGCTGAGGAAATAATCTCCTGTACCCAAACATCTGTCCCATGGAGCCTCAAAATGGGAACAAAGTCCAGAAGCTGTCCCCCCACCTCCGGGTGGGGTGGGGCATCCCCTTATAACGGGCTTTTGCCTTATTTCACCAGAAGGATCTTGCCCTGTTTGGGGCTTTGGCTCATTCCAAAATTTCTTTTGGTGTCCCGGGAAAGCGAAATGTAATCTCTACTGTGAAAGGGCTGAGGATTGGAAAATCTTCAAAAAAAGGGTTAGGCCTCCTTAGTAGGAGTCTAGTACATCTGCCCCCAGTACCCTTTATCCAACTGCTCCCCAAAGAGATGCCCCTTAGAAGTTGCATCTGCTGACCATTGCTTAAGCCATAATGAACACCTTAGAGCTACTCTAGTGTTTAACCTGACCATATCATCCATAGAAGAGATGACCTACCTATTATGTCCATACTGGTCCTAATCAACTGGGAGCTTACCCTATGTGAATGCCCAGAACGAATCTGAGAATCCAGCTGTTTCAACTACCTTCTGCCTGCCCCCCTCCCCAGGTGTTCCCGCCCCCAAAAGAGCGCAAGATTCAAAATTCTTTACGTGTCATACAGACGTGAAACGCAGCAAAAAAGGCAAGAGAGTAATATTATCCCCATGGTTGCCCCTTCAGACTCACAAGACAAAAAACCTGCGGCTGGTTGTCCCTTTAGACAGGAACTCCAGCCCTTGGGGTCAGCTTAGAAAACCAAGGTGACACCCCGTAGTGCCCCAAGACCCAACTCACCATGATCTGCACTACAGGTTTAACCGATCAAGGAGGCATAGGTGGGTCCACTGGATGAGTGGGACCATAAGGGCCTGGAAGCAGACAGGGTTAAATACCCCGCCTCCAGTGCTCAGCCCCCGGCCTGGTATCAACAAGGGAGAGGGGCTGGCAGTTCAACACTTGAGTCTGGGGCTAGCAGCCCCTTTGCCCTTTTCAGTGAAAAAAGCATACCAGGTTGCAAAGCAAACTTTTTTACTTCTGCACTTTGCAGGAATTTGCACAAAAACACTTTCAAAAATAAAAATCGATTTGATTTCTTGAGTGCTTTTCATTCAAAAATTTGTGGATTTTATCCGCATGTTGAAATTACGTAAAAAAAAAACAAAAACAAAAAAAGATCTGCTGATCTGCTCGGGAGACCAGCAAATATTCTGAAAATGTGTAGAAATGCATTCTTGCATGGTGCTGAATCAGCCCTTAAGTGTTCACAATTCATTTGTACCTATTATTGTCTTTCCCCTTTGCCCTTTTCAGTGAAAAAAGCATACCAGGTTGCAAAGCAAACTTTTTTACTTCTGCACTTTGCAGGAATTTGCACAAAAACACTTTCAAAAATAAAAATCGATTTGATTTCTTGAGTGCTTTTCATTTAAAAATTTGTGGATTTTATCCGCATGTCGAAATTACGTAAAAAAAAACAAAAACAAAAAAAGATCTGCTGATCTGCTCGGGAGACCAGCAAATATTCTGAAAATGTGTAGAAATGCATTCTCGCATGGTGCTGAATCAGCCCTTAAGTGTTCACAATTCATTTGTACCTATTATTGTCTTGCAGTGTGTTTCTTGCATTGTTTTTTTATTTTCATTACAGAGCTCCTGCAATTTCACTGTCACTTCTTAAAGCAGCACAAATTCCTTGCGGCACAGCCCTAGAGTCTTCCCCCCAGGGTATTCTAAATCAAGATGTCCCACTGTGTTGAGACCCCCTTGGGTCACCAGGTTAATTCACCTTTACCAGAGGCTGTGTACGCAAACAGCTGCATCCCCAGAATCCCTGTAGCTCTGTGCGATCCTGCGTCAAGCCATTCAGATAGGCTGGGGGCGGGAACTCTCCAAACTAAACAGGGAGCCTGGGATGCAGAAAGCCAGCAAGCTCTAGAGTACTTAGTTGGTGTGGGTTTGGAAGTAAAAAAACACTTAAAACTGGGCCGCCAAGCTGGCTGCATCGCCAAAGGGTTTTGTTCCACTTGAATTTTTTTCTTGAGACTGCCATATCGGCCGGAACCTTGATGACCACTTTAAGGTTTTCACATTTGGTCTTTTCATTTCGTTTCGATTTTTCTAGAAACCAGACACTAGTTTTCACCCACTGTAACCTCTTAATCCATACTCGGTGTAATATGCACATGTCTTCTCACACCCCATGTGGTTTAGCAGTCACCTTTTGAGACAAAGAATAGACCTTTGGAGGAAAAGAAGGCCCTCCCCCCCGGGTGCAAATAGGTGCAAGAAAGTAACTATAGGCTACATCTGTAGTGGTAAAACTAATGAAAACTCTCTTGAAAAAACAGATAATTTCTCATCTACTTTTTGCTAAAAAATATTATTTGCATTACAAAATATTATTTTACAGAAAAAGGAGTAGATGCTTGGAATTCAAACATGCTTGGGATAAGCATACATCTATCCTAAGATAAAGAGACCATGCACACCTAAGGGCAGACTAGATGGAGCATATGGTCTCCTTCTGCCATCAACCTTCTAGGTTTCTAAGTTGTAAATGAAAAAATACAAATTCTGTGATTACTCACCTGTAGAATTGGTATTATGAGCATACAGTACATCCTGCTCCAGAAAGAATACTTACACTCGGGTATTACTGGACTGCAGAGACTTCGAAAATAGGCTCCTCCCGGCCCCTCAAATACCCAGGGACCTCCCACAAATCCCCAGCATGGAAAAGCAGTTAACGAGAAGCTGGGAGAATAGAAACAACCCAAAATATTAACTATAACAATGATAACAATCACCATACAGGGGATCCAAGATAATGCAAAACCAAGGGTGGGGTGGAGCAGGACATACTGTATACTCATAATACCAATTCTACAGGTGAGTAATCACAGAATTATTCTTAGTATACAGTACGTCCTGCTCCATATAAAGTACTTACTATCGGGACATCCAATAGCAGTGTCCATAAGTAGGGTGGGATCCCCAAAGCTAACAGCAGACAGTTTAAACCACTGCTGCCAGCGGAACCTTTCAGCCAAAAGCAGCATCAGTTGAGGCCCTAACATCAACCTTGTAAAACTTAGAAAAGGTATGAACAGAAGACCAAGTAGCGGCCTTGCAAACTTGTTCAACAGAAGCCTGGTGCTGAAAGGCCCAAGAAGCACCAATAGCACGAGTGGAATGAGCAGTAAAGCGGAAGGGAAGATTCTTCCCCTTAGCAGAGTAGGCCTGAATCACAGCCTGACGGATCCATTTGCTGAAGAATAGACTTGGCAGGAGCCAAACCCCTCCATAAGACCAGAAGGGACCACAAAAAGAGCATAAGTTTTCCTGAAGGGTGCAGTAGCCACCAGATAGTACTTCAGACACCTAACCACATCCAAAGAATACAAAACCCTCTCCTTAGCATTACTAGGATTAGGGCACAAAGAAGAAAGAACAATAGGCTCAATTCAGAGAGACAAAAAAAAAAAAACTTCCGTTTTAGTGCTGATCTGTTTTTTTTGTGAAATGTTTCCGTTCTTGTATGAGTGTACAAGCGATTCTATGCATGCATTGAAAACCTTCTGTAACGTTTCCGTCCGTTCGTACGGAAGATTACGAATACAAGGATGTCATTTTCCAGCGTGACTTTTCTGTTTCACTTTCACATGTTACAACGTAGGCTTTCGTTTTTGCACTTTTCCCATCGTATTCTCCAACGAATCCTTTACGTTATCCGTTAGATTCTGTTTCCCTTTTTCAATAAATATTCGTCCAGACGGAAATCCTTACGATTCTGCGCCTGCGCACTACAAACTTAACTCATTAAAGTGCTCGCCTACATATTTGCCACCCTCACTTCTACTACAATGTTTAGCTTAATCACTTAGCACTATCCTCCATCTTCCCTTTTGGACCCTTAAAGCTCACCCAAATCACTTCTCGGTCATGTGAATATTCATCTTTAAATATTTCTGGGCCCATTAGTTTTGTGTTAATGTATTTTGTAAATGAAATGACACTAACATTTTTTTTTTTGATTTCATCATAAAATATAAAATTTTTTAAAAATTAGAAAATTTCTCATTTTAACAATTATAAAAAACAAAATACATAGCAATGGCAGGCCACAGAACATTATTCCTCATCTGTGGTCCCCAACAAGTTGCGCAGCTCCTGCATCTCGCCCACCAACTGAAGGACCCTGACACTCAGTTGTGCCACTCTGGCACGTGTGGTCCCTGTTAAAAAACGTAAATTAAAATATTGGTATAACCTTGTTGGGCTCATACTGCAGTGCCCCCCCTGTATGGTCCAAACACCTAAATCTGGACTTCAAAAGCCAGAGGGCCCTCGCCACCACGGGACGGGTTTTGCATAGCCCGATTAGAGAACCCCTGGCCCGCATTCTGCAGGCAAAGAACGGGCATCAGGAGCAAGGGCAGGAGTGGATATCCAGAATCCCCTGAAAGAATTTAAAAATAATAACATAAAATACACATTCTAAGCTACAATATTGTTTAACATGTCATCAAGGGCTAAAAACAGCAATAGGTTAAGTCATGAGTCATCAACTATATTCATTGCCATACAGTGAAAATGGATTGATGGAATGTGAGCAAACTTACCCAGGAGCCATCTACCAGATAATTCTCCTGACTCAAACTGACGAAATAAGCCGGAGCTCTGCAATATATAAGCATCATGGGACGACCCTGGATGCCCTGCAAAAACACTGAGGAATCGCATAGCTGGACCAAAGACTGCTTATATGTTGTGTGAGTGGCACATCTTGCGGTTCCTGCAACCAAATATAAAATAATTACACAAAGCAAAGGTAACCGACAAAAACAATAACTCCCGCAACAAATTAAGATTCAAGTTCAACAATCCAAATATAATTCACAAAGGACATAAGTCTAAAAAAATATAGCAATTATATGGATGTGTGGGAAAATAAATGTTTACATGCTAAGGACTAATTAAGGTCAGCATTAAAATGCATCTATAAGGCATACATGAAATGTATTGATTCAGGTATGCATTGCTATACAATTTAGGGCCTCGGCCATGCTGATACATGCAATGCCTTGGTGCTAAAGGCGCGCAGATTCCTCCACATAGCTGTAAAACATGTTCAACAATAGCAATCCGAGCCCTCAAAGGTCCCGTAAGTGGATCGCAAATGAAACGGATTTATAGGGTGGTGGTCCGTCGGAAATCAACTCTCTGAATCAGACGGAAATCCATCCCAACAACGGAAGTTATCTGAACGAACGAAAAATTTCCGATTTTGTTTGGAAAATGATCCAAACTAACGGAAATGTTTCGATTTGCTTCCGTTCATCGAAAGCGCATATAAACATTTTCCCGAACGTACGACCGTACGAATGAAAAATGAACGAAAAAAGCAAAAAAAAAGACTAACACCCACCCGAACTTTCACAGACAGCTACGGAAGTCCGGACTAATGTGTCTTTGAATCGAGGCTAATGTCCTGATTCAGATGAAAGGCAGACACTACCTTAGGAAGAAAATCTGGCTTGAAACGAAACACCACCTTGTCCTGGTGTCTCTCATAGTAGGGGGGCTGAATGGAAAGCGCCGCCAACTCAGACACACGCCTAAAAGAGGTGATAGCCACCAGAAATACAACCTTGAGCGTAAGAATGGCCAGGGTAGCATCCTGCACAGGTTCAAAAGGAGCACCCTGCAAGGCTGACAAAACCAAGTTCAAATCCCAAACAGGCACCATAGGCTTACGTGGGGGACGCACATGAGTGACCCCCTGGAAAAAAGTCCTGATCAGAGGGTGCTGAGCAAAGGACTTCTGGAAGAAAACAGCCAGGGCAGAGACCTGCCCCTTCAGAGTACGTAGTTGGAGCCCCATGTCCAACCCATGCTGAAGGAACTCCAGAATCCTGGGAATAGAGAATACACGACAGGAAAGAGACTTAGACTCACACCAGTCAATGTAGGCACACCAAACCCTGTAATAAATGGAAGAAGACTTCTTCCTAGCCTTTATCAAAGTATCCACAACCAAGGAAGACAGCCCCTTCTCCATCAAGATGGAGGTTTCAGCAGCCAGGCCGTCAAAGCCAGAGTTTGTAAAATGGGATGGCGTAGTGAGCCCTGAGCAGATCTGGCACCAAGGGCAGAGCGTACTGATCTACTGACAGCTGCACCACGTCTGCGAACCACACTCTTCTTGGCCACCTGGGGGCCACTAGAATTGCTGGCACCCCTTCCGGAGCAATCTTGCGCAGAACCTTGCCCAGCAGGGGGAATGGAGGGAAGAAATACAGCAACTGAAAGTCCTGCCATGACATTGCTAGAGCATCCGCGGTCAAGGCCAGAGGATCCTGGGACAGGGAGACAAAGGTTGGCCCCAACGGTGATTGAAACACCCTGCTGCATAGGGTGAGAGGTCCCCCTGCTCAGAGAGCCTGCCAGGCGATTTTCCACCCCCGGGATGTATACAGCTGATATGCAGGGGACATTGGCCTCCGCCCAAGTCAGGATCAAAGACGCTTCCTGGAGGGCCCCCTTGCTCCGGGTCCCTCCATGATGATTGATGTAGGCAACTGCCGTCTGGTTGTCCGAGCGCACCTGAACAGGCAGGACCCGAAGGTGAGTAGTCAAGTGAGCCAGAACTAACCTGATCGCCTGAGGGCCCCACCTCCCCTGGAACCGCAGGGACTTCCAGAAACCCCCCCAACCTGACAGACTGGCATCTGTGGTGACCGTCTCCCAGGAAGGGGTAAAAAAGGATCTGCCCCCCAACAGGTTCCTTGAGTCCATCCACCACGAGAGGGACCTCCTGACCAGAGGGGAGAGCACACAGACCCTGTCCAGGGACGCTGGGTCCTTGTCCCACACTGACAATAGGTGAAGTTGCAGAGGCCTCAAGTGGAACTGAGCATAAGGGACCGCCTCGAAGCATGCCACCATCAGGCCCATCAGCTGCATCCCCTGCCTGATGGAAGGGTGAGGACAAGATAGCAGGAACTTAGCCTGTGCAATCAGACTGTCCACCTTCTGTTGAGGAAGGAAAATCCTTGCCTGAACTGTATCCAGATTCATTCCTAGGAATGGAGTTACCAAGGAAGGGGACAGTGAGGACTTGGGGTGGTTGATCACCCATCCAAAATAATCCAGAGTGGACACCACCAGGTGAGTATCCAATTCTGCCTGATGTAGAGATTGGGAGGTGATGAGAATGTCGTCCAGATAGGGAAGCAAGCGGACGCCCTGATACCTGAGCAGAGACATCACACCAGCCAGCACCTTGGTGAACACCCTGGGAGCTAAGGTGAGACCAAAGGGCAATGCCACAAACTGGTAGTGTTGATCCATCAGAGCGAACCTGAGGAACCCTTGATGACCTGGAAATACAGGAATATGAAGGTAAGCATCTTTGATGTCCACAGAAGTCATGAAGTCCCCTTGGCGCAGGGAACTGATGGCAGAGCGCAGAGTTTCCATGCAAAAGCACCTGCCCCTGACAAATTTGTTGAGGATCTTTAAGTCCAGGATGGGCCTGACTGAACCATCTTTTTTGGGGACTGTGAATAGGTTGGAATAGAAACCCTTGCCCATTTCTCTTAAAGGGACCTTGCAGAGGACCGCAGCTCCAGGAGGCCTTGCACTGCCTGCACTAGCTCCTGAGCTAACACAGGGTCCTGAGGAATCCGGGATCTGATGAATCTTGGGGGCGGCCAGGAAGCAAACTCTATCTTGCAACCGGAGGACACTACCTCCTGAATCCACCGGTCTGAGACATGAAGCCTCCAGACGTGAGCGAAGTGCTGCAGCCATCCCCCCACCCGGATGGGTGAGGGTGCCCCATCATGCCTGAGGGGGCTTGGGAGAGGATTTTGCTTTGGGACCCCAGGAGGAGCCAGGACTTCCACGTCCTCTGCCCCTACCCCAGAAATCTCCCCGGGCCCCAGTAATGGAAACCCCCCTCCCTTGTCTAGCACCACGGTAAGGGGAGGAGAAGGAACCCTGACCCCGAAAGGGCCGAGATTGCCGCCTGTGCTGGGGTAACCTGCCTTCCTTAGGAAAAAGGTCCAGGCGGTCCCCAAAATAGCGCAGTCCTTTGAAGGGAAACCCAGTGAGGGCCTTCTTGGCAGTAGCCCACTGGCGCAGCCAAACAGCGGCGTATAGCCACCACAAGGGCAGATGTCCTGGCACACATTCTAATGGTCTCATCCAAGGCAGAGAGGACAAAATTTACAAGAACATCACAACTGGAGAGTGCATTGAACACCTCACAAGGCAAATCATCAGGAGCACTATCGTAAATTTCTGATAAGGGTTCTAGTGGCCACAGCGGTAATGGCAGAGGCACAGACCGGGCGCAGCGCCGTCCCCGCACATGCAAAGCATGGGATGCCAGCTGGTCAATGCGCCGGTCCTCAGCATCCGCATCAGGCTGAGAATCCCCACTAGTATGCAACTCAGTAGGAGTGAGATTTAAGCTTGGGGGGGTAGGTGAAGTGATACGAGGTACAGGCCCAGCCACTGGAAGGCCAGATTGCAGTGCAAGCACCTGCTCAGCACAGGGTACACAGACCTGCGCCTTGTCAGCGTCAGCATGAGGCTGCCCACACGCTACACACAGCCAGGCTTGTCCCGAAGGAACCCCGGTCACATTATCCTGAGATGCCCCCATATGGTGATTATAGCGGCACTATAGGCCGATAGGGATTAACGCTATACAGCAACCCTGGATGCCCCAGTAACCCGCTAGGGAGTGGGAGTAAATTACACTAGGCCTAACAAGTTATCAAACTAATAGAGGGCCGGGAGAAGCCAATGGGTTCGCCCTGCCTGAAAGACATAATAAAGGAGGCCGTAAGCAGACAGTAATAAAAAGGGAGATAATAAAGCCGCCCGCGAGGGCACATACGGACCGTGGTAGGTAGATGTCCGTCGCGCATAAGCCAACCAAGCAGACAAAGATGACGTCGGTATACCTCAAGGGGCGGGCCGGTATCAGCAATGACGCGGAAAGCGCCATAGATGGGCCCTGCCCCCCCCCCCCAAAGAGCGCAAAGCCAGCAAGTGACAAACAGCCAATGACGGTGCGCCGGCGCCTGAGGTAACGCCGCCGCCAAGCGCAGAACATAGTGACAGAAAAGGCGCGCAGCAATTTCAAATACAGTAATAAAAAAGCAAGACAGCACAGTGGATGACACAAGGCAGACTGAAATAATACAATTCTGTGAAGTACTCACCTGTAGAATTGGTATTATACGCATACAGTACGTCCTGCTCCAATATAATACTTACACGTGGGTAATCCTCCGCCAGAGGGCGCTGTTCACTGCAGACATGCAAAAACAGGCTCCTCCCGGCCCTTCATATACCCAGGGACCTCCCACAAATCCCCAGTATTGAAAAGCAGTGAGAAAAGAAGCCGGGAGAAACCAACCACCAAACTGGTAACAATAGTAAAGATAACAATCACCATACAGGGGATCCAGAAAATGTAAAACCAGGGTGGGGTGGAGCAGGACTTACTGTATGCGTATAATACCAATTCTACAGGTGAGTACTTCACATAATTGTATTATTCTAAGCATACAGTACGTCCTGCTCCAATATAATACTTACACGTGGGACATCCAATAGCAGTGTCCATAAAGTAGGGTGGGATCCCCAACAAAAAAGGCACAGCAGACAGTAAAGGCGCTGTCACCTGCAAACCTTGCTACCAAGTACGACATGAGCAAAGGCTCTAATGTCAATCTCATAACACAACCTTTGAAAAGGTATGAGCAGGAAACAAGCAGCGGTCTAGCAAACCTGTTTAACAGAAAACCTGGTGCTGAAGGGCCAAGGTACCCAAGCACAGGTAGAACAGAATAGAAAGAGAGGGAGATTCTTCCCCCTTAAAGAAATAGGCCAGAGTAACTGCCTAACCAGCCCAAATGCAACAGGAGCCTCGGTAAAACTCAGAACTCTCCCCAACGGGGAATTGAAAACTGGTCTCCCGCAAAACAGGCGGGGATACTGACCCCTTCACTAACAAGGATTAGCAAGAAGCCGAAACCTTTACTCAAGACCAGGAAGGCAAACCATCCAAGTAAGAACAGTCCAATGGGCGCATAGACCCTGGAAGCAAACAAGTTCAGGCGCATACATATGGAGGCGCCCGCAGACCCCAAAGGGCATCAGTCCCCCTAAGGGACAAGAAACAACCAGGAAAACTTCAACACCTGTTGAGGGAATGCAGACCCCGTACTTTAGCATGACTAAGAATAAGGCCCATAGGCAGACTAAAAGGGCTTAAATAATGATCATAAGAACACCACCTTGGACATCATGGTGTGTATATATATAAAGGAACAAGGGCTAAGTAATCAGAGCCACCTTCTCAGGCACACGCGGACTGAAGCAACAGTCCCCGGAGGGACAACTTGAACTACAAAACAGCTCAGACAGCCTCCAGAATAAGTCCCAAGGGAACAAACGCAGGGCAAACAGAATGAAAATTGATCCCAACAGGGACCATAGAACTACTTGCGAGATGCACGTGAGCAATCCCCCAGAGAAGCTCAACAAGGAGGACTGAACAAGACTTCTACAGGAAGGCAGACAGGATAGAACCTGAACATTCAGAGTACCAAAATGGGGAGCCAACCCCAACCCATGCTGTAATAACTCTAGAACCCTGGGAACAGAGAGCGTCCAGCAGGGGAGGGACCAAGCCTCACGCCAATCAATATGGGTACGCCATACCCTATAATAGACGGAGATGAAGAAGAAGCTTGCTCCTAGCCCCCCATAGGCAAAGTCACCCAGAAGATAACCCGTCTCCGAAAGGGTGAATGAATCAACTGTCAAGCCATCAGACCAGAGCCTGTAGATTGGGGCGACATAATAAGGAGCTTGAAAAAGGGCAGAACCGCACTCCTGAGAGAGCGTACAGGTCCGCTGTCCTCAGCAGAAACATCTGCGAACCACAGTCCCCTAGGCCACCCAAGGGCCATCAGTAGCACGGGTCCCCTTATCAGCGCAATCTTGCGCAGAACCCCACATAGCAGGGTGAATGAAGAGAAGACATACAAAATAGAATGTCCAGACATAAGATTACTAAGCCCCCATAACCAGAGTCAGAATAATCTGGGGCAGTAAGAACAAGGGCAGAGCCCCTGTGATATTAACGGAACCCAACAGAGCCACCCTAGCTGGCTCTTAGAGGGACACCAGGATAGCACAACCTGCTACTGAAGGACATCCATTGGAGCGAATACCACTGAGGTGCAGGGAACGTAGACCCCCACCTAGATCAGGATCAGAACCTTCCAGGAGAATCATCCTGCTTCAATGTCCAGACCAATAAAAAATTACATACCACTGTCCTCCAACAGGCCAAAAGTCCCCAAGTAGACAGGTCCTGATAGAGCCAACTGAAGGCTCACTGTTTTAACAAAATCAGTAGGTAAGATGGACCCTCTAAGGGACCCCTACCCAGGAACCGCGGGGGAATTTTGGAAGAAAATCCCCCCCCCCCCCGCCAACCTGCGAGACTTGGCACCCAAGGTGACCATTCACAGGAAGATGCAAGCAAAGAAGGGGGTGCCCCCTGACAGGGTCCTTGAATATAACCAACCTTGAATGGAACCACCGTACCAAGGGGGAATGAGCACAGACCTAGCTCCAGGGGTGCTGAAACCCCATCCAGGATCAATAACCTACTGTGCCGAAGAGCCCAAGGGCTCTGTATATAAGGGACATCATCTGATACGCTACCAACGGGCCCACCAGCTGCAATCCTGCCTGGTGAAAGTAAGATGTCAGCAAAGAGGGCCAGAACCCATGTAACCCGTAGTCCACTTGTTGCCAAGGAAGAAGGCTCAAGCCTGAACTGAATCCAAGGAATGGAGATAGCGAATAAGGGACCATGAGGGATTGAGGTGACTGAGCACCCATCCAAATAACTCCCAGAGGACACCGCCGGCCACCTAACCTACTCGGCCTGACGTAAAGATTGGGAAGTAAGGAAGGACGATCCGGTAGGTCCTAGTGCGGACGCCCCACAGGCATATCAGAGACATAACCCCCATCCGCACCTTGGCGAGCAGCCTGGGAGCAGAAGAGAGGCCAAAAACCAGGCCCCAATCCACAGGGTTGGTCCTTCAACACTGACTAGTGTCCAGAAGACACAGGGGAAACTAAAAAGGATCTAGATCTCCACAGGAGGCCAGAAGCCCACCCTTGCACAGGGCGCTTGTGTCCCAAGACAGGGATATCATACAGGGACTACCTGTGAGTGTAGAAGTGCCAAGCCTACCATAGGCCAGCATGGCCCAGACTGCCTCATCATTTTGAGGGAAAGAGAAAGGGTAGCATAGAGGCCATAGCCCCATTCCGTTAAGGGCAACCTGCAAGTTAGCCCAGCCGAGTACGGCCTGCACCAACTCCTGAGGGGAAAACAGGGGCTAGAAGCACCCTGACAGCCTCTGAGAGGGACCGTCCAGCCAATACTATCCTGTGTCCAGGGGAACTACCTCCTGGAACCACCAGAAGGAGAAGATACGCTCCCAGATAGGAGTCAGGTGCTGTGGCAGTCCCCTCGCCTAGAAGGGCGAGGGCATCCCTTCATGCTTGGGAAGTCTTGGCAGATTTGGACTTAGCCCTGCCAGAGGGCCCAGGGCGTTGCCTGCCCACCCCGTGGTGGAAATCCACTCCGAAAAGTTGGAAGCACACCTCAGGTTCGTGTTTGACACTAACGTAGGGAGGGGTGTCCCTGCCCCGAGGAGGCCGAGACGGCCTTCTGCGTAGGGGTGTCTTACCCTTTTTTCCAAAAAGGTCCAAACGGCCCCAAATAGACGCCGTCCTCTGAAAGGAAAGCCAGTGAGAGCCTTTTTCGTATCATCGTCAGCACCCCACTGTCGCAGCCAGACCAGGCGGCGAATTGCTACCACGAGGGCAGAGGTTCTAGCACACATCTTAATGGGGTCATCCATCGCTGAGAGGATAAACCTCACAAACACATCACAATCTGAGAGTGCATTAAAGACCTCCCAGGGGAGGTCCTCAGGTCTGTGATTGGTAATGAGGAGCAGTCATGAAGGGGGGGTTAGTAACCCCTATAATCGGTGCATCCACCACAGGAGGTGCTGACCAAAGGTTAACCACATCAGGAGGGAAAGGGTACTTCCAATCCCAGACCCCTGGGACCCCTTTAAGTTTACAAGGCGATTCCCATTCTTTGGATATAAGATTCTGGAAATGCTCCTGTTCCAGGAATTCCAAGCGCGGCGGCGCTGTGTGGAAACTCTCCTTCTTAGGCTTGGGAGCCTCTCCAGGAGGGGAGATTGACAAAACCTCAAAGATCTTAACAAGTAGTTCATCTGTGTCACACAGGCCCCAAGAACCGGGCCCAGAATCATCACGGCTCCAGGGCATCTCATCCGAGGAGCTCGAATCTGAGAATAGCTCACCTTTATCAGAAGGATCAAGGTCCTGCATAGCAGCAGATTCATCAGTATCATTAGGAACCGGAAAACCAGGAGGCGTCAGGGACCGCTTCTTTCCAGGGCCCAAGCGCTCCGCCAAACTAGACAGCACCTGCTCAGCCGTAGGCAGCCTGCGCGGCACGACTTGCTGGTCATCCCCGCTCGAGTGAGACTCATCAGGAGTGAGATTTAGGTCCGAGGAGACAGGTGTATTGAAGTGAGGTGCAGCCACTGGCAAACCTGATTGCAGGGTCAGTGCCTGTTCAGCACACGGTCCGCAGACCCGTGCTCTGTCAGCGTCAGCATGGGGCTGACCACACACTGTACACAGCCGGTCATGTCCCAGAGGGACCCTGGGTACATAATTCTGAGATGCCTCCATATGGTGATTATCTGAGCAGTATGCCCGCAGGGCAACCCTGGATGCCCCAAGACCCGCTAGGAATGTGGGAGAATTTTTTATGTGAACCCGCTATATGTCAGGCCGGGAGAAGCCACCGAAATCTTGGCGTTTGAAAGACATAGAGGGGATAAGGGGGGGTGTCAGTGTCATGCGCAGCCGTAATAAAAAATCATAGGGACAAGAAACCGCCCGGGAGGGCACTTACATGACCAAGGGAGGAGGGACCGTCAAAATGGCGCCAAGCGAACCTCGAGGGGCGGGCCTGATCTGGCCGTGACGTGGGGCGCGTCATGCCAAGTACCCGCCTCCCCCAAAGAGCACGAAGCTCTGACCAGCGCAACGTCCATGACAGCAGTGGAAAGAACACACATACCGAGTTGTAATTAAGGAGATTGTTCTCAACACTAGAGAATGATGCTGCTGCCCGGGCTGCACACTTCTCGTAATGAAAGGATACACACGCGCACAACCAGGCAAGGTTTGTGTGGAGCAAGGAGCGCGGCACTGACACCCCAGTTTAAATAAAAGGACAAGGGCCATAAATAAAAGGGCAAGGGCCATAAACGTGTCTAACAATACACTGGGACCGCCACACACATACCCCCCCTT
Source organism: Gastrophryne carolinensis (assembly GCA_027917425.1). NCBI lineage: Eukaryota > Metazoa > Chordata > Amphibia > Anura > Microhylidae > Gastrophryne > Gastrophryne carolinensis. The sequence continues at coordinate 130,250,017 of CM051242.1, forward strand.
TCTTTTCCCCCGAGCTACGGGAGGAAGCGAGGGAGAAGCGAACCTGCACCCAGGGTTCATCGCTATGAGGGGCACGGGCAGCAATGCGGGAGGGGCATCTAATGGAGGCTCACCATCGGCCTAAACCGCCTACCCTATGGTGGGGGATTGCGGTGGAGCGTAGCTCCGTGAGCACACGAGGTGCTGCCTACCTTCACCCGACCAACGCAGCCCAAGCTGGGAGGCACATCTTATCGAAGAGGATGGGTGGTAATAGTCCTGCAGGGCCGCAGGCTGTAAAAGCCCCGCTCACCTGCGAGAGAGTGATACTTCATGTCTTCGCAGTCAGCACTGCAGAGAGATCTGGGGATTTGTGGGAGGTCCCTGGGTATATGAAGGGCCGGGAGGAGCCTGTTTTTGCATGTCTGCAGTGAACAGCGCCCTCTGGCGGAGGATTACCCACGTGTAAGTATTATATTGGAGCAGGACGTACTGTATGCTTAGAATAAAGTATAAGTCTAAAACAAGTAAATGCATAGCATACACACCGACACCCCCCGAAGGCTAAAAGGAGAATGAGGGAGGACAGCGGCCACTTAAATAGGGCCCACCGATAGGCAGGGGCAAGGGGCAATAGTGCGGGAGGGGCATCCCACAGAGGCTCACCATAAGCCTGAACCGCCTACCCTTTGGTGGGGGATTGCGGTGGAGCAGCGCTCCTAAGCACCTAACAGCGGTGCTGCCTACCTTCACCCGACCAGCGCAGCCAAGGCTGGGAGGCATATTACTAATGGAACGGCTGGGAATAGTCCTATAGCCCGCTCGCCTGCGAGTAGAGAGCCATTTCTCGTCCTTAGCAGTCCAGACTGCAGAGAAAATCTGGGGATTTGTGGGAGGTCCCTGGGTATTTGAGAGGTCGGGAGGAGCCTATTGTCGATGTCTCTGCAGTCCAGCGTCATCTGGCGGAGTAATACCCGATAGTAAATACTTTATATGGAGCAGGACGTACTGTATACTAAAGAATAAATGGCAAGCTGCTCTGGGAATTAAGTAGTTAGTGAGGGAGGCTGGGGTCTACCCGACACAAGGAGGTTGGTACTGTTTCCCTGTGTAATGCACCAAGTCAACAGCTCCTGGTAGATAGCTGTGTATTTTACTAGCTGCAGTACATGTCCCAACTATGGGGCTCATATACATAGAGTAAAAACCACACTAAAAACAGGGCAGTGTGGCTTCAGCTGCAGATATATGCAACTAAACCTCTGTTTTTCAAACTGTTAGACATGTTTCTTGCATAATACTTAGATGAAACAGATGGGTGGGGCCACTTGGGGCCTCCCACATTAACTACTTAAAGGAGCAGTATCGCGAAAAATACCCCATTAATAAAAATCCATATAAATATGCTGGATGGCGAGTGGAGGGGTGACTTATACACACGGAATCAGGAAAATATCCAGTTAGGTTTTTTTTTTTTTTATTTTAATGGTAGAAAGAGGAAATCAGGAGTGACAGGCTCTGTCACCCCAAATAGACTAAACCTGTCCCCCATGAATTTTATTCCTACTAGGAGAAGAAAACCACAGGCTTGGTGGGGGTTTAATTCAGTTAAGGTGTATAAGTGACCCCTCCTTTCATTAGCTGTTTTTAATATTACACAATTTTGCGATAGTGCTCCATATATTCCCAGAGCAGCTTGACATTTTTATTTGTTTTTAAGTTGTAACTGAAAAAGAAAGAGATAGACTAATTGTGTATACCAAAGTATATTTTTCCATTTATTTAAAAAAGGCTCATACAGATTTACACACAAAAAATAAAAATACAAGAATATAAAGCAATTTACTGTATATAGTACATTTCAATACTGATAGGGTAAAGGCACTTAAAGCTCAATTCATAAATGGTCTTTAAAAATAAAACCTGAGATTTTTTTTACCCAAGGGAGTAATTTACAGACAGACAGAAGAGCTAGCTCACTGTCTGTTTGCAAACATATGCAAAAATCGGCCGTAGACTAACTGTCTTCAGAACACTCTGTCCAGTGGTCCCACCAGAGAGGAAACATGAAGAACTGAGGTGGAGAGGAAGAGGTGGAACCTTTAACCTCTCCATGTCTGTGTTTTCTCCCAGGGGGCGGAGCATAATCTCTTCATGTGGTCAAGCTGAAGGGTGACTTTGAAAAAATCTCATGAACATTTCGAAAAGAACTATTTCATGAACAGATCCCTCTCTTCTTTGGTAGAAGCATGCATGCAAATAATACTGCTTGTACATATAAGCATTGTATATTTGTTTATGTTATTTTGCATCAGGATATAAATGCATGTACTTTGTTTTCGCATGACGGCAAACAACTAAACAAAAAAAGCAGTGTGTTAAAGGGCAGTATATTAAAAAAAAAAAAAAAAGTGTAAACCAAAGGGCTTTTTCAATGAATACATTTGCAATCACAGTTGCACATTGCCCTGCTTATAAAATCAAAATCAGCTATATGTATACAATATTTAAAAACTAAATTAGAATATTTACTGTTCATTTAAAGGGGAATATTACCCAAGAAAATGAATTTGTTGGGTGTTATTGCTCTCTGGTGGGGCATCTCAATTTAGGATGCCCCACTGTGTGTATCCCTATAGATCGCCCAAAAACTCACCTCTTCCTGGTTCCCATGTGGGACACTCAGCCAGTGGAGTTTCATTCAAATTTTCTTTTTCTGCCTCTAGCTGCAAGTACACACATGCTACCCATTCAGAAAGGCCTGCCACAGGCATGCCGACAGATAGAGGTCGATTCAGAGCCTGGTAAAAAAAACTTGCTTCTTTTTTAGGAGAGAAAACTGACATTTACTTTAATTGTCTGCTGGGTGTAAGTTATCACCTGGCTCTAATTCAGCTTAAGGTGGACAATAAAAGTGAATGGCAGTTTTCTCACCAGGAACGTTGGAAGCGGTGAATCAATCTGGCAATCTGGGTAGTTTCAAACAGCAGGGAATACCAATTCAGGATGCTCCATAAAGAGGTAGAGCAACTCCCCTAAGAGTCTTATAGACTTGATGCCCTTTAAAGGGATACCACAAGCAACAGCACCCCAGTGTACCAACTCACTTTTAGCATAAGATCTTTGTCAACCATTTCCAAATGTCCACAATAACCTTGTCCTTGTACCCAATTTAGCTGCTTTGGATGAAATTCACACCTAATATAAATCTGTTGGAATAACATTTGTTTGCAATTGTCTAATAGCAAAACAAATCCATAATCCATATCCTACCCATGTGTAGTGCAATAGAGGGCAAGAAAATATGTGCCCATCCTGCTGCTGGATACTCGGGGGCACTGTTGCGGTTGCTGGGCCTATGACTAAACATTTCCTAGGTAAATACTTAAAAGTTTGACAGAATTCAACTTCAGGCACTGCTTTTCTAGCCCATGGACAAATAAATGAAGTGTTCTGGTAAGCACCAAAAGCTGACGAAAAATGTCTGCATCTCATTTCCAGCTCTATAGAAGCCAGATGCCAATAAAATGTTATAATGCAGCCTGTAATATATATACATATACATACATATATATAAAAATTTAGACACAAATACAAAACAACTTTGAAATTAAGCAGATTCACTTACAAGTTTGAATAATGGCACTTCAGCCTTGGTAATTGAAAAGTGAAAAACAAGAGATGGGTCCTCTAATTGACATACTTTCTATTACTAGAAATTAGGATTTCTATTTACATTATCGCTTAAAAAAATATTTGAAAAATTATAATTATATATGGTGTTAAGGGTACCCCTTCATGATAAACATTTCACCTTCCTTTCACAAAATTGCATACCTAAAGCTGAATCCCCTGACTGTTCAGCGGAGCTCCCTCCAAAGCTGCTCTCAGCTATTAAAGTAGACCAACACCCACCCCTGATCGGCCCGGGAATGTATAAGATTCCCGGGCCAATCAGCTCCCTCCCTGCGCGGCATCTGAAATCGGGATGCCCGCTGTGTGAAACCCCCCAGAAAGCCCCTAAAAACGTACCTTATCGGCGACGGATAAGCCGCCGCCGCCTCCCGCGCGTCCCTCTAGCAGGGCGCGCACCCGCGCCCTGTAAGAGGGATGCGCGAGAGGCGGCGGCTTATCCGGCACTTGTCCGTCGCCGATAAGGTAAGACTTTAGGGGCTTTCTGGGGGGGGGTTTCACACAGCGGGGTGCCCCGCGGAAGTGGACCAACACTCAGGATAGTGAAAATCCTGGGTGTTGGTCCACTTTAAAGGACATCAGAGTACATCAAAGGACCATATAATGCTGTTGACACAGTAAGTGGAAGCTAGCTATTTGCCATTAGATCCATGCCTATTCATGAAAGCCATTTGTTGGGTCATTCTAGGGGCAGTATTGGTGAATTAAATCTTGTATGTATAGCTGGTTTTAGATGACTCTGATAAAACTATTTAAAACTAACCTGTGATTAACCAAAAATACAAGGCCACTATAAACTGCTATAGATGAAGGTAATTATAAATGTTAAAAATTATGGAGTTGTCATAATAATGTACCTGTAGCATTGATATGCAAAGTATAAAAACCACAGAAACTATTTCAATACATTTACAGATACGCTAACTTCAATAGACAAAACAATACATTGAAGTCTATCGGGAAAGCTTTGTGGGCAAGCAGCCTTAATTGTGATAGGTGACCCCATCATGGCTGAGTGTTTGTACATTCTTTATTTAATAAAGGGATTTGTTTTCCAACAAACTGATAGAATGTGCTTCATGCCTAACAATGCTGTCCAGTGTACATCTTCTGCTGTATTGTATCATTACATTTTCAATTTAACCAAAGGAAATTTGTAACTGGCAGCAAAAGGGCACATGTAGGTAAAAAGCAACAACAATATCTCCAGAAATGCCAGCAAGTAGCAGACTGTGGCTAAGCTCCAGTTCACACCTAAAAATGGAGCTGCAATCTGCAAGGCAGGAAAGTTTTAAAGCACCAGAGAAGAAGTGTTTCATGTGGCGGGACCACTGCTCCTGACTGAGTATTTAAGCTCTGGGGAGGAGGTTAGTGAGCAGCATGGGATGCCCCCTCCCCCACACAAGCCCGGTTGTCAGTGGACCAAATTCTCACCTTTGGGGGGGGGGGTCATTAATCAATGGGAGGTTGAAGGAGAGAAGTGTGATGGCCCAGAGGACAGATGTATATTGTGCTATTCTGTTCGGGGATAGCAACTGACTTCCCAGCTGCCATGTAGGGCCAGGACCCAAAAGAGGAGCACGGGTGAGTTTGCAGCTCCGGGGACTGGAATTTCAGGATGTCCTCCGCGTCCCACAGCCTCAGTCATGATCAACAGCGTTCTGCCAAATTCATTTTGATCCTGGGTGTTGTATCACATTTTTATTCCTACAGATGCCCTTTTTGTAAAACAATTAAACTAGAAAAGTTATGTTCTTTTAAAGATTTCAATAATATTTTTACTAGAGGTGTAACTAAAAGATATCTGGCCTTGGTGCAAAAGGTAACCGAGGCCTCATCATGGTTTATACATGGACAAGATATGAATCTGAGTGCTACAATATATTTTTGGTCCTGGTTTACAAACTACAGGCTGAACGACAGATACTTCCTGGGCCCCAGTAAGCTCCCTGTGCACCCCCTTGCTTTTTAACTTTTCAATTTTAAACAGTGATAAAGATAAGCCTTGCAGAATAAACAAGATCTATAATGTAAACCAAAAGGTTGACAGCTGAAAGAACTGCAACTGTTACCTTTCTGTCCCAAATACATCGTCCAAAATGACCATAGCAATCGCTTCTTCTACTGGTATCTCTACTATATTTTGAATCAAACTGGAAAATGGGCCACACAATCACAGCAGAAACATAGAGCAAGACGGCTAAAAGTGTGTAAGCACTTAAGAACTTCTCAAAAGTACAAGGAAGCCAGCCTGTACACTCCCCAACACAAAGTATGATAACTATAACAGATAAAATGAAACAGATACAATACACAGCTAGGCACCATTTTAGAGCATCATGGTGATCATACAATGGTGGATTTGAAATGAAGACAAAGATAATGCAGGCAATGTAGGTTTCAACTACTTTCAAAAGCCCAGGAACAGTAGCCATGTAGCCAGTAACTTCTCCGGGTCGAGCTTTGGTTATTGATACCTCGATGATATAGGCCAGTGTGGTTAGGCAAGAGAACAAAGTTGCCACAATTTGATAAGTACGCCTTTCGCTACTCCGGTCTTCAAGACAGTACATTGGGTATATAATGGAGGACGACAAACACATTAGGGCGGCAAACATTGCAAAGGTGATGGGAAAGTTCTTCCAAGATACTGGCATTCGGCTTTGTAAGCCTGCAAACTCTACAACAAGAATAATGATGGTAACAACAAAGCAGAAGCACCAGGAGAACATGCACAAGTCGCCACCTTGGCAAGACCATCCTCCTTTATGGACGACCAAGCTGAATGTAATACAGGCAAAGATGACTGCTAAAATTCGCACAATCCCAACCGGAGTTGTCAATGTGTTGGTGTTGCCCACCACAACTTTTCTGCGCGTGACAGGCATTCTTGATGTTTTACCTGTTTAGGAGAAAAAAAAAAGATTTTAGGTACATTTTGTGAATACAACATCAGTTTATTAAGAGGGTTTTTTTTTGTAATTTATTCACATACTGTCCCTGTACCAGGGTGGATTTGATTTAAATCTAACTGATTTAAATCTAACTGATTTAAATCACGATTTAAATCACGATTTAAATCACTAGTCAGTAAGGCTTGATTTAAATCAGTGATTTAAATCAAAGTTTCTACCTAAACTAGTTCTTGCTATTTTAACATGCAAGTAGATGAAGATTTTTAGAATCACTTTTTATATTACTTTTTTCTCCCCAGTTTAATGGGTTAATCATTCATATTTGGACACCACTGTTCTGTTGTACTTAGGAAGGAGAAAAATAATCCTGACCTTAATAACAATTTTAAATAGATTTATTCAACTGAAACAATAACAACATTACAGCATAAGTTATTTGCTTAAACAAACATCCATGTTTTGTTAACTAATTTGGCTAAACAAAATATATATATATTTTAAGAAACTTAGACTGTCAGCCCAGCCGACACATGAAAAACTTAAATACTACTGTCCCTGCTGTCCTCTGTAGCTCACTAGTCATAGGTTTGTAGAACAATAGGATTAAGGTCTTTTTCTCAACTCTGTTCATGTTGTAACATTTTTGCTGTGAAGAAGAGGCTGGGACCTCTGCGGAGTCAAATTCAGTTTTGAGAACTGCGTAAGTAAAGCGAGCGTCTGTGATAATATAGGAGAGAAACTGCCCACTAATCCTACAGAAACCTCTGGAAGAGCATGGCATTGTGAATGTTACACATATACAGCCTTTATTCTACTGAGTTAAACAACTCAGCTTTATCTCATGATGGAAGAACCTTTGGATGGTAAAATATTTTCCTCAAAAAGCAGTTTATTGAAAAAAAATCCGATTTAAATCAAAAAAATCCGATTTAAATCAAAAAAATCCGATTTAAATAAAAAAAAATCCGATTTTTTTGATTTTTTTAAAAAAAACATTGATTTTTATCCACCCTGCCCTGTACTGTACTAGGCTAAATATTAGAGGCTACATTTTCCTCCCCCCAAGACATATTTATATTTTAGTTTATCTATGTAAAATACATTTTAAATTAGGAAAAAAAGTCACCTGACCCTCATGCTCATAAATGTTTCTTTAAGAGAAACATCAGACCTTTTCTGATGTCCCTCTGTAAACATCCCTCCCTCACTACCTCACACTACCACCACATTAAGATAAAAAAAAAAACTGGGGTCACTAGATAAGTTGGGAGCAGATAGGAGTACAACTATGAGAATAATAAATCTATAAAGTGTTGCTTTCCGGTTATCATGAAACATGACAATACACACCGTCTGCAATTTCCTCATCTACATCAATGTTTGTTCCTCTCCTAAACAAAGTATGCTTCTGTTGACTGCTTTCCCATTGTGAAGGAACTCCAGTCCATTACAGACATATAAACATCTTCAGCAGCTTGTGGGACAGGGCCAAGCCTTTCAATGTGACCTTATATGGAAGCGGAATTCCATTTGTGATCCTTTTCAAAAGGTCATTTGGATTCCATGGTGTAAATGTAATTTAACTTATTTCATTAACCTTAACCTCATGGGATCAAACTGGCTTTATAGTGACAATTTTACATTTTATCTTCAGAAAATTCTCTTGCATAAATGGTTCTGAGTTTCAGCTTTGCTGCTGTTCTGAACACTTTAAAATGCAGGACAGCTGGTTGTGGTCTCCTAAAACCTGTGTGAATAATGTCCTGGACCTATGTGGAAGCAAATGCTCCCTGATTGTTTTCTTTAAGCACATTTTCTTATGCTAAGAGAATCAGATCTACCCTGACTAGACTTGCACAGCAGCACAAGTTAAGAAATCAGCATTGTGGTCATACTATGGGTGGGATACAGGATGCGGGTCACGAAGCATTTTCTCTTATAATGACCACCCCCCCATTCCTAATAGTGTTAAACATCCTACCTTAAAGCGGTCCTTCACTCTGAATAAGAGTCTATCTAATATGTTTCCCACACCCTGTACATACAGATTGCCCACATTAAAAATCATCCTACCTGCATCTACTGCATGTTATGAGCCTTTAAACATCCAAGATGGCAGCTCATGGAACATCAAGCAGCCTGCAAACAGTATGTGCCTTCTGACTGTGCTGCTCTGCATTCTGGGACTGCCGACCTTTTCCTGACCCCAGCTCTGCTCTGTCTGAGCAAAACACAGCTATAACCTGCCCCCTGTATTTTATCCCATTCTCCTCAGTAAGTGTGATGCTTCTGAGTCAAGATGACGGCACCCATATCATAAAGTCCTTAACAGAGTCGCAGGCCAGTGGGGGAAAGAATAATAAGTAAGCGACTAAAAACTTAAAATATATTAATTTTAGATGCTGGGAAGAGTTTTTTAGGGGTTTGGGCTTTTCAATAAATCCTCTGCCCCTGCCCCAAAAATCTCTGCGGGCCCCAGCAAAGGAAATTCCCCGTCCAATTCTGGAACCACGGAAGGAAGGAGGAAAGGCACCTAAACCCCGTAAGGATCGGGGCTGCCTTCTACGCTGAGGCAACTTGCCTCCCTTAGCAAACAAGTCCAGATGTTCACCAAAGAGGCCCCTTGAAGGGAAAACCAGTGAGAGCCTTCTTAGCAGCGTTGTCAGCTGCCCACTGGCGCAGCCAGACCAAGTGGCGTATAGCCACCAACAAGGCAGCTGCCCTGCCACACATTCTAATGGTATCATCCAAGGCAGAGAGAACATATGCAACAAATTCCTCACAATGCAGAAGAGTTCTATACTCTTCACTACCTGCATCATCAGGGGCCCCATCTAAGAGACTCTTGAGCAGGCTTTTAATAGCAACAGCCGTAATGGCACAGACCGGACGCAGCGCGGTCCCCACACAGGCAAAAGCATGGCAAGCCAGCTGATCTATGCGCCCGTCCTCCCCATCCCTCAGGGTAGTAGAGTCAGGGGAATGCATGACGGATGTGTTGGACAACCCCAGGACTGGTGCATCCACTTCGGGAGGACATGACCAAAGTTTAACCATCTCAGCGGGAAAGGGGTACCTCTTAACCCAACTCTTTGGCACCCCCGGGAAGCCTGCTAGGCCGTTTCCACTCTTTGAGCACCAGATTATTAAAGTGAGTTTGTTCAGGAAACTCTAAGCGTGGTTTAACAGTATGAAACAGCTCCCCCTGCTGCCGCAGAGCCACGGCAGGAGGAGAGATACAGAGTACTTCAAAAATGTGAGCTAAAAGCCTGTCAGTATCATCTGAAGCCCATGGGTCAGACCCAGAATCGGCACCATAAACCTTCTGTTCCTCAGATGATTCTGAATCAGAAAATAATTCCCCCCTTCCAGGGGGGTATAACCGGTAATGTCAAAAAATTCCTCAGCCTCCATAGGAAAGAGAGTAACACAAGGTGATAAATGCCGCTTCTTAGCAGAAGCCTTACGCGGGCCAGACCCAGCAATATGCCTCTCAATGCTGGCCACCTGTGCAGCCAAATCAGGATGAGACTCCCCACTGGTATGCACCTCACTAGGAGTCAGATGTAAGCGTGGGAGGGTAGGCGAAGCCAGAGGGGGCGCAGGCCGCAGGCCCAGGCACCGGTAACCCAGACTGCAGCGCAAGCGTCTGCTGGGCGCAGGGTACACACACCCTGACATCGTCACTTATAGGTTATACCCCACACGCTATACACAGCCGGGCTTGTCCCGAAGGAACCCCAAGCACATTATCCTGAGAAGCCTCCATATGGTGATTATTGTGGCACAACAGGCCAGTTGGGATTGACCCTAATAAAGCTACCCGGGATGCCCCAATAGCCCGCTAGGGAAGTGGGAGACAAGAATCACAATAGCCCTCCAATAAGGAGCAAACGCTAAATAGAGGGGATAGGACCGGGAGAAAATCACAAAAAAGTTTGACCCGCCTGAAAGACATAAGCAAAGATCCCATAAGCATAGTCGCAATACAATACAGAGAAAAAAACAGCCCGCAGGGGCACTTACGGACCGCGATAGGGAGACGCCAGACACACAGCACAGGAGACCCAAAATGGCGCCCGCATATACCTTGAGGGGAGATAGTGATGCAGAAAGCGTCGTCCGCAAGGCCCGCCCCCCCCGAAGAGCGCGAAAACACGCCTGCGTGACCAGGCCCACCAATGACAGCGCAGCAGTGCCTGAGGCGATATCGCCGCCGTCCGCGGAGCGATGTACAAGCACGTGGCGGCGGCAACAATAAAAAACCAAAGCGGGATCACATACAAAGTACAATACGTAGTAAAATACATACACCCCCCCCCCCCCCCCCCGAGATCAACCCAGGGAGAGCGAAGGGGAAGCAGCGGCCAGCTAATAGCCGCCTAACTGAGGGGACAGGGAGCGTGGGGCAGACGGACGCGGGAGGGGCATCCCATAAGTTAGTAAGTTTAACATCTATAGTGGTCAAATTAATGGAAACACTCTTAAAAAAAAACAGATAATTTCCCATCTAAAAATTAATGACCTATTGGACCCAAAACAGCACGGCTTTACTGAGGGCAGATCATGTCAGACCAATCTTATTGATTTCTTTGACAACATCACTAAAGTGTTAGATGAGGGTGGTGCTGTGGATATCGCCTATCTGGATTTTAGCAAAGCCTTTGACACTGTACCACATAAGGAGCTCATAGATAAGTTATTGAAGGTAGGACTCAATCCCTGGATAGTTCAGTGGATTTCCAGCTGGCTGAGGGATCGGTATCAGAGTGTTGTTGTAAATGGTGTGCAATCTGAACAAAGGCGAGTTACAAGTGGTGTGCCGCAAGGCTCTGTCCTGGGCCCCATTCTTTTTAATATATTTGTAAGTGACATAGGAGAAGGCTTGGTAGGAAAAGTTTGTCTGTTTGCTGATGATACAAAGGTTAGTAATAGGGTGGCTATTCCTGGAGGTGTCTGCAACATGGAAAATGATTTAGCTTTACTGGATAGATGGTCAAAACTGTGGAAACTAGAGTTTAATGTCTCTAAATGTAAAATCATGCACTTGGGTAGAAGGAATACCTGCTCTGAGTACCGTATGGGCAGCACTGTGTTAGCCAGGACCTTGGAGGAGAGAGATTTAGGGGTACTGATTACTGATAGCTGCAAGATGAGTGGACAGTGTAGCCAGGCAGTGGGAAAAGCAAGCAGGATGCTTGGTTGCATAGCTCGAGGCATCACCAGTAGGAAGAGGGAGGTTGTGATGCCGCTGTATAGTGCCCTGGTAAGGCCACAGCTAGAATACTGTGTGCAGTTCTGGAGACCTTACCTGCAAAAATACATTATTCAAATGGAACGTGTCCAAAGGCGGGCAACGAAAATGGTGGAAGGACTTAAACTTAAAACTTATTAGGAGAGACTTAAAGAACTTAATTTGTACAGTCTGGAGGAAAGAAGGGAGAGGGGGGACATGATTGAGACCTTTAAATATGTGAAAGGATTGAATAAGGTTCAGGAGGGAAGTGTTTTTAAGAAGAAACTTAATGATAGAACAAGGGGGCACAACCTGAAGCTAGTCGGGGGGAAGATCAGGAGCAATGTTAGAAAAATACAATTCTGTGATTACTCACCTGTAGAATTGGTATTATGAGTATACAGTACGTCCTGCTCCAAATCTAATACTTACAGTTGGGATATACTCCGCCAGATGGCGCTGGACTGCAGAGACATCGAAAATAGGCACCTCCCGGCCCCTCAAATACCCAGGGACCTCCCACAAATCCCCAGCATTGAAAAGCAGTTAAGGAGAAGCCGGGAGCATTAAACAATCCAAACTATCAATTATAACAATGATAATCACCATACAGGGGATCCAAGAAAATGCAAACCAAGGGTGGGTTGGAGCAGGACGTACCGTATACTTATAATACCAATTCTACAGGTGAGTAATCACAGAATTGTATTATTCTTAGTATATAGTACGTCCTGCTCCAAATCTAATATTTACAGTTGGGACATCCAATAGCAGTGTCCATAAAGTAGGGTGGGATCCCCAAGAAAAATCAGCAGCAGGCAGTTTAAACCACTGCCGCCTGCAGAACCTTTCGGCCAAAAACAGCGTCAGCTGAGGCCCTAACATCAACCTTGTAAAACTTTGAAAAGGTATGAACAGAAGACCAAGTAGCAGCCATGCAAACTTGTTCAACAGAAGCCTGGTGCTGAAAAGCCCAAGAGGCACCAATAGCACGAGTGGAATGAGCAGTAAGGCGGAAGGGAGGATTCTTCCCCTTAGCAGAGTAGGCCTGAATCACAGCCTGACGAATCCACTTGCTGATAGTAGACTTGGCAGGCGCCAAACCCTTCCTAGGACCAGAAGGGACCACAAAAAGAGCATCAGTTTTCCTGAAAGGTGCAGTAGCCACCAGATAGTACTTCAGACACCTAACCACATCCAAAGAGTGCAAAACCCTCTCTTTAGCATTGCTAGGATTAGGGCACAAAGAAGGAAGAACAATATCCTGATTCAAATGAAAGGCAGACACTACCTTAGGCAGAAAATCAGGTTTGAAACGAAACACCACCTTGTCCTGCTGTCTCTCATAGTAGGGGGGCTGAATGGACAGCGCCGCCAACTCAAACACACGCCTGACAGAAGTGATAGCCACCAGAAACACAACCTTGAGCGTAAGAATGGCCAAGGCAGCATCCTGCACAGGTTCAAAGGGAGCACCCTGCAAGGCTGACAGAACCAAGTTCAAATCCCAAACAGGCACCATAGGTTTACGTGGGGGACACACATGAGTGACCCCCTGGAAAAAAGTCCTGATCAGAGGGTGCTGAGCAAAGGACTTCTGGAAAAAAATAGCCAGGGAAGAAACCTGACCCTTCAGAGTACTGAGTTGGAGCCCCATCTCCAACCCATGCTGCAGGAACTCCAGAATCCTGGGAATAGAGAACACACGACAGGGAAGAGACTTAGACTCACACCAGTCAATGTAGGCACGCCAAACCCTGTAATAAATGGAAGAGGAAGACTTCTTCCTAGCTTTAATCAAAGTATCCACAACTGAGGAAGACAGCCCCTTCTCCATCAAGATGGAGGTTTCAGCAGCCAAGCCGTCAAAGCCAGAGTTTGTAAATTGGGATGGCGTAGTGAGCCCTGAGTGATCAGATCTGGCACCAAGGGCAGAGCGTACTGATCTACTGCCAGCTGTACCACGTCCGCGAACCACACTCTTCTTGGCCACCTGGGGGCCACCAGAATTGCTGGCACCCCTTCCAGAGCAATATTGCGCAGAACCCTGCCCAGGGGAATTGGGGGGGGAAGACATACAGGAACTGAAAGTCCTTCCATGACATTGCTAGCGCATCCGAGGTCAGGGCCAGAGGATCCCTGGACAGAGAAAAGCTGGAAGCTTGTGATTGTGGCGGGACACAAACAGATCCACATCTGGTTTGCCCCAACGGTGACACAGAGATTGAAACACCCTGATGCATAGGGACCATTCTCCCTGGCGAGAGGTCCCCCTGCTCAGAGAGGCTGCCAGGTGATTTTCCACCCCCGGGATGTACACAGCTGAAATGCAGGGGACATTGGCCACCCAAGTCAGGATCAGAGACGCTTCATGGAGGGCCCCCTTGCTCCGGGTCCCTCCCTGATGGTTGATAGGCAACTGCCGTCTGGTTGTCCGAGCACACCTGAACAGGCAGGCCCTGAAGATGAGTAGTCAAGCGAGCCAGAACTAACCTGATCGCTCGCAGCTCCAAGACATTGATAGGTGTGTGGGCCTCCTGAGGGCCCCACCTCCCCTGGAACCGCAGGGACTTCCAGAAACCCCCCCAACCTGACAGACCGGCACCCGTGGTAATTTTAAGGGTGAATGGCCGGCGCGGGTGCGCGCCCTGTAAGAGGGACGCGTGAGAGGCAGCGGCGGCTTATCCGGCGCTTGTCCGTCGCAGATAAGGTAAGATTTTAGGGGCTTTCTGGGGGGTTTCACACAGCGGGGCACCCCCGATCGGGGTGCCCCGCGGAAGTGGACCAACACTCAGGATAGTGAAAATCCTGGTTGTTGGTCCACTTTAAAATTTAAAAGGGTTAGGGTTAGGCTAACCCTAACCCTTAAAATAAAAAAAAAAATGACGTAGGTTCCCCCCTACCCGTCATAACCAGCCCGGGACCAGCTATGGGGGCTTGTAGGAACAGAGTGGAGGGGCCAGCTCTGGGCTTTGGGGAGGCAGGTAATTGGGGGTGCGGGGGTTAATGGCAAGTCACCCACTAGTTGCAGGTGACTTGTCAGCCCCCAGCCTTGTGAACTGGTACAGGGGTCTCATGGACCCCTTACCAGTTCACAAAGGGTTAACAGTAAAATAAACACACAAACACAGAGTAAAATTATTTTATTTAAAAAAAATACATTTTTTTTTCTTTACTCACCTCCGATCGTCAGCTTCTCTGTCCCTCGCTGATCTGATGACCGATGCCGGTGATCGGCAGCCAGAGGAGGAGGGGAGGCAGGAGATCAGAGGATCTCCTGTCCCCTCCTTCTCTCACCACTGATCACCGGCATCTGACAGCTGAGAGGCCTGGAGCTGTCATGATGCCGGCCGAGTGACGTCATACGCCCCACCCCCAAAAGGGCGGGGCTTCACGGCAAGATGGCGACGCCCGTCGGAAGAGGGGAGAGAGAGAGCCCTGAGGGGGGGAAATCGGCGGCCCCCCGGGTGAAGAGGAGGGCCAGCGAGATCGAGCGCAAATGGAGGTGAGTAAATGTCATTTTTATTTTTTTTCATTGTTACAGGAAAAGCCAGCGGCCGCAAAAACGGGGGGGGGGGGGGATGGGGCTACTCCGGGCCCTACCCTTCCTCCGGAGGAGCCCCGACAGGGGATCGGAGCCCCCCAGGGTGAAGAGGAGACCCGGCCGGTTCGAATTAGGGTTTTTTTTATTTTGCAGGCGCTAGCAGGGGGCAAACCAGGCACGTAAATTTTACGTGGCTGGCGTTTAACGGTTGGAGAGGCAGCCACGTAAAATTTACGTGGCTGGCAATAGAAGGCTTAAGAGGAGAAAAGCCCCATCCCTGTCATTACCAGGATTAGGGCATAAGGAAGGAAGCACAATGTCCTGATTAACGTGAAAGGGAGAGACAACCCTATGCAAGAAGTCCGGTTTAAATAGGAAACCGCCTTATCCTGGTGTCTCTCAAAGTAGGGGGCCTGAATGGACAGAGCCGCCAACTCAGAAACACGCCGGACAGAAGTGATAGCCACCAAGAGGCAACTCTCAAGGTGAGAATAAACAGTGCAGCCTAATGCAGACAATACCAAACTCAATTCCAAACCGGCAACAAGAACAGGGACCTCTGGAAGGGAACAGCCAAGGCGGAAACATGCCCCTACAGCTTGCTGAGCTAAAAAAAAATCCAAAATCAAGGCCATGTTGAAGGGGACACCAGTATCCGAGGAAAGGGAAACACCTGACAAGGAAAAGCCCTAGCTTCCCACCAGTCAATGTAGGTCCACCAGGACCTGTAGTAGATGCTAGAAGAGGATTTCTTCCTAGTTCTGACCAAGTCTGCACAACAGCATCAGACAGACCCTCTCCTTTAGGATGGATGTAACAGCAGCAGCCATGCCGTCAAAGCCAGTGCTTGTAAGAAAACGGGGTAAGATAAACGTCCTTGAGTGAGAAGATCCGGAACCAGGGCAGGGAGTACTGATCGACCGTCAGCTGCACAACGTCTGCGAACCACACCTGTCTTGGTCACCTGAGGGCCATCCGAACAACTGGCACTCCTCCTTGAAGTAGCTTACGTAAGACTTAGGCCAGAACTAGAGGATCCTGGGACGGTGATACAAATGCCGGAAGCTTGCGATTGTGATGAGAAGCAAACAGATCAACATCCGGCATCCCCCAGCTGTGACAGAGAGAGGAAGACCTTGCTGTTAAGGGACCATCCTCCCCGGCGAAGAGCCCCCCCCGCTCAGGGAATCCGGTTCCAGGTTTTCCGCTCCCGGAATGTAAACCGCCGAGATGCAAGGAATATTGTACTCGGCCCCTGATAGGACCAACGACATCACCCGGAGGGCACTCTTGCTCCAAGTCCTTCCCTGGTAATCGAAGCAAGCGACCACAGATCTGTAGGCGAAGCGGACCTGAACCGGTAGGCCCTGGAGGTGAGGCATCAGCTGCGCCAGCGCCAACTGAACCGCCCTCAACTCCAGAACATTGATAGGGGCGTGTGCCTCCTGAGGGCCTCACAGCCCATTGAATTGGTGGGCTCACCTAGTAGTCCCCCCAGCCAGACAGACTGGCATCTGTAGTGACCGTCTTCCAGCACTGTGTCAGGAATGATCTGCCCCCAGAAGATTCTCGAGTCCACCCACTCGAGAGGGGACCGCCGGATACAAGGGTATCTATTTAAGCAAATGCCTGAACCTGGGACAGGGGACAATTGTCCCAAGCTGAAGGAAGATGGAACTGAAGAATCCACACGTGAAATTGAGCATAGGGCACTGCCTAGAAGCAGGCCACCATCTGGCCCACTAGCTGCATCCCTTACCGGATGGATGGATGAGGGTTGGACAACATGACATTAATCGGCACTTGAAAAGCGACCACCTTCTGCTGAGGGAGTAAAACCTTGGCCTGAGTGGTATCCAGAGCCACACCCAGGAAGGCGATCACCCGGGACGAAGGAGAGTTAAGGACTCGTGGTAATTGATCACCCACCTGAACCACTCCAGTGACACCACCACCATCTGGGAGTCCAGCTCCGCCTGATGGAGTGAAGGAGACGTAATGTCCGGATAACGAATAACTCCAGGCTCCGAGGAAGGCCTTACACCTGCCCACACCATGAGCGACACCCTGTGGGAAAAGGGGAGTGCCACAACTGGTAAAGTCGTTCCTCTACTGCAAACCGGAGGAACTGCTGGTGCCCTTGAAAAACCAGCATAAAGTTCCCCGGGCACAGGGAACTTTAGAAGGAGCACAGCGATTCCATGCAACAACGCCAGGTTCAGAAGAACTTGTCTGACGGAACCATCCCTTTTGGTTACTGCAAAGAATTTGCTAACACTGACCTCTATCTCCCGGGGGACCTGACATACGACCCCCATGGCCAGAGGGCTTTGTACCGCCAGCAACAGGCCCTGGGCTGCCCAAGGGTCCATAGAACCCGTGATGAGAATCTTGGAAGAGGAGTGAAGAGCAACCGCCGTCCCCCCACCAAACGGATGAAGGCGCCCCCTCAATGCTGAGCGGGCAAGCAGAGATATGATCTTGGCATCCCGGAAGGATCCGGGTCGGGCACGGCAACTGCCTATTCCCCAGACTCACCCCTTTGTCCTGGAAAGGGTACCTCCCTGCCTGACTAAGGCCCAAGAAAAAGAGGAAGCATAACTTACCTCCTTTAGCAAGTGATCCAATGATCACCAACAGGCCCAACGCAACAGAGGGAAGCCCATTGAACGCCTTCCTAGCAGCCTTGTCAGCTGCCGACTGGCGCCACCAGACCAAGCGACTGGAAGATACCACCAAGCCGAGGTCAGCCATATCTCCGAATGGCGTCATCTAAGGCAGAGAGAACATAGGAAGTAATAAGCTCACATTGTGACAAGCTCTAAATTCAGCACTAGAAGGAACCACATGGGAGCCTTAATAAGGTCCTAATAGCCATGGCCGTAATATCGAAGGCACCCCCCGTGCGCCAGGCCACACAGACAAGGGCATAGTAGGCCCGTTAGTCGATACGTCAGTTCTCACTATCCATCAGGTAGTGGAAGCAAGGGAATGCACCACAGACTTAATACACAACCCCAACTTGGGGGAGTCCATCTCGGGGGGAATCGACCCACACTAGACCAAACCGTGGAGAAGGGACATCTATATATATCCCACCCCCTTAGGTAAACCAGGAACCGGTTAATCCGTTCCCATTCCTAAAGAACCAGAAAATAACCAGCGTCGGTTCTAGTAAGTCCGACCGCGGTTTTGCGGTCCCAAGCAATTCCCCCCGCTGCTTAGGAACCGCAGCAGGGGGGAAAATGGAAAGTACTTCAAAACCTTGATAAGAAGTATATAGGAGTCGTCAGCATCCCACTGCTCTGAGGCGGCATCAGTGCCATGGCAGGCTGATCATCAGGGGGATCAGAACCTAAATAATTCCCCTTACACGAGGGGTGTACAGGCAAACGATAATATTAATCATGATGTTAATGTAAGTCCGGCGCATCAGGCACCATGTGCCGACTTGTAGCCGGAGCCTTCCGGGCTGCAAGGCTAGCAATCAATATCACAATGTTGGCCAGGCTAGCGCAAACATAAATTGCGACTCCCTACTAGTGTTAGTGTCACTAGGGGTCATATCCAGGTGCAGGGGTGTGGGGAACGAGACCAGCCGAACTGATCCAGCCGCACAGGCCCAGATTGCCGCGCAAGCGCATGCTGCGCACGTGGTACACAAATCTGCACAGTATTACCCACAAGGGATGCCCCACATGCCACACACAGCCGGGCTTGCCCGGAGGTGACCCCGAGCACGGTATTCTGGGAAGCCTCCATGGAAGGCGCGCGCGGGCTGAGGAATCAGCATGTTGATAAAAAGAGAGAAGCGCTGGCCAGAGCCAGAGTAAACAACACACACACAAACCAATGACAGTAAAACAGCACACATACACAATTAAGTACATATATACATATACAGACCCCCCCAGCTAATCGGGAATAGGGAAGCAGGGGGGAATAAGCCCATGGTTACATTTGCTTGCCATGTAATGAGGGCTAGCAACGGACGGGGCATCCCATTTCAGGATCACCAACCTGAAGCCGCCTACCCTTTGGTGGGGGATTTGCGGTGGAGCCTAGCTCCAGCAATAAAACACCTCTAATAGGTGTTTCCTACCATCACCCGGACCAAGCAGCCATAGCTGGGAGGCATATAAAATGACCGGGGCCGGGGCTGTGCAGCCCCGCTTACCTGTAAGGAGAGAGAGCCATCATCTTGACTGTCGACGCCGACTGCAGAGACTAAACTGGTGAATGAGTGGGAGGTCCCGGGTATATATGGACTGGGAGGGGTCTCTTTTTTGCCATCTCTGCAGTAAAGCGCCCTCTTGTGGACTATAACCCAGACGTAATGAATCATTATTGGAGCAGGGTGTGATGCATACTTGGAATAGCCGGGAGGGAGGCAGGGGGGAGGTGGTGACCCCAGAGTGTGCAGCAGAAGCACGCTGCTTATACTCACCAGAGCCACGATCCTCTTCCTGGCAGTGCAGCGGAGCGGCAGCAGTGTGGTATTTCAAACTGACTCCAGCCAAGGCTACAGGAAAATGGCCGTTGGCTTCCATAAGTGAGGAAACTTCCTAGTGCCAGCATTAGGAGTGTCCTCACAGCCGCGCTGACAGGAAGAAGATGCTGCTGCTGCAACCTTAGGTGAAGCTGAGTAGCCCATCAACCAGCCTCTCCGCGTTCGCGCCGGGCGCCAAAATCGAACATGGACCGGAACTTTCGCCCATCTCAGACTACGAAGTAAGGAAAGTTAGGTCCCCTGTAAGTATACTGTAGATAACCCACTTCTGGACCACATTCTGTTCGGCAGGGGAGGGCTTATCATTTCTGGGACCTCGTGTAAAGTTGTGTCTGTGGGCCCTAATCAAAGACATATTTTGTAAAGTAAAATACAATATTAAAGACAATTTGCAGCCTAAAAAAAAACGCGCTATACCCCACGCAGACTGTCACTGATACTCCGGCTCTGCAGATCTTACCTGATTGCTGGTTCCCCAGCCCGCACTGCACACCCGATCGCAGGGACCCAGGAAGAGACGCACAACAGGTGTGAAGTGCGGGCTGGGGAACCAGCTACCTGGTAAGATTTGCAGCGTTGGACACATAGTAAGTATAGTGGGGGGGTTTGCCTAAAAAATGTTCTTTAGACCGCATGCGCATGTCCTCACATATATTTTTTATTGTAGCTCCTGCCGTAGACCATTCTGTGAGAGGGAAAAAATGGCAGCCCTGATCACCAACTCAGGTAAGTGTACAGCCACTTCCTGTCGCCACATCTCATCTACTGCATTGTGATAAATGGCACCCCCCACCCACAGGGTGCCGCTATTTTCTTTTTTAAACAAAACGTTGTCCCTGATCTGATCCTGCCTCTGGAGGCCCCCTGACAGGTGGAGGCCCCATGCATTTGCGTGGTGACTAAGCAAGCCACTGGACGCTGGAAGATGTTCTCAGAAGTATAAGTAAGCATCTGAGATTTCAGAACCTAGCACCTTCCCATTTGTGGGCTGACATTGCCACTGTTTAGGGGATCAGAGAGGCTATTCTACTTCTCCCTAACAATTGCTAAATATCCAGGGACACAAAACAATAGCTGATAAAAGGTCAATAAAAAATCCTACAGCTCAATCTGTGTGAGCGACTCCTGCTAGACTAGACGGGGGTCGCTAGCGGCAGGGTGGCTGGAAAGCAATTTTCCTCAGTTATCAGTATGAACCTAGATAATGTGGGAGAATATAAAATCGAACACACATAAAAAAGACATATAACATTAAAAGAAAAGGTATTTTTTTAAAAGGAGAAGGAAAAAGTGTGTGTGTGTGCTTAGGCATGCCAGGAAAATGCGTCACACATGTTTCCTGTTCAAACAGGGAGGTTACTCATCATAAAAGTAGGTGAGCCGCTCTGAATATTCATGCAGCCAATAATACTACCTGCTCTCTGGTTTTTAAAGCCTGCACAGTATTTTTTAAAGAATCCACTTCCCAGTGTTTACAGGCTTTAGATAAACTCAGAACCTTCAGCACATCATATTGGCGCACAAGATAGGAAACTTTTAAGAATGCCATTGAAAGTGAGAAAGTGGAGCAAAACTGCTCCAAAGGTGATGAAAATGCATTCTCTAGAGTCTATAAGCCTTTTGGGGGGGGGGTTAGTTGACCTCTTTATGCTGTGTGAAACCCACCCCCCGAGCACCTAATTCACTCACCTTTTCCACTAGCCCATGCCGCATCACCAGTATACCTCCGACTAGGAACGTACCTGCACCAGGCCGTTCTGAATGACGGGCACGTCCACAGCTAGGGACGGGGATGCGGCCAGTGGTGCATGTTTTATTCCTTTGTGTTGCTCCTCTTTAAAAGAGACACAAAGGATGAACAATAACAAAACAATATTAAATTATGTATTATACATATTATAAAACATATATTTCTCATTGTAATTTATAAAATAAGAAGAATCCTTATGAACGTAAAAAAGGAATACATATTTGCCAGATACTCTATCTGGATGGCCAATAACAACCCTCACAAAGATACAACATCCGCACCACATGGACTGAATCAACATCTTTCTTGGCATTCTGTCAATACAGTCTGGGCTAGCCTCACTGTTTTCTTGCTCTTCTCTTCTTATAAAAGCAGGAAATTGTAGACAAGACCCCTCACATGAAGAATACACTGGAAGCATGCAGCGCTCATTGTTGCAATTTAAAAGCCACAAGCATAATTAAGCTGATCACAGAAAAGATGTTGCACACTGCTAACTTCTAAGCTTCAGTCACTAATCATCTGGGTCAGGGGCGTAACTTGAGGGGGTGCGACCGCACTTGGACCCAAAAGGTTAAGGGGGCCCCATCATTGTTGCTCCTCCACCTTATTTATCAAATTTGTGCTCACTTGTCACCAACACCCAGGATTTTGACTATCCTGGGTTTTGGTCCACTTCAGGGGGGCACCCCGCTGTGTAAAACCCCCCAGAAACCCCCCAAAACTCACCTCACCACGCTCCCACATAGCCACGGACAAGCGCGGACATTCACAAACGGCCGGCGCGGGGGCGCGCATGCCTAGAGGGGCGCGCGGGAGGCGTCGGCGGCCGCTGCCGCCGCCGATCAGGTCAGTTTTTTTGGGCTTTTGGGGGGGGTCCCTCACCGCGGGACATCCCGATCTCGGGTGTCCCGCGGTGAGGGAGGTGATCGGCCCGGGCCCCGATCACCCCTGGGTGTTGGTCCACTTTAAAAAAGGGAACTTTTTTTGTTGCATCCTATTTAGTTAAAAGACACAAAAAAGTTTACTGTATGAGCTGTGGACTGGTGCTGGACTGCAGGAAAAACCACTCCAACCCTCAGCCATTATTTATCCCTTATAAAGAGGTGAAGATGGTTGAGGAGAAAAAATTAATTCAGTATACAGTAGGGTCAATTCATGGTAGGTCAGTGTTGTCCCAGGAGTTCTCCTTAACCCTCCCTCCTCACTGCCAGAAGCGCTGAGTATCCAGATGCCCAGTTTCTTATTTTCATGGCGGCAATGCACAGCGGAGCAGCCCAGGTCCTGCTGCCCCGCTGCTAACTAGTAATGTGAAACTAAAGACATTTTTGATCTTGCTAATCTTCAGGGAACAATATCCCCATTTTTGTTGTTTGGACCTTAATTTTTCTGTTTTCTGAAAACTTATTTTTTGTAGGAACCCAAACCAAAAAAAGGGTTCAATCCCTAAAAAGAACTTGCAGCTGAAACTTTCATTGTCGATAAACATGCAGGATGCTGTCGGCATGGCGCAATGGTGAACAAAATCATCCCTTACTGCCCTCAGAAGGTCGCTTCAAAATCCCACCCAGCAAAACCAGTTGGTTTCAGAACATTGGCCAATAAAGTGGAACAAAACCCACCAGCGGCCTTTGGCTTTCCCCTCAGGCATCTTGAATTTGGATGCTCCTCTGTGTGAAACTACCCAGGCCGCCTTACCTTTCCCCTGTCCAATGATGCATGCTCAGGCTCTCATCCAATGAGAGCCATCTGTTGTGACTATGACATCCCGTGCAGCATGCACACTGTTGAGAATGCAGCAGCACCCCCAACTGATCTCTCCATCTCTCCCATAATACTTTTTCAGAGATTACTGGGTCTATTAAGGAGGGAAGGCAGACAGGTTTTTTGCCCTGGGAGCATCATCCTGCAGTCTTGCACAGGGCGCCATTGAATCTAAGGATGGCCCTGCACACACAGACATTCATAAAACGCACACATACCATTAAAACCTGCTGTAAGTATTGCAGTGCGCTGCCCAGTGCACATTTAGAGCAGATTGGAGTAACAGCTCATACGCTAATGTTGCTGGCCAGGTCTGAGCTTCCATTTCTTGTGCCGCGCAGAGGAAGATTCAGGAGGAGGAGCTCTGCCCCAGGGATTCTTCTTAAGCAGCCAGAGCTGCTGATGCTGAACACTGATGCTGAGCCTGGGAGGGGGGAACTGCAAGCGAACCTGCTATCCGTCCTCACATGTAGCATGGCCATTATGTAGCCCCTGTCACCCAGCTCTCCTCCCCCCATTCCTTAAAAAATGACCTGTGAGTAGGAGGTGGCTTACCAGCCTCCGCTCATTACCCCCCTCAACCTCCTTGTATAATAAACATTATCTGACCTGTGACACCAACAATCTCCCCTGCCTGGCTACTTGTCCTTCTGGGACTAGGACTGTGCCTACAATAAACCCCTGAGCTACCAGTAACTAAGAGTGGCCACAGCACCACAGTGAGTGGGAACCTAGTTCTGGGACCCCAACTCAGCTTTGCCAAATGATTGGTTTGCCCCATCTTAAGTGGGCCTGGCTGACATTGACCCTATTAAGCAGTTACAGCCAAGTGTGTGGGGTGGGGGGGGGGGACAGAGGCTCACTCACATACAGCGTGATGCTGGTCGTGCTAGTGTGGTCTTGGATGGTAGCTCCCCCCATAGAAAGGCTGCATCCCACACGGGCACTGTATGTTTCACAGCAGCTTCACTGGCTTGATCTCTCTGAGAGCTTGTCCCAGCACTGCCATCTGTGCCAACTCAGCTCCCCTTTGGCGCCCCCTGACCCACGTGCCCCCCTGCCTCCCCCCAGCTATGAACCTGGGTATGGGTCTGCCCACACTGAGACATGATAAGGGGGGCATCCAGATTGCTGGAGCCCCCCTTGCATATTGCTCCCACAATCCTTACCTTATCCTCAAAATCCAGAAAATGCAGCCCTGTGGTTGGCCGCCAGGATTGGTCAGGGTTGTACTCTCAGTCCTGGCTGTCAAAAGGGACCATTCATGTGACCACCGGTGTCCAATCAGTGTGGACAAGCCACTTTAGGGGAGAGACAGATTTTAGGCTTGTTATAGTGGCCTACAAGAGAGCAAACACCCATAAAGACATAGGGTTAAAAAAACATAGGGATACTCACCTTTGTCCCCCAAACAACCTGGGAATAGAATGCAAACATTTTTTTACTCAAAGCGAGAGCGCTATCAATGGGCAGCTTGCTTTCAGGAGATATTGTTTCAGTTAAGTATAGGCAGTATGTGTATTTAATGTCTAAGCTGCTTCTATACACGTTTCAAGTTTAACTGAGTAGGGGCAGCATGAGCTGATTTTTAAAGCAGACATTAAAGGGGGGGGGGGGGCAAAACTAGGGTTTTGTGATGCTACGAAGTGGACACAGTAACCCATAAAGGGGACCAGGTGAAAGCCATTACCAGGGCATCCACCCATAATAAAACAGGTTTTTCACACTCCTAGGCTATAACAGGCAACCAGTCAGTTTCAATGTATTTGGCAATGTATGCTTGTTGAATGCTGTTGGCCACCAGCGGGTCATATGGACCATTAAAGCAGTGCAAAAGTGTGTACCAACTGATTCATTTAGTTGAGTCATTTGACCCTATTTCAGGCTTCCTGGGTATTGTTAAAAATCCCCACTCACCTTCTGTCCTCATCGTTAGCCGGTGGTCAAGAAGCTATGGGATCTCTGGAGCTGCTAATACTACCAGGCTAGGACAGGTCAGCTGTTGGGGACAAAAGGTAGCTAAGTAAAGTACGGTAAGTCTTTTTGATTGGTCTATCTCATTTATATTGGCATCCCAAACAGGGATCCCAGAGCGTGGATGTGTATTTCACATTTTTTATGCGAGTTGAAAAGCCTCTCAGCTTCTACAAAACCTGCAGCAGCTCTCAACAAATCCACTGAATTTCCCTATCACTACACATTGCTTGAGGTATAAAAGCTTTGGAAACACAGCTCAGTGAGTTTGTGGTGTATTTTGCCAGTTAGTGTGACGTTTCAATGGCTGGAAACCAGCCCGAGCATGAACCCTCTTAAGAATGCACTAATCACTAGCAAATCATTAACCCCCAGGCTGGCAGTGGTGGAGAAACAAAGCCAAACTAAAACCCCAGCCGGAAACCACATGAAGAAGTTCAGAAGTTGAATTTTAATTTTTACATGGACATGCCGAGGAGCACACATTTTTTTTAGTTTTATACTGTGATCCTTTATTTAGCATGCTAATGACCCTGAAACAAAAGTATTTTGGTTTTTGGCCAAACACTCCAACGGAATTTACACAAATTGGACACAGAGAAATAGAAAATGAGCCCCAGACCCCCAAAGAGAAAAGAGAATTGTTTAAGTATGGGTGGGGTTCAGTGCTCAGTACAGTGTTTGAAAGGTAAAGAGTTAATCAGGCGCTCCGGAAAAGATACCAACTGTAGAAATATCAATTTCCTTCCTTTTCTAGATGACATTAACATGAAGATTTAAATCTCTGACTAGAGTTGGGCTGCCCCGCTGCACATCGCCACCGTGAAAATAAGAAACCGGGTGCCCGGATACTCACTGCTTCCGGGCCTCTTCAGCTGCTGCCGCGACATATCACGCTCGTGGCCAGCGCAACGCTGATATGTGGTCAGATATCAGAAGATCCAATCAACAGACCACATAAAAGGTCAGTCTCATGACTAAGGCTTGGTCCACACTGATGGGATGCACTTTCATTGCTTTGCAAGAGAAATCCCTGCCCATGTAGTCCTATGTCTCCTTTTGCAATTGTGCAGCATTTCCAAATGCCACGCAAAACCCCCAGCCATGATTTTGGAATGCATCCTTTGTTCTCAATTGGTGCTTTAAAGTGGAACACAAACCTGCAATCTAAAAGAGTTCAGGGCCAGCCCGGGGCATCCCAATTTGGGATTTCAAAAAAATTTTGGCAATTTTCGCATATGTTTTCACAAATACAATGTTTTTTTCCCTGGCTGAATCACACAAACCGATTAAAGAGAAAAATCTCTTTCTTTGCTGGGGTTGTGCCCGCTTGCGATACCCATCAGATCCTTTGCCGAATGACATAAGCACGTCAACCAGCTCTGACTGGACAAGATCCAGTGCATGCACCCTAGGACTGGGGAAAGGTAAGCTGTTAATAGCGATCTGGGGGGGGGGGGGGGGGGGGAGGTTGGACACAGAGGAGCATCCCACCCAGGTTGACTTCGGGGCATAGATCAAAACCCAGGATAGTCAAATTCTATGTTCCGCTTTAAAGTGACTGGCCAGGCAAAAATGTAAAAAACATGATTTAGCAGCTTACTCTACATTTCCTACCACCAATGAGCATTAGCAGCAATTTATATAGAAATTATTTTATATTTTGAGGTGAAATGGATCTAATCTTAGGTCATGAGAAAACATTTAATGGGTCAGCAGTACTGTTTAGCTACACTGGAAATCAATGTCATGTGTAAATAGGAAACAAGCATTTCAGAGTCACTTGTTTGTTTGTTTTTTTTAATGGTTGTACATTGTACTGCATAAAAATAAAATATGGAAAGTGAGGTAGTAACATAAACACAGCAGTTATGAAAAGCCCGCTCTGTCTGCAAAGCCCATCATGCTGTGGACGACTGCCAAGAGCGAATGACTTCACCACTTATGGTCATAATCTTTTCCTAACCCTGTAACAAGAAGGAGTCGGTGTGGGTGTGGCACAGGGGAAATCTTTCTGGGATGTGGATGCTATTAATGGGATGTCTGGGTGGGATTCCCTTCCTTCAGACCATGATGATATATCTTTAGTAATAATGCAAAGCAACTGAATAACCTGTGACCGCATAGCTAATTGATATGGCTAATTTCTATGGTGAATATACTTTCCAGTAAGGATACAAGCAAAAAAAAAAAATCTTCTGTTGACTTAAAAACGGACCTAAACCCAAACGTGGCTACTGTGTCACCCACCTCCCAATATCCAAATTAGTTTTTAACCCACTAAAATGCCCAAATTAGGAAACTTACCCTACACACCTTCTGCCCACATTACCAAACGCGACTAACAGGATGCCAGTAAGGTGGCCTCATTGGTTACTGTTGCCGCAAGGGCAATAGGGGATGTGAGGATACCCAGAGACAAGAGAATTCAGGGCAACTGTACCCTTAGGACGGATGTGTCCCACCCACAGGCATCCTGATTTGGGATACAGGACTAATGGGAGACTGTACAAACACCCACCTCTCGTTATTAAGTGTAAAATAGGTGTTGGTCTGGTTTAAATGAAAACTGTGGTCAAAGTAATTTTGTAAAATTCTAGGGCCCATCTATTTCGGGTGTCCCGATCTGTGAAATCTGCAGAATTGCAAGAAATCCTACCCATGGCACATGTGTGGGCCACCGGGGGTATCCCTATAACCAATGCATGCATCAGCAAAAGGGAAACCTGATTGCCTGCTGTGGCCGTTTACTGGCCACACCCACTCACCAGCTGTAACACAGAATTGCAGCTCCTGGGTAATCGCATCTTCTAGTTCCTGTCGGAGCTGCCTGGCCTGGAGTTTGAGGAAATGTCCACAGAAGTTAACTTTTCCTTTAAGCTTTCATAGTCGCTCATTAAAGCGGTCCAAAACCCAAAATCTAAAAGACTCCAGGGCCGGTTGCTAGCCAGTCACCAGTAAACTCACCTTTAACAGTGGTTCCCATGATGCGGTGTTCTCTGGGGACCATATCCCTGGCTTCCCTGCAGCTCCACAGGGAAACTTGGGATGCGGCAGCCGGCTGGCGCACGTCAGCCTTGAGATCAGCCAATCGGCCACCGTCGAGCTGTCAGCATCAAATGAGGTATTTGGGAATTTGGGCGGGTAGGAGGCACAGGAGACAAAAAAGTGTTTTGTTCTGCTTTAATGCTAAGAAAGCTGATTAGGAGAGGTTCCAAGCAGGGTACTGGGGGGTCCACAGAGCAAGGTATGCCAAGTTAGGATGCCCCAGGGGCAAGGACCAAAACTCAAGATAGTTAAATGGTCCTCTTTAAACGCCTCAAAAAATGTCCTGCAGAGCTGTTTTCTGTCCCCTGTCATACCAAGCTTCGTGAGGAAAATGTGTAACTATCTCTTAAATTTGGGACCCACAGGAGGGGACGTTAAACTACTACGGAAAACCTGTTTGTATAATCTGCAAAGCAAATTATGTGACAGGGTTTTATATGTGTAATCTGCAAAGCAAATTATGTGACAGGGTTTTATATATGGATGTATGTAAAAAAATAATCCATAAACTAGCCAAGGAAATGTCTCTCTAATCCAATAAGATTTAAACCCAACAACTATTGTTGTATAATGAAAAGCCATTACAAATGGGATTTCTACATTTCCATAATCCACCCTATTAAGAGACCTCACCAGACACACGCCCTGCGAATATTGCCAGCAAGTGTCTCATTAAACCAGAATAACACCCATTTTCCCGGCAAACAGTTCTTATTGGAGGAGAGCCTGTAGAGACAATTGGAAAGATAAGTTTTGAGGGCGATCCTGGAGTTTCACAGAGAGTGGTATGTCCTGGGATGTCCCAGGAAAATGGATCAATCACCAGAAGTGTGAAAATCCTGGTGTTTGGTTCACTTCTAATTCAGTCAAATACACATTTACCACGCATCACATTATGGGTAAAAGCACCTACACACATCTGAAGAATTGCAATAGCAAACAGCTGTTATTCCAGCACAAGGTGGCTCAATGGAAAGGTCATTAGAGTTGAGCAGATCTCCCCAGTAAACGCAGGATACTATGCTCAAAACCTGTCACTCCTGATTCTTTACAGGGGGGGGGGGGATTTTTTGACTCAGGGTGTATAATTATCCCCCTTCTCTTGCTATCCAGCATATTTATGTGGGTTTTTATTATTGGACCAATTTTTCACTATGTCGCTCCTTAAACAGCTAGCTTTCGGTTTTGCAAAGTTACGGCTGTATTAGAATGCTGGATGTATGGGTGTAGACGCTTCAAGTGGACCAAAAGCCACTATAAGACTCAAAGGCCAGCCACTTCCCGGGGGCGTCTCGATTTGGGATCCTCTGCTGTGTGACTTCTCAAGGGATTCCCATCAAATGTACCTTTCTGGTGATCTCACATCCTGCGCCAGGTTTGTCTGAATGGCGGGAAGGAGCTGGTGGGAGATGCCCAGCACTTCATTCATTCAGAATAGATTGCTACATGACACAATCTATTCTGCCTGACCGGAAAGGTACCTTCTATGGTGGTCTGCTTTCAAAGCAATACCAACCAGACTAACCAGTACTAACCTAAACCAAATAACTACCTACCCATTGCTTGTCCTTGGGCCACTTTTACTTCGCTATCTTGTGTTTATTGCTGTGCTGTTCTGCTAAAAGACCTGCTCCCTGCCAGGTGGTAAGTTGTATAGGGCTCTCCAAGGTTTCACACACAGGGGCATCCCAAATGAGGAGGAAAAGATAATGTTAAGTCAACCAATAGCCAGTGGAGAAAAAAAAACTGTTCAGGTCCACTTTCAATGCAATACCAACCTGGAGTTACCAGTACTGCTCCTGCATCCTGGTAGGGGGTAAGTTGTATAGGCATCCCAAGGGGTCCACACACAGGGGCATCCCATATAAGGGGGAACCGACCAAACCCCAGTGGAGCAAAAAAAAAAAAAAACTTGTTCTGCTTTTATTGCAATACCAACCTGACCAACCAGTACTAACTAAAAAATAAAGGACCAAATAAATAAGTAGCAGCTGTGCTGTCCTGCAAAAAGTCCTGCATCCAACCATGTGCCACGCCCAAAACCCAAACAATGCAAGTCTATAGACAGCGCAAGATGGATAAAGTCTATGGCAACGCAGACAAATGCAGTACATGACATGGGGCAACCACCAGTGGAATATCAGGAGGTGCTTTAGGATTCCTGCATTTTGTGACCAGCGCCTAAGAGTCAGTCTGTGAGACCTCTGGATGGACCTGCAGCAATTGTCTGCTACTGCAGCTGGGCTGATAGATGAAGCTCTTATAGTAAAGTCTTTGTACATATCGCTGCTCTGAGCCTGGGCTTCCAGGGCTAACCTCACACATGCCAAGGCAAAGAAGTCCCTGGAGCTGCAGCTGCAGCATTACTATAGAGCTGCCACTTTCATCTCCAGCAGCCAGATGTGCTCCACATCTGCATGCTACCCATCCGCATGGCCTCCTACTTTTCCTATAGTCATCTACTAGCAAGGAAATAGTAACAAACACTGTGTAGAGTTACCTACCTGTGCCCAGCACACCCGAAACTCCGAACTCCGAGCTCCAGAAGGATAAAGATTGAATGAGCTAAGCGCAGGGCTGGCTGGTTGGCTGGGTGGGTGTGGCTGTGAGACACATACACAAGGCTAAGGGACTGTGGAAAAAAGTTGTCAGCAAACTACAGTAACGGATGTTTCAAGAAGCGCAGGGAGAGTGCGGCTGCTGAGAAGAATGACTTGTGACACACACTCCCTCACAAGTTTTTCTTAGCCAGGGGCCATTACTGTCCTGAGACCATATTGTATGGCGCCCAGCCTGTGCTGCTGCCGCTGTGAGCAACAGTTTAATAAGCTTTTAATCTTACACATCTTAAAAGTACAAGTGGCATATGCTTATCTTTTCAGAGTGGGAAAAAGGGACCATTTTTAAATTAAACCGGACCTTCAGCTTCATGTAATGAAAAGCCCAAGGAACCTAAATGAACAAATTTTGTAATAATAACACGGTTTTGGCTACTTTTACACAGATGTAGCAACGCCTGACACAGATAGCTCCGAGTTACAGAAGCCACTAGACTTATAGATGCTAGGTCCGGTTTTGGTGCACTTTAATGCTCTGCTAATGGTTACTTTAGCCTTGAGTAGAGAGGATGATAAAGTGGACCAAAACCCACAGCGATCTATATGATTCCCAGGCCGATCGATTCCCTCCCCCCGGGGCATCCAAAATCAGGATTCCCCGCTGTGTGAAACCTTACCTTCTTTTCCAGTCCAACAGCATGAGCCGCGGCCGCATCCCCACTATCCCTCTAGTATTTAGTATTTGAATACACATCATTTTAATTATGAATTTCGAAGTTCATATGCATACAGTTTTTTCAGGTGTCAAATTCAGTGACAGAGGTATATCTTTTTATATATGGACATTTTCCCCTAAACCAAAAGGGCCCTGGAGTCTTATAGACTGATTGCCACACCCTGGGACACCCTGGGACATCCTAATTTGGGATACCTCACCCTGTGAACTCCCCCAATCAACGGTAAAACCTACCTGATCCCCAATCCAACAGTGTGGGTACACCCTCAGCTAAAGGCAGCGCTTAGCTCTATACGTCCCTTATCCTGACAATCAATGTGCCAGTGTACAGCGAAGTCCAGCCATTGCAATGGAGCGGGTGTGCCAAGGTAGTGCCTGACCATGAGCTTAAATGTGATTGGTTAATTCTAAACACAACAACATTCCCAAGAGGGTGTTCACTTATGCAACCACATTATTCGAGTTTTGTAAACCACTGCAAAATACTCACCTTCTTCCTTGCAGAATCCAATCCCAATACCCTCTTCTGTCTTTGCACTGCAGTGTTTGCTGTACAGAACAATATATTCACTGGCTACAGGGGACCTCTAGCATTATGTACAGATAAAATACTGTCACTAAGGAATTCATTTTATTTAAAAAGAAAAATAGAGATGGCAGAATCTAAAATCAAATTTACAAATGCACATAATCTGAAATTACACCAGCCTGAAACAAATCATTATTATATATATATAACTAGAGTGACCAAACTCCAGGGACAACTACTGCTGTGTAAGTGTCCTGCATTAGAGACTTTAATTTGGTGGCTAACACAAAAGAAATATGAGACCTGTCTGTCTGCACATTCTAATTATACCCCTTCCCCCTTCTCTTCAAACTATGTCATGGCACCGAAAATGTGTCCAGAGCTCAGTAGCTAGTGACATGTCTCTTATAGTTTTCAAACTGGAATGCCCAAAAAATTAAAAGCAAGCCAGAGAACAGACTAAAACGCTCACCCATTCCTCCCTGCCATGAGTGTCTTTGAGATGACAGGAAGATGACCTCTTTCTCTACCTCTCTGTATATTTCTTTTCTCAGCAGCACCGAGCATTCTTTTTTATCTGTACTGTGAATATCAGAGAGGTAACAAGCCAAGCCCAAGCAGAGGAAAGAACAGCTACCCCCTGCAGTTACTGCTTTGCACGGTGAGGCATTTCTAATCTGGAAAGCATGGGGAATGGGGCCTGGAGGTCCATTTGAACAGCTATGAACAAGGTCCTCCTACACTCAAGATGGAGACGCCAATTTACACCCCCCCCCCCAACATTAATCTGCATACCACTAGACAGCTGCTGATTTAGTTGTTGAGCAATTTAGAAAACCCATTATCAGTTAGTGGGGGTTGCCTGTCAAATAGCTCAACAGCAAATATCTGGACATTTCTGGGCACATTTACAATAAGCCAGAATGCAAACAATGTGCCCCACATGGGACCTCTATGGCATAGGTATTTTCTCAAGATAGTGACATTAGTTTCCAAGAATTGTATATTGGAAGAGTTTGAATATATTTTCAGCGTTAAAAAAATGTTATAATACCTTAATTCATTTTGGCTGAAAAACCAGAGAAAATGTCATATCTAATTATCCGCTTATCATTCATTTGATTGTGTTCCATGGGAGTGCGCCATGCTTGTGCTTGCTGGCTGACCTGCTCCTAGAGCTCAGCACAGAAAGTAAATATGGTAAATATGGGATGCTATTAGTGTGGAGGGCAAGGGAAAAAAGTTGAATGAATAAAACTTTGCTTTGCTGTGCGTGCTAAGCCAGTCCAGCATAGTTTGTACAGCCTGACATAACTTTAGTAAATTACCTACTGTAAGTATGTTATCAACACTGAAATGTAGAAAAAGGAGTGGAGGCATCCACCCAAGCCATATTTCTATTCACCCCAGCCATTTTCTTAAAGTGGACCAAAACCCTTGATTTTGACTATCAAGGGCTTTGTTCCTTGCACGCAGGGCACCTTGATTTGGGATACCCCACAATGTCTGAAACCCTGATGTCACACAGTAAAACTTACCTTATCCTGGTCCCACGGCATATGTGTGGGATCTTGTCCAATCGGCATGCTTGGCCACGCTCTTCAATTTCGACTAAGGCCCTGCTAGCCCCTAACATGGTGCGCATCGGCGTCGGCCATTCACTAATTCCTGGGGCGCACACACCCTGATCCTCCCACTGGACAACCAATGATGATGTAAAGAGAAAATAAAAAAAACAGCAGCCAGCATAGTCAGCCCCGTCCCGGGAAGACACGTGTGCACCAAACTGCACACTCAGGGCCAAGTACTACAATTTCTGGACAATGGTCCAAAGCGTGATTGTCCCGCAAAAATCGGGACATTTGGTAGGAATATGCTCGTGGGTACTTGACTCATGTGAGAAATGAATCTCCAATCTGCCTAGGACCTCCTCCTGTCCTCAACCCTAATCACCTCCTCCCACTCCCGCATCCAAGACTTCACAGATGCTGCCCCATTACTCTGGAATGCCCTCCCACTTATAATTCGCCACTTCCCAAGCCTTCAAGTCCTTAGGGGTGCCCTCAAAACCCACCTATGCAGACAAGCATATTACTTGGCCTAAATAAAAGACAGCCTAAGCCACTTCAGATCTTGCCATCTTATTAATGATATACCCTTTGTCTCCACCACTTATCCTTTAGATTGCAAGGCCAAGGGCAGGGCCATCTCTCCTGGTGTATTTCAGTATGACTATGTATTTGTGCTATTCATGTAATGTAAGTTGTTATACCCTGTTTGTAATTTCACATTGTACAGCGCTATGGAAGATGATGGTGCTTTATAAATTTTAATAATAATAATATTGAATGTTCACAGTTCAGTAAATAAAATCTATGTAGTCTAGTCGCTGTTCCTTGTAAATACAGTAACTTCTGCTTTTCTGTGTCCTTATAGACAATAATGTTCTTCTGTAGCCAAATAATTAGGGATTTTCCAGCAACAGTCAAAACACAGCTCCAAGGACAAAGGAAGATCAATCTGAGAAATGGGAATGCGTGACATTTGGGTTGTTTGTCTCCCTTATAGCGGACAAAAACCATCTAAAACCCACCCTTTGGAGGACTGAGACTGCAGGGAGTTCCTTGGCATTTTACACTGTGGCACATCCCTTATCAGGACATTCAAGTAGACCAAAAATTAAGTTTTGACTTTTGTTTTGCTTTAAAGGGATCCAAGTGTCATTTTTTGACTCCAACATTATTGTTGGTTCACAGTGTGTGTGTGTGTGTGTGTGTGTGTGTGTGTGTGTGTGTGGGGGGGGGGGGGTTAACCCATTTTAAGGCTGTTCAAATTGTAAACTTACCCCCAGCTATCCCTCCACTGGCACTAGACCTGATTTGGGCTATTAAAAGAGGAACAAAACTTGGGATTTTCAGGGCAAGCCGCTGGCTTTCATGATTCCCCGCTGTGTCAAACTCCCCAGGAATCCCATACACACTCACCTTTCCCCAGTCCAACGGCCCATGCACTGGTTCTCGTCCAATTAGAGACACCCACTGAACTGATGTATTTTCGCAGGTGTCTCTCATTGTTTTGAATGGGGAGTGCGCGCTTTTGCATCACCTGCATCCCTGGAGCACTCACCAGGCTGGGGATGCAGGGGATGTGGCAGCAGATACTCCCTCGTTGGCTGAGCACCCGCGCCGTTTTTAGATAAAATGCAAGTCATCATGTATCTCACTGTGACAGTTAGGACTAGAAGGGGGCTGCATAGTTCTATAGTGTGTAAGGAGAATGATTTCATTTTCAATGGCATTTTTAAAAGTTTCCAATATTGTGTGCCAATATGATGTTCTCAGGAGGTGGAGCTTATCTGCAACTGCATGTTATAAAAGAAAGCAGTTTCCCCTAGCAACATGTTTACCTTAGCAATGTACTTTAAAGTGGTGTTTTGATGTAGAGATCACAAACGTTCCCACTCTGGCTTGCTAATCATCTGCTGCACGGACGGAGGCACAGACAACAAGTTAAACCCACCTCTGCATTAATTCAACCTTTTCAGACAGAGGGGAACTTGTGTTCCAGTAGCTTAAGGGTTACTGGCAGCTTTCTCATCTGATATAAGCTTGGCACAAGGGGAGAGAGGACTGGGAAGGGAATATTTAAATTCTCAAACTTCATCTTTAATAGAGATGAGCGAACTTTTCAAAAGTACGGTTCGCCGGTTCGCTGAACTTTTCCGAAAAAGTTCAATTCAGGACCAACTTTTGTCTAAAACTCATAATAAAAAACGCCTGACAGCCCTAAAAATCTGAAGTCACCCAAGGCTGTATAAAATCATGTTTAGTGGACTAATTAGCATTTGAATTGGCTTCAGGTTAGAATTACATACATCACATTAGCATACAAATCACCCATTAGCTAATCAGCTTTTTAATAGCCCACGGCTGTCTTTGATAGTTTAAGGCACATAAAAAAGGGGTAGACCTGCGATTGTGTAGACCCGGCAGTAGCAAGCAAGCCCTCTAAAATTGCCCTATATTGAACGAGGGGTAGCAGCAGATTGGCACCCTTAAGAAGAACCAATGGCATTTTGCAAGCCTTGGAAAATTTGCCCAGTTTGTTCATAACAGGGTTGACCTGCGTGTATTGGCCTGGCAGTAGCAGAGGGTGGCAGGCTGGCAGCGGAGGTGCTGTTGGTGGTACTAGTAGTAGCAGCATTAGAGGCTGCAGCTGTTGAAGAAAGACTAGGCCGTGGCACAGGAAACCTGTGGTGGTTGTGTAGGCCTGGCAGTAGCCAGACACCACCTGCCGCACTGCAAACCCTTTCCGACGCTACGCTTGAGGGTGCACAAAAACAGGACCCCCATGGCAAACTAGCTCTGATCTGCTGGCCCAGAATTTCAAGGGGTCTGAACTCTTGGAGAAAGGGTACAGTCAAGGTAGGAGTGCACCTGGCTGTTCAGGTGGTGGTGGTGTTGCCGGTGATGAACATCCCTTCCATGACGATGTGTGTCAGGTGGGGTTATGAGATGTAAAAACTTGTACATCATATACTCAAGAGTGAGTTGCATGCTGCTGCCGCCGCCTGTTGGAGAGGTAGCGCATTGAGTGGACACTCAAAATGCTTGTGGCAAGTGTCTGCCGTTTGCAAGCCATGGCTAACTGGCTGCATGTCTTCTTTCAATAATAAGCCATTTTTGCCTTCCACTTGGAAGGCATAAAAAATTCCCCAATTTTAGCATGTAGTGATCCAGTACTCGTCTTTTTGCTTCATGCTAACAATGCGGCTGTCAGCGCACAAGCACCTGAGCATAACATTTCCAAGGTGCCGGTTGGTTCAGCCTCCGCTCCATATTGCCATGTTTCTTCAACACCGCCATCACTAACACCATGATGGCCGTCATCATCTTGTGCCTCCTCCCCTATCACTTTCTGTGGTTGTTTCCATCCACCTCCTGGGGTCTGACTTCCTCCTCCTCACCCTCCTTTACGTCTTCTTGTAGATCCAAAGAGCCAGGAGACAGACAGGATCCTTCCTCCAACCCTTGCTGAATCATGGCCATAAGCAATTTGCTCCAAAATGAATATCAGCAACATAACCTCATACATTCCGCTATTGTCCCTGCCGACAAATCTTGTCGCCTCTTCAAAAGGCCTCAGCATGCAACATGTGTCTGATCATCTGCCATTACCGGAGCTGAAAATCACACTGGCTGGAAAAGCTGGCCATTTGCTGCATGCAGAAATCATTCACTGCTTTGCGCTGGTGGTAGAGGTGGTCCAGCATATGTAGGGTGTAGTTATGTGGAGACAAACAGCTGGAGATTTCCTTGCTCATGCACACCAGCAACTCCTCGACAGTGTGGCTTTTCTCGCCCAGGCTCAGCATGTGTAATACAACGTGATAGTGCTGCGTCTTGCTGTGATCAAAGGATGAAGGAAGAGGAGGGTAAACTACACCCTGCTGTCTCCCGTCTGTTGAGGAGGAGAAGGAGGATAGGCGTCTGGTGTTCAAAGCTCAAATGCATTGACACAAACACGGAGGTGTTATTAATGCCTGACCTTGTTGCGTGGGAGCATTGTGCTACACAAGGTTGGCCTACTTTGGCCTAGTGACACACATGTATTGCCCTTGGCCGTAGCTACTGCTCCAAGTAACTACTGTTGCATGCACTGTCCCTACCTTGGCTCAGCTCTTTGTCACTACCAGTGCCAGTACCTGCTCTGACAATGTCCCTTCCTTGTTGCCTAATTCCCAGGTCCTGTCCAAAACTACATCATCATACTCCTCCTGATCCCCACCACTTCCCTGTTCTGATGTATCATCATCATCATGGTCTACTTGCTTCCCAACACCACAACCACCTTCATAACTGCCAGTATGTCCATGTCTACCGCAACCCCCACTGCCACAGCTATGCGTCTCGGACAATGATTCCACCTCCACAGCCTCCGCAACACACTTTAAAGGCTGACTGTCGTCAAACAAATTCTCTCATCACTATCCATATCAACTGGACCACTGAGAAAAGCTAGCGCCCCACTAGTAGGGGACAGTAAAGAGATAGATGATGGAAGAGAAATGCTTCTTTTACTGTGACATGTAGCTGTAGTAGAGGAAGAATCCAGTGAAACCTGGCTCAAAGTCATTTTAGTCTTCCACCTCCTGAGATTAGCAATAGTTCACAATGGATACATTGTCTGAAAAAACACGCCCACTGGAGGAAATGGACAACTTTGGCTGGCTGATTCTGCTACCACATACATTACTGCTGCTTCTACTACCTCGTACATTGCTGCTGCTGCTGCTGCTGCTACTACTAGCAG
This sequence comes from Gastrophryne carolinensis, assembly GCA_027917425.1. Lineage (NCBI taxonomy): Eukaryota > Metazoa > Chordata > Amphibia > Anura > Microhylidae > Gastrophryne > Gastrophryne carolinensis. The sequence continues at coordinate 130,288,565 of CM051242.1, forward strand.
TGGCGGGCCTGGGCAAATGGATGCTGCCACTACTATGGCTGGGCCTGGGCAAATGGCTGGTGCTACTTTTACTGGCCCTGGGCACATGGCTGCTGACCACAGTCTTGGTACTGGCACCAACATCCTTATCCTTAGTGGCATAAGGAATTGCAGGGATGTCTTTTCCTCATCCCTGTCCCTTCCCACCCCTTCCTTTCCCAGACATTTTGCTTAGTATTTTCTAAAACAGATAGATGTTCCCTAAAGTATGAAAGTGAAAAAGATTGCTTTTTTAAACTGTATTTAACAAAGAGGCACCGTGGACCCAAACTTAGAGAGAGACAGGGCCTGCACAGCTAACCCCCCCCCCCCCCCCAAAAAAAATATAATTCCTTGGCAGGTGAAAAAGGTTTTTTAAACTGTATTAAACTATTAAACACTGGACAGATGTGGCCAAAAAATTAGAAACCCTCACTGAAGTTTTCAGACTTTAAAGGGTGGTCTACAATGACCAGCAGATCCCAGTGCAGGCGGTTCAGTTTTTACTGCGCAGCACACACACTCTCAGCATCCCACTGTGCCCACTTCCTTTCCTGTCCCTTCTTGTTTCCTATGCTGTGGTTCAAAATGTCTTAAACTGTCACTTCTCTAAGAGCAATGCTCTCTCTGCAACAGCCAGCTCGATAATGGTGGATAGACGCATCCCTTGGCTATCTCCTGAAGTAGCACCTCCTGATTGGTCCAACTACCTTGACCTCTTAAAGTGGACCAGGATTTTGACTATCCTGGGTTTTGGTCCACTCCCCCGGGGCACCTCGATCGGGTGAAACCCCCCAGATCACCCGGATCACCTCACCGCGGTCCTACGGTGCATGCGTGGCTGCTCGTCCAATCAGCGTGCTCGGAGCCGCTGAGCTATGAACATCTTAGTGGAGTCTTAGCTCAGTGGCTCCAAGCGCGCTGGCAGCGCATCCCGCGCTTCCCTCTAACAGCGACCTGCTAGAGAGAAGCGCGAGATGCGGCCCGCGCATGCGCTGTTGGACCAGGATTAAGGTAAGTGTAGAGGGCATCCTGGGGGGTTTCACACAGCGAGGCATCCCTATTTTGGATGCCCAGTAGGGAGGGAATGGATCGGCCCGGGAATCTTATAGATTTTCTGGCCGATCCAGCTGGGTTTTGGTCCACTTTAAGCAGCGACCATGTGACCCTGTCTCTCTGCTTCTACTTTGCTGGCCATGACCTGTGGGGTGGTGCTGGTTAAATCCCACTAGCTTCGTCTTCTGCGTTCTTCAATTGGTTTGCAGCGAACCAAACTTTTCTTGAAATTCATGTCAAAACTGGGTTCTACCGGTTCAGTTTGCTCAACTCTAATTTCTAATTTCCAAAGTATGTGGCACTTTTTATTAAGGGCACAAAAGTGTCACAAAGTAGACCTCAGGGTCTGGAAGAACCTAACTACCCACACACCCTGTTGCTCCCCCTGTTATGTATGTATCAAACACCCATTTAACACTAGCATTTATTATGCTATTTAATATTAAAAATTATTGTAAAGAGGTACTGAACTTTTCGCTCCTGCTGCTAAATCAGAGCAAAATGTACACCAGTTTTTTTTGGGGGAAATGATGGGGGAAGTGAAAATGATTTCATTGTCTACCTAGGGCGTGATTCAGCTTCTGATATAAAAAGAGTCCTTCTACTAAGACAGCCACACAGAGAGAAATAAATCTGGCACTGCTGCTGTGCTGTACAGTATAACAAGCAGGACAAGAGTTCTGCTGTTACATTGTAAAAAACTCCTTCTGTGTTGCATTGTAAACTGCCAGACACCAGGCTGCTGTGAGAAGGAGATTACTCCTAAAAATCTACCTGTACTATTTTCATCTAAAGTGCATTTCTGTTTTTGGTGGTGATTCAACAATGTGTACACATATCAGTCAGTCAAGCAGTGACATAATATGAAGGCAAAGGTATCTACCTATTTTGTATGTTGTGGTTTCCATCTGCCAAGATACACTGGTGCTGGTCTGAAGAATATTTTGATTGTGACCCGTTGATTTCTTGACCTGTGAAAGTAAATTGAACTTTAGCAAACCAGCATATTTAAATCAGCAAATCTCATTTTTGACTATAGTCTTTATATTTGTGCAAAACAACCACAGCTCATCTCCATGGCTTGTGTTGCATAAACTGGGGACTAGTGCCCAAAGAAGACCACAATCATGGGCAACTAAAAGGGATAGTCCAGCTGGTAAAAAAAAAATAAATGCCACTTATCTACCAGCCCAAAGGCATGATTGCCCAATCCCGGTGGACAGCGCGCTTTCCCCCCAGTCTCACATGGAGGCCTATTTATCACTAGCACCTTGCTTAAGCATCTGCGGAGATACACTATTAGCGCCCTCAGCCACAACGCCGGCCATAGTCAGACGGCACTGTTAGTGTTCGGTGCTGTAGGTTATCCATGGTACTGTGTCTTTTTTTTTTGCATGGAGCTAGCAACAGGTAGTGCCAGTGGGGTGGGCCATAAATCATTTGTATTTAACATGTATATGAACAACGCCAGCACAGGCACTCTGGAACCGCAATACTCAGGCATACAGAGCCATGTGCAATGGAAAAAAGGCTTTAACTGGGGGATGGCAGCACAGTGACCAAGTGAAAACACACGGAATGACATTGGGAACGTACAAATGACATGACACATTACTGGCAGGCATGAAATCACAAGTTAGCCGTGGGTAACCTAAGTACAATAATGAACGAAAAAAAACATTCTGAACAGATCAGGGATCCCATGTCACTTAACTGAGCAAAACAAAAAAAAATTAAAATACGCTAACCACAAGTCACCCAAAAAAGCAGGACTGGAATGGTTAATTGAAATCTATGGGAGAATGACACTGAGCACCTGATGTGATGTGGCACTGTCAGAAACACAGCATCAGCCCTAACAAAGCACCTGGCACTCTTGATACATGGAATGCTACATGGCACTAGGAGAGGCGCTAAACATTTTTTGGCATCATAAATATCATGACTTGGTGGCGCTAACAAAAAACACCTGCAGCTACGTACCTCTAACATTTGAAACAGAGAAAGGGGACCAAGCAGTGCTGGGAATCAGCTTAAGGTGATGTAGCACTGCCCCCAGTGGTTGGCATGGGTTTGGGACAGCCGAGCACTGGGAATGGTGCAGCATAAGCAAAATCAAAGTGTTGCAGCCCTGTATCTCACACCAGGCTAGCCAAGGGAATCTCCACACACTATAAATACAGTATATGTGTCTAGCAGGCAGCCCATTCTATGTGCCACCCGCTCCTGTGCTGCACACTGCTTACTCGGCACACCAATATGAGAAACTGGCCCAGTTGGTCACTGTAGTCGCATTCCGGGCCGCTCCAATAGACTTCAATGAGCTCCTCTGTACACAGAAGTTCCTAATGTACGGGAGCACCCAATAAAATCAATGGGAGCACTCCAGGTTGTTGCCTTCTTGTTATTGCCTGGACTGGCCCTTTAACTTGAACATTGTCTGGCAAAGCAGTTTAATAAGCAGTAATACTTTATTTTATTTACAGATTCACAAGTAACTGATTTATGCTGTCCTTGTTAGTGTTGAACTTGTGCAGTATTAATATGCACTTTCTAACAAAAAGCAGTTGTACCGGAGGTATATCTAGATTCCATGCGTAAATTTTGTCTGTCTACAGGGAAACAAAGCCTCTTCTACTCAAAGACACAAAGCCACGAGAAGCTGAACTACTAATCCTTATTATGGGCTGCTAGTTGCAAAGGGTAAAAAGAAACCACAGAACACAGTTTTGGTTTCCGCATCTTCTATAATAGTTGGTTTGATAGCTACAGTGTGTGCAGATGTTTCCTGCTTCTGTGTAATAGAGAAATACAGGCAAACATTGAGTGTATATGTCATGCCATGGTGGGTGGTGGCAGGAGTGAACTGGCCATAGGGAGAACCAGGACCCTGTGGGACCCACTGCTTTGGGGCCATTTGGGCTGCTGTTTATTACACCCCCACCAATTCCTACCTGGCACGCCAATAAACCTCAGACCATGTTCTATCCTCAGTACTCTAGCCTGAAATTCCTTTAACAGCTTGTTAGACCAGCTGATCATGCCACATCTGCCCTTAGAACCCTCAAGCTTCAGTATCATCAAGTTGGACATATCAACCTTTGTTTATGACCTGTCCCTTCAATGCTATAACCTCAGCTTGAAGGGCACTCAGGCTAAGAAAAAGTTTTAATATGCAATTAATGTGATTTTGGACCCAGTCCACCACTGGTGGCAGGTGGTTTAAGGACAGACAATCCCCCTGGGCAAAAACTGACTGTTTGGGTATTTTGCTCTTCTGTAACTAATATCCTTTAATTTGTACCCCTTTAGCCACACTAAAAGCAAAATGGGTGCACTGTACTGTTTTTACGACCCATGCCATCTTAAGAAAGTTAAGGGCTTATCTAGAACACTGTTTCTTCAACCTGCGGTACATGTACTGTACACTCTGGATTGCATTAAACGGCACCCCTCACTCGCCACAGCCCACCCGCCAGGTGCCGTTATTTATTTATTTATTTTTACATTTTATTAATTTTATTTTATTTTTTAAAAGTTGCCACTGATCTGACGCTGCCTCTGAGGGCACCTGGCAGGTGGGGCCCCAAGACATTTGCATGGTATTCGTGATGGTTAAGCACGCCACTGGTATCAAGAAAGCAGAGAGAACAACTGAAAAGAAAAACTATGTAGCTCAAGATAAGCATAGAAAACACAGGAGGACACTCGCTATATCTGGAACAGAAAGGTGGAATTTTGATGTACTTACTGTAAATATCTTAAAGAGCCTAAGCTACTAACTGCTGACCATTGATGCAGATGCATTGCAGCCTTGTGGCCATTAGAAAACGAGAGGCAACTGCACAGGAGAACCTTTACAGCATCCCAAAGTTGGCAGAGACAAGGCTCCTGGTTTTAGGTGCCCAGATTACAGACCAGCCAAGGTACAACCTAAAGGGTGATCATAGAAGATTGATGGAATTATTGATGGATTATTGGTGGAATGCTTCTCCTAATAAAAAGGAACGGGAACTTGGTGCACCCCTTTTCTGAAGCTGGACATTTATGATTGTTGCTTTGATTTAAAGTCCCTGTCTAGGCACTCACTTTTCTCCCCCCCCCCTTTGGGAACAGTATAAAATGAGCCACTTCAAAGCATCTCAAAATCTCTGATGCATGTAAATACCTTGCAACTTTTCAGGGTGGGAAAAAGGGGCCATTTTAAATTAAGCCACACACCCCCATTGAGAGGTGGTTAGGAAATAGGATGTAACAACAATAATATAAAAACCTTGAATAAGCAAATGAATCATTTATTGATGCAGAGCTGCATGTTACATGCAAATACAGGGAGAATTTTAGGGGTGCACCTACATGGGGTGCCTGATGGGTGTGGTATATTATTTTAACAGTAAAACATTATTTCCTCTTCCTTTGAAAGTGTATTGATGCCTGTGACCTACTTATTTTGGTAATATTTCTAATTGATCTCCTCCTTGGGGGTACTTGGTAGTAACTTCCTGTTGCTAGGGGGTGCTTGGTGTAAAAGAGGTTGAGAATCTCTGATCTAGAAGACGGTGCCCCAACAGTTACACCACAGTCCGCCTGGTATGGAGCCTGATAAGATAAATGCATTATCTCTTAATAATGATGAGTTAGCTCTGATCATTTAATAGCTCTTTCTGAATGCAACAAAGGAATATTGTAGCATCCTTGATTATTACAAAAATGTTGTGACAAGCAAGCAAGCAACAAAAAACATTAACCTGATTAAATACAAATAGGATTTGATTTACAAATTAAAGAAAACATTACATTTATTTTTTCACTCCCCCTGTCCCACACCAACAAAAAATGGCGATAGGGCAATTAAAATGTCTCCAATTATAGCCCTCAGGTCTCTGCTTCTGGTAGGGTCATAAGCTGATTGTGCTACACAAGTAGTGGGTGCTAGTCCAAAGTGCTAGTCCAGATATGATATCCCCACTATTTCATTTGAGAGGGGCTTTCCCCATGCATTCTGTGGCCCCTCACACAGCAAGCCATTTCCTCAAGGTATGTATTTCACTATTTGATTCCGCCTTCTATTGACATTATTGGATGCATAGCACTATGTTAGTACATTATTGTTTTATTATTGTCACTTTTTTTTACACTGCTGGTATAGTTTTGGTTGGTGCAACAGTGGCGCAAGATCCTTCCAAACAACATGGTTGATGCACAGCATAGTAGAAAGAGGTTGTGTGTACCAAAATGAGGGATTAATAAGGATTGTTTTGAAAAGAATCAGGCTAGTTTCACACTAGCGAGATCACAGTGTACAAGCGATTTTCCCTGAAAATCATGTGTATATGCAATTGCACTACGTAGTATTTACTGGGATTAGGCCATCCGCTACTTGTTGTAAGTCTTCTGCTGTGCTTTCTACTGTCTGTGTTCTGTCTCCTCTTCCCCATATCTGTGACCACCACAGGATAGCCCAGGGCCTTGTGCAATCTCCACCATTGGGAGCTCGGCTGAAGACGTGGGTAAGTTACACCCCGGGTGGTTGGAGACTTGCTTCTATGGCGGTGTTGATGGATTGTTTGTCTTATGTGCATATGTTCTCAACCTGTGTCTCTGCTCACGTATTCCATGTCTGTGACTCCAACCGCTCTGTTTCGACTTATAATAGCAATCTGGCTAGAAATAACTCTTTGCTTTAACCTACCTGGTCAGTGAATGCTTTTTTGGGATTCGGTGCATTTTTTTAATGTTACAAAAAATGCTTCTTTTGACATCTACAGTATATGGCCTCAGATAATAATTTTGTAAAAACATTTATTACAAATTAATCTACATTGAAGCTGTGCATTGATAAGGCCTAGTTATGCCCAACTCTTTATAATGCATTGTTTACCAAATAAATAAGCCAATAAACCAGAACACAGCCTCACCCTTGGTTCACCTTGCTTCTCCCTTTTACAATATATTTGATTCATTGCACAGCACAACACATTTACACTATGCCACGTAAAGCATGTCAAGTGGACTGCTTGCTTTTTTCTTTAGTCCCCATAAGCAAGCAGCCTTGGAGACTTCAAAAATAAGTTAGTAGCAAGAGAAATCTGAGATGCACCTTGAAAATGAAATGCATAATGTGAGTGCGCTTGATAACTGAATAAGTTATAAAGATATAACGGGCCCTGGCGCTTACATTATATAAACCTCAAACCATCCTGGTGGAAGCCTTAGGGAGAAGTAGGCATGTTGTACTTACCTGAATATACCTCTGACTGGTGCTTTCCATTTCCCATCTAATTTGGTGCCCAGGCTGAATACTCTCGGCGTGAAGGAGATTCAAGACAGGGCCCTTACAAGATCACTTCTGGCTTTACTTCTCCCACGGTCCAGAAGGGCTCTGACTGAGAAAGCTGGCACCAAAAATGTAATGCAGGTACTGTAATACAAGACTATTGTCTTTACAATGGCTGAGGTGGAGAATAGAGAAGCCCAGATCTCGGCTCTGAACATTACCAACGTAATCTACAATCTACAGGAAGCATAATAAAACATTTATTATTTTACTGCTTTTAGCTTTATTGATTGTAATGAGGTCCTGGCAGCAAACCCAGTTAGCAATTTTCTAGCCTAGCTAACCAAGACAGGAAGTCGTGTATGTGCTATATTACTGTCATTAATATTAAATAGAAAGCAGCAACATATTCCATCTAACATAAATGCACAAACAGAAAGCAATAGTTACAAAGGAAGCGATGTTCTCATTTCATTTCAGAATACCACCACCATTAGCATAACGAATATAATAGAGATACTGTTTTTGGAAAAACTGGGCTCCTGAGTATAGACAATTCACTACAAAATATAAGAACATGATAAATTATTCTGTGTAAAGTTGCTTATACCAAGGGTTCCAAACCAGTGGTACTAGTACCACTAGTGGTTGAGCTCCCCTCTGGTGGTAGACATGAAGCACTGAAGACAAGACACTTCCTACAATAAGATAAGTAGGATGGCAAAGTCAACAAGATGGGGGACTGGAGCATCTTGGGCAGGGCTGGACTTTGGGGTGTGCACATGGAGCAGCCGTACAGGACGCCACTCCAACATGCCTCCAGGTGGCGCAACAAAGCTATTACAGAGTGCCATCAAGGATTTATGAAGGAGGGAGAGATGTTTTGTAAGGGGAGTCTCATTAGCGTGCCTGCGACAGCACAGCCGTGTTCTGTCTATTCCTTGTCAGAGCCTTGCAAGCATCACAGAGATGACACACCTCGTGAGCTCAGGCATCTTTTACAGACCAGTGACAGAGCCTCTTTAGCTGGGTGCATTCACTCATGCTGCCAAGTTAGCTGTGCCTCCACTCATCCTGCTGATGAACTCTGGGGCCTCCACATGTCTCGTGAGGTTGAATCTCGAGGTGAGTATTTTGGCGAACACAGTAGGGCTTTCAAATTGGGATGCCCTGGGGATAATGTGAAAGCCAGCCCTAGAATCCAGAGACAGATTACATGAATTTTGGTCCACTTTAATGTACCATTTTGAACACCAGAAACTTTTCTGGCACTCACCATTCACAACTGTTAACATATTGCCTACACGATTGTTATAATCTGAACGATTCTCAGAGAGCTGCATAAGAGAGTTGATCAGTTATTATCATACAGGCTATTATTGTACAAAGCCTAACGAGGATTGTACAGATCGTTTTGAAACGGTTTGTGGCCAGCATAAAGGAAATAAACAACACAGCTGAGTTTGTACCTTGTTATCCTCTGCCATTGCTTCCTACTTTTTACATAGCACCCCAAAACAGCCCTAGGTATGGCAGTTACTGTACTGCTCATTGGTTCTTTGTCTACTATGTTTTGCCTGCACTGAACTTGAAGGGAAAGTCAATTTTCAATGAAACTGTTAATAGTGTATATCTGTGTGCCAAAATGATGTCCTCAAGGTGCTGTGTTTTTTTTATATTTTTTTTCTTATGTTAGTAAAGATCTGTGTTTATGGAATCAGTTTCTACCACCTGCAAGCTGATGCTTTTGGCAACTGTACATCAAGTCTGAACACCAAGACCTACGAGAAGAGAGATGTGAGTGCTGTATAATCAAAACACTAATGCTTTCCATATGGAAGGTCCCTCAGCAGTTGCCATAGCAGCAGTGTTCTGTGTGTGCAGTTCTCACTTCTTTCTTCTTGGTGTACAGTTTGGACAGTTTTCATAAAACACACAATTGTTAATGTAGGAAAAAAATACTAGATCAGCTCAGCACCTTGAGGACATCATTTTGGCACAAAAAATCACTTTCTAAAATGCCATTGAAAGTGCACTTTCCCTTTAAAAGAGAAACAATACTGTGATTTTCACTCTCCAGAGTTTTGTCTCTCTTCCTCATCTGGGATGCTGTGCTGTGTGTAAAATAATAGAAATAAAGTAAAAGGAATTTGAGTATTCTTACCTTGCTGACATTCCCACAGCACATGCGTAGGCTCTTCTTTAATAATCTTTCTATGCCATGCATATTGATGAGGAGGGGGGGGCGTCAGGGGATGCCTTTGCAGCCCATGCATGCACCATGGGATCCTCGGAAAGATGAGTTTCACTGTGATCTTGGAGGCTTTACACACTGGGGGATCACCAATCAGGATGCCCCACAGAGACTCTAGGCTGGTGGTTGCTCCTCTTAAATTGCATTTTAAAGTGGACCAACACCCAGGATTTTGACTATCCTGGGTTTTGGTCCACTTCGGGGGGGCACCCCGATTGGGGGTGCCCCGCTGTGTGAAACCCCCCAGAAAGCCCCAAAAACTCACCTCACCACGCTCCCACGTGACCGCGCCGTCCAATCCCCGCCGACGTCCAAGCGGGTGACAGCGCGTCCGCCGCCGCCTCCCGCACGTCACTCTTACAGGGCGCGTGCCCGCGCCGGCCATTCACAAATGGTCGTCGCGGGCGCGCACACGTCTAGATAAGGTAAGGTTTTTTGGGGGTTTTGGGGGGTTTCACCCCGCGGGACATCCTGATCTCGGATGTCCCGCGGTGAGGGAGGTGATCGGCCCGGGAATCTGATAGATTCCCGGGCCGATCACCCCTGGGTGTTGGTCCACTTTAAGTCTTTGGCATAATGTAATACTGCACTGACACAATTGTTCAAATCACTGTATCATTGACTTACAGCAGTACTGAAGTGTGAATGGGTCCATAATGGGAACCTCTTTGTATAGGGGGGCAAAGAAAGTCTTGCACTGGGTGCTGTGCAACCTAAGGCCGGCACTGATCTTGGGATCACTGGCAAAAGAGCTTGCATTGTTGGGCCAGAATTATTGGTGGTAGGGGTGATACTTGAGATAATTGCAAAATAGAAAGTGGTACTTTTGGTACAAATGTAAAGGGTTGTTTTTCTTGAAAAACTGCAAGGTGCGCATAGTAGTTGTATTTTATCTGAAAATCTCCTAAAGCGCTGTTTCAGTTTGGGGTAGTTTCCTGGACAGGGTGTCTACCGATAAACGTTATACCGTTGTAACCAGGAGAAATTGGGCTTTTACACGCAATATGATTTTATTGACAAACTTACATTTTTGTAACTACAAATTGAAAAAAATATATATATTTTTCACATATTTCAACCAAAAATATAACAAATACAATAAAGAAATGACAAACAAGAAATTTCATGTTAAAGCCCAGATGCTGCTGATAAAAACAATATATAATCCCTGAAAATCTGTTCAAAAATCACAGTTGAACATGTATAGCACAAAATAGTGAAAAACGGTCTGGCAACAGAGGGTGACAAAACTCTAGGTAGGCTGGCACTTAAAGGGTTAAGGGTTTCTTAAAAGTGATCCTATACCCAGAAAGGAAGTTTATGTCATCACCCTCTATCCCCCTGCCCAGAGCTACAAAACAGCGCTTTTGTTTATTGTTACTAAAGCCTTTGCCCAATATCCATAAAAACACAAACCAGACAGATACAGTCTGCTGTTCGAATGGTCGGCCATATTGCCCCCTGGCTGTGCAGCGATGATACATTCAGTTAAATACAGCTCAGCATTGGGAGTCAGTCTTATAAGTTATATATAATAACTGCAATGAATCTGAAAGCAGTACAATATGTGCCATTATGTGGCAGTTTAACTTGTAACTGAATGAATCAGCATACGGTTGCCATTGGAATGTCTTACTACATCCTGTTGTGTTTTTATGAATATATGACAAATGATTCTGTAAAAAAAGAAACAAAATCTGTTTTGGAGCACTGGGCTTGAGATAGAAAGTGATGACATAAACTTCCTACCTGGGTATTGGATCACTTATAAGAACTTTAACCTCGACCCTATATGTAGGTCCATTCTCTAAGCATCTACCTGCTCTTACTATCAGTTTGCTGGCAATGACCTGGCTGCAGTTGTACTCTGGCTGTATTGTTAGACCTAGCTAGTCTTTGGAATAGGAGAAACTGTGAAAGGCTTTCCTTAGGCTCCTTACACACTGCGCACTTCTACTGCATCTGTGGTGGAAGTGCACAAATGCAGTGCAGCATACAATTGCTTTGTGGGGCAGTGTAGGGGCGGCATGTACACCCGGTTGTATACTGTCCCCTGGCGTGGGCACCTGGTGGTAGCAACGCTGCTTGTAGGGGCATCCACTCCCGGTGAAGCAGGCAGTGTGGCCCAGAGAATGGCGGTGGCGGCAGCGGCAAGACCAGCATCCTCTTCCAGTCTGGCAGTGCTGCAGCCACCTCATGGGGCCTTCCACTAGTCCTTGCTGAAGCAAAGGACTGAAGGCCCTTGATAAGCTGGATGCAGCAGTGCCTGGCCGGAGGACGGGATCAGGGGGTGAGGGCAAGTATTAGCCCTTTCACCACATCGTACAGCAGCTAACGCACAATACATGCACTTTGCCTGCCCATAGACTTCTATGGGGGTGTGTTGCGGTTGCCCTGCGGGCAAAACGCTGCATGCAGCAATTTGCAAACTGCAGTGCAATGCTGTGAAGGGGCTCATTTATTATAATGGGCTGTGTTTTGTGGCTGTTTGTGACACGTTGGAGTATTTATACTCTAACACAAATGGCCAGGTCTGAAAGGGGCCTTATTGTAATCCTTAAACCTAAACTAAAATGTTATGGTCAGTGTGCTGGCTGCAGTGGCCCACTGTCTGTAGTGTTGGACCTAGCTAATTTTCTGAATTAGAGAGGGCTATAAGGGACATTCCCTAGTGTGATTCTTAAACCTAGACTAAAATTTAGTAGTAATGTGCTTGCTGCAGTAGTCCTCTGTCTGTAGTGTTGGGCTTAGCCCATTTCTGGAATGGGAGAGACCTGTGAGGGGCTTTTCTTACTGTAATACATCTTAGTGGCAATGTGCTGCCTTCAGTGGACCTCTGGTTGTAGTGCTGGGCCTGGCAGAATTATTTGAATTCGGGTGACCTGCAGGGGGCATCTCCCACTGTAATCATAAACCATATCTAACAATTTTACTGGCAATGTGCTGGCTGGTCCTCGTGCTGTTTTGTTGGGCCTAGCTAATGTTGAAACCTACCTAATGTTCATGTGGTAATGGCCTGCCTGCCATTGCTAGTCTTTCAGCACTGCCCTCACTGTCTCTGTAATTGATATACATACTTAAGGGGTAATTCCACTTTCGATTACATTTTTAAAAGTTTCCAGTCTAGTGTGCCATTATGATGTGCTCAAGGTGCTGAGCTGCTCATAAACCCACCTGATACAGCTGAAGGATTCTGGGATTTGTAGTGAGATAAGTATACTAGGAGCTTTAATGAATGATGAGAAAGCGACTCCTACTTTACCATACAGATCCACTGGAATATAAGAAACTTGGAAAAAGCATGCTGATAAGTAAACCAAAGGTCTGGGGGCACAATCCTAGCACAAATGTTTATTTTACATCCCAGAAAAGGAAAACAATATAGCAGACCACCAAAAACCTTACAAAAAGGGAGTTTTCTTTGAGCTATATTTTTAGTTGTCACAATGTCAGCATGACTTCTGGCCATAGCCGGATTAAGTGTGGTGGAGGCCCCTGGGCACCAAATCTGGTGGGGGCCCCAGATACAGTATAAAATAATAGTCCAGCCAAGTAACTGATTGGTGGTTGTATGGCACCCGCCTACTTACTGAAATGTCAGATAGAGTCCCTTGTGCCACCCTTGTGTGGGTGCATGCTGCTTTGCCATTCTGGGCGGGGGGTGCCCGGCTGGTCCAGCAGAAAACAGTTCCCTGCATTGAGCTGCCAGCGGCTGTGCTTGGTGCCTTATGTGCAGTGACAGCTCTGCACGCACCCATCACTGTAGCGCTGCTGATGGTGGCTTTGCTGCTCCAGACTCTCCATCCTGCCCTGTGGTGGCTTTGGCTGCCAGATGCACAGGGGGCCCCCACAGCTTTGTTGCCGGCCCCGCGGCCCATCAGACCAAAGACCGAAAAGCCTCCTGGACCAGACCAGACCATAACCCAAAGGCTGGTGGAGGCCCCCTATGCAGGGAAAGTGGTGGAGGCCCCGGGGCTCCCGCCCCCCTCATAAACCCTGCTTCTGGCATTTGGATCTGTTTTTCCAGAGACCAAGATACACAAACCAAAATTTTTATTTTATTTTTATTCAATTTACCCCAATGATTCGAAAAGTTTTGCTCAATTAGCCATCAAACCGAATAGAGGTCTGTTTGACTCATCACTGAGAAAGCCATTCTCTACATCTCCGCAGCAGCTGTTGGTATTGTTTTCACTCTTATTGCTAGATGTTGTTAGCTGCGGTGTCAAAACTAGTGTAGAAGATGTTTCGTTTATCTGCTAGAGACTTTTCCACATTTACTCTTCTGGTAACCAGACTCATCTATACTTACAATGTGAGTATGAGCACTGCTATATAGATTCCTGAAAATGGACCAAGTCTAGTACGAACAGTTGTGCTCCATACATTGCATGTCTGCTTATTATAAAGAGGGACAGTCTGAGACTAGCAGGGCAGACTGGCATTTATAGTTAATGTGCAAGTTCCAGCCACTTGTTCATCCTGGACACTTAGTAGCCCATGCTGACTCCTGGTATCTGAGCTGCAGATGACTCAGTGACTATCATGGACAATCACTGCCAGTGAGCATTACTTGATATTAGGACTGGTCATTGTTGGCTGAAAAAACAGCCTTCCAATTCACACTTAGACTCTACCGCTTGACCTGCTGCTGTCCCATACTTGTCTGGCAGAGCTGCGGCAGGTAGCAAATGCAAGCTCTTTAAAGTGGACCAACACCCACGGGTGATCGGCCGATCACCTCCCTGTGAAACCCCCCCAAACACCCCAAACTCCTTACCTTATCTTCCGGCCGCCGTCGCCTCCCTCGCGCCCCTCTAGGCGTGCGCGCACCCGCGCCGGCCATCTGCGAATGGCCGGCGCGGGCGCGCGCGTCAAGAGGGACGCGCGGGAGGCGGCGGCGGAGGAGCCGCTTGTCCGCGGCTTGTCCGTCGGTGCTGGGAGCGGGGAGAGGTGAGTTTTTCGGGGGGTTCGGGGGGGTTTCACACAGCGGGGCACCCCGATCGGGGGTGCCCCACCGAAGTGGACCAAGACCCAGGATAGTCAAAATCCTGGGTGTTGGTCCACTTTAAATATCTACTGCATTTTGGCCTTGTAGCATGAATTCAAGAGCATCACCCAGTAGTGCTCTATAGTTTTGATGTGACCTATGGAAGGGATCTAACTAAGAGCAGCAACATTTAAAGGCACACAATGCTAAGAGGCTAGATCCCTGGGTGATATGAGTACATTGTACCCTGGCTGCTATCCCCATCCATAGACCATGGCTGGAGTTTGTGTTTGATGGAATGAAGTTTATGTAAGCTCCACCTCTACTGACCCAGCACTGTCCTCCTCCCCTTTCTCCCCTTACACCCCTGTATCCTCCTATAGCTCTCTAAGCTGTCATGACTCTTTTCTGCTAGGATCCCCTCATGTTTCTGGGTAGTGGTGAGCTGGCATTGATATTGGGAGACCATCATCCTTTCTTACAACTCCTTTTTACTTGAATCCCTGACCCTAAACTTTAAAGTTTCAATGAAAGATTTGTCCAGCACCAGGAGGCGATTCCAAAGATAAAAGCTGTTATATTGCAAATCCATAAAATGATCATAGAAGTGCACACGTGTCTGCAAACATCTGGCAAATGGCACGTGACAGGTAATGCATTTCGGGGTGCACTCCCCCTTAGTCTTACCAGGTAACTATTCAACTATTCTATTCTGCACTTCTGCAACAGGGTTGGTAATACTTTCATTACATACTCCTCTCCCACAAATCAGCTTTGAATGTATTAATATTAGCTTTTATTTTTTGGGCATATTTGTCATGTCTTCAAAGGCAGGCTAGAGTGGTACGCACACAATTGTGAAGCACTGATCCACAGAGTGTTTGTTATTCCTATACTTAAAATGTTATTGCAGAAAAGCTCTCTGCTGCTGGCAGAGCCTCTGAGGCATATAATTTACTGAATTGCAATGCTCACGGACCTCACAAAGGAGGCATTATGCAGCAAGTATCTGTTTGCATTCCTCCATATAGATAGGTGACAGATTAGTGAAATTGGGCAAAGTGCATGTGTTTTTCGGTCCTATTCAGCAGTGGCCGTAAACCTAGGTGTGACAATATGTGTCATATATGTGTGTTTATATATATATATATATTTATAATTGTTTAGTTATATAGCACCATCATCTTCCCTAGCGCTTTACAAGGTATGATTACAGACAGGGTAAAACATATAATGCATGGAACAATACAAAATTAGATGCCACAAGGTTTAAACCAAGTGTTGTGAGCACAGGAGACAATAGGAAGGAGAGCCCTGCCCTTGGGAGCTTACAGTCTAAAGGATGGCGGTGAAGACGAAAGGTAGAGGCAACAAGTCGTAGAGCTAGAGTTGGACTGCATGTGCCATTTATCCACATAGGTATGTCACAACGCTGGGTGGAGCCTAATTTGCAGGGAAGCCAGGTACGTCCGCAACCTCCTTCTGGGCTCGAAATCTACTGAAGGACCTGGTCTTCACTAGAGATCAGAGGCAGGTAGCAAGGTGCAAGGTTAGTCCAGAGCCAAAGATCAGGGGCAGGCAGCAAAGGTGCAAGGTTAGTCTTGAGCCAAAGATCAGGGACAGACAGCAAAGGTGCAAGGTTAGTCCAGAGCCAGAGATCGGGGGCAGGCTGCAAAGGTGCAAGGTTAGTCCAGAACCAGGGGTCATACCAGGAAATCAGTCCAGGAGCAAGCCAATGGTCCAAATTCAAACCAAAGTTATCACCAGGAAGCAAGCCAAGGGAAAATACAGAGGTTCAAGCCTATTATCCGGCAGGGCCAAGGAGTAGCAGTTGCTCCATGGACTGGTTTACACTTTCCATTTGTAAATTAGTCTGGGGTGGTAGGCTGAAGAATAAGCTGTGCAAACTATTGCAAATGTGTGGACCAGAATTTGGCAGCAAATTGGAAATTGGTTCGTCAGGCTGAGGAGGAGAGAAGAGACAAGGGAGCGTCGGGTTTGGTATGTTTGTGACCTAGTTGGAAGGAAATGTGGAAGTGAAAATGGGAGAAAAACAAGGACTAACAAGCCTGACGTGGGCAAAGAATTTGGCAGCAAATTGGGAACCCCACAGAAATGATTCTGGAAGACAATCCATGAAGCTGAAGAATCTCTTTAATAAATACTCAGGTACAGAGGGAAGTCCTGGTAGTGGCAGAAAAGGACCCAGTTTTGTGAGGTAGTCCACAACCACCAGGACGGTGTTGCAAACTTCAAGTAAGGGAAGTTCAACTTGAGAAGGCCAGCTGGTCTGGAAAACTTCTGTTTGTTGCAAGCATAGGTACTACAGGACCGGAGCGGAGAGAGGGC
This sequence comes from Gastrophryne carolinensis, assembly GCA_027917425.1. Classification (NCBI taxonomy): domain Eukaryota; kingdom Metazoa; phylum Chordata; class Amphibia; order Anura; family Microhylidae; genus Gastrophryne; species Gastrophryne carolinensis. Next base: position 130,305,509 of record CM051242.1, read on the forward strand.
CATCAGAAGTGATGCCTGAGTATAATGCAAGGTCTTCCGGCAGCCAAGGTGTCCTGCAAGGGGGTGGTCATGAATACTTTGGAACACACCCGATCAAAGAGTTTCTGGAACAAAGATCTTTCCATTAAAAATAAAGATGCCACCTAACCGGGCTAATTATCCCTCGATATCACTGGGAATAACTGAGGAGGCCTTATGAATCTTGGTGATCTATTCAGATTCCACAAGAATAAATGACTAAATTGAAGAAGCTGTGCATCTCTGGTTCGTCAGGCTGAGGAGGAGAGAAGAGACAAGGGAGCGTCGGGTTTGGTATGTTTGTGACCTAGTTGGAAGGAAATGTGGAAGTGAAAATGGGAGAAAAACAAGGACTAACAAGCCTGACGTGGGCAAAGACGTTTGGCTGAACTGAGGTATTCTAGATTCTTATGGTCTGTGAGAATGAGAATCAGGTGCTTGGCTCCTTTTAAGAGATAACTCCTCTCTTCCTTATTCTGGGTAAGTTGTGAAAGCATGGCCCCAACAGCATTTGAGGCATCAATCTCAGGGATGAATGGGAGTTCCGGATCTGCATGACTTAGGATAGGTGCAGAAGTGGAATGCCCCTTAAAGTGGACCGATCGGCCCGGGAATCTTATAGATCGATTTTCTCCCCCTAGGGCATCCAAAATCGGGATGCCCCTCTGTATGAAACCCCCCAGGTCACCCCATACACTTACCTTGTTTCCCAGTCCAACGGCACATGCACAAGCCATTTCCCTGCTACCCCTCTAGCACGGCAGGTGCCCACTCCAGGCATTTGTGAATGCCCGGTGCAGGCACACTCCCTGTTAGAGGGAAGCAGGGGATGCGGCACGCGCATGTGCCGTAGGACTGAGAAACAAGCGGTCCAAAGGAGACACTGGCCTTGCCAGTTCAGAGAATGCCCTGTCCACCTCTTGGGACCACTGGAAGTACGAGTTGGTTCTGGTCAGGTCAGTGATGGGTCGAAGGACCTTAGAAAATTCCTGAAGACAGACATGAAGGCGATGATCTTGCAGGGTAGGGAGAGTAGACAAGGATGTTGTCAAGATAAATAATACCGAAAATGTCCAGAAAGACTCATAACTAGGGATGAGCGAATCGATCCGGACGAACCCGGATTCGATCCGAATTTCAGGAAAAATTCGATTCGGATCGAATCCGAATTTCCCCGCGATTCGATCACTCGAAGTTTTCCTTTAACATCCATTCATTTACATTACAGGCATTCTAAGATGGCGGGCGGGACATGTCTGGACATGTATCCCGCGCCAGTGCAAGCTGGGGCAGTCACATGCAGCCTATCAGCAGCCAGCAAGCCCGGTGACGTCACACAGCGGTATTTAACGGCGGCCATCTTGCTTTTCCTCATTTCTCTATTGCATTCGTGACAGACAGAACGCTGTGTAGCTGAGGCACTTAGACAGGCAGGGACAGACAGGGACAGGCTGGAGACAGGCAGGAGACAGGCAGGAGACAGACAGGAGACAGACAGAAAGCCAGGGAAAGGTAGGAAAAACGGAGGCTGTGACAGGGAGATTTTTTTTTTTTCATCCAGCCTTTGTTAGCGTTTTCAGGCTGCTTATAGTAACTAACTGTGCATATATACTGAACTGATCTTAAGTCTGCTGTGAGGCATCCCATTCTGTGACTAAAGCAGCCTCTATTTAATAGCATAATAAACATTTGCACTTATTCTCATAGAAATCAGGCCTGATAAAGACACTTTTGCTGTGCATGCTCTCTGGTTTTTGTGGCACTGGCATCCCATTCTGTGACTAAAGCAGCCTCTATTTAATAGCATAATAAACATTTGCACTTATTCTCATAGAAATCAGGCCTGATAAAGACACTTTTGCTGTGCATGCTCTCTGGTTTTTGTGGCACTGGCATCCCATTCTGTGACTAAAGCAGCCTCTATTTAATAGCATAATAAACATTTGCACTTATTCTCATAGAAATCAGGCCTGATAAAGACACTTTTGCTGTGCATGCTCTCTGGTTTTTGTGGCACTGGCATCCCATTCTGTGACTAAAGCAGCCTCTATTTAATAGCATAATAAACATTTGCACTTATTCTCATAGAAATCAGGCCTGACAAAGACACTTTTGCTGTGCATGCTCTCTGGTTTTTGTGGCACTGGCATCCCATTCTGTGACTAAAGCAGCCTCTATTTAATAGCATAATAACCATTTGCACTTATTCTCATAGAAATCAGGCCTGATAAAGACACTTTTGCTGTGCATGCTCTCTGGTTTTTGTGGCACTGGCATCCCATTCTGTGACTAAAGCAGCCTCTATTTAATAGCATAATAAACATTTGCACTTATTCTCATAGAAATCAGGCCTGATAAAGACACTTTTGCTGTGCATGCTCTCTGGTTTTTGTGGCACTGGCATCCCATTCTGTGACTAAAGCAGCCTCTATTTAATAGCATAATAACCATTTGCACTTATTCTCATAGAAATCAGGCCTGATAAAGACACTTTTGCTGTGCATGCTCTCTGGTTTTTGTGGCACTGGCATCCCATTCTGTGACTAAAGCAGCCTCTATTTAATAGCATAATAAACATTTGCACTTATTCTCATAGAAATCAGGCCTGATAAAGACACTTTTGCTGTGCATGCTCTCTGGTTTTTGTGGCACTGGCATCCCATTCTGTGACTAAAGCAGCCTCTATTTAATAGCATAATAAACATTTGCACTTATTCTCATAGAAATCAGGCCTGATAAAGACACTTTTGCTGTGCATGCTCTCTGGTTTTTGTGGCACTGGCATCCCATTCTGTGACTAAAGCAGCCTCTATTTAATAGCATAATAAACATTTGCACTTATTCTCATAGAAATCAGGCCTGATAAAGACACTTTTGCTGTGCATGCTCTCTGGTTTTTGTGGCACTGGCATCCCATTCTGTGACTAAAGCAGCCTCTATTTAATAGCACAATAAACATTTGCACTTATTCTCATAGAAATCAGGCCTGATAAAGACACTTTTGCTGTGCATGCTCTCTGGTTTTTGTGGCACTGGCATCCCATTCTGTGACTAAAGCAGCCTCTATTTAATAGCATAATAAACATTTGCACTTATTCTCATAGAAATCAGGCCTGATAAAGACACTTTTGCTGTGCATGCTCTCTGGTTTTTGTGGCACTGGCATCCCATTCTGTGACTAAAGCAGCCTCTATTTAATAGCACAATAAACATTTGCACTTATTCTCATAGAAATCAGGCCTGATAAAGACACTTTTGCTGTGCATGCTCTCTGGTTTTTGTGGCACTGGCATCCCATTCTGTGACTAAAGCAGCCTCTATTTAATAGCATAATAAACATTTGCACTTATTCTCATAGAAATCAGGCCTGATAAAGACACTTTTGCTGTGCATGCTCTCTGGTTTTTGTGGCACTGGCATCCCATTCTGTGACTAAAGCAGCCTCTATTTAATAGCACAATAAACATTTGCACTTATTCTCATAGAAATCAGGCCTGATAAAGACACTTTTGCTGTGCATGCTCTCTGGTTTTTGTGGCACTGGCATCCCATTCTGTGACTAAAGCAGCCTCTATTTAATAGCACAATAAACATTTGCACTTATTCTCATAGAAATCAGGCCTGATAAAGACACTTTTGCTGTGCATGCTCTCTGGTTTTTGTGGCACTGGCATCCCATTCTGTGACTAAAGCAGCCTCTATTTAATAGCACAATAAACATTTGCACTTATTCTCATAGAAATCAGGCCTGATAAAGACACTTTTGCTGTGCATGCTCTCTGGTTTTTGTGGCACTGGCATCCCATTCTGTGACTAAAGCAGCCTCTATTTAATAGCACAATAAACATTTGCACTTATTCTCATAGAAATCAGGCCTGATAAAGACACTTTTGCTGTGCATGCTCTCTGGTTTTTGTGGCACTGGCATCCCATTCTGTGACTAAAGCAGCCTCTATTTAATAGCATAATAAACATTTGCACTTATTCTCATAGAAATCAGGCCTGATAAAGACACTTTTGCTGTGCATGCTCTCTGGTTTTTGTGGCACTGGCATCCCATTCTGTGACTAAAGCAGCCTCTATTTAATAGCATAATAAACATTTGCACTTATTCTCATAGAAATCAGGCCTGATAAAGACACTTTTGCTGTGCATGCTCTCTGGTTTTTGTGGCACTGGCATCCCATTCTGTGACTAAAGCAGCCTCTATTTAATAGCACAATAAACATTTGCACTTATTCTCATAGAAATCAGGCCTGATAAAGACACTTTTGCTGTGCATGCTCTCTGGTTTTTGTGGCACTGGCATCCCATTCTGTGACTAAAGCAGCCTCTATTTAATAGCATAATAAACATTTGCACTTATTCTCATAGAAATCAGGCCTGATAAAGACACTTTTGCTGTGCATGCTCTCTGGTTTTTGTGGCACTGGCATCCCATTCTGTGACTAAAGCAGCCTCTATTTAATAGCACAATAAACATTTGCACTTATTCTCATAGAAATCAGGCCTGATAAAGACACTTTTGCTGTGCATGCTCTCTGGTTTTTGTGGCACTGGCATCCCATTCTGTGACTAAAGCAGCCTCTATTTAATAGCACAATAAACATTTGCACTTATTCTCATAGAAATCAGGCTGATAAAGACACTTTTGCTGTGCATGCTCTCTGGTTTTTGTGGCACTGGCATCCCATTCTGTGACTAAAGCAGCCTCTATTTAATAGCATAATAAACATTTGCACTTATTCTCATAGAAATCAGGCCTGATAAAGACACTTTTGCTGTGCATGCTCTCTGGTTTTTGTGGCACTGGCATCCCATTCTGTGACTAAAGCAGCCTCTATTTAATAGCATAATAAACATTTGCACTTATTCTCATAGAAATCAGGCCTGATAAAGACACTTTTGCTGTGCATGCTCTCTGGTTTTTGTGGCACTGGCATCCCATTCTGTGACTAAAGCAGCCTCTATTTAATAGCATAATAAACATTTGCACTTATTCTCATAGAAATCAGGCCTGATAAAGACACTTTTGCTGTGCATGCTCTCTGGTTTTTGTGGCACTGGCATCCCATTCTGTGACTAGAGCAGCCTCTATTTAATAGCATAATAAACATTTGCACTTATTCTCATAGAAATCAGGCCTGATAAAGACACTTTTGCTGTGCATGCTCTCTGGTTTTTGTGGCACTGGCATCCCATTCTGTGACTAAAGCAGCCTCTATTTAATAGCACAATAAACATTTGCACTTATTCTCATAGAAATCAGGCCTGATAAAGACACTTTTGCTGTGCATGCTCTCTGGTTTTTGTGGCACTGGCATCCCATTCTGTGACTAAAGCAGCCTCTATTTAATAGCATAATAAACATTTGCACTTATTCTCATAGAAATCAGGCCTGATAAAGACACTTTTGCTGTGCATGCTCTCTGGTTTTTGTGGCACTGGCATCCCATTCTGTGACTAAAGCAGCCTCTATTTAATAGCACAATAAACATTTGCACTTATTCTCATAGAAATCAGGCCTGATAAAGACACTTTTGCTGTGCATGCTCTCTGGTTTTTGTGGCACTGGCATCCCATTCTGTGACTAAAGCAGCCTCTATTTAATAGCACAATAAACATTTGCACTTATTCTCATAGAAATCAGGCCTGATAAAGACACTTTTGCTGTGCATGCTCTCTGGTTTTTGTGGCACTGGCATCCCATTCTGTGACTAGAGCAGCCTCTATTTAATAGCATAATAAACATTTGCACTTATTCTCATAGAAATCAGGCCTGATAAAGACACTTTTGCTGTGCATGCTCTCTGGTTTTTGTGGCACTGGCATCCCATTCTGTGACTAAAGCAGCCTCTATTTAATAGCATAATAAACATTTGCACTTATTCTCATAGAAATCAGGCCTGATAAAGACACTTTTGCTGTGCATGCTCTCTGGTTTTTGTGGCACTGGCATCCCATTCTGTGACTAGAGCAGCCTCTATTTAATAGCATAATAAACATTTGCACTTATTCTCATAGAAATCAGGCCTGATAAAGACACTTTTGCTGTGCATGCTCTCTGGTTTTTGTGGCACTGGCATCCCATTCTGTGACTAAAGCAGCCTCTATTTAATAGCATAATAAACATTTGCACTTATTCTCATAGAAATCAGGCCTGATAAAGACACTTTTGCTGTGCATGCTCTCTGGTTTTTGTGGCACTGGCATCCCATTCTGTGACTAGAGCAGCCTCTATTTAATAGCATAATAAACATTTGCACTTATTCTCATAGAAATCAGGCCTGATAAAGACACTTTTGCTGTGCATGCTCTCTGGTTTTTGTGGCACTGGCATCCCATTCTGTGACTAAAGCAGCCTCTATTTAATAGCATAATAAACATTTGCACTTATTCTCATAGAAATCAGGCCTGATAAAGACACTTTTGCTGGCCAAAGCCCTACTGGACCCTGCCAGGTCGATTCCTGCCCGGGGCATCCCATTCTGTGACTACAGCAGCCTCTGTTTAAGACCATATAAGCATTTGCTCTTATCATATTTGAAATTAGCCTGATAAAGACACTTTTGCTGGCCAAAGCCCTACTGGACCCTGCCAGGTCCATTCCTGCCCAGGGCATCCCATTCTGTGACTAAAGCAGCCTCTGTTTAAGACCATATAAGCATTTGCTCTTATTATATTTATATTATAAGACACTTTTGCTGGGCATAGGCTTACTGCTGCCTGCCAGGTGCACTTCTGTTGAGGCATCCCATTCTGTAACATAGCATACCCCTCTTTATTTACACTAAGCAGCTCTCTTATTTACACTAAGCAGGCCTGTTGGAGGCTGAGTGTTACTGCTCACTTTTGGTGTGCATTATATTCTGTTTTATATAGACCCACTGCTGCCTGGGGGTTCTTAAAATATCACCTACTACCACGCCAGTTAGACTATGTCGGGCAGACAAGTGCCTGGAAGTGAAAAGAGGAGTGGCAGAGGCCAAGATTCCGCAGGCAGAGCTCGCATCAGACTGGGGGCCAGTAGCAGCAGGAGTCACGCTGAGAGACCTAATCTGCCAGTATCTGCTAGCGGTCGGGTCTCCACCAGTAACGCATCTGCCGTGGTAGATTGGCTGACGCGCTCATCAACAACATCATCACAACTTACATCTGAGACCCCCAGTCTAGGGTCGGTAGGTTCCTCTGACACAACCCTGAGTTGGCATGCCCCGAGAGCAGTCCCTGTCCTCCCATTGCCTCTGTCCTACGCCGTTCCCTCCCCCAGCGACGTATCCTATGCTTTGGGTTCAGCTCCACTCTTTAGTGAGGAGGACGATCAGATACAGGAGGACAGTCAGCAGCTACTGCCCAGCCAAGAAATGGAGGTGGCTTCTTTAGCTAGGCAGACAAATAGTGATGTGGACAGTGTCGTGGGTGCTGCGAGCGTTCCAGCTCCTGCGCCAGACACTGTTGACGAATCCACGAACATCAGTGACGTACAGCCACAACCCGGTGATGATGATGACGATGAAGCCGATCGCACTTGGGAGCCGGGTGATGAAGGGGCTTCATCGTCATCATCAGGAGAAGAGGGGCGCAGGTTGCCCCGGAGTCAGCAGCTGAGGCAGCAAGGTGGTAGCAGTCAGCATGGGGGCACAATTCCAAAGGCTGGAGCCGGCCGGGGCCGGGGCCGGGGTAGAGCACCTGCTGTGCGGCAGTCTACCTTATCGGGAGGTAGTGGAGCAGGGGTTCCTGGAGTTGGCAACAGCAGCAGTGAATCAGTGAGGCCAGGGGGTGGGAAAAGTAGCTACTCGGCAGTGTGGCAGTTTTTCCTGAGGCATCCGCAGGAGGGTAACATGGCCACATGCAAGATATGTAGGCAAAAGGTGAAGCGTGGCCAGGGTCCAAATGTTGGCACCACGGCCCTGCGTCAACATATGATGCGTCACCATAAAACGACCTGGGAGAACCGAGGCTCCCAAGGGGTGGTCCAGTCTGCTTCCTCACCAAGTGAGCTCCCAATTTCTGCCAGCCAAGGCTCCAGCACCTCAGCCGAAGGCAGCTGTGCGTCACACCCATCCTCTGTCGCTCCTGCTCCTCCTCCTCCTCCTCCAAGTCATGCATCCCGCCAGCAATCCATCAGCGAAGCCATGTCCAAGAGACAGCAGTATGCGCCCACTCATCCTACGGCGCAGAAGCTGAATGTGCTCCTGTCCAAGTTGCTGGTGCTGCAGTCGCTCCCTTTTCAGGTGGTGGAATCTGCACCTTTCAGAGAACTGATGGCTTGTGCCGAGCCGAGGTGGAGAGTCCCAAGCCGTCATTTCTTTGCCAAGAAGGCAGTACCAGCGCTGCACACTTTTGTTGAACAGAAGGTGGGCCAGTCCTTGAGCCTGTCGGTGTGTAGCAAAATACATGGCAGCGCCGACATCTGGAGCTGTAACTACGGTCAGGGGCAGTACATGTCGTTTACGGCCCACTGGGTGAATGTGGTCCCTTTGCAGCAGCAACTTGGACAGGTCACGCCGCTTCGGCCTCCGCGCTCTCTGCCCATTGGGCCTGTGACACCGTGCGACTCGGCCTCCTCATCCTCCGCCATCTCCTCACCCTCCACTGTAGGCTCAAGTCTCAGTGCCCCTCCAGTCTACCATGTGTGCAGGGCACGGAGGTGTCACGCAGTGCTTCACATGGTTTGTCTTGGCGAACGGAGTCACACAGGGGAGGAACTGCTTAAATGTATTCATCAGGAAATCCAAACATGGCTTACTCCGAGAAAACTTAAAATGGGAATCATGGTTACCGACAATGGGAAGAACATTTTGTCTGCGCTGCGCCAAGGAAGCCTGACCCATGCCCCCTGCATGGCTCACGTCTTCAATCTGGTTGTCAAGCGGTTTCTGAAGTGTTCCCCCCATCTGCAGGACATCCTAACAACTTCACGGAAACTTTGCATGCACTTCAGCCACTCCTACACCGCCAAACACACCCTTCTTGAGCTACAGCGTCAGAATGGTATCCCCCAACATAGTCTGATTTGCGATGTTTCCACCCGTTGGAATTCCACCCTTCACATGTTGGACCGATTATATGAACAGAGAAAAGCCATCACGGATTTCCTGATGATCCAAGCAGATAGGGGGACTCCCCTGTGTAACTTCAATGTCAACCAGTGGCAGCTCATACGTGACACCTGCCGTTTGCTCAGGCCCTTTGAGGAAGCCACTTTATTTGTCAGTCGGCAGGATTACGGGATGAACGACGTGATTCCACTGCTTCATGTACTACAGCACATGTTGGAAACCATGGCTGGTCAGGGCACTGGAGACATGGCGTTTACATCTTACGGCCACATGAACCCCGTTGGAGCTGAACTGGAGGAGGAGGAGGAGGAAGAGGAGGAGGAGGAGTTGCCCAGCGAAACACAGTTTAGGCTTGGCGAAATGGCTGGTTTATCTAGTCAGCGGACAGGAGAGGAGGAGCAGGAGCAGCCAGAGGAGCTAGAGGTTTTTGAGGAAGGAGAGACAGAGGACCCGGGCACACCGTGGCAGTATGCAGTGGAGATGGAGACAGGTAGTCCATCCGAGTCACTTGCGCAAATGGCACGAAGCATGCTCACATGCTTGCGTAGTGACCCCAGAATTGTTTCCATCTGTCGGCGGGATGACTTCTGGCTGTCCACCTTATTGGACCCTCGCTTCCGGCACAAAATGGGGGCATTTTTTAAACCCACCGAGAGGGAGGACAAACTCAACTACTACAAAGACATTCTACGTAGGCAGTTGGCCGATGCCTATCTGCGCCATGGTCCATACTCTCGCAGGTCTGACTCGAGGGGACCTCTGCGCTCACCTTCCACTGCCATGGCCGCTGGGGGGGTTGGCAGCAGCAGCAGCAGAAGCTCCATCAGCAGCAGCAGCCTCAGTCTTCAGTCGCTAATGAGTAGCTTTCTACACCCGCATAGTGAGGCTACTCATGAGCAGCAGGAAGACCTGGAGCAGGACCTGAACCAGCAGGTCATGTCATACTTTGACATGACCATGCCAACACACCTTGAGGATCCGCTGGACTTCTGGGCAGCCAAACTTGATTTGTGGCCGCAACTAGCAGAGTTTGCCCTGGAAAAGCTGTCCTGCCCGGCAAGTAGCGTGCCATCTGAGCGGGTGTTTAGTGCGGCGGGGGCCATAGTTACGGCGAGGAGAACTCGTCTGTCAACTAAAAATGTGGAGAGACTCACCTTTGTCAAAATGAATCAGGGATGGATCAGCCAGGATTTCCACCCACCAATGCCTGATGCATGCGACTAGATTCAGCATGGTGCCACGTTTTACACTTTACAAATGGTGCAAAACATATTTATGTCTTTAGGCCATTTTTTGGGCTCCTGCTGCTGCTACTGCCAACTTCTGCCAACTCCAGGGTGTGATTCATCCAATTTTTGGGCTCCTGAAGCCAACTCCAGTGTATATTTGGGCTCCTGCTGCTACTACTGTCAACTCCTGCCAACTCCAGGGTGTGATTCATCCAATTTTTGGGCTCCTGAGGCCAACTCCAGTGTATATTTGGGCTCCTGCTGCTGCTACTGTCAACTCCTGCCAACTCCAGGGTGTGATTCATCCAATTTTTGGGCTCCTGAAGCCAACTCCAGTGTATATTTGGGCTCCTGCTGCTGCTGCTGCTGCCAACTTCTGCCAACTCCAGGGTGTGATTCATCCAATTTTTGGGCTCCTGAAGCCAACTCCAATGTATATTTGGGCTCCTGCTGCTGCTACTGTCAACTCCTGCCAACTCCAGGGTGTGATTCATCCAATTTTTGGGCTCCTGAGGCCAACTCCAGTGTATATTTGGGCTCCTGCTGCTGCTACTGTCAACTCCTGCCAACTCCAGGGTGTGATTCATCCAATTTTTGGGCTCCTGAAGCCAACTCCAGTGTATATTTGGGCTCCTGCTGCTGCTACTGCCAACTTCTGCCAACTCCAGGGTGTGATTCATCCAATTTTTGGGCTCCTGAAGCCAACTCCAGTGTATATTTGGGCTCCTGCTGCTACTACTGCCAACTTCTGCCAACTCCAGGGTGTGATTCATCCAATTTTTGGGCTCCTGAGGCCAACTCCAGTGTATATTTGGGCTCCTGCTGCTGCTGCTGCCAACTTCTGCCAACTCCAGGGTGTGATTCATCCAATTTTTGGGCTCCTGAAGCCAACTCCAGTGTATATTTGGGCTCCTGCTGCTGCTGCTGCTGCCAACTTCTGCCAACTCCAGGGTGTGATTCATCCAATTTTTGGGCTCCTGAAGCCAACTCCAGTGTATATTTGGGCTCCTGCTGCTGCTACTGTCAACTCCTGCCAACTCCAGGGTGTGATTCATCCAATTTTTGGGCTCCTGAGGCCAACTCCAGTGTATATTTGGGCTCCTGCTGCTGCTACTGCCAACTTCTGCCAACTCCAGGGTGTGATTCATCCAATTTTTGGGCTCCTGAAGCCAACTCCAGTGTATATTTGGGCTCCTGCTGCTACTACTGCCAACTTCTGCCAACTCCAGGGTGTGATTCATCCAATTTTTGGGCTCCTGAGGCCAACTCCAGTGTATATTTGGGCTCCTGCTGCTGCTGCTGCCAACTTCTGCCAACTCCAGGGTGTGATTCATCCAATTTTTGGGCTCCTGAAGCCAACTCCAGTGTATATTTGGGCTCCTGCTGCTACTACTGTCAACTCCTGCCAACTCCAGGGTGTGATTCATCCAATTTTTGGGCTCCTGAGGCCAACTCCAGTGTATATTTGGGCTCCTGCTGCTGCTGCTGCCAACTTCTGCCAACTCCAGGGTTTGATTCATCCAATTTTTGGGCTCCTGAAGCCAACTCCAGTGTATATTTGGGCTCCTGCTGCTACTACTGCCAACTTCTGCCAACTCCAGGGTGTGATTCATCCAATTTTTGGGCTCCTGAGGCCAACTCCAGTGTATATTTGGGCTCCTGCTGCTGCTGCTGCCAACTTCTGCCAACTCCAGGGTGTGATTCATCCAATTTTTGGGCTCCTGAAGCCAACTCCAGTGTATATTTTGGCTCCTGCTGCTGCTACTGCCAACTTCTGCCAACTCCAGGGTGTGATTCATCCAATTTTTGGGCTCCTGAAGCCAACTCCAGTGTATATTTGGGCTCCTGCTGCTACTACTGCCAACTTCTGCCAACTCCAGGGTGTGATTCATCCAATTTTTGGGCTCCTGAGGCCAACTCCAGTGTATATTTGGGCTCCTGCTGCTACTACTGCCAACTTCTGCCAACTCCAGGGTGTGATTCATCCAATTTTTGGGCTCCTGAAGCCAACTCCAGTGTATATTTGGGCTCCTGCTGCTGCTACTGTCAACTCCTGCCAACTCCAGGGTGTGATTCATCCAATTTTTGGGCTCCTGAAGCCAACTCCAGTGTATATTTGGGCTCCTGCTGCTGCTGCTGCCAACTTCTGCCAACTCCAGGGTGTGATTCATCCAATTTTTGGGCTCCTGAAGCCAACTCCAGTGTATATTTGGGCTCCTGCTGCTGCTGCTGCTGCCAACTTCTGCCAACTCCAGGGTGTGATTCATCCAATTTTTGGGCTCCTGAGGCCAACTCCAGTGTATATTTGGGCTCCTGCTGCTGCTGCTGCCAACTTCTGCCAACTCCAGGGTGTGATTCATCCAATTTTTGGGCTCCTGAGGCCAACTCCAGTGTATATTTGGGCTCCTGCTGCTGCTGCTGCCAACTTCTGCCAACTCCAGGGTGTGATTCATCCAATTTTTGGGCTCCTGAAGCCAACTCCAGTGTATATTTGGGCTCCTGCTGCTGCTGCTGCTGCCAACTTCTGCCAACTCCAGGGTGTGATTCATCCAATTTTTGGGCTCCTGAGGCCAACTCCAGTGTATATTTGGGCTCCTTCTGCCCCTCATAGTGATGCCACTTCAACTCTCTGCAATTGTGCCGCTCTGCGATTCTATTAGCGATGCCTCTGATCTGCATGTGATATTTCTTCAAAGTATTATTTAACAAACCCAGCACGCATCCTGTGCGTGTTACAGCAAGGCTGAATGGTTTACAACCCTATTGAGGCTGTAGGAGGCTCAGAAATAGCCGTTTTTAATAGCGATTCGTCGCGAATTTATTCGGGTCGAAACGATTTTTGTCGGAAAATTCGGCGAATCAGTCGAATCGAATTTTTCAAAAGTTCGCTCATCTCTACTCATAACATGTAACTGACAAAATGTTGGAAAGTTGCAGCGGCATTGCAAAGGCCTAACGGGTACTCATAGTGGTCATGCCGAGTTCGAAAAGTTTTTCCACTCATCACCACTGTGGATCTAGATAAGGTTGTAGGCCCCCCTAAGATCCAGTTTAGTGAATACACAGTCTTCTCCAAACCACTGGAAAAGTTCTGGAACCAAAAGGTAACGGTTAGCTGCCTGGGCTCTGTAACATTACTTCCAGGGACGAATAAGGTTGGTCACTCAGACACTGGACAGGCAAATGCTCAGTAGAAAAGTACCAGAATGCTCGCCCCTATGGTCCAGCAGACTTCGATCAATGGTGGTAACAAGTCCCTCTCAGGCCTCTACTCGGACTAACTCATCTTTCAATTGCTCTGAGATGCCCAGGCGGAATTGATGGCTAGGTCTGGCTCGTTCCAGTGGTTATCAGCACTGTGGCAGTGAAATTCAGTAATGAACTCTTCGACCGGATGTCGACCCTGGTGCAGGTTTCTACGGGCTGCTTTGGCCGAGGAGGTACATCCTGGGTTGTCATACATCGTTGCAAGGGAGGAGAAAAAAGTTCCACAGGGGCAAGAAGTGGGCTGTTCTATTCAATCAGACAGTTAGCCCAGGTCTGGGGGGCCCTTGAAGGAGGGAAATGATGGTTTGGACCTTCACCTGCTCAGAGAAAAGGGTATGTGGTTAAAGATTAAAAAGTATCTGACAGCTAAGCTATGCCGAAAAGCCCGGAATTTCAGGCAATCACCCACGAAACACTCAGGCAGGCAAATGCGAGGCTCATGGCTGGGAGCACCTCCCTGAGAAAGGGTCTGAGCAGTATCCACAGGAACCTCAGCAGGAGGAGGTGAAGGGTCCGGAACAGCGGTGAATTGCCCTTGCAATTCCAGTTAGGACATGACCTGCACATATCCGCCCTGAAGATCCTGTACCACTCTGGGGAGGATGGAGATATGCTGAACCAGTGCTTCGAAGGGGGTTGGATCTCCACCAGTGCTCATTCTTGTGGCTATGGTTTTCAGTCACAATGCAGGGTGGAGCCTCATTTGCGGAGAAGCCAGGTAAGTCTGCAACCTACTTCCAGGCTCGGAATCTACTGAAGGACCTGATCTTCTCTGGAGCCCCCGGCAAGGGAGGACAGGCTGGGCTGCAGGTGCGATCAGGGTCGTGCCCGGAAGTTTTGGAAGCAGTTTTGGTGCTAGGTAAGTCCAGAACCAGAGATCGAGGGCAGACAGCAAGGTGCAAAGTTAGTCTAGAGCCAGAGATCGGGGGCAGGCAGCAAGGTGCAAGGTTAGTAGAGAGCCAGGGGTTGTACCGGGAAATCAGACCAAGAGCGAGCCAGTGGTCAAAATACAAGCCGAGTTTGTCACCAGGAAGCAAGCCAAGAGAAAAACGCAGGTCCTAGGTTCAAGTCGGGGTTTTCACGGAATCAAGGAGGGCACCGTCTTTAAATAGGGGATGAGAACTCCAGTGTGCCTGTGAGGTCGCCCTTTCGAGTCTGTGCGCTCTGCTTGTGCTGCCGTCCGTGTGTGTACCCTCAGGCGCATCCCTGCACCCATGGCAAGCAAGCGCCAATCCCATGCTGGCCATGCTAGTCAGTGGGAGGGGGAAGGAGAGAGAGGGTGGGGGTTAGGTAGCATGCATTGTCCGCCATACCAGGCAGCCCACGTCGGGGTTGCATCGGGGTTGGATCAAGTTGCCAGACCACTCGCGTAACGACTGACGTTGGAAGAGGCTGCGATCGGGGACCCCCCCACATGGCCTTTGTCACCGAGCCCCAGGGCAGCTGTGACCCTTGCAACTCCAGTCGTTTTCACGGCTAGGTAGGTGACCTGTCTTCCCTGTCCCGATATCTGTGGGGGTCACTTTCCTAGCTACCCCCTCCTATTTGGCAATCTCCCTCACTCTTTGCATCCCACTTCCGGCTCCCACCTTGTGGTTTTGACCTTCACCTGCTCAGAGAAAAGGGTACGTGGTTAAAGTTTAAAAGGTATCTGACAGCTATGCCGAAAAGCCCGGAATTTCAGGCAATCACCCACAAACACTCAGGCAGGGGAATGCGAGGATGGGTTAAATGCGGAGGACGAATTCCTATGTGTGCACAAGCATACAATGGCTATCTATGCATTAAACATTTTAAAAAATTAAAACTCGAAGTGACCTGGGGAATTAAAAAAGGCATCCTTATTGGCCAACATAAAACAAGTTGTAGGGGAATTATATTATATTGTATGATTTTATGGTAGTTGGTTCACTCCTTTTGTGTGACTTTTAATATTTATGTATAGTTAGTTTCTAGATCTGGATGGGACAGGCATATATACAGTTTTGCAGTATTATTTATCACTAGTTGTACATCTATTATATTTATCTGTTTTCTCAAGTGATTGGGGTTAACAATCCAGTTGGTTTGAATTTGTCTTGCCTTTCTGGTATATTTAATAATTAATTAATGTATTTTTTTTTTAGCATATTAGATTTGAGAAAGAATTTTTGCCTTGCCCATGCCAGGTTTGTTCCGTAGTGATTTCCAAACGGAGGTACTAACAATTAAAAACACATTTACTGTTGTACGTTCCAATGTAAAATTCCTAATGTTTAGTGTACATTAAAAATAGTTTCTGTCTGTCACAGAAAACATGTGCTGAAGATCCTTTACAGCTCAGTCTAAAGAAACGTGGCATGTAAAATAGGAATAAGCTGAACCAAATCAATCTTTGTAAATTCAAACAAAAGGGAAGTGCCCTAGAATAAAAATCTGTTTACTACTGCATCCCTTCTGAGTACAAGTCATCTGCAGGGAAACCTGTTTTATTTGAGTAAAAATAAACTGTTACTAAGGGGACTGAGGTTAGCCTAAACCACACGTTTCCATAATGAAGACATTTTTGTTTTTGGTCACCATAGCAACGCTCTCTAGTGATTCACAAGTCAGGTCTCTGCTCTGTCATTTCCCCTTTTTATTTCTCACTCTGAGATGAGACTTATAACTTGGCTTATTTCATTTGTCGGATTCCGTACAAATCCTCTGTCACAGTAAAGCTAAGAAAAAACATATGGTTTTGTGAATTCACAAAGAATGTTATCATCAGGGAAAGACAGCCATTAATTCCTTTATCTCTCTAGAGACTGCTTGATCTGTAGGAAATCCATAATAAGCCACATTAGGACAGTTTCTAGGATAATTTTCACTGCTAATTGTCATGGTAAGGAAAAAAATACCCCCCACCATAGTAGCCAGCGCCACACCAAAAACGCAATAATTATCAAGTAAAGTGCCAGCGGACCACCCCTTCAGACCCAATAATTTATATGTAGAGTACAAGTGGACCTCTCTAACACATACATCAATATATTCTGGGGGAGGCATTGGCCTACCCAGAGCGCAGGCTGGGAAGCGTGCTCTTGTACTCACCCTGGCTCCTGCCTTCTGCACCTCATCATAAGCATCTCGTTGACCTAGGCGTCACATGACAGCTTATGTCACAACAGTAGTCTGAATAGCAGAAGATGGGAAGCAACATTAAGGAGCCTGGATGAGTATGACAGTATGCGTCTAAGCCACATTACGTATCACTCTTCACACTGCTTGCCTGGGCTATAGACACTGGGTTTAAAGAACGGCAATAAAATGGCAGCAAGTAGTTCACTTAAAGTTTGCCCCCTTCTTTTCATTTGAGTCACCCATACCCAACTTCTTTTCATTTCATTCCCCCATAACCAACTTCTTTTCATTTCATTTCTTTATACCCAACCAAATGTGGTTGCCTAGCCAACCAGGTTCCTAATCTGTCCCAGCATGATCCTGGCAAGTCATAGTGATCGCACTTGTCTAGCTTGCTAACACTGGGAAGGCTGAGGGAAAAGGGTGGTCCTGTGACTACACTTAGCGTATGGAGAGGAAAGGAGTGGCAAAATGTGGGCATCAACAACATGCTGCAGGAAAGGCACTTGGGACAGGGAGCTCCTTTTTGCTTTATTATTGCAGTTTCCTGGACTGCTGCTTTTAAAGTAATTGCTCAAGCATGGCCAAGGGTTAGCCCATTTTATAGGACTGTACTTGACAATGTCCTAAACTGTTTTCAGTTTTAAAATAGATGAAGAAATGGCGAAATATTGCGGTTTGAAGTTTTACCTTATTTCGCTTTTCAAGCATGTGGGCATGATCTGGGTGCTGTGAGGCAGGCACGTCTTGTGCTTAGAATCAGCAACATAAATATTCTGTTGGCAGCGGAAAACTGTCGCCCCCTATCGTTTGAGTATAGGAGTCCCAAGGCTCACCAATTCAAGGTAGTAAAACTATTCTAACTTTACACTATGCATGGCTTCAATGGGAATCTCCCCAACTGTCAAATGAGCTTGGGGGATTCCTGTGAATCTTTTAGTTTCTGGGTCTGGGCCACAAGGGTTTAGGACTGCTTTAAATATCAGAAAGGCATTCAATAATGAGCAAGAAAGATGATGAGATGTATTTTGGGTCACAAATTCAAAAAATTTCTTAAAAACTTTTTTTCTCCTAAAACCCTAAAACCAGCAGAACAATGAAATCTGTCACCAATTCTGATTCCTGTTTCCTCAAAATGCCTGACTTTACCCAAGAATGTGCAAACATCATATTCAACATCTATCTCGTCTGTCAATTTTTATCTGTGTAGGTCATGTGTGTTGAATC
Organism: Gastrophryne carolinensis; assembly: GCA_027917425.1. Classification (NCBI taxonomy): domain Eukaryota; kingdom Metazoa; phylum Chordata; class Amphibia; order Anura; family Microhylidae; genus Gastrophryne; species Gastrophryne carolinensis. Next base: position 130,323,414 of record CM051242.1, read on the forward strand.
ATTCAAGTATGAAATATGGGCCGAGATTTGTCTAGGATTAATATAGACTAATCAAGGGTAATTGTGATTCTTTTCATGCCAGCTTGTGGGCGCTGTCTGCTAAACAAGCCCTTTTTTTCTATGGCCAACAATTTTCTATGCAGACAATTCATGGGATCTCTGGCTTACAAAATGCCCTTGTGCGAGAGGCAACACCCCCTAACATTAATTACTGTACACAGCACCATCCATTTGTTGCAATAGAGGGGGGGGTGCCAAGGCAGCACCTGACATGCTCCCCTCCATTGCAATGAATAGGGGGGCTATGCCGGCACAGTGACTGGTGGGAGTGGCAGGACCATGACCTACAGCGAAGGCTGGTCATGTTCCAAACAATTTTGGGGTGTACAGTTGCTGTGCCCCTTGTTCTTGGAAACCAGGATATTTCCTAGTGGTGGGAGCTGCTGTGCGGGAGAAAAGGTAAGTTCCGTTTTTTTTTTTTCTATTTTGCGTTCTGTGACCCTTTCATTTAGATTTAATAAAATATGTATTTTTTTTATGTGTGTTGTCTCTTTTTACACTCTAAAAGGTCCATATACCAGTTCAAAGGGTAAGGAGGGCAGGCAGGCTAACTGCCAAACATACCAGCAAGTAACTCATTGATAACCTATTCCCGATTACCTGCACCTCACTGGAAGAGCCCAGTACACGGTAATATGATGAAACACCCCTGAAGGAGCACCAGACTTATGCCAAAGGACATAGGGGCTGGTAGACTGACAGGGCTAGAGACCTGTGTGCCCTAGGTTACCACTCCCAATGTCTGGTGTACCATGCTGGTTTCCTTGGGGCAGGGGGGCTATACTTTCTTTTAAAAAATGTAAAAGACGTGAATAACCTACTGCATGGCTTTTTAAATTAAATTATTAGAACTATTGGTGTGTTTTTTTTATTTTGAATCCTGCCCCATTACCTGCACCCTGGAGAAGAGCATAATGCCCAGAGGTATGGGCCCAGGGTTCTTCCAGGGGTGCCACTGGACCTATATAAAAGGGCATAGGGGCTGGCAAGCTGGTAGAGTCAGGGGCGGCCCCTATGCCTGGTATGTCAGGTTGGTTAACTTGGGGGGGGGGGGGGGTTAACCAACCTGACATACCAGGCATAGGGGCGAAAGGGTTTTTACAACCCTAGCAGTGCCGGGCATGCCAATGACAGACTTTGTGCTGCTTATGAACACATCCAGACATTGCATGTTTTTATTAATTTAATTAAAATAAAATGCTTGAATGCAGCCCTAATATTTATGTCCGCCAGCTCAATGTGCGGGTGCTACTTTGATTCACTGAAACACCCCGTACATTGTGCACATACGATCTTAGGATCACAGGCCGCTATGTTTTTAACAACCAGTTACTATATCAAGGCCATAAAGGAAATAGGAAATAATCACTCATGCTTGCAGTAAAAAACGACAATTGAATAGAAACTCGGTGACGCAGATCCATTCCCTCAATTTAGTGAGCTGGACATGGTTTTATTAGTTTAAAGCAAATCACATAAAGCAGGGCAAAGGCTGCTTGGAGCCTGTCTCTTCCTATATTATATCATATCTGTTACTCTACTTTCATCACAAATCTAAAGCATTTTGAATTAAATACCGATACAGGCCAGTGACTGGTTACTTAATAGTGGAGGAAGAAATAAGGCAGTACCTTCAACGTAGATCTAGTGTTAATTTTTAGGAATGAAAAATGCAAATTGGACAAAACAGAATACAATTTAAAAGAAAATATGGACTAATCCAGTTTTTGTAAGCTCAATTTAAGATGTATGTATGCCAAGCATAAACACTTGTGTTTTGTTTCCAGGTGAAACACTGCCCTCTTTTTTCATGGAGGTTTTCACAAAATGGGTGTTGTTCCAATTGCCAATACCCCCCCTGTGCCTTAATGGTGTTAAATGGGAGCTATCTTACCTTTCTCCTCAGTCCCCAGCAGAAATTGAGAGCTGTAATACCTGGAAGATGCATGTGGACCATGTGACCGTGGAGGCCAATCCTATAACTTTATTTCTCTGGGGGTCCAAAGAGATAAGTAAGATATCGTCAATATGAGACATATATCCAGGACCGCCTGATTCACACTCACTGTGGAAAACTCATTAGAATCGCCAGTAAAACCTACCTGATCCCTGGCTCCACAGGTTCATGTGCAGGCTGCCCACTCCCTGGCATTGTGAATAGCCTAGAGGCCATTGGGGATGTGGCTTTCAGTGCCGGGCTCTAGTTTTTTGTTTGTTCTTCTGTTATTTGTTCTGGGCTAATGTGTGATGTTCATTTCCCCTCCATCTATTAATAAGTTAATAGAGATTTTTTTGATATTTGTGTTGCGTGTCAATGCCAATGCAGGTGTTCTAGTAGCCCATAAAGATGGTATTATTTTCTTAGTGATTGTAGTTTCTAGCATGACCATACTATGTTGTAAGTGTTGTAAGAGTAGCATGGTAGGGTCTGAAGGGATAACTATGGGGTCCAAACACCCCAAAGTAAAGCATGGTCGTAAGGATAATTTTACTTGAAAATTTCAGCTCTGCAGACAATGTGCACACCTTGCGCTTTTTCCACCAAAAAAGCTTACATTTGGAATACCCCCAACAAACCCTGAAAGTACACATGTTCAGCTTCCTATGCGTACCCAGCTTGTTGTAGTGGGCTCATCTTTCTGGAAGTAATCCCTAGAAGAATTCTTAGGTTGCACAGGGTTTCCCTAAAAAAATGTATAAAAAAGCTGAATAAAAAACACTTTTTCCTAAAATATCAATATGCAAACAAGAAAAAACAAGCTAAATCTGAAAGCACAACGTCCCCCAAACAGAACATACCCAACATGCATAACTACTTTTAAGCCTCTTAATTGCCAGCCTACTTGAAATGTTTAACCATGATTTCTGCAGGAATTTCCAGGAAAATGATTTTTTTTGCAGCAGAAGCGTTTAGGCTTTAACATGAAATGTCTTTCTCTGTAATTTTTCCAATGTTTTTTTAAATATTTTTGAGTAAAAAAAAAAAATTAAGAATATTGTCTCCTCTATTAAGTAAAACTTTTTTTTATTAAAGAAACCCATATTGAATGTGAAAGCCCCATTTCTCCTAATTACAAGAGTACCACATATGTACCAGTAGCCCCCATTCCTGTCTAGGAGACCACCCAAACTAAATAGAGCACTTTATTTTACATTTAAAAATAAAATACCACTACTATCCACACTATAAAGGGTTAAATAAAAAAAACATTGGCATGGGGTCCCCCTTCCCAGGTTATAAATTTTTAAAAATCCCCCCAAAAATGGCGCAAGGTTTTACCAGTGCAGAGACCAGCTATGGGGGCTTGTAGAACAGGATGCAGGGGCCAGCCTCCGTGGCCCCCTGCCCTGCAGACTACAAGGCCACTCAGTAAGAGAAAAACAATAATAAAAAAATTACTTCTTCTTCTCCAATAGCCTTGGTTAAACTTGATGGACATATGCCCTTTTTCAGTCGTTTTAACTATGTAACATGAAAACTGTGGAAATTAGCTTTTTTGTTTAGGTCTTGTTCCCACTTATCCCGGCATGATCATTTGCTCACTTGAGTTCCCTGAAGTATAGGATAGTAGTAATGAGATAATGGAGCTTGTTGATTAAAGTGGAAGTCCAGGCCCCCCCCCCCCCCCACCCTGGGGCTGAGGCAGAAGGTCTGGGGTACACAGAAATAAAAAAAAATACCTCATCGATGGTCCAGAACATTTCTTCTGGGCCCACACAAAAATACAAAAGCGGCGCTCCAATCTGCCCATTCAAGTGAATAGACAGGCAGGGCCAATCACAAAGTGGGGGAGCCACTCTGTGCTTTCCCCCCAAGATGGCAGCGCCCAGGACCCGGGGGCGCCAGGAGAATGGCGCTAGACCACGTGCAAGGTAAGGTTTTTTTTTTTTTTTTTTAAGTATTCTGTAAGGTTCTCTAACATTTTGTACATACAAAACCCTAATATGCAACCCCATTCACCATTACTAGAAAAATACATGAGACAAGGTTAAATTCAGGGCTGGCAAAGAACATTAAGTGAGGCTATAGATATGCCCAAACACATTCATTTATTTATCAAAAAATATATACAGGCACAAAACATGTGACACATATAGAGGCAATCACAAAACACACTGGTGGAATAAAAACGCAATTGCTGCATTAAAAACAACAAACAACATGAAGGGCCCCTGTCAGGAATCCCTGAACAACACGCAACCCGCCGCACTCAAAACATTCGCACCAGCTGGCCAGCCTTAAGATAATGGAGGGGCATGAATGCCCACAAATAGCGCTTAACAAATGGTCAGGGTACGTCTCCCATGATTCCTCACCCCAACCGGCTAGGCAATACTGAGCAAATTGACTCCTCTATGTAGCATCCTGCCAGGTGCTGGGTATATGACGCTCACATTAAAACCGCAGCATGGATATGAACGTTCATTGTGTACAGCGTCCGTGCTTAGCAACCATCACGGTAGCGGAAGATAGGTGTGGGACCACATAGGCTCTGGCTAAACGGACAATTCACCATTACCAGAACCTGATAGAAATATCCATTTATCTATCCAATACCTGATATGCATATTCAACAATCACTATTCCCAATAAGTTGCATGGGTGAGCAGACACACAACTTACACAGTGTTGTCACTGGGCTATGAGTTTCTGCAGCAGCTAATTGAAATGCACCTCTGATGTTGACCTGTCCCCCAGCTTCCTGTTTGTAGAGGGGATGGCCCATTCCATTTACCAGGAGCTGAAGGTGACATTGCACAGGGCCGTAGGCATGTCCTGTTTGGAGCAGCATCTCGATGTGAGATGCCCCCCAGTGTGGATCCCCTGGATGTATATACTTAATCTTCGATCCCACAGCTGGTGCTAAGCTTATGGGCTGTGGGAGTGTATTAGTCTAGGGGGCTTTTTATACTTATCAAACTTGGAGCTGGACATTGCCTGATGAAGTGCTGCTAAACACAGAATGCGTCAGGTCCCTATTTGCTAGGGTACACCTGCTGGGTGTTGTGACTGGTGCTCTCCTGCTGCGCTGCCACTCTTCATATCTAAATGGTCTGTATTTCCCTTGGGGTTTTCTATTTTTTGTTGCTTTGGGGGGGGGGGGGGGGTACTGATATCCAGTGTTCCCATCATGTGTGTCAGCAATTTAGCTTATTTATTGAATAGCATAGGAACTATACAAGCCCCTCTCCATTGCAATGGAGAGGGGTGTGCCATAATTCCTGTGACAATGGTGCGGGGTGATGCATAGTCTACAGCACAGCATTGTCGATGCGGGGGAGGTAAAGGAAGCAGCGTGCGGCACAGGTCTGCTTGCGAGGGATTAAAAGTGATTATAGTATTTTTTGACTAAAGTATGACTTTAAGGCTTAGGATAATATGTTGAATTCTGGTTCATCAAATCAGCATCATCAAATCAATGGTACCACCTCCTAAACCCCCCAAATATGTTACAGTTACTGTAATTCAGCATTTAACCAACAATAAAATAAAAACAAATATGAGTAGGCTAATTGTTCAACGTAAAATTTAGAAACTTATCTACAAAACAGCCCATAAACATGTGAAAAAGAAAAAGGGATGTCCACAATTTACCGAGACAGGGTCTTGTCAATGATTTCTGTGTTTCAGCTCCAATTTTTCACACATTGGCAGATCTCTCCCTTGTTTCTGCCTCTTTGGCATGAAATATATCCATGATTCCCCTTCCCACTAACATTTACAAAAGATGGTTAGCATCAGATTATACTCTGTGTGGAATGTGCTATTGTAAATATATGATTCCTCACACTTCATCCCAGGATGTCTTTTATGGGTGACATACAATGGCTGGAATTCAGTTTTAAGAAAACCTGGAAAATCCAGACATGGATTTCTTGCTCTTGCCTAATTCGGCAATCTTGGAAAGGCATTAGGGTTGATTCAGAGACACTCAAAGTTTAATTATGACAAGAATATGGCACATGACACTTAATTGAAAAAGGCACATATGAAACTGTACACATTTTAAAAAAGCAATTGCAGATTTGTCCCTCTTGTGAATGCCGGCCGGCGTGTGTGAATGTAGCATGAGTGGAGGAGGTGTGGAATCCAGGCTAGTCCTGGTGGGGGCCCCTGTTTTTTAATCAGCAATTGCTTTTTTAAAATGTGTACAGTTTCATATGTGCCTTTTTCAATTATGTGTCATGTGCCATATTCTTGTCATAATTAAACTTTGAGTGTTTTTTGGCTAAAACTTTGGGTCGTGGGTATTTTTGTGCCAGCCCCGCAAAACAACCATTGTCTGTGTGTAGTAGGTTGTGTAGGTGCTTCAGGTTTGGCGCCCTGATATGGGCAGTGTACTACCCATTGAATAATAGTGGATACTCCCTGTTTTTAGTTGCCCTGAGGGGATTTCAAAGTTGATTCAGAGACAGATACGCATGGACTTTCACATGTGTTTTTTTTGGACTGTTTGGCTTGTTTTTTGGTTTTTACGTTACTTTTTTCATGCGTATGTTCGTTCCCGCTAACGCGTATATGCGCTTTCAAGGTACGGATCTAAATCTGATAATTTGCATTAGTTTGGATCATTTTTAGATCTAAATCTGATAATTTGCGTTAGTTCAGATAAGTTACGTTATTGGGATGGGCTTGCGTCTGATTCTGAGATCTGATTGCCGAGGGACCACCCCCCCTATAAAACGGATTCATTTCCGCTACACTTACGGGACCATTTTTGCCTCGGATTGCTTGAACATGTATTGCGGTTTTGTGGAGGAGTATGAGCGCCTTCAGCTCCAAGGCATTGCATGTATCAGCATGGCCGAGGCCAGATTGCACCAGCGACGCATGCATATCGATCACATGCATGAAGTTGAGCAGTTCGAGCTCACCAGACTTAATCGCGCTTCCCGCCATAAACTGTATAGTGAGCTGCGGCCATGGTTAGCCCGCACCACAAGGAAGAGGCAAGCAATTTCAGGTATGACCAAGATGCTTGGCTGCCTGCAATTTTTGGTGAACGACTCGTTGCAGAGGCTGGGTGCCCTCTCCGTGGGGATGTCCCAGCCTACGCTGAGCCGCGCGCTATCTAAGTTTCTGGATGGCATGGCTACCATTAGTCCCAAATATATTTCCTTTCCGGACGACATGGTAGCCTGGAATGCGCTTAAGTTGGGTTTTTTTAATATCGCCGACATGCCCAATGTCATGGGTGCGCTTGATTGCACACATGTTGCATTGGTCCCTCCTGCAGCCGACGAGTACATCTATAGGTAAGTTAATTATGTCATTTGGTTATATTGTTTAGGCAAACTGTATTGTAACTATCTATTAATCCCTACTTCTAAAGTGTCCCTGTGAAACAGTTTACAATGTATGCTTTAATCCCTCCTTCTAAAGTGTCCCTGTGAAGCAGTTTACAATGTATACCTTAATCCCTCCTTCTAAAGTGTCCCTGTGAAACAGTTTACAATGTATACCTTAATCCCTCCTTCTAAAGTGTCCCTGTGAAACAGTTTACAATGTATACCTTAATCCCTCCTTCTAAAGTGTCCCTGTGAAGCAGTTTACAATGTATACCTTAATCCCTCCTTCTAAAGTGTCCCTGTGAAACAGTTTACAATGTATACCTTAATCCCTCCTTCTAAAGTGTCCCTGTGAAGCAGTTTACAATGTATACCTTAATCCCTCCTTCTAAATTGTCCCTGTGAAGCAGTTTACAATGTATACCTTAATCCCTCCTTCTAAAGTGTCCCTGTGAAACAGTTTACAATGCATACCTTCATCATTTTTTTCATGTAGGCCTTATCAAACCATTTTAATGCTGACCTTAATTAGTAATTAGCATGTTAATCTTTATTTTCTACCACATACAGATAATCTTGGTTCTTTTAACTACTTATGTACTTTGTTAATGTTATTAGGATTGTAGAACAGTTTATTTTAGGTTGTTAGGAGTTAGTGTTTGAGTTGTTTAACTTGGCTTGCTGTAAATTTTTTGGTTTCAGGAACCGCAAGATGGGCCACTCACTGAATGTGGCAGATCCAGGTAAAATAGATCTTAAAATTGATGTTGCCCATAATAAGGTTGTGGTGGGCCTTGGAGGTGGCCCAACACCTGGGCATGTGTGGCATTCATAATCTGCCACTGCTCCAGCATCTGTCTGTTGCTAGTTCGAAATGCATCTAGCATGGCAGTGAAGTTTGCATTTAAGGTGGCCGTTTGTTCTGCCATCTGTCTGTTTAAGGTGGTCATTTGTTCTGCCACCTGTCTGTTTAAGGTGGCCATTTGTTCAACAACCTGGCTGTTGCTCATCCTAAAATCAGTCAGCATGGTGGTGAATGCAGTATTGAAGTTCTCTAATTGTGCAGTAATCTGCTCTGTTGTTCATTGAGTCACCTGCCCTAAAGTAACGGCTGTCATGGCGCCATGCTGACTCCAGGATCGGCACGCACCTCCCCTGGGAATCTGGTCGACGTTGTTGACTGCGTCTTCCACTTCCCCGGGTTTGTGCACCTGCAGATGCTGGAATTCTAGGGCGAGCAACAGTACCATATGTGCTTGGCAAACCCTCTGCATCAGCTAGCAATGGGGACTGTAGGCTCAGTCTCAGCCTGCTGACCACGATGGGCTGGCAGCATGCGTCCAGCCGCACTCTGCTGCAGAGGATTTGGTGCAGTAGGATGCTGGGGCAGTGGCAGATTAGGTTCCAGGGGGGTAATTTGCGAAGGTTCAATACGGCTGGCATCCTCCTCCTCTCCTGGATGACATCCATTAGTTGTTGGAGTCTGTTGGGACATGTGAAAAAGTGTGTCAGATTGGGCCCTAAGTATCTTTAAGCCCACAATTAGTCATGTGCATTCACATGCATCACCAGTTTCAACAAAGTCCACTTACCCTAGATATCTGGGTAGGAGAGAGTGTTCTTGGTGGGCTTGGATGAAGTGTCCTCATGCCGCTCTGGCCTTTTGGTCTTGGCCTCCTTTGCTGCTGGTTGCTCTGCGCTAGCTTTCTTGGGTGCCATGATGACAATAGAATGAGCTGTGTGTCTATTACCGTTTAAATACTAATGACTGGGTATGACGCGTACGCGTGCGTACGGCTGTTCGTCCAGCCGCGTGGAACCGGGAAACCGCTGGGGCATTACCTATCTGCTGCGGACAAGAAGAAAGATGGCGCCCACGATCACCCGCCAACAACAAGAGCTCATTATGGTCATAAGTTTATTGTAAGGATGTTGATTTGCCATCTAAATGCATGCATAGGCCTTAAGGAAGCGCAGGAAGAAACAGTTGTTTTTAAAAGTGATTTAAACTCCGTGCCAAACAGAAGTTAGTGCACACATGTGACTACCAACTCACTTGCATGTAGAAGGATAGTTTAAGGCTAGAAATGTGTTTGGGAATGTCATTTAGTCAACTAATTGTGAATTATATTTGTATGCTGTTTGATCTAACAACTCTTTTGTTTTTTGTGTTTTTTAGACTATGCTTCAGCGCAGGTACGACTACCTGCCCAACGCATTCGAGAAGAGGAATCTGGTCCTGGAGATCGTGGCCCGAATCCACCAGGAAACGAAAACCACCTTCACCCATACACAGATCATGCAGCACTGGTTGGACCTGAAGCGACTACACATGCCCCGGGTGCGGCGACTTTTTGCTCTCCATTTCCCAAGTATGTACATACCGATTGCATGCTAGATGTAACTAATACAGAAGGTAGGCCTTTATTTATAAATGCTTTTATAGTGTTGGAAATGGAGTATCGCATTAGACCCACCTGCGTGCGCGAGCACGTTCTGTTTATGCCCTTCGGCGGCGCTGCTCTCAGCCATGAGCCCAGGTGGGGTGGGGGGAAAAACGCCCCTTGCAGGGCGAATGAGCCCAAAGGAGTTGTTGGGCTACACGCCCTGTTCTGGCTCTTATCCAATCTTAGTCTGAATTGTTGTAAGCACCAATCACACACCCAGCTCCCCCATCTCCAATCATATCTGTTCCTATAAAGGTTCACCCCGTCAGTTGCTCAGTGCCTGTGATAGTGCCTTGTACCTAGTTTGTCTCTTGAATTATACTCTGACTGATCTTCGTTGCCGACCCCTGCCTGAACCGACCATTCTCTGTCTGATCTCTGTTGCCGACCCCTGCCTGAACTGACCATTATCTGTCTGATCTCCGTTGCCGACCCCTGCCTGAACCGACAATTCTCTGTCTGATCTCTGTTGCCGACCCCTGCCTGAACCGACCATTCTCTGTCTGATCTCCGTTGCCGAACCCCTGCTTCGTACCCCGACCTCGAGCTGCCTCATCCTACTATACCGCTGCAATCTCTGCTTACCCGGTGTCGACCTCTGGCCTGTCTTTGGACTTTCTAGTGAAACCTGCGCCAACAAACTGGACTTGCTCTAATTCCGCTCTTCGTTACTGGTTCTCCAGACCTCCAACCAGTAAGCTCCCATCCTTTGAGCCATTGAAGTCCTGGGGGCAACCGATCCCGGGCAGGCGTGTACTGCGTCCCGGCAAGCGGGGGCTCCTACAGGTAAAGCTGGCTGCGGAGATTGGGGGTTGAGAGGGCTTACCTGGAGGGCTGGAGTTACCTGAGCGTGACATTAGAGCACCTGGTACAGCAAGTGCAGGCCATGGCCACTGCTATAAACCAGCTTGCCCAAAGAGTGACCACTCAAGAAACCAGGCAGATTCCTGCATCCTCTGTACCACCTCACGTGTCGGAGCCGAAGGTCCCGCTACCAGAGAAATTTTATGGAGACCGTGCCAAGTTCTCCAACTTCAAGATTTCTTGCGAGCTCTATTTCAAGTTGAGGCCCGTATCTTCGAGCACCGAGACCCAGCGGGTGGGTTTAGTAATCTCCCTGTTACAAGGAGGCCCTCAGTCTTGGGCTTTTAGTTTACCTCTCAATGATGCCGCCCTGCATTCTGTTATGGCCTTTTTCCTTGCTATGGGTGTATTATATGCTGACCCGGACCCAACAGTCTACAGCCGAAAACAGGCTTCGGGCCCTGAAGCAAGGGCGGAACACGGCGGAGGATTATAGCGCTGAGTTCCGCCGTTGGGTGGTAGAGTCCAGGTGGAATGACCCTGCCCTGTGTAGCCAATACCGAATGGGCCTGTCAGAGGGTATCAAAGATGCGCTTGTGAATTTCCCTAGACCAATTGATGCAGGTCACCATTAAGATTGACCGACGCCTTTGGGAGAGAGTTAGGGCTCCCACGTCTTTCAAGCCCTTCCAAAACCCTAACCCACCATCTTACCTTAGGGAAAATACACCTTCCTCCTCTCAGGAAGAACCTATGCAGGTTGGGAGAACTCGCCTTTCCCAGGATGAGAAGCAGCGAAGACGCTCCATGGGGTTATGTTTATACTATGGGAACACGGGACATTTTGCTAGATCCTGTCCTAACAAGGGGAACTAGGCGGGAAACTTTCACGCCTAGATCAGGGGGAGAGTGCTGATCTAGGTGAGTCTGTTTACTACTCTCGCTTGAATAAGATGTTAATCCCTGTAGACCTTTCCTGGGGCCCTTCCAAACAGTCAGTTTCCGCTTTTGTGGATAGTGGAGCAGCGGGCAACCTTTCTGGATTGGAGCATGATCTCCATCTTGGGAATTCCACTGTTACCCCTTGGAAAATCTCTGCAGGTCCTGGCCATTAATGGGAAGGCCATTCAGGGGGGTCCGGTCAATACTAAGACCCCACCTCTTAAACTAGTCGTTGGGTTCTCCCACTCTGAGTTCATTGAATTCTTCGTCTTTGATTGCCCCGAAACTCCGGTGGTTCTGGGATACCCTTGGTTAAAACTCCACAACCCCATTTTAGACTGGCAGGCTGGGGAATTAGTTAAATGGAGTAACTTCTGTCAGAATCATTGCTTTTCCACTGCCCTCTGGAGTTTCCAGATGTTGCCCCAAGGGTTACCTCAGCCGTACGCTGATTGGGCTGACGTCTTCTCTGAATGTTCTGCTGACACTCTTCCCCCACATAGGGCCTATGACTGCCCCATTGTCTTGCTCCCTGGGACTATTCCTCCTAGAGGGAAAATTACATCTCTGAAAATTTGAGCAAGGGGTTTATTCGCCCCTCAACTTCGCCTGCGGAGGCTGGGTTCTTTTTTGTGGAAAAAAAAGATGGCAGTTTGAGGCCTTGTATAGACTACAGTGCCCTAAACAAGATCACTGTAAAAAAACGGTATCCCCTTCCTTTGATTGGGGATTTATTTAATCAAGTTGTTGGCGCTCGGATTTTTTCCAAGTTAGATTTAAAAGGGGCCTACAACTTGATTCGTATTTGATGTAATTGAGGTAAGCATTAGGTGCCCAAAGGGAAGAAGAATGAAACCGCAATGTGATTTAGGTAAACATTAGGTGCGCAAAGGGAAGAAGATACAGACCGCGATGCAATTGAGGTAAGCATTAGGTGCCCAAAGGGAAGAAGAATGAAGTGGTGATGTGATTTAGGTAACCATTAGGTGCACAAAGGGAAGAAGATACAGACCGCGAAGTAATTGAGGTAAGCATTAGGTGTGCAAAGGGAAGAAGATACAGGCCGCGATGTAATTGAGGTTAGCATTAGGTGCGCAAAGGGAAGAAAATACAGACCTCGATGTAATTGAGGTAAGCATTAGGTGCGCTAAATGAAGAAGATACAGACCGCAATGTAATTGAGGTAAGCATTGTTGCAGAAGTGAGTGAACAAATATGTAGACGAGCACATTAATGAGTTAATTTTGTTGTGCGCAGGCGTAAGGTCGTAAAGATTTCCATCTGGACGTTTATTTATAGAAAAAGAAATTCAGAATCTAATGGGAAACGTAAATCATTCGTTTAAGGCGACGTTGGAAAAAGGGAAAAAACAGAAGCCTACGTTGTTTCATGAGCAACATAAACGGAAAACGAAAGCTGAAAAATGACATTCTCGTTGACATACGAAATGGACGAACACTTTACTGAAGGCTTGCGATGCATGCTTAGAATCACTCGTACACTCATACGCAAGCGGGAAAAAAAAAAAACAGATCGACACAAAAACAAAATTCTTTTTATGTCTCTCTGAATCAACCCTATTGTGCTGCCATCTTGGGGAGCTGCACAGAGCTCTATGCGTGGTCCTGCTGAGTGAGGTAAGGGTTCTTTTGTAGCCTCCCCTCATCTTGCCTCCGAGCCATCTGCTTTAAGAATATTGGATGATGCAAAAAGTACAATATACCTCTCTCTTTCGGGGTGACATTGAACCTGAACTGTCTTGTCCTGGCCTAAACAGAACAGGATCTATCCATTTATCAGCTGATTTTACAGCCAATGAAATCTAAAATTGTATACGCTAAATTGTTGATGTGAACTGAATAAAGATATACGTTTCAGGGGTGGGATGCATCTCCCATGTTGTTATAAGTTTGATGCATGATGAGCCATTTTATAGAGCTCAAAGAGACATTCCAGGCAAAGGGTTAAGTTGGCCTTGTTTGTGCTCGCCCCATGATGACTGTCAGTATCTGCATCTTTCATTCATCTGTGCTGTATAAATCTCAGTAAGCTTTTGTGAACTCTGTCCCCTCTGCCCCACTGATAGACAAGTAGGCACTTATGTTTATGTGAATGTTGCAATTGATGGCTGTCTCTGCATGCACTCACAATGGGCGCGGCTCTGAGCACAATAAATTTGAGTTTAAAAAAGCTTTTTGATTATGTAGGTTGTGCAAGTAGATCATTAATTTAGACTGTAAGCTTGAATGGGCAGGGCTCTTTCTTCTACTGTGCCCTACTGTTTTAGTGTTTGCTTTGTACTTTGTTGCATTGGGTTTGAAATTGTACTATATGTTTTACCCTGTCTGTAATTAATACACTGTAAAGCACTACTGAAGATGATGGCACTATATAAATAAAGAATAATAATAATAATTAGTGGTTACCGCCTGTGGCTTCTCCTGATAGTGGTTACAGGGGAAACACAGCAGAGGGGAATGCCAGAGTGTCGTGAAATGGTAGTTGCAGAGCCCAGAGCATACACACATCTTTCCAGTGCCATAGGCCTCCTTTTAAAGGCCATCTAGCACCAGGAAATGCCTGCTGCACATGCTCAGTAGCAGGTGCAGGACTCAGGACCCCAGTTGGCGCAATGTGCAATCCGGCATGTCAGTCCTGCAAGCAGGGAAACCCAAGGGGTGCAATCGTGCATGCACACATCCACAGGAACGGGTGTGCGCACACCGGTGCGTGTTCTTGATCAAATCGTCCACCATGAAACCTGTGCACTTGGCTTCTTCTTGTGGCCGAACTACACAGCAGCCTCCTTCGTGTCTGTGATCATGCTATACAGCTATTTGTCCTCAATGTTCCTTATAATATATGTAGTTAGCAATAGATAAAAGGTGGTGATATTCAAATATTGCTAAAACTGTTATTGTGGCAGTCTATTTCCTATATTCTATTTTGCTTTGTAAAGTCTTTGTACAGTTCGCAAAGACTGATGGGAGAGGCAAGTTTTCTTAACAATCATTAAAATCTTGTTTAGGATCTGCAATTTCTCATCAAGCTGATTTGTATTATTAAACACATATTTTGCTCACCTCCTTGTTTAGCTGTAACCTGGTCTTCTACTGTGTGTTGCACTGCTTCAATATTGCAGACTTGGGCTGAGGTTAACAACTGTCTCAGTGGTGCAGCAACTCAGGGCTCCGAGCCTGTCTCTGTTCAGCCAGGTCAGTGTGGCTTACACACCCGCACTGAATCTGCTTCAGCTGGAGAAACGAATGGCACACCCAGAGCCCTCTCTACTTCCTACTCCTCCCCCATTCCCATATTTCCTGACCTTTGAGAAATCTCCCAGACACCTGAGATGCTTTACCGTAATTCATCCACCTCAATCATTTGTACTAGAACCTTTGCTAGGGCCAATCTGCTGGTTGTTGTGCTCTACCGCTGTGCTGCAACTCTTCATGTCCATATGGTTTGCATTTTACTGGGGGTTTTTCTCTTTTGTTGCATTGGGGAGTACTAATATTTAGTGTTTGCATCATTTTACACATTTTCACATATTTTGCGATAGCAATTTAGCGTACTTATTAAATGTTAGCACTATTACGAACAATGGCCCAATGATAAAATCTATATCAATTTGCTGGATGGCGGGGGTCACTTATACACCCAGCATCAAAAAATATCCAGCCAGGCTTGTTTTTCTTTCTTTTAATGGAAGGAAAAGGACTTTCTGGGGTGACAGGCATGTCAATTTAGCAATAGGCTAAACCTGTCACCCCTGGATTTTATTCCTAAACCATACAGCCTAGTTTGTAGCTGGCTACACGCAAGCGCACATCCCTAAACCTCCATTTGAATATGCATATGGCACCAACTGCCAATTTGACACATATATATATATATTTCTGTTAAATTTTTGTTGTTCCTTTCTTCTTGCCATTAATGCATACCTTAATTCTTTCTGATTGTTTTTGATTTATTGTCCCATATCTAAACCTTTTGTGTCATGTAAATGTGTGATGATGTTGTATGATTGTACATTTGCAGGAAAGACAACACACCAAATCTTTTTATTTGTTTTTAATTCAAACGTTGTTTTTTTTGGGGGGGATTTGGATTTTTTTTTTGCCAAAACTAAAAATCAATTAAAATTTTAATGCAAAATAAAAAACATTAGGCCTCGGGGTCTTGTGCCTGTGGTTTTCTAGTATCTGTGAATGATAAACAACATTAGTTTAGCATTGTTTTTATGGTTTGGTTGGGCGTGTTTTTTTTTGGGCACTTTTTAAACCGGACCTTCAGCGTGATTTAATGAAAAGCCCAAACTCTTAAAAAACGATTCCACAGCATCATCTGTTATAAAAAGATACAAGGACCCACCATTAATCCACCAAATACATTAACAAGTTTCCTGGCCTAACTAAAGTCACTTTATTAACCTTTTTCTGCCTCACATTGCCCTAGTTCTTCTATCTGCATGTAGCCTAGTTTGTAGCTGCGTACATGGGTTAAACTAAGGTGGGCTGGTATGTAACGTGACAAACTAAGTTGTTTCAGACTATTCTTGCACTTTGTTTTTTTTTTATTATAAGGAATGTGTGCGCGCACATAAACGCACGCTCGCATACACACATCCATTATGATGTCGTCCTGCTCCTGTGTAAAGATGGCATAGCTCCTGGTATAGCTCTGACGTTCCCCCGCAGTGACGTGCAGGACATCCCAAATTGGAATGCCCCAGAGACATGATGCCTGTAACCCAGCCCTGGATTCCTTCACACTCCAAAGGGCTGGGTTACATGGGTTTTGGCCTGCTTTAAAACATCATGACCAAATCAGGTTAGGATGGAATAACCCACCTCCTTTACATTATTATTAAAGTAACACAGGTTCCCTCACATAAAGCAGAACAAAACCCAGAGCGGCCACTGGTCTTCCCCCTGGAAATCCCAGATCGGGATGCCCCACTGTGTGAAACCCTTTTTACTGAGACTTTACTCAGAAATGGCAGACTCCCTCTCTTAAAGCGGAACAAGCCATGATTAGTTTAATGACCTTTGCAGCCGTATATTGTAGTGCCCCCCCAGTCTGATCAAGACAACGGAACCTCATCTTCAAGAGACCAAAGGCTCGCTCCACCACAGAGCGAGTCCTCCTGGGGGCAGTATTGTAGGGCTCCTCTGCCTGTGAAGATGGCTGCAGGATTGGGGTCAGCAGCCAGGGGAGCAAAGGATAGCCAGAGTCTCCCCCCCCCCCCCAAAAAACAAAAAAATACAAAAACAAAATAAAAATAAAAAAAGGTGTGCATTGCAACAATAGAAAAGAGGGACAAATAGGTGAGCGGGGTAGGGTTGGAGTAAAGGACATTTGTAATGAGCCTACATGCACATCCAACCTGTACACTCATTAAAAAAGTCTGGGGAATACTACTTACATAAGAGGGCAAGAACATGACGCAATAGGGTTCGATCACTTAACCCATTTAATTTAAAGTTAAAAAATTAGGCTAAAAATATACTAACAAAAAAATTAACAAATAGTGTGTTAAGGGAAAAAAAAATAAAAGACAGGGTGGGCAACCAATACAAGTTTCATACACATACCCAGTAAGGCGGGTGAGCTCAAATAGGTGCAGCCTGGTTTCTGCCATACTCAGCAGGACAAGACCGCGGAGCTGGCGCCGCTGATGTGCTCCAACAGGACTGCATATTATTGCCCGAGTGCAAATACGGCTGCTCTGACTTGCCGTAAGTGAAGGCTCGGCGGCCCCGTTTCATTAGGGTGATTTCAATCGGAAAACAAGGCTCTGCATCACTGAAAAAAACGGAACAATGAACGAGGCGTCCGTTTTGCCGGGAAACAGCCTCGTGCGAGCCGACAATCGGAAAGGTGGCTGAGCGCACACCTGAGCGCATAAACGCACACTAAAATCAACGTAGCACCCTTTCCTGACCCGATCAAAGCCCAAAACCAACGGGAAAACGCACGGGAGAAGTGAACGGGGAGGCTCTGCATCAAGCCTAATAGGCTCGATTCAGAGAGACAAAAAAAGACTTTCGTTTTTGTGCCGATCTGTTTTTTTTTTTTTAATTTTCCCGCTCTCGTATGAGTGTGCGAGCGATTCTATGCATGCATTGCTAACCTTCAGTAAAGTTTCCGTCCATTCGTACGGCAGAGTACGAGTACGAGGATGTAATTTTCCAGTGTGACTTTTCCGTTTCATTTTCTCATGTTACAACGTAGGCTTTCGTTTCTGCCCTTTTCCCATCATCTCCTCCCAAGAATCCTTTACGTTTCCCGATAGATTCTGTTTCCCTTTTTCAATAAATAATCATCCAGACGAAAAACCTTACGATCTAGTGCCTACGCACTACAAACTTAACTCATTAACGTGCTCGCCTACATATTTGCCACCCTCAATTCTACTACAATGTTTAGTTAAATCACTTAGCACTCTTCTCCCTCTTCCCTTTTGGACCCTTAAAGCTCACCCCAACCACTTAGCACTATCCTCCCTCTTCCCTTTGGGACCCTTAACCCTTTAAATGCCAGCCACGTAAATTTTACGTGGTTGCTTCTCCTGGACTTAAGTGCCAGCCACGTAAAATTCATGTGCAAAAAAATAAATAAAAATACTCACCTGACCCCTCGTTAGATCCGGCCGGGTCTCCTCTTTAATTTGGTGCCATCCGATCCCCTGTGGGGTCTCGGATGGCTCCAGGAGAGCCCCCGGAATAGTGCCCCCCCCCCGCTTCGGCAGCAGCAGCTGCTATCTGTGAAAAATAAAAAAAAAAAAACCTTAGGTCGCGCTGCCTCCCGACAGGTCTCTTCTTCACTGGGGGGGCCTCCGATCGCCCCCCCCCCCCGGCTCTTCAGCTTCAGGGGAGAGCCTGAAAGGGCTCTCCCCCCTCCTGCTCCGACGGGCGCCTCCATCTTGCGATAAGCCCAGCCCCTTTGGGGGCGGGGCTTATCGCGGCCCTCGCTCAAGCTCCGCCCCTTTGGGGGCGGGGCTTATCGCGATCCCGGCTCGAAGCCCCGCCCCTTTGTGACGTCACTCACGGGGTGTCGTCCTGGCTCCCGGCTGTTGTTCATTCAGATGCGATCATGCTGGCCACAGGAGCAGAGGGGCAGGTGATCAGATCATCACCTGCCCCTCTGCTACTGCAGCCAGCATGATCACATCTGTCAACACATCGAGGGACAAAGGAGCTGACGATCGGAGGTAAGTAAAGTAAAAAAAAAGTTTTTATTTTTTAATAAAATTTTTTATTAAAGTGTCAGTGTGTTTATTTTTACTGTTAACCCCTTGTGAACTGGTAAGGGGTCCATGAGACCCCTTATACCAGTTCACGAGGCATCCCCTATTACCTGCCTCCCCAAAGGCCAGGGGGGGCAGAAGAGCCCGGGCCCACATAGGGTATGTGGGCTCGTAGGCTGCAGGGTGGGGGGGCCACAAAAGCTGGCCCCCCCACTCTGTGCCTACAAGCCCCCATAGCTGGTCCCGGGCTGGTTATGACGGGTAGGGGGGACACTACGTCATTTTTTTTTTTGAATTTTAAGGGTTAGGGTTAGCCTAACCCTAACCCTAACCCTTAAAATTCAAAAAAAAAATAAGGTCCCCCCCCCCTGGGAGGGGGGACCCTAAATCATTTTTTTTTTAAATTTTAAGGGTTAGGGTTAGCCTAACCCTAACCCTTAATTTTTTTTTTTTAAATGACGTAGGGTCCCCCCTCCCGCGGGGGGGGGGGTCCCTACTTCATTTTTTAAAAAAAATTTAAGGGTTAGGGTTAGCCTAACCCTTAAAATTCTGCCAAAAAATGGGTTCCCCCCCCTCTTCCCGGGAGGGGGGATGCTACGCCTTTTTTTTTTTTTAAAGTGGACCAACACCCAGGCTGATCGGCACGGGAATCTATAAGATTCCAGGGCCGATCAGATCCCTCACCGCGGGGCATCCGAAATCGGGATGCCCCGCTGTGTGAAACCCCCCAGGACGCCCCATTCGCCTTACCTTATCCCCGTTCCAACGATGCATGCGCGGGCCTCCGCCGCCTCTCACGCTTCTGTCTAGCAGGGCGCCGTTTGTGAATGGCCGGCGCGGGCACGCTCACTGTTAGAGGGAAGCGCGAGATGCGGCTGCCAGCGTACTCGGAGCTGCTGTGGTTGTCCGTCCCTTGTCCGTGCATACCACAGCGGCTCTGAGCGCTCTGATTGGACGAGCGCTCGCGCATGCGCCGTAGGAGCGGGTTGAGGTGAGTTTTTTTATACCTTTCTCGGGGGTTTCACAAACAAAACCCAGGATAGTGAAAATCCTGGGTGTTGGTCCACTTTAAGGGTTAGGGTTAGGTTAACGCTAACCCTTAAAATTCCCCCCAAAAAATGGGGTCCCCTGGGAGGGGGGATCCTATGTCATTTTTTCTTTAATTTTAAGGGTTAGGGTTAGGCTTAGCCTAACCCTAACCCTTAAAATTCCAAAAATAACGGGGTCCCCCCCTGGGGGGGGGGGGTCCCTATGTCATTTTCTTTTTAAATTAACCCCTTGCGTTTATAGTGTGGATAGTAGTATTTTGTTTTTAAATGTTATAAAGTGCTATTTTCAGTTTGGGGGGGTCTCCTGGGCAAGAATGGGGGGCTATCGATACATATGTGGTACCGTTGTAATCGGGAGAAATGGGGCTATCACATGCAATATGGTTTTCATTACTAAAACAAATGTTTTATTTAAAATAAAGGAGACAATTGTTTAAAAAATATTATTTTATTTATTTTTTTGTTTTTTTTACGCAAAAATATTTAAAAAACAGCAGAAAAATTACAAACAAGACATTTAATGTTAAAGCCTAAACTCTGCTGCAAAAAAATATATATATATATTTTTCAGGAAATTCCGGCAAAAATCACGGTTAAACATGGCGCAAAATGGGAAAAATGACCAACAGAGGGTGACAAAAGTTCAAGTAGGCTGGCAATTAAAAGGGTTAATAGTACCTATGCATGTTGGGTATTGTTCTGCTCGGGGGACCTTGCGCTTTCAGATTTAGCTTGTTTTTTCTTATTTGCATATTGATATTTTAGGAAAAGGTGTTTTTTATTCGGCTTTTTTATACATTTTCTTGTGAAACCCTGTGCAACCTAAGAATTCTTCAAGGGATTACTTCCAGAAAGATGAGCCCACGACAACAAGCTGGGTACGCTTAGAAAGCTTAAAATGTGTACTTTCCGGGAATATATGGTTTATGGGGGATATTCCAAATGTAAAGGCTTGTTTTGGTAGAAAAAGCACAAGGTGCGCACATTGTCTGCAGAGCTGAAATTTTGAAGTAAAATTGCTGTTACGCACATGCTTTACTTGGTGTGTTTGGCAACTCTTCCCTTGACAGGACCTATGCATGCTGGGTATTGTTCTGTTCGGGGCATGTTGCTTTTTCAGATTTTCAGTTTTTTTCTTATTTCCATATAGTTTTTTTTAGGAAATTGTCGTTTTGATTCTGCATTTTTATTCTTTTTTAGGGAAACCCTGTGCAACCAAAGAATATATTGAGGGGTTAACTCCAGAAAACTGCACCCATGTCAACAAACCTGGTACGTCTAGAAAGCTTGAGGTGTGTACTTCCAGAGAATATATAGTTTGTCGGGGGTATTTCAAATGTAAAGGGTTGTTTTTCTTGAAAAACTGCAAGGTGCGCTTAGCGCGTAGCATAGTTGTATTTTATCTGAAAATCTCCTAAAGCGTTGTTTCAGTTTGGGGGAGTCTCCTGGGCAGGAAAGGGTGTCTACCTATACATATGTGGTACCGCTGTAACCGGGAGAAATTGGTGTTTCACGCGCAATAAGATTTTAGTGAGAAACTTACATTTTTTATTACAAAAAAACACTACAAATTGTAAAAAATAGTTTTTGGGGTTTTTTTTGCACATATTTCATCCAAAAATATTGAGAATACACCTAAAAAATGACAAACAAGACATTTCATGTTAAAGCCCAAAAAAAACAATATATCACTTTCCTGGGAAATCCCTGGAAATCCCTTCAAAAACCACAGTTGAACATGGGGAGCGCAAAATAGTGCAAAATGGTCTGGCAACAAAGGGTGACAAAATCTCAAGGTAGGCTGGCACTTAAAGGGTTAAAGCTCACCCAAGCCACTTCACGGTTAGGTTCTTCTTCCATTTTAGGTCCCTAAAACTTACCCAAATCACTTCTCGGTCATGTGAATATTCATATTTAAATATTTCTGGGCCCATTAGTTTTGTGTTAATGTATTTTGTAAATGAAATGACACTGAAACTTTTATTTTTTTTTCCATCATAAAATATAAAATATTAAAATATTTTGAAAATGTAAAATTTTTACAACTATAAAAAACTAAATACATAGCAATGGCAGGCCACAGAACATTATTCTTCATCTATGGTCCCCAATGAGTCGCGCAGCTTTTGCATCTCGCCCACCAACTGAAGGATCCACACTCTGGCATGTGTGGTCCCTGTTAAAAAACGTAAATTAAATTATTGGTATAACCTTGTTGGGGTCATACTGCAGTGCCCCCCCCCCCCGTATGGTCCAAACACCTAAATCTGGACTTCAAAAGCCTGAAGGCCCTCGCCACCACGGCCCGGGTTTTGCATAGGGCCGGATTAGAGAACTCCTGGCCCGCATTCTGCAGGCAAAGAACGGGCATCAGGAGCAAGGGCAGGAGTGGATATCCAGAATCCCCTGAAAAAATTGAAAAATACTAACATAAAATACACATTCTAAGCTACAATATTGTTTAACATGTCATCAAGGGCTAAAAACAGCCATAGGTTAAGACATAAGTCATCAACTATATTCATTGGCATACAGTGAAAATGGATTGATGGAATGTCAGCAAACTTACCCAGGAGCCATCCACCAGATAATTCTCCTGACTCAAACTGACGAAATTAGCCAGAGCTCTGCAATATATAAGCATCATGAGACGACCCTGGATGCCCTGCAAGAACACTGAGGAATCGCATAGCTGGACCAAACACTGCTTGTATGTTGTGCGAGTGGCACATCTTGCGGTTCCTGCAACCAAATATAAAATAATTACACAAAGCAAAGGGAACCAACTAAAACAATAACTCCTACAACAAATTAAGATTCAAGTTCAACAATCCAAATATAATTCACAAAGAACATAAGTCTAAAAAAAATAGCAATTATATGGATGTGTGGGAAAATAAAGGTTTACTTGCTAAGGACTAATTAAGGTCAGCATTAAAATGCTTCTATAAGGCATACATGAAATGTATTGATTCTGGTATGCATTGCTATACAATTTATGGCCTCGGCCATGCTGATACATGCAATGCCTTGGAACTGAAGGCGCGCAGACTCCTCCACATAGCCGCAAAACATGTTCAACAATAGCAATCCGAGGCCTCAAAGGTCCCGTAAGTGGATCGCTAATGAAACGGTTTAATAGGGTGGTGGTCCCTCGGCAATCAGCTCTCTGAATCAGACGCAAGCCCATCCCAACAACGTAAGTTATCTGAACGAATGAAAAATATCAGATTTTGTTGGGAAAATGATCCGAACTAACGCAAAATCCGATTTGCTTTCGTTCATCGAAAGCGCATATACACATTTTCCCGAACGTTCGTACGAATGAAAAATGGACGAAAAAAACAAAAAAAATGACAAACACACACAAAAACTTTCACAGACAGCTACGGAAGTCCAGACGAATGTGCCTTTGAATCAAGCCTAATGTGTTGAATTCTGGTTCATAGCATCAACAAAACAATCCCCTATTCCTCGTTCTCATTTGTCCTTCTTGAGGTGTAACATGCAGATCTGCATCAATAAATGATTCATTTGCCTATTCAATGTGTTTATATTGTTGTAATTGTTACAACGTATCTCCTATCCATCCCTTAATGAGGGGCGTGGCTTTATTTAACAACTATCCCTATTTATATTCCCGTAAAAAGTTGGGAGGTATGTGTTACAATTACTGTAATTCCCAATAATGCAACCGTTCATCATTTACCCAACAATGAAACAACAAATATGGGTATTTTGTTGATCAAAGAAAAATTTAATAAATACAACGGCCAAAGGCGAGTACTGGTATTAAGCCCACAGTAAGTATAATGCAGATGGCCAGAGGTGAGTACTTATATTAACCCCCCTGGCGTTATGATAGAGGCAAATGTAATGGTAACGAAAGCGTTACCATTACATTTGTCTCTGAAGCACGGCTCCGCCCCCATGAGCCTCTGTGGCTCACAGAGACGGAACCCGGAAGTGCGACGGACGCCGCAGCCGCGGCTCTCACCTGCGATCGCAGCGGGGACATCGCTGGATCGCAGGGAGAAGGTAAGGAGACTGCGCCGCCCTGCTCCTCGATCCCGAGCGTGACTCAGGGTTACCGCTACTTACAGCGCAAATTAACCCCGAGTCACGCTCGGGATCACCGCTAAGGAGGTTAAACTCATATTAAGCACAATACAAGTACTGACCTCTGGCCATCTGTATTGCACTTACTGTGGGTTTATTACAACCTCTGGCCATCTGCATTGTACTTACCGGGTGTTTAAAGTGATTCTAAAGGCAAAAACTAAATAGCAGCTTACCTTGCCAAACGTTCCTCCAGCAAATTCAGTCATTCTTCTCTGGTCGAAAGTGGATCCAATGCCTCAGTTGGGCTCTGGGCACACCCCACCGATGCAGGCTAAAAATCATCTCAGAGGTCCTATAACGGAACCAACCCCCCCTCCCCCCCCAGCTTAAATGGCTCTCTGCCATCAAACCCAGCTAACCCACGGGCATGTGTTTGGGAGTGTGGGCATGTGCATTTGTGAGTGCACAAATGCACTTTGAGAGTGAGGGCATGCCTTTTGGGAGTACACAAATGCATGTTTCAGATTCCGCGCATGGACGTTTGGGTGTCCACGCAAATGCATTTTGCATGCATGTACAATTGGGACTGCGGACCTTGTGTGTCTGCGAGCGCCGGTCTAGGCTCCAATGAGGCCTAGCAATGGGGGGGAGGGAAAAAGCACCGCCAGGGTGTCTGAAGCAAGTTCTGGGAATTTTGCAGACCCCAACCATTATGCTGATTATTTTGCTGGTATTATGCAGCATCACAGAGCCAAGGCCCACGCCTTCAGAAGAGATGATAAGGTGAACCTGTAAACTTCGATATCCTGGCCATTTCTTCTTCAATTTAAAAATGGAAAACAGTTTAGGACAGTGTCAAATGTAAACCGATGGTGTAACAATCGACTTTGCCTTTAAAATCACTTTAATACAAGTACTCACCTCTGACCATCTGCATTGCTCTTAATGTGGGTATAATACAGGTACTCACCTCTGGCGACGACTTACTGCAGGTTTAATACCGCTGGCCATCTGCATTGTACTTACTGTGGGTATAACACAGACAGTGGGTATACTGATTTTTGTAGAAAATCTTCATTATGCTATTCCAAATCAAAAAAGTCTTAAACAATTTATTGTGGCCCGTGCTTGTCAAAAGGTTGATCACCCGGGATTTAGAGAAAGGAAGCACCGCTCGTCTCAGCCTTAAGTTACAAAGAAAAAAGGTTACTGTATGAACCTTGAAAGGGCCCTATTTAATGTTGGCACCAGGGCCCCATCACATTTAGTTACGCCACTGTTCGTTGGCATGGAATAGAAGATGGATTCCCCTTGCCACTAACATTTATAATTTTACTTATTTAAACGAAAGATGGTTAGTCAGATTACACTTTATGTGGAATGTGCTATTATAAATACACAATGCCTCACACCCCATCCCAGGATGTCTGTCTCTAAGGGTGACATACCACAGCTGAAATTCAGTTTCATGTAAACCAGGAAAATCCAGCCATACTTTCATTCTCTTGGTCTTGTCTAATGATTTTTGCATCTGTCAAAGCGTAAAAGTTTAAAGTCCATACACTGCAGCCCTCCAGTATTACGGGTGAGGTAAAGGTTTTTTATTTTGTAACCTCCCCCCTGTCCTGCCTTAGCACCAACTGCTTTAAGTATAATGAATGCTGCAAAAAGCATATTATACCTCTCCCTTTCCAGTTAACACTGCAGCTGAACTGTCTTGTTCTGGCCTATACAAAACAGGATCTACACATTTATCAGTTGATTTCACACAGGCCTACAAATGAAATCTAAAATTGTATATGCTTAAATATCTGTGTGAACAGAAAAAAAGGTTTAAGTTTTAGGGTTGGGAAGCATCTTCCATGTTGTGGAAAGTTCAATGCATGCTGAGTCCTTTTATAGAACTCAAAGGGACATCCCAGGCCTAGGGTGCATGTTTCAAGTCTCAGTCCCCTCAGAAGTGAATTCTTTTGGGGGAACTAAGAAATATGAGTTAGTGGAAGGGAACAAGTCCTATAGGGTTTATCAGGGATAGCAAAGTGCTGGTGGATGAAAGATGCAGCCCCTGACAACCAACATGAGGCAAGTAGAAAGATGGCTAATGTAGCCCTTTGCATGGAATGTCCTTTTTACAAACTTGGTAGCAGTGAAAACTCAGGATTAACCCTTTCAGCAACAGCATTTTTTCAACAGAGTTTGGACTTTAACATGAAATGTCTTGTCATTTTTAATTGCTTTTTGGGTGAAATATGTGAATAATAATCTAAATTTTGCAGCATTTTTCAAAATAAAAAATGTTTATGTTTAAAAAAAGTTTTTCAAGAAAATCATATTGCGTGTATAAGCCCCATGCCCAATTCAAGGGTTGCATTTAAAACAAAAACACTGTGGGGTTCCATCTCTCCTGAGGGGGGGCACACTTTTTCATTTCGAAGTGTTAAAACCTTTAAAAAAATGGTTCCCCCTATCCAGAACTATCAGGGCCCAGCCCTGAAGGCTACTAGCCCGCATAGCCTATATGGGATGGGGGTTCTTCTGCACCATTTGGAGATGCCATTAATGGGACAGAGGTGATGGCAAATCACACGCTTGCCAGCCCCTCCTGCCCTAGGAATTGGTATAGGGGTCTCAAGGACCCCTTAACAGTTTACAAATGATTACATGTAAAAAGACACAATAAAAAGTATTTTTATATATTTATTTTTTGTACTTACCTCGATTTCCATAACCGATCACTGACAACTGAAGTTTTCTGCCCCGCTGCCAGCTTCTGCTAATCACTCCTGGCCTCTGACTGCTCGCTTCCAAAGTCCCTGATAACATCTTACTCCTGGTATAAAAGGGCCCTCCCTGCAGCAGTGAGCGAGCTGCCAGACACCGCCTAATGTGGCAGAGACCGGGTGTTCTTTGCCCAGTTGAAGACCCCAGATAGATTTGTAGATTTCTGCCATCTGGCTTTTCAAACCTGCAACCAGGAAGTTTGTCATTAAATACTCCCACCTTCCATGATTCTGTGACATGTGATCCAGCATTTTCTGTACCTTAACCTGTATTTTCTCCTTCGACTTTGGATTTCCGCTCAGACTGATTAACTGGATTTACTTTTTGGTGACCTCTGGACCTTTGCTGTCTGCATTCTAAACTTTGCCTGATTTCTTGTTCACAAACTTTAACTGCTTGCCCATTACCTTCTGCTCTGTCTCTGAATGTGTCTTTTGAAATTATTGTGCCTAGGGTCTAATATGCAGTTCTTCCCGGTGGACAACCCAGTGTGTTCCTACAGACCAGTCTGCCCTTCATTGGGGGGGGGGGGGGATGGTTTAGTGAAGAGCAGAACATCTTGTAGTTTCCGGAACTTGGTTAATTTGAGTTTTCAGTGTTGCTGCCACTAGCCTCCACGACAAAACCACTTGGCTGCAGTGGTGGTACACTTGGGTGCCCCTAGGGCTTGCAGTCCCTAACATTCCGCACTAATGCATAATTCCTAGTGAGCGGTTCTTGACAAAAAGAATTAGCATACTATAAAGATCTGTGGCTTGAAACGGCTGGAGTCATGCAGAGGGTGGCAGGCTGGAAGAGGCAGCGCTGTTGGTGGTAGTAATAGTAGCAGCATTAGCAGAGGCTGCAGCTGTTGAAGAAAGACTAGGATGTGGCACAGGAAACGTGGTGGTTATGTAGGCCTGGCAGTAGCGGGCGAGCCCTCAAAAAATTGTCCCACTTGTAAAGGGGGGTGACAGCAGGTTTGGCATCCTGACAATTTAGTCGAATTAGTAGCAATGGCTTTTTGCAAGCCTTGAAAAATTTGTCCATTTTGGCCATCACAGGGTTGACCAGCGTGTGTGTTGGCCTGGCAGTAGAAGAAGGTGACAGGCTGGCAGCAGCGGTACTGTTGGTGGTAGTAGTGAAATGCTAATCAGGCACAGGAGTTTTAAAATCATCACCTATCCATGCTTGATTCAGCTTTATAAAAATTAGATTTTCCATGCTTTTGGACCATGTCCGCTTAGGGATGATGACACCACCTGCCACGCTGAAAACACTTTCTGATGCTACGCTTGAGGGTGGACAAGACAGGACTTCCTCATGGCAAACTGTGCTAGCTCTGGCCAATGGTCCAATCTGCTCACCCAGAAGTTCAAGGGGTCTCCTGGAGAAAGGGCACAGTCGAGGTAGGAGTGCACCTGGCTGTTCAGGTGATGGGGTGGTAGTGTTGCTGGTGATGAACATACCTTCCATGACAATGTATGTCAGGTGGGCTTATGGGATGTAAAAAATTGTACATCATTTTCTCAAGAGTGAGCTGCGTGCTACTGCCACCTGTTAGGTAGCGTATTGACTCGGTGAGGAGCGGAGAGTGAACACCCGGTCAGAGATGCTTGCAGCAGGTAGTGTCTGCCGTTTGCAAGCCATAGCTAACTGGCTACATGTCTTCTCACAGTAATAAGCCATTTT
This sequence comes from Gastrophryne carolinensis, assembly GCA_027917425.1. Lineage (NCBI taxonomy): Eukaryota > Metazoa > Chordata > Amphibia > Anura > Microhylidae > Gastrophryne > Gastrophryne carolinensis. The sequence goes on from CM051242.1 coordinate 130,351,772, forward strand.
GCCTCCTCTCAGAAGGTGTAAAAAATCCCCCATTTTGACTTTATATCTAGGGTCTAAAAGTGTAGCGGTGCAGTACTCGTCTTATTGCTTTATGCTCACAATGCAGCTGTCAGCGCATAAGCACCTGAGAATACAGCTCGTCATCCTCACCAGCATTTCCAAGGGCCCCGTTGGTTCCCCCTCCGCTCCATATTGCCATGTTTGTTCATCATTATTATCGTCATTACCACCACCATCATGATGCCTGTCGGCATCACCATGTCATCATCGTGTGCCTCCTCCCCTGTCGCTTCCTGTGATAAGTCGGTTTTCATCTCCAAATCCACCTCCTGCGGTCTGATTTCCTCCTCCTCACCCTCCTCCACCACTTCTTGGATGGCTATAGCGCACACTTACTTCCTGGGCAGGGCCAGAAAATCCTCCAGATCAGCATACGTTTTTAGAAGCATTTGACAACCAAATTGACCTGCGCCCTGTGACTTTTTGCAGATGATCTGACCCTACTTTGGCTCGGCTCTTTGTCGCTACCACTGCCAGAAGTACCTTCCTGCTCTGATGATGTCCCTTTCTTGTTGCCTGGTTCCCAGGTCCTGTCCAAAACTACATCATCATACTCCTCCTCCTGATCCCCTCCACTTCCCTGTTCTGATGTTTCATCATGATCTACTTGCCCCCCCACACCACCACCACCTTCATAACTGCCAGTATGGCCATGTCTACCACAAGCCCCACTGCCACAGCTATGCATCTCGGACAACGCTTCCACCTCCACCACCTCTGCTACACATTCCAAAGGCTGACTGTCATCAAATAAATTCTCCTCATCACTATCCATAGCAACTGGGCTGTTGGGAAAAGCTGACACCCCACTGGGAGGGGGCACTAAAGAGGCAGATGATGGAAGAAAGGCTTCTTTTACTGTGATGTGTAGCTGTAGTAGAGGAAGAATCCACTGCAACCTTGCTCAAAGTCATTGTGCCAGAGTCTTCCTCCCCCTAAGATGAGTGAGAGCGAGTCAACCAGTCCACAATGGATGCATTGTCCAAAATAGCATGCCCACTGGAGGAAATAGACAACTCTGGCTTGCAGATGCTGCTACTACTACCACGTACATTACTGCTGCTTCTACTACTACTACCGCGTACATTGCTGCTGCTGCTACTATTAGCAGCGGTGGGCCTGGGCAAATGGATGTTGCCACTACTATGGCTGGACCTGGGCAAATGGCTGATGCTACATTTACTGGGCCCATGCACATGGCTGCTGACCACAGTGTTGGTACTGGCACCAACATCCTTATCCTTTTTAGAGAAGAAGGAATTGCAGGGATGCCTTTACCTTGAACCTGTTCCTTCCCACCCCTTCCTTTCACAGAGTGAACCTAACCAGTTGAAATGACATTTTACATTAAAATGGAATTCCCAGGCTGTGCGCCTGAATCTTTAACCTTGTCTGGTAAAATGACCCATTGCACACAATGTATGAATGGTGAGCTCCCCTTCCCTCATAAACCAGAAGTTGATAAAATCAGACAGAAGTAATGACCCCAGATGAGAATGCTGCCAGTAACCATTTAGCTGCTGGTACACAAAACTGTGATCCTCTCATCTGAAGAGGCTGAATTAGAGCAGGAAGGGTTAAACCTGTGAACTCAGGAAAGTGGAATGTTGAATCTACCTCAGCCAATCATAAGATTATCAAGCCATGGTCAAGAAGTCTCTGCCAGGTACACCAAACACACCACTTGGATGGACGTTGCTAACGTAAACACAATGTTGCTATAGAAAACTGTTTCTTTTTAAAACACAGTTGTAAACAAGTATAAAAGATGAAAATGAACAGATAAGCTCAACACCATGAGTACATCATTTTGGCACACAATAATGGCATCAAAACATAAATTACCCTTTGAGTTTACTAGCATCCTTGCCTGGGGACAAGTGTTGGAAGCTCCATGGGGAGAGGACTTTTTTTAAAAAAAAGAAAAAATTAAAGAGGACTGAATAGTTTGCCCAAATATTGCCTCTGTTTGGGTCTGGTCAAGCCAACCAATAGGAAATTATCATGTTGAATTTTTCAATGACCATAATCCAAAGCTCATTGCTACTAATATTATAGCAATATTAAATGCTGTTCTTGAAAGTAAGGCAGCTGTACCTATTCTGGGCAAAGAAGACCCCAATGAACAGACAAGGAATGATGTTAAAATGTGAGAGCTGAGCAATGTATGTCGGTTCAGGCTTCTAGGTGATTGTGGCATATGACTCCTGCCAGTGTCGTTGGATGCTGGCACGAGTCATAGGCTGTGCCCCACCCGGTGGCCAGAACTGGCTCGCTCTGATCATGTGGCGGCTATGGGGGAGGCGGGCAGCGGCAGGAGCGGTGGCTAAGAAAGCAGCGATCAGAAGCCGCGAGTTCAGAGTGAGCCTATGAGTGAGCCTGTGAGTCCGGCTTTTGGATGGGCATGGCCTATGATGACCCACCAAGGGGCGGAACCGGCTCGCTCTGAACTTGCAGCACAGCGACAGCAGCGGCGGCTATGGAGGCGGCGGGCAGTGGCAGGAACACCAGGGAATGTAATTTTTTTTTCTTGTTTTGGAGCATGCTGCACACTGTCTTTATTTGGGATGCCCACACACTGCCTGCATTTGGGATGCATACACACTGCCTGTAATTGGGATAACCGCACACTGCCTGTATTTGGGATGCATACACACTGCCTATAATTGGGATGCCCGCACACTGCCTGTAACTGGGATGCCTTACACTGTTGGTATTTGGGATGCCTCACGCTGCCTTTAAATGGAATGCCTGCACACTGTCGGTATTTGGGATGCCCACACACTGCTTGTAATTGGGATGCCTGCAAACTGCCTGTAATGTGGGATCTGTTATGGGGTAAGGATTCTGCACACTGTCTGTAATTGGGTGATTTGGAGGGAGGTATTTTAGCACACCATTTGGTTCAGAATATTTTTTTCTCATTTTTTCTCCTCCAAAGTCTTATGGGCAGGTGTGTTTTATAGGGCGAAAAATATGTTAATATTCTTTATTCTAGCTACAGATTTGTGAAAGGTTTTAGTTTAAGGTAGTATGGGTTAAAGGGTTAACATTTTGTGCAAAATCTTATGAAAGCTAGCTGTTTCCTGCAGCCCTACAATACCTGGCACTCTACAAATATTTCTGATCTGTTTCCTGGCAAAAAAACGGCATATCGAAATTCACACTTTTTTTAGATTTCATTTAATATTTAGAATCTCTGCTACACCCATTCCCTCTATTTATTATACGCACTGGCAGATGGGCCATGTTTTCCTGAAGACCAGGCGTGTACTTCATCCAAAAATAGCACATGGCAATCTCTTAGGAAAGACTTGTTGAAAGAGAGGCTTCTTCCAGTACTGAGTTGAGAAGTTGTAGACATTGTCGTAGCCATGGATAAGTTCCAATTTTGGTCAGGGCTGAAAAGCATTCCAGCAATGGCTATCTATAATACTATGTGTAATTCATCATTAGTGGAATTGTAAAATGAGTTTCTGCCGCGCCCCTGTTTCCATTTGTCTACCTCTTAAAAACTGACTAAGAAATTCCAGAGCCCAGTCCGCATCCAGCTCCAGAGACTCAGCTAAGAAAAGGTTTGGCTGCTTTCCACCACTAAGTAAAAGGATCCTGTCTATTCCCACAGAAATATGTGTAACACAATGCTGTACATTAGAAAAAAATTGTCAGGAATGACTGTCTACTATCACATAGTTGTCTTCAGACTTGTATCAATTATATATTGTTTTATTGGTCTTTTATTACCCTCTCAAGTAAAATGTGAACATGTGGCACCTAGTACCAACTGTTTTCTTCACTAAACTACAGACCTCGGATCTGAGTGAGCCACCCCCCAACTCTATAGTGCAGAACCTGCGATCAGTCAGCGACAGCTAAGGGAGGAGGGTGGAAAGGGGCCAGGAATACTGCCGGATGTCAACATTTTAGATAACGCCGACATCCAAAAGACAGTGAGGGAGGGGGGCGGGATGTTTAGAGAGGAAACTCAGAAAAGGTCTGATGTTCTTCTTTAGGCAGACCAATACACATCTATACCGCCCGCATGCCTCACCCCCAGCAGTACTTTTTGAATGGTTTGTTATTCTGTATACTCTCTCCTTTTCTTAGAAACCGATCTGGTACTTTCCCCCGAGATTTTAACATGCTGTTGTTCAACTCTCAAGGTGCTGGGTCCTCTTTTATTATGCATGAACCACAATCTGTTAACCTAGTTAAGCTAAAATAGCTACTCTCAAGGAAAGGACTATCGGCAGGTAAATTAAAATTTGGCCCAGAACAAAACCTAGCATGGCCGCCCCTGGAATCTAAGCCATTTGCCAAATTATGCATGTGCGGCAAACAGCTCTGATTGAATGAGAGCCCATGCAGGCGCCATAGGACCGGTAAGATCTTAAACTGAGATCTTAAACTGGACCAAAACCGGACTTAGTGTCTAACAGGCGCAAGGTCCAGTTAAATTCCCACACCTGGGGCATCCCAACTTGGGATGCACCAGCAAGTCCACGGCACATGCGTGGCTGGCAGCAACAGCTTTTGCATCTTTCTTTGTCTGTGTGTGGCAGTGACTGCCATGACTGAATGACTGGTGTGGCCATTTGATCCACTTTAAGCCCCGGTAATTGTATTGTTTCTTACATTTGGATATTAGCACTAGACACTTTTACATTAATATCAGTTGTTTGGAGGGTACATGTGCATTAGTTTTACAATACCCCATTTTTTTGAAGCACTGGGTATATAAATATTTATTACCTTCTGGCAAGGTTACAGTCTTCCAGACCCCCGGGTATTTGCTTTTTACTGTGTTTTTAACTGCCACCACCGTTTGGGCCAGAGCGCACTGACACACGTGTGTTTGTATCTGCGCGCCGACACGTGACAGGCAGTGCCCCCGCTCTGACTTCCAGTGCCACCACCGCCTCTCGGGTGTCAAAGAGTACTGACACAAACTGAGTCGGTGGTGGTGGCATGGTGGTGGCGTTCATGTAAGTATATATTTTTTTTCCTCAGGAGTTGGGGAGGAATACCACAATAAGTAAGGAGAAGGCGGGGGGGCGGGGGTAATTCCATACTGTTATATGGGGAATGGGAGCCACACTGCCTATATGGGGAATAGGATGGGGGGATGCCACACTGCCTATGAGGAATGGGAGGGGGGGGGCACACTGCCTAGGGGGAGGCCCAGGGGGAGGCGACCAGCCAGCCCTGGAATCTTTTAAATTCCAGGCTGGCCATGCAGGGAGCTTGATCCGCTTTAAATACCCTATACCCTATACCCGGTTATCCTACCTGCACCACAATCCCGGTAATGTCCCGCAATTGGCCACTAGCAATCACGTATGGGCTGGGTTTCTTTTGGCGTGTGGAAGGGACAAACTTAAGTATTTCAAAATATTGTAATAAAAAAGAGAAAAAGTTAAACAAACGTAGATTGGTAGATTTTTATTACTCATCAGAGGCATTTTTATTTAGTTAAGGGAGATATGCAGGTGAAACATTGTGAAATGCAAGCATGAGAGCACAGAGTCAAGTGCAAATGCGATCAGCAGCAAGTGGAGAAAATATCAGTTGTTCATGTTAGAAGGTTTATTTGAGAATGTTCTGAAAGGCTGGAGCTCAATTCCACTTACTACAACTAAAGACAACTGTGGTACAGTATTATATTACTGAATGTAATGTGTTCCATGTTTTTTTTTATTGATAACTTACTGCTTGCTATGCCTGGAAATATCCAAAACATGTTTCTGTACATGCTATTGGGTTTTCTTTTGAACGATGATCTGCTGACATCTACAGGACATTTAGTGTAACAGAGAAAAATGTACAACAAATGATTACTGGATCATAGAAGGAAAAGAGGAGAAAATGTAACTACACGGCCTATTTCAACCATATTCTTGATGAGGAAATAAATAGTACAGTTTACATTTTTGTTGCTGTATCTGTTTCATAACACAAGCCACAACAGTTTACTATGGTATATTGAATCTACACATGCTGTTTATTGTCTTTAGGGGAGGCAGATCAAATCCTAAACTTGAAAGAGTGGCAAGAGATTGCTTTGCACTGGCAAGGTACTTGCCCACTTGCTTGCAGATGGCCGATAACCCCCGCTCGATTACCTGCACTCCGACCAGCCTGTGCCCATTGCCTCTGGGGCCAGTGCCCCCCTTGCCATGCCAATCCTGTCACAGAACAGGCTCAGCACTGGAGAAACCGCACGCAGATATTGTATGCTTCTGTTCATTTTATACTGGCAATTGCTGGTGTAAAATAAAAACATTTTCATTTGACCGATAAAATGCGCTGGGCATTCGCACAAAAATACAGGTGTTAATTGCTCAAAAAATTCACACAGACGATACGGTGAATTTTTATTGTCTTGTGCTGAATCAGACCCAGTTCTTAATGCTTTTATTATCTAAAGGTGAATACTAAACTGCTAGGGTTGAACGATGGTAAAGGAGCCAAACATAATGGAGCTTTCTAGGGTTTTATGATACAAAGTCATTTTTGGTGTGAGTTTGCAGAAAGGAAAAAAAAACTTGATTTCTGCTTAGCTTGCTTCCACCTGCTTGCATTCCGGAGCATGGCTAACATCATCCATCCATCCTCTGCCCTCCGGCACCTGGGTATTGCACTTTATCTTTTACACTTTGACAGGGGTGAATGAGATGAGGCTCCATGTCACATTGGCAGCATATTTTGAGCCTGATTAAAAACGTATCCACCATGTCTAGCTTGGAACCTACCAGCTCCGCTTTGGGGCAGAAGTCTGGGGATGTTACATACTGATGCAAGTTACACTGCATGGAAACTGCTGGTGATTCAGAATGCTAAACTTGTGTTAAAGATTAGGACTCTTATGATCTACTTTCAGGCCGTTTTTACTCAGTCGTGCAGTTTTGAAACGTTTCCTGGAAATATTGCTCTGAGAGCAAAGAAATGGTCTGAGAGGCTGCCACCCCTCCTTTGTTTCTTTTGAATTTGTGCAAGCACATGGTGTGTGGGGTCTAGGCTGTATTGCAAGGTCTTTGAACCTTCCACCCCATGGCTTGCACTTGAGGTTTAGGGCAACCTCAGGTAAGCCTGCTCCCAATGTATCTATTGCATTGTATGTCCCAATGGGTATCTCAGAGATTAGAGTTAGGACTGCATCTCACAAAGGCACCTTGGCGCTTGGTGGTGCAGCTTAAGCATACTTCTGCAGATGTGTGTGACCGAGCCCTCTGTTTTTAACCACGTTTAGAGACAGATTGTAGGTTGGTGTGCAAGCTAACAGGGTTGAGTGCTGTGGCTCCTTTAAGAATTTTGTGTCTGGCAGCATGACTCCCTTTCCCTAGCGGACGAGGCTATTGTATGGTTGTTGTAGTGTTACTTGGGAAAGCTATGAAAGTGCAATATATGGTGCTTAGAGCCATGACACATAGCTGTTTGGAAATGATGAGGCTCACGTCACAGGTGACAGAAAAAGCTCATTTAGTATACCTTCCCCACCCTAATCCACTCAGTGGACATTTGCTTGGTTACTTGATGCCCTGGCTTCTGCCTTAATGCCCCCTTTACTGAGAAGGTGTGGGGCCACAGCAAGGGATTCTCTGGTCGTGATAAAGTTTCTAAGATGTTTGGGAAAAACCTGGTTAGCCAATGTGTCTTTAAGCTTGAATCAAATTAATTTGAGGCTTTATTTAAGGTCCCCTAAAGAGGAGACAATGCCCCCCCACCAGCCCCTACTTACCTTTTGGATATCACCGCTGCCTGCTGCGGCAACATCTGGCTGCTTCAGGGCCTGATTTTCTGCCCACCCCCCGACTTAGCCGTCTGTAAGTGACAGCACAGCTTTAGCTATGCTCGCCAAAGTCCCGTGCCACTCAGCGAAGTATCGTGGGATTTCAATTGCATCCAGACGATGGATCCCCCGGCGTGGTGATTAAATAGTGCGCAAAGGTAAAACCAGAGGGGGGGGGGGGGGGCAGCAGGTTTTAACCTTCCCTGATGTTCCTCTTTAATGCTGGTGTCTAAAACAGATGCTGCCTCTGGCACTTCTTAAATGGAGCTAAGTACTGGAAAACAGTTTGGGTGCTTCGGAAACAGGTAAGTACTGGAAGCAATTCGGGGGCTCAGGAGAAATCAAGCGAAGTCAGACGTCAAGCCAAGGGTCACACCAGCAGGTCAGAGAGCTGCGCAGTACAAAGGGATGAGATTGAGACGTAGTCGAGATTCAAGCAAATGGTCAATAACGATATGTACAGGAAATCACAGGAGAAATCACAAAGCCAGCTAAATGCTATCACAGGCACTGACACACTGAAGTGATAATCCCTTTATAGGACAGAACCCAACCGGATTGGACAGGGAGGCAGTGACTGTGATTGGTGCACTTCGGATCTGTGGGTTGATTGGTGCACTTAGAGACCTCTGACCTGATTGCCCCATCTGAACTTTAATGGCATACTGCCTAGAACTGGACCTCCTAGGATTAGCTCCTTTAAATTGCCTACGGAGGCTGCACTGTGTACAGCGCCGCCGGAGGACATAAGCTGACTATGCTCGCGCGCAAGCAGGAGCCGAATGACAGTGGACGAGGAGGAGGGCGCACTCTGCAACGGAGTCGGCGCCTGTGACAGAAGCATTCTGTGTGGAGAACCTGGCCCGTGTGCAAAACTTCGGCCTGTTGCTGGCCTTTCAAGGAGGAGTTTGTCTCTCAAATGTTACTCAAATGTTTTTTTTCCACCTTCTTGACTGCTTTTTAGATACATACACATAACAATGTTTTTGTTGCTATGTCCAGTTTTGTATGTTACCATGCTGTTGGACTTTATTGCTATTGTATAAATAAATAAAGTGTAAAAGAAAAAATGAAGTTAAAGTGCTACTGCAGGCAAAGGTAATTGCTACACCATTGAGCTACATTTGGCACGGTCCTAAACTGTTTTTACATTTAAGGAAGAAATGGCTGAGATATCTAGGTTTACAGGTTCAGCTTATGAATTTTCTTCTGCAAAAAGTGGGCAACAAAATGTCCTTCGCTTAAATTGCTTAGCTTTGCTCTTCCTCATAGCTCTCCTACTTTCAAAGCTGAATCCAGGCACAAGTCTTCTGTACTAGAAATCAGATCAGCTATTTTGGTCTTTAAAGATGGATCTGTCTTTGTGACCTATAGAGGGAAGAAACATTTTAATACAGGTGCTGTAGTGCCAATACATTTTGGTTTCTTTATCTCTGTAGCTGTGTTGAGTAGATTTAATCTCTTGTATTTATTGACTAAGAGATAATATAGCCTGCCACTATTGCTATCGTTGCCTCTTTAATACAAAGTAGACAAGGCCCTTATGATAGATTTACATGCTCCCACTCTGCTGAGTATGGTATTGCATAGCTGAACCTGTAAACCCCGATATTTTGACCATATCGTCTCCATTTTAAAAAACGGAAATCATTTTAGGACAGTGCCAAATGTAGCTCGATGCAATGGTGTAACAATTACTTTTGCCTGCAGTAGCACTTTCACTTTCTAAAGTCCAGATTTAGGATTTCAAGAGCACCCAAATCTTGCCAGGAATAATCATGCTTCATGGTTATCAGTGTAATTCAAAAACTTACCATCTCCATGAGAAAAGTGGGGCAATGCTCTCCCAGCTTGTAGATTCTCCCATTGTATGGCTATATATGTTGATATAAATTTGAAAGTTGAAAGTTTTATATATAAACAGAAAAGCAAAAACGCCATCGTCCAGCTATAAGATAGCATTTACATACCTACCTTCATAATATGATCTTGCATATTTGAATTAAGGAATGGAGGAAAATTTGGTCCTCCTCAGTTCAGTTAGTTTAGTTGCTAATTTTGGTCATGAAAAGGTCCTTCTCCAGTGCTCATAATAAATGTTAAGAAAAGTAGTCGGCTCAGAAGAAGTAATGATAACCCAGACAGAGATCACAGTGCCAGGATAGTTGGGTGTCACATTATATTAAGCGTGAACATTACACATAGCTTTCGTTCAGTATCGGTGTGTTCACATAATTTAGAGCCTCCATAGGGAGTGTCCTGTACTGGTTCTGTATATGTGTAAGCCATGAAAAACGCTGTGAGTACTGCTCTCAAAGCCTTCAGCCTTTCACAGACGACGCTCTAGTATATGTTGATAAGAAACAAAGGGGGGGTGGCAGCCGCTCAGACCATTTTATAACTAATCTGGGACGTGCACGTTAGCAGGGCAATTAGAATACAAAAGTCTTAAAGGAGCCACAGCACTCAACCCTGTTAGCTTGCAGGCCAGCCTATAATCTGTCTCTAAACTTGGTTAAAAACAGAGGACTCGGTCACACACATCTGCAGAAGTATGCTTAAGCTGCACCACTACGCCAAAGTGCCTCTGTGGGGTGCAGTCCTAACTCTAATCTCTGAGAGCCCATTTGGGACATACAGTGCAATAGATAAATTGGGAGCAGGCTTACCTGAGGTTGCCCTAAACCTCTCAAGTGCAAGCCATGGGGTGGAAGGGTCAAAGACCTTGCAATACAGCCTAGACCCCACACACCAACTCTAACTTTTAGATAACTATTTAATTAGATCGCCTCCTTTTAAATTCAAATGCATTTGATCTATTATATAAATTTTTAAACCAGAGGGATTACTGTTGTGTTTTATTTTAAAATGTAGAGAAACACTGTGCATTTCATAGCTTCTCTTTATATTATATATGTGTTCTCTTAATCTTGTTTTAAACTCTGCCCCTGCGTCCAATATATTGTAGCCCACAAGGGCATTCAAGCATATAAATAACATTCCTACTCGTGCAAGTGAAACATTTTTTTATATTAAATTATTTTTTGTAGTGTTTGAGGTGAATTTTTTTACAATTTTAGCACCTTTTAAACAAGTTTTACATCCAGCGCATTTGTTACAATAATAAAAACCTTCTAATTTATTGAAATATTGTGTTTTTTTCTCTATTGTGGGTTCAACAAAACTTTTTATTAAATGAGTGGATAGTGTAGGTGGTCTCCTAAAAATAACTGTAGGTTTCTCAGGTAGAGAGGGACCTATTATTTCATCATTTTTAATTATTTTCCAGTGCTTATTTAATATTTTCTTAATTTTTCTGTGATCATTTCCATACTGTGTGATAAAAGCAAACGCTGCCATATTATTTGATTTCTTTTTTCCTTGGCGACCCTCTAAAATAGTTTTTCTGTCCATTTTATTAATTTTTTCAATCTCATCCTGTATAAATTTCGGTTCATATCCCTTATTGATGAATCTGTCTCCTATTATTTGTGCCTGTTGAATATAGTCATCTTCTTTTGTGCAGTTCCTCTTGATTCTATGGAACTGCCCTCTAGGAATATTACTGATCCATTTTGGATGGTGACAGCTTGTTTTTGGGACGAATGAATTTCAGGCCATCCCCTTAAAAAAAAGTCTTAGTAATGAGTCGATTATCTTCTTTCTCTATAACTAAATCTAGAAAATTAATTTTTAAAAATCAATATAGTGATTAGTATCATGACCAAAATCTCGTCTATTTGTGCAAATTAAGCTTTAAAGTGCATAAGTGCATTTGGTGTGCTGAAAAAAGTGAAATTTCAATTAATAAGACCCATGAATAAATGACAAGAGGAGCAAAGTGCAAAACAATGTGACAACAATCAAACAACTAGAAAACATTACTTGAAGTGTTATGGTCCAGAGGATTGCATCCCATGAAAGTAAATCTGACTTTCATGGGATGCGGTGTAGTTTTTAGATAATAAAGATGAATTCTTAAAATGTTATCTATTTAAAGTAGTTGATTTTTTATGGGGGAAGGTGCTGTGGTTTTCTGTTTTGCTAATGGTTGCTGGAGCCATATTAGAAAGTACACATGGTGATATGTGGTGCTAAATCAGCCTTCACAAAGAGGCAGCAAGTTCATCCTACGGTCAATGGGCAAATTTTAAAGGTAAGTTTTTTTTTGTATTTTTTTTTAATTTTTATAAACCTATTTTTTTTTTTTTTTTTGCGTTTTTTGATGTTGTGTTCAAATTTCTTGTTTTGCATTTGTTGTTAAATTTGTTACTATTTTTATGTAGTGTAACTTTTTATTATTGTTTTTATTTGTTATGTATGATATTTTAGTGTTGATCATTTATTGTTATAATCTTTTGTTGATGAGCACAAATTCATCAACAAAAAGTTCCCATAAGTGTAGACGGAAATTTACGGTTTTACAGCCCTCTCTAACACTCTATATCTGGGCTCTGAATCATGTGGAAGCCCTCACTCATCCCGAATTTTACACATGAATGTGAAAACAATACGAAGCAATTACACATTAGAGACGCTAAGGAAAGGGCTTACACATAACCACGAAAACGCAAATATGAAGAAAAAAAATGCTCAAGATAAACACATACACATGCTGTTTCATGTGAAAATGCACATAAAAGAGGCTGTGAATCGACCTTAATATTAAGGCAGGAGGTCACCTGAGCCAAAGGTCCTGTGCTGAACACCTGGCCACTGGGAGTGCAAGTAATGAGGTGTCAGGCAGGCTTGTCAGTTCAAAAGTAGTGATAAATAAGAACCCACTCATCCATGCCTTCTGTCCCATGCTGGATATCTTTTATTTATGCCAGTCAGCATCTGTAATGCTGATTTGGCACCCCACCAAAAGAAATAATTGGAGCCAAGGGAGGAAAGCATTAATGCTACAGAGGTCCCTGTACCAGGTTACAGGGTAGAATGACCAACATGCTGAAACATCACTGGCCTATTACCAGCACTATCTATTGGGGAACGGCAGGTACAAAAGAGCCTTAGGACATGCATGTAACTTTAAATACTAAGACTTTTAGTTCAGTATTGCACATTTGAATGTGTAATTGAGGAATAGCCATAGGAAAGAAACGGTTTAATAAAAGTGTAAAAAAACACACACACACACACAATGAAAAAAAAAATGTTTTATTGTATTTTTATTTTAATACTTCTGATCCATCCCCGAGCACACGAGTACTGTGATCACCCTGGCTTCTGCTCTACTGCTGCTGCTTGGTGACAGGATATAAAGGATTAAGGGGATTGGTTTCCCCCTAGGTGAAAAAAAGACCCGGACGGATTGATGGTGGGGGTCAGGTGTTTTTTTTTTTTTTGTGTCTGCTTTCAAGGCGGAAAGCTAGGCCTACGAGTCTGACGTGCTTGGCAGTTAACAGTTGGAAAGGCAACCACATCAGATTCACGGCTTGGCGTTTAGAGGGTTAAACTTGAATGGGAAACTCCATCTGGACCAGGGGCCTTCCTAGATTTAAGGTCTTGAAGTAACATTTTTACAAATATTTCAAGAGGATTGTGTTTTGTGGCCATATGTTGAGAAGAGCATGGGAATCTATTTGTATTGGAATTATCTTTCTTGAAACTGCAATTGAATTTGTTCAAATTCACCACAACCTTGCAATATCGATAAGGTCCTCTTGACCCTTTTGCATACTTCTTTTGAACTTTTGGATTCTGTTTCCTTATCTCATTCACTCAAGGTTTCCACAAAGACAATGTGATTTTTCAATTGCCTCCAAGTTTAATGCTTCCTACTTTCTGCCCGAATCCATCACATCCTAAAGAAAAAGTTTTGCATCTCTTGGAAGTAGTTCGGGGCTTGAAATTTTACCTGCATAAAACTTAAGATTTTAGAAACAGTGATTCCCTCTTCGTGTATGTTGATGGACATAAAAGTTCTTCGCAAGTTACCTACCAGACCATTTTCACAGTATAAGCAAACCTTTACAAAACGCCTTTGACACAATAAACCAGGACACTCACCTTGCATGTTGTAACAGGCAGTTGACATGTTATGCCAGAGCAAGACCTTTACAAATTACACCATTGATTTGGAAACACATCATCACATCAAGTTATTTTCAGGTCACTGACATGTTATACCAGGACACATCCCATGGATTGCGGGTACAGATGTCATATATACAAAAAATGGGCCTGCCAGCACAGACCCAAAGGTTCCACCCGTTTAGCAGCTCAACAGAATCATCAAATGAATGAATTTAATCAAAAAGATTTATTCAATGCTGACTTAATAAATTTTAAACAATTAAGGACGTTTATCTATTTTGTAGGCGCCTACATTTGAAAAAGTTTTTTGAACATCCAGATCATGTCACCTTGGACCCAAATTGGGATGCTAAGGATAAAGAGGCTTTGACAGACTTGATGGATCTCTTATCTGAACAGGAAACTGTTGGAGAGGGACCCATAAAAACCACTCTAAAAAAACCATCTACTTTTACCCCCCCGTGGAACACGAGTCCAGCTATCCAAATCTTCTTTAACCTGGTAAGTGAAGAAGATATTAAGAGAATTACTCGTAGGAGAACAGACAGCAATCTTAGCAGGGAAGAATTTGAGGCATTGCACACACTTGAAAAAGAAGACAGAATTATAATCAAGGAAGCTGACAAGGGGGGGAATGTAGTGATATTATCTAGAGAATATTACTGTAAGGAAATACAGCGCCAATTACAGGATGTACAGACCTATGAACGCTTAACACATAATCCCATCAAGGAATACAAGTTGGAATTTGACAAGTTGCTACAGAAAGCACTGGAGGATGAAGTCATAACACGTACTCTCCATAATTTTCTGGTAGTGGAATTCCCCAGGACCCCCACTTTTTACACCTTACCTAAAGTGCACAAAAATCCCAAGAAACCCCCGGGAAGACCTATTGTCTCTGGGATTGGAGGGCTTACGGAATTCGCGTGTGTCTATTTGGACACCATACTCCAGCCCCATGTGACAGCCTTGGAGTCGTATATTAAGGACTCCATTGATATTTTGAGCCGTTTGAATACAATGTATGTACCTCCGGGGACTCTACTGATCACGTGTGACGTGGAGTCCCTCTATACATGCATTTCTCACGATATGGCTATGCGATCAGTCCAATATTTTCTGGAGACTGAATCAGTGGACAAGAGAGAACTACATGGGTTCCAGTTACAACTCTTGGACTTCATCTTGGCCCATAACGCATTCACCTTTGATATGGCATACTAACGCCAGATCCGAGGTGTTGCGATGGGAGCACGATGCGCCCCCTCGATAGCTAACCTATTCATGGGTTGGTGGGAGAGGGGGGTAGTGTGGCAAGATACATACACTAAGTACCATGAGCATCTGCTGTGTTATTATCGATACATAGATGACATCCTGATATTGTGGAATGGTGAATCTGATCTGGCCACTGAATTTTTGGAAACATTAAATCGAAACCCTTACAATATCCGACTTACCTATACTTTGTCTCCATTGAAGGCCACGTTCTTAGACTTGGAAATGTGCATTGAAGAGAATGGGAGCATCACCACCAAACTCTTTCGGAAGGACACCTCCACAAATAGTCTATTACTATTTTCAAGTTTCCGTCAACAGCAATGTAGAGAGGCAGTTCCGGTAGGACAATTCCTACGAGTAAGACGGAACTGCTCCACTGATCAAGACTTCAAGAACGAAGTGACTGAAATGGAGACACGTTTCAGAAATCGAGGCTATCCCAAGAAGGTGGTTCAGAGAGCCGCAAAAAGGGCCTCAGACACGCCCAGGGAGAAACTATTGGGTTATAAGAAGAAAGCGAACAATCAAAGAGAAGAGGTAAGGGTCATAACTGACTTCAATACTGAATGGCAAATTATAAGACGCATTTTGAAAACACACTGGCGGATTTTGGAGAGCGATCCGAGTATAAAGAAATGGGTCAGTAAAGGACCAAGGATGACTGCACGTCGAGCGCCAAACTTACAGGATAAACTATGTAGGAGCCATTATAGGAGACCCCGAACTTGGCTACAGCAAGAAAGTAGCAGATGTGGTAGTAGACCATGTGGTCGTTGTAATGTATGTCCCTTAGTACAAACCACTAACACTATTAGGAGTACCAGCACAAAAATGGTAGCAAAAATCAGGACTAACAGTACGTGCCAGATGGAGAGAGTTATTTATGCCCTACAATGCAGTTGCCCCAAACAATACATTGGGGAAACTAAAAACAAAGTAGCAACACGCATTCAGGGGCATCTATCAAACATAAGACTAGCGAAAAGGGATTATGAAGCAGGAAAAATCTTGTCCCCAGTTGCCGCTCATTTCCTCCATTATCATCAGGGCCAAATTAGGGACCTCAAGGTAAAATACGTGGATAAGATCAATCTGGGAGGCAGGGGAGGCAACATCAAGAAAAAGCTCCATCAAAAAGAACTAGAGTGGATTTTTAATTTTGGGACACGGGCACCAGCAGGAATCAATGAGGATTTCTCATTCGTTTCCTTTCTAGGACGTTGAGGGATTCTCATTGCATCCCTTTCTAGAATCCCTAGTGGGGTATGACACAATATATAGTACAGTAGGCACTTATTAATTTATGATTATTGATAGCACTTGTTTTACTATTATGTTTTTGAGTATAGTAGTGTGGGCACTAATGTTTATGGGTTGTATTTTTGAGTTTTTTCACATTTTGTATATGGTTATATTATAGATCAAACAGTCTTAGGATGGCTTTTCTTTCCCCCTGCCTAAATGTGACATCGGGAATTATGAAGGATCCCTGGATGGATTAGTGCCCTTCAAAGAGGAATAGTCGGCATGAGGCGGTGACAACACAGCTATAAAAATCTACTTGGCCGCACCATTGGAAGGTGGTGGATATCTGGAGACACTTCTGGATAGAAGAAATTGGAGCTCTAGATTTGTGTTTCTTTTTTCCTGACCATGAACTCTTGCCGCTTATAGTATGGACATTACTGGCTGATAAGGAGGATGATTATAATCCAGAAGGCCATGAGAGGTGTTGGAGACCCAAATATCAGCTTTACTCACCTTGATCTGGGGGCCGCATCTTTCTATTCCAACCCAGTTCATTACACATCTCTCGCCTCCTCTGCCCCCTCCTTATCCCCCATCAGCCTCTGGTCTATATTTAACGGTAGGTCTCTTGACCTTTGGCTCATATCAGCCTGCAGACCATTGCAAGTTGTGAATGCACATGGGGGATATGTCTATATCCATTGAGAGATTCGCTCTCATGGATACATTTATATATATCCATGTGATTTCCCTTTGCTGGCACATGTCTCGGGCGCATATGTGTACTGCATGTCGGTTGTAGCACCAGAATTATTGGAGATATGCAATATTATAAAGTAGTAGTTTTTATTCCCCACTAATGACCCAGTTTAATGATATATTATAAATATGTTGTACACATTATTAATAGTAAGTTACTTGTTTAATAGCTTTATGTAGAGGTGACCGTATAGATAGATTATACCTCTGCTCTGTCTACATCCCCCCAAGTATTTGTTTGCAGTAGGGCAGGGTTGCCATGGATATGGGCACACAATTTGGCAACTGCATGATGGATGCCGGTGGGGATTCTCATGCTGAATGTCTGCAGTGGCTCCGTAAGCGGCTGACAGTTTGTAGCGCACATGCGCGCAGTACGTGTGCGGTGCGCATGCGCGCCCAGCGCGCACCCTGCACGGCCGCATCTCCATGACAATGGAGCGGGGGCGCGCACGGACGGAAGAGACGCGCTTACACAGGCCGTCCGTTTGATTGCTGAGCCCAGGTGGCCTTCAGAATTGGCGTGCTGCCCGAGGCATCATCTTTAAAGACATTTAAGGTAAAATAACGACAGCGCTGTTTTCATTCAGCAACATAATGAGCGTCTCCGCCCGGATCCATTATAGACCGATCAGCACTATTCCCTCCTCTGAGTCCCACATGCTTCCCACTTCCGCCCTCACTTTGGGATTGCTTTTGGGCGGGAAAATCCTAATCTCTGAGGAGGAGGCCTTAGAATTGGGAGTATTTAAACAGCGCAAGCAGGTGCCAGTTACACTCTGAGGAAGTGGCAGAATTTGGTTGCCACGCAACGCGTCAGTCGTGCTGGCATGTTGGAGTTGGGAGTGGGACCTCATCATTGATCATGCGGTAATGTAGATTGAGCGTTGTCATTATCAATATGTATTGCAGATTGTGATTTCAATTGGTGGCCACTTTGGCTAGAGTATATTGCATATGCCTGGGAGCTTCACTCTTTCTTAGCACTTGCACTTTTAGCACTTGCACTTTTATGCACTGAGCACTTTACTTCTTATATAGTATTTTTGAGCATTCATACTCATCTGAGCTTTTACCTATATATTCTTTAAGTACACACTACTTTCCAGCTTTGCATGAAGCATTATTTAGTCACGTACACAATTTCCATTAAACTCCTGGGCATCAACCAATAAATAGACTTTGAGATAGATCCTTAGGGCAAGGGCTTAATCCCAAGCCAGGATTGTATTGTACATATTTCTAGTTGCCTACATACCTCTATTTGTATATTGATTAGTCCGTTACACTCCAATCCCAACAATCATGTTTTTAGCTGTTTTTAATATGTTCAGGTCAGCATTGAATAAAGCTTTTTGATTAAATTCATTCATTTGATGATTCTGTTGAGCGGCTAAACGGGTGGAACCTTTGGGTCTGTGCTGGCAGGCCCATTTTTTGTATATAGAGACTTGCCTATATTGGGCATTTGGGTCCACTTTAGCCTGCATCCAGTGTTTTGTTATATGGGATCTATTTGAAGCTGTGCAGGTTTATTCTTTTCACTTGGTTACAGCTGTCATATATATAAGATTTTATGTGCTAAAATATGAATCAGCATTTGGTTAGGTTGTGCAGATGAATTCTACTGCAGGTCAGGTTGTGTTACACAGGTATTAGGATATCTATCAGGCTGCGTTATTATATATATTCAAACTAAGGTGAGTTTGGCACAGCTTAACTGGGCAGTAGATCAGGGTAAATTACAGGCAAACTAGTACAGCGACCATATCATCTTTAATCATCTTTAATTCATAATTGTATCCACATTCTGTCTGTCAGAACAAAACTGAATTGAGCTTTAAGGCCTGTAATGCAAGTTTCCATATAAAAAATACAATTCTGTGATTATTTCAATTCTTAACGATTGGGTAATCCGCCACAAGGTGGCGCAGTCGACTGCAGAAAGACTTGTGGCTCCTCCCGGCCCATATAAAGGGCAGGAATAACTCGGAGACCCCCAGTCTTTGAAAGCAGTAAAACAAGAAGCCAGGAGGAAAGACCATGTTAACAAAAACACAGCCCACTAAGATAACTCTCTCTCAAGAAAATCGCCATAAAAAGGGAAAATAGGATAAAGATAGCAAGGGAGGGATGAAGCAAGCCATGCTGTACACAGTAAAAACAATTCTACAGGTGAGTAATCACAGAATTGTATTTTTCCTTGTGTACAGCACGGCTTTCTTCATTTCAATTCTAAACGATTGGGACATCCAACAGCAAGGTCCAGGAACAAAAGGGTGGGATAGCCAGTGAGCAACATCAGGCAGTTTAAGACACTACCGCCTGAAGCACCTTGCGACCAAAAACAGAGTCAGCTGAGGCCCTAACATCAACCTTGTAAAACTTAGAAAAAGTATTAACAGACGACCAAGTAGCGACCTTACAAACTTGTTCAACAGACGCCTGGTGCTAAAAAGCCCAAGAAGCACCAATAACTTTAGTGGAATGAGCAGTAACACGAAAAGGAGGTTCCTACCCCTTAGCAGCGTATGCTTGTTCACCGCCTGTCGGATCCACTTGCTGATAGTGGACTTGACCGGAGGCAAACCCTTCCTAGGCCCAGTAGGAAGGACAAACAGAGAATCCGACTTACGAAAAGAAGCAGTGGCGGTCAAATAGAATTTGAGCGCCCTGACCACATCCAGAGAATGAAGATTTTGTTCCTTAGAATTAGAAGGCGCAGGACATAATGAAGGCAAGACAATGTCCTCATTCAGATGAAAAGCAGAAACGACCATAGGCAAGAATTCAGGCTTAAGACGGAATATCACCTTATCCTGATGCCGTTCAAAATAAGGAGGCTTAATAGAGAGCGCCGCCAGCTCAGAAACACGACGCACAGAAGTGATAGCCACCAAAAAGACCACCTTAACAGTCATAATGGCCAGTGCAGCATTGTTCAACGGCTGAAAAGGGGACCCTGGAGAGCAGACAGCACCAAGTTCCAATCCCACACCGGCAGCAGAGGCTTACGCGGTGGACGTACATGAGTAACTCCTTGGAAAAAAGTCTTGACAAGCCTATGATTGGCGAAAGATCTTTGGAAAAAGATTGCCAGGGCCGAAACCTGGCCTTTGAGTACCCTCAAAGGCCAGGTTTCGGCCCTGGCAACTGAGTACCCTCAGTTGCAGACCCGACTCCAGACCATGTTGCAAAACCTCCTAATCCTAATCCTAATCTCTGAGGAGGAGGCCTTAGAATTGGGAGTATTTAAACAGAGCAAGCAGGTGCCAGTTACACTCTGAGGAAGTGGCAGAATTTGGTTGCCACGCAACGCGTCAGTCGTGCTGGCATGTTGGAGTTGGGAGTGGGACCTCATCATTGATCATGCGGTAATGTAGATTGAGCGTTGTCATTATCAATATGTATTGCAGATTGTGATTGCAATTGGTGGCCACTTTGGCTAGAGTATATTGCATATGCCTGGGAGCTTCACTCTTTCTTAGCACTTGCACTTTTAGCACTTGCACTTTTATGCACTGAGCACTTTACTTCTTATATAGTATTTTTGAGCATTCATACTCATCTGAGCTTTTACCTATATATTCTTTAAGTACACACTACTTTCCAGCTTTGCATGAAGCATTATTTAGTCACGTACACAATTTCCATTAAACTCCTGGGCATCAACCAATAAATAGACTTTGAGATAGATCCTTAGGGCAAGGGCTTAATCCCAAGCCAGGATTGTATTGTACATATTTCTAGTTGCCTACATACCTCTATTTGTATATTGATTAGTCCGTTACACTCCAATCCCAACAATCATGTTTTTAGCTGTTTTTAATATGTTCAGGTCAGCATTGAATAAAGCTTTTTGATTAAATTCATTCATTTAATGATTCTGTTGAGCGGCTAAACGGGTGGAACCTTTGGGTCTGTGCTGGCAGGCCCATTTTTTGTATATAGAGACTTGCCTATATTGGGCATTTGGGTCCACTTTAGCCTGCATCCAGTGTTTTGTTATATGGGATCTATTTGAAGCTGTGCAGGTTTATTCTTTTCACTTGGTTACAGCTGTCATATATATAAGATTTTATGTGCTAAAATATGAATCAGCATTTGGTTAGGTTGTGCAGATGAATTCTACTGCAGGTCAGGTTGTGTTACACAGGTATTAGGATATCTATCAGGCTGCGTTATTATATATATTCAAACTAAGGTGAGTTTGGCACAGCTTAACTGGGCAGTAGGTCAGGGTAAATTACAGGCAAACTAGTACAGCGACCATATCATCTTTAATTCATAATTGTATCCACATTCTGTCTGTCAGAACAAAACTGAATTGAGCTTTAAGGCCTGTAATGCAAGTTTCGATATAAAAAATACAATTCTGTGATTACTCACATGTAGAATTGTTTTTACTGTGTACAGCACGGCTTGCTTCATTTCAATTCTTAACGATTGGGTAATCCGCCACAAGGTGGCGCAGTCGACTGCAGAAAGACTTGTGGCTCCTCCCGGCCCATATAAAGGGCAGGAATAACTCGGAGACCCCCAGTCTTTGAAAGCAGTAAAACAAGAAGCCAGGAGGAAAGACCATGTTAACAAAAACACAGCCCACTAAGATAACTCTCTCTCAAGAAAATCGCCATAAAAAGGGAAAATAGGATAAAGATAGCAAGGGAGGGATGAAGCAAGCCATGCTGTACACAGTAAAAACAATTCTACAGGTGAGTAATCACAGAATTGTATTTTTCCTTGTGTACAGCACGGCTTTCTTCATTTCAATTCTAAACGATTGGGACATCCAACAGCAAGGTCCAGGAACAAAAGGGTGGGATAGCCAGTGAGCAACATCAGGCAGTTTAAGACACTACCGCCTGAAGCACCTTGCGACCAAAAACAGAGTCAGCTGAGGCCCTAACATCAACCTTGTAAAACTTAGAAAAAGTATTAACAGACGACCAAGTAGCGACCTTACAAACTTGTTCAACAGACGCCTGGTGCTAAAAAGCCCAAGAAGCACCAATAACTTTAGTGGAATGAGCAGTAACACGAAAAGGAGGTTCCTACCCCTTAGCAGCGTATGCTTGTTCACCGCCTGTCGGATCCACTTGCTGATAGTGGACTTGACCGGAGGCAAACCCTTCCTAGGCCCAGTAGGAAGGACAAACAGAGAATCCGACTTACGAAAAGAAGCAGTGGCGGTCAAATAGAATTTGAGCGCCCTGACCACATCCAGAGAATGAAGATTTTGTTCCTTAGAATTAGAAGGCGCAGGACATAATGAAGGCAAGACAATGTCCTCATTCAGATGAAAAGCAGAAACGACCTTTCAATTCAGGCTTAAGACGGAATATCACCTTATCCTGATGCCGTTCAAAATAAGGAGGCTTAATAGAGAGCGCCGCCAGCTCAGAAACACGACGCACAGAAGTGATAGCCACCAAAAAGACCACCTTAACAGTCATAATGGCCAGTGCAGCATTGTTCAACGGCTGAAAAGGGGACCCTGGAGAGCAGACAGCACCAAGTTCCAATCCCACACCGGCAGCAGAGGCTTACGCGGTGGACGTACATGAGTAACTCCTTGGAAAAAAGTCTTGACAAGCCTATGATTGGCGAAAGATCTTTGGAAAAAGATTGCCAGGGCCGAAACCTGGCCTTTGAGTACCCTCAAAGGCCAGGTTTCGGCCCTGGCAACTGAGTACCCTCAGTTGCAGACCCGACTCCAGACCATGTTGCAAAAACTCCAAAATCCTGGAAATGGAGAAAGTGCGAGAAGGAAAAGATTTAGACCCGCACCAGGCAATGTAAGCATGTCAGACCCTGTAATAAATCATGGAAGAGGATTTCTTTCGAGCCTGAAACATAGTGCTGACTACAGAAGCCGGCAGTCCCTTATCCATCAGAATGGAGGTTTCAGCAGCCAAGCCGTCAAAGCCAGCACTTGAAAATTGGGGTGGCGCAACTGACCCTGAGTTAGAAGCCCTGGATCATCGGGCAGGACAAAGTGATCCACTGCCATCTGGACGACATCCGCGCACCATACCCTCCTCGGCCAGTGGGGGACCACCAGAATAGTCGGTACCCCCTCCTGGGCTATCTTGCGCAACACCCGCCCCAGGAGATTGAATGGAGGAAACGCATATAGGAGCCGGAATTCCATCCAGGGAATGGCTAGAGCGTCCGTGGTGATGGCCAGCGGATCTCTTGACTTAGAGACGAATCTTGGAAGCTTTTGATTGTGACGGGATGCAAACAGGTCCACGTCCTGCTGACCCCAGCGGCGACACAGGGCATGAAAGGTCTTGTTATCGAGGGACCATTCCCTCAGCCGAGATGTGAGACGTGAGATGCAGGGAACATTCTCCTCTGCCCAAGACAATATCAGGGACACTTCCTTGATGGCTCGTTTGCTCTGAGTCCTGCCCTGATGATTGATGTAAGCGACAGCCATCTGATTGTCCGAGTGGACCTGGACCGCACGACCCTGAAGGTGGGGAGTCAACTGGAAGAGAACCAACCTGATTGCTCTCAGCTCCAGGAGATTGATGGGCGTGTGGGCCTCCTGAGGGGCCCACTGGCCCTGGAACTTCAGCGATTGCCAAAACTCACCCCAACCAGTCAGACTGGCGTCCGTGGTGACAATCTCCCAGCACGGAGGCAGAAAGGACCTGGCCGCTAGGAGATTACTCGAGTCCAACCGATCCCAAACTGTCAAGAGGTTCAACTGAAGAGGTCTCATGTGGAACTGGGCGAAGGGTACAGCCTCGAAGCAAGACACCATAAGTCCCACCAACTGCATCCCCAGACGGATGGAGGGATGAGGACATGACAGCAAAGCTCGTGCCTGCATCTGAAGGCCCTCCACCTTCTGCTGAGGAAGAAACACCTTGACCTGAGAAGTATCCAGCGTCATGCCCAGGAAGGACCTCACCAATGACGGAGTGAGCGAAGACTTGGGATAATTGATCACCCAACCAAAGGACTCGAGGTTGGACACAGCCACCTGAGTATCCCTCTCAGCCTGATGAAAAGATTGAGCAGCAATCAACAGGTCGTCCAGGTAAGGAAGAATGCGAATGCCCTGTCCCCTCAGGAGGGCCATGACACCCGCCAACACCTTGGTGAACACCCGAGGGGCCAAAGTGATACTGAACGGCAAGGCCACAAACTGGTAGTGCCGATTCCCCAGAGCGAACCTCAGGAACTTCTGATGCCCTAAGAAGATAGGAACGTGCAGGTAGGCATCCTTGATGTCCACAGTAGTCATAAAGTCACCTGGCCGAAGAGAGCTCACCGACCGCAATGTCTCCATGTGGAAGTGTTTGAACCTGACAAATCTGTTGAGACCCTTTAGATCCAGGACGGGTCTCAGGGAGCCGTCCTTCTTGGGCACCGTGAACAGATTGGAGTAGAACCCCCGGCCTCGTTCCTGAAGGGGCACAGGACAAACCACCCTGGACGCCAGAAGACGTTGGGTGGCCAACCTCAGGCCCTGCGCCGTCACGGGATTCTGGGAGATCCGGGACCGGAGGAATCTTGGGGGCGGCCAAGCCGGATGGGTGAGGGCGCCCCCTCATGCCTGAGGGGCCTTGGCAGGGGGCTTGGGCTTGGCCCCCCAGGAGAGACCGGGGCAACCACGGGATCTACCCCGTCCCCAAGAGTCTCTGCGGCTACCAGCGAAGGCAGCTCCGCGTCCACCACGGGAAGGACGAAATGAGGAGGACCCCCAAAAGGGCCGAGAATGCTTCCTACGCTGAGGGAGCCGACCATCCTTGGTCAAAACATCAAGACGTTCCCCAAAGAGATGTAGTCCCGTGAAGGGAAGCCCAGTGAGCGACTTCTGAGCGGCAGCCGCCCACTGATGCAGCCAAACGGACCTACGCATGGCAACCAACAGGGCAGAGGCTCTACCACCAAGCCGGACGGCATCGTCCATAGCAGACAACACAAAGGCAATAAAGTCAGAGCAAAGCAAAGGGTCCTAGTAGTCTTCCTCTCGCTTGCGAGATCTGGCAGCCTCGGCATGGCGCCTAACCATTATCGCGCAAGGTAGTGGTGTCAGGAGACGGCATAATAGAAGTGTTGGAGAACCCCAGGATGGGGACGTCCACCTCGGGGGGGACGTCCCCATCAGCAGACAGTTTAAACCACCGCCGCCTGCAAAACCTTGCCGCCAAAAACAGCAACAGCTGAGGCCTTAACATCAACCTTGTAAAACTTTGAAAAGGTATGAACAGAAGACAAGTAGCTGCCTTGCAAACTTGTTCAACAGAAGCCTGGTGCTGGAAGGCCCAAGGGGCACCAATAGCACGAGTAGAAAGAGCAATAAGGCGAAGGGAGGATTCTTCCCCTTAGCAGAGTAGGCCTGAATCACAGCCTGACGAGTC
Organism: Gastrophryne carolinensis; assembly: GCA_027917425.1. Classification (NCBI taxonomy): domain Eukaryota; kingdom Metazoa; phylum Chordata; class Amphibia; order Anura; family Microhylidae; genus Gastrophryne; species Gastrophryne carolinensis. The sequence goes on from CM051242.1 coordinate 130,377,332, forward strand.
CACTTGCTGATAGAAGACTTGGCAGGAGCCAAAAAACCCTTCCTAGGACCAGAAGGGACCACAAAAGGAGCATCAGAGTTCCTGAAAGGTGCAGAAGCTACCAGATAGTACTTCAGACACCTAACCACATCCAAAGAGTGCAAACACTCTCCTTAGCATTGCTAGGGTTAGGGCACAAAGAACAATATCCTGATTCAAATGAAAGGCAGACACCACCTTTGGGCAGAAAATCAGGTTTGAAACGAAACAACACCTTGTCCTGGTGCTCTCAAAGTAGGGGGGCTGAATGGACAGCACAGCCAACTCAGACACACGCCTGACAGAAGCGATAGCTACCAAAAACACAACCTTGAGCGGAAGAATGGCCAAGGCAGCATCCTGCACATGTTCAAGGGAGCACCCTGCAAGACAGGCAAGACCAATTCCAAATCCCAAAAACAGGGACCATAGGTTGTCGTGAGGAACGCACATGAGCAACCCCCTAAAAGCAGTCTTAATCAAGGAATGCAGAACAAAAGACTTCTGAAAGAAGACAGACAGGGTAGAAACCTGACCCTTCAAAATACTGAGTTAGAGACCGACTCTAACCCATGCAGTAAAACTCCAGATCCCTGGGAACTGAGAACACCCAACAGGGAAGAGACTAAGACTCAACCAGTCAATGTAGGTACGCCATACCATATAACAGATGGAAGAAGTCATCTTCCTAGCCTTCACCATGGACTCAACCAGCGAGGCAGACAAACCCTTTCTCCATCAAGATGGAGGTATCAGCAGCCAGGCCATCAAGGCCAGAGTTTGTAATTGGGATGGCGTAAGGAGTCCTAAGTGAGCAGATCTGGCACTCCAGGCAGAAGGCACTGATCTACTGCCATCTGCGCCACGTCTGCGAACCACACTCTTCTTGGTCACCTGAGGCCACCAGAACCACTGGCACCCCTTCCAGAGCAATTTTGCGCAGAACCCCGCCTAGCAGGGGAAAACAGAAAAGACATACAGAAACTGAATGTCCTGCCATGACATTACAAGGCATCCATGGGCACGGCCAGAAGATCCTGGAACAGGGAGACAAAGGCCGGGAGCATGTGATTGTGACGGAACGCAAACGGATCCACATCAGGTAGTCCCCAACGGTGATACAGAGATTGGAACTCCCTGTTGCAGAGGGACTTCCCCCCCGGAATGTATACCACTGAAATGCAGGGAACATTGGCCTCCATCCAGATCAGAATCAGAGACACTTCCTGGAGGACCCTCTTGCTCAGGGTCCCTCCCTGATGATTGATGTAGGCAACTGTCATCAGAGTGACTGTGCGCCCCTGAACAGGCAGGCCCTGAAAATGAGTAGTCAAACAAACCAGAACTAACCTGATTGCTCACAACTTCGAGACATTGATAGGTGAATGGGCCTCCTAAGGGCCCCACCTCCCCTGGAACCGCAGGGACCTCCAGAAGAACCCCCCCCAACCTGATAGACTGGCATCCGTGGTGACCGTCTTCCAGGAAGGAGCAAGAAGGTTCCGCCCCCCAATAGGTTCCTTGAGTCCATCCACTACAAGAGGGACCCCCTCACCAGGGGGGAAGACACCCAGACCCTGTCCCGTAAGCTGGGTCCTTGTCCCATACAGACAATAGGAGAAGTTGCAGAAGCCCCAGGAGGGGACTGAGCACAAGGGGCCGCTTCGAAGCACGCCACCATCAGGCCCACCAGCTGCATCCCCTGCCTGGTGAAGGGACGGGGACAGCTAGGAGGAACTGAACTTGTGCAAGCAGATTGTCCACCTTCTGCTGAGGAAGGAATATCCTTGCCTGAGCTGTGTCCAGCTTCATTCCTAGGAATGAAGTTACCAAGGAAGGGGACAGTGAGGACTTGGGGTGTCTGATCACCCATCCAGATGACCCCAGAATGGACACCACCAGCTGAGTATCCAACTGTGCCAGGTGTAGAGACTGGGAAGTGATGAGGACGTCCAGGTAGTGCAGCACGCGGACGCCCCTGGGCCTCATCAGAGACATCACCCCCACCAACACCTTGGTGAGCACTCTGGGAGCTGAAGAGAGGCCAGATGGCAAGGCCACAAATTGGCATAGTTGATCTTCCAACGTGGATCTAAGAAATCTTGGTGTCCTGAAAACACAAGGATGTGAAGTAAGCCTCTTTGATATCCACAAACGGCATGAAGCCCCCAGGTCGCAAGGAGCAGATGGCCGAGCGCAGAGTTTCCATGAGGAAAGCGCCTGTACTTGACAATTTGCTGAAGATCTGTAAATCCAGACTGGGCCAGACTGACCCATCTTTTTTGGGAACTGTGAAAGGGTTGGTGTAGGGTCCCTTGCCTCCGTCTGTTAAGGGAAATCTGCAAATGACCCCCATACCCAGCAGACCTTGCGCGGCCTGCGCCAGCATCTGAGCAGAAGCAGGGACCAGGAGTACCCAGGACCTGATAATCTTAGGGGAGGCCTCACAGCAAACACCATCTTGTAGCCGGAGGACACTACCTCCTAAATCCAGCGGTCTGAGGCGTGATGCCTCCAGACTTAAGCACGGTGCCGCAGCCATCCCCTCACCCAGGCGGGTGAGGGCGCCCCATCATGCTTGAGGGGACTTGGGAGGGGATTTGGGCTTAGCCCCCCCAGAGGAGCCAGGGTGTTGTCTTCTGCTCCTAGGACAGGGAGCTGAGCGAGCCCCCGCGAAGGACACTGTAAGGTACTTACCTGGCGCCTCCGCTCACTCCCGGCCGTCCTCCGTCCTCCGGCGGCCGCGCAGGACAGCCGCCTTGCCGTCGCTCCCCCTCGCTGGGGCTCCGGCTTCCGCCCCCTGCTCGGCGGCGGCTGGTGTCCCCGGCGGCAGCGGGGGCAGCGGCGGCTCTGCAGCGCCTGCCGGCGCGTCCTCCTCCTCCTCCCCGGGGGGTGCGCCCGGCAGACAGCCTCTAGGGGGCAAGTTTAAAAGGACCTATCCAGGTCCAGGGGGGGATCTCTGGGTAGATGAACCCAGGGACTGGACAGCCTGGCTGGTCAGGGCGGTCCAGTCCCTGGGGGGCTCCTATCAGGAGCAGAGTTAAAGTATGCACCAATCACTACATACACTCATCTGACATTCCCCTTTTTCCCATTGGCCAGTTCTCCCTTAAAAGTGTCCTTGCCCTGACCATCGGTGCCCGTTATAGCCATTATTAGCTTGGGTGTGCTATTAGATTTGTGTTTAGCGTGTTCTGATCCGACTTCGTCTTTGACCGTTGCTGCCCGCACCAACCATCTGCCTGTCTGACCTTGTCTCTGCCTTACCCCTTTGATACCGCGCTTTGGTGACCACCCGGCTTTTGACCCCTGCCTGTCTCGACCATTCTCCTTCTCAACCCCTTGGATACCGTGCCCAGTGACCACCCGGCTTTGACCCCTGCTCGTCTCGACCATTCTTGCCTACCCTGCTGGACTCGACGTTTCGGACTCAGCCCGCTTGAACTTCCGTTTTGGGATACCCCGCTGTAGCGCTAACCCTTATCGCCGGAGGGCTTCACCGCCCGAGACGTCCTTTTCCCAATCGTAAGAGGTGCTGCTGAAATTCCAGAGTCGTCCGTGAGGAAACAGGAACAGCCCTTACAAGGACTAGTGAATTGTAATATAGCGTTTCCCCCAATAAGAGACAGAACTTCAGTATTGAGGGTGAAGGTGAAGTGAACTTTATTAGTGCCACACTGTGCCTTATATGCCAGGCTCCATGCAAGGGGACCTCCCCCGTGGACCTGATGGAAGACTGCATGACAAACACACGGACCAATGGGAGCAGGGCACACAATCCCTCAACTCTGCCGGTGACGCAATCAGCAACACAATAGACGTCTGTAATACACTCAATCAGAACAATGCCATTGTCTGTGACGTAATCAATCAATACAATGGCAGTCAGAACAATGAATAACGTAATCAATCAATACAATGGCAGTCAGTACAATGAATAACGTAATCAATCAATACAATGGCAGTCTGTAACATTCTTAAAGTGGACCAACACCCAGGATTTTGACTATCCTGGGTCTTGGTCCACTTCGGTGGGGCACCCCCGATCGGGGTGCCCCGCTGTGTGAAACCCCCCCGAACCCCCCGAAAAACTCACCTCTACCCGCTCCCAGCGCCGACGGACAAGCCGCGGACAAGCGGCTCCTCCGCCGCCGCCTCCCGCGCGTCCCTCTTGACGTGCGCGCGCCTGCGTCGGCCATTCGCAGACGGCCGGTGTGGGCGCGCGCACGCCTAGAGGGGTGCGAGGGAGGCGGCGGCAGCCGGCCGCCGCCAAAGATAAGGTAAGGTGTTTGGGGTGTTTGGGGGGGTTTCACCCCACGGGACATCCCGATCTCGGATGTCCCGGGGGGAGGGAGGTGATCGGCCCGGGAATCTTATAGATTCCCGGGCTGATCACCCGTGGGTGTTGGTCCAGTTTCAGAAAAGGAAAGTAATGAACCTGTGTAAAGTCCAAAGGGCAGAGCGTCTGTCACAATGCCCCCTTTTTGTGGAACACCCGGCAGACCCCTGTTCGGGTTAACGTGGGGCTGTCCGGACTCTTGTTATGGGCAGAGTTCTGTGTAAGGACAAGTCTCCAAATAGTGAGTAACCGGACTAAACATTGACGTGGGCTGTACATAGGAATCGGTCATGGGTGGGGTCCAAACATTGGGATATTGTGGCGTTGGTGAGTTCAGCAACAAAGTCCTTGGTTGGATGTGTGCACAGGTGCTTTGCTTTCTTATAGCTGGTCCAAGTTTCAATCTCTTTCCATGGAAGCTGATCGGAGAATCCACAATCTTCTGCACATCTACATCATCGTAAAAGTAGACAAAACCATAACCCTTAGAAACACCAGAGGCATCCCTAATAATTTTGACATTCTTTACAGCGCCATACTTTGAAAAAACATCCTTAATTTCAGGCTGATTAATCCGACGGTCAATGCCCCCAACAAAAATAGTGTTTGGCATATGTTTCCCTTCTGGAAGGACGTAACCTGATGGCTGATCCTCATCTTGGCTTCTTGTAACAGACATGACGTGATGCAGACGAAACCCCTGGGTCTCCCCGACCAGTGGGCTGGAGTCGGCAGCTCGGCTGGAGACCGGGTTGTAACAGGGTTGACGCTGGCTGGCCCAGAGGTAGCGTAGGCAGAAGTCATTGGTCCTAGATCATTTCCCAATAGTACTTCTGCTGGTAAGTTGTCCATAAGTCCCACCTGTACCCTGCCGGATCCAGCGCCCCAAGATGTACTCGGGCGGTGGGGAGTCGAAACACAGCTCCTTCCGCCACCCTTACTGCAACGGTGTGTCCAGTGCGGTCTTTGTTCTTGACCAAATGAGGTTGGAGCAAGGTAAGTGTGGCTCCAGTGTCGCGTAATCCTGGCAATGGTGCTGTCGGTTGTCTTGGATGGCCGCTTGTACGGGATCAGCTTCATACAGTACCCCCAGATACTCTTCCGAACTGCTCTCAGCTTCCAAACAGTGTGCCACAGGAGTACGGGAGGTGGAAGGTTGCTTTTGCCCCCACGTGTTTCGGGGAGGCTCTAGGGCGCAATCACTGTGATAATGTCCCCATTGTTTGCAACGATGGCACTGAACTGTGGAGAGGTTCGGTTGCTGCGCTGGCCTATGTGGCCCAGAGTCACGAGTTGGCGCTGAAGCCACAGGTGCTTGAAATTTGATGGGAGGTGGTGGTTTTGGAGCGGACTGCTCTGTCTGGCGAGCATCGGTGTACTCGTCGGCTAGACGAGCAGCCTCAGGTAGCGTTAGAGGCCTCCGGTCACGTACCCACTCTCTTAGCTCTGGTTGCAGGGCATTGAGAAAATGTTCTAGTAAAAACAACTGTAGTACATCCTCAGCGGTCGTGGCTTTGCATCCAGTGACCCAGTGTGATGCTGTACGATGGAGGCGACATGCCCACTCCGTGTAGGAATCCCCTCCCTTCTTTTGGGATTCCCGAAATCGTCGCCTGTAGGCATCCGGGGTGACAGCGTACCGGGCTAACAAAGCCTCCTTTACCAGATGGTAGTGTGGTAAGTCCGCATCAGGGATGGCCCGGAAAGCATCGGAAGCTTTCCCAGATAGTTTCCCTGATAATATGGTGACCCATTCCTCCGTGGGTACCCGGTGTAAAGCGCACTGCCGTTCAAAATCGGCCAAAAATCCGTCAATCTCGTCGTCACTTTCCTGGAAGGACTTAAATGCTGCAAATGGAATCTTTCTCACCCCAGTGTAACTGAGGCTGAGAGGCTGCTGGGTTGAAAGTCGCCGATCTTCCCTTCGCTTATTGGCCTCTGCCTCCACTGCGGCGAAGACTCGGTCGATCAGTTCCTGTGATGGATTCGGACCATAGACCGACAATCTGTTCCGAACCGCTTGAACGAGAGCAGCGTCTTCATCGGCCTCTATATTGGTTTCGGTCCTCACTGCTGCACGATCCATTTCGATCAGCTCGGCTATCAGTTCCCGACGTGGGCGGTTGCTAGCTGACCTTCCCCGGCTCTCGAGTAGATCCTTCAGGGTCCGCCCCTTCAACTTGTCATACTGACTCTTCATCAGGGTAGCACTCTCTCTGGGTAGAAAGGACCATCCGACCGCTTGCCACCAATTGTAGCGATAACCCTTATCGCCGGAGGGCTTCACCGCCCGAGACGTCCTTTTCCCAATCGTAAGAGGTGCTGCTGGAATTCCAGAGTCGTCCGTGAGGAAACAGGAACAGCCCTTACAAGGACTAGTGAATTGTAATATAGCGTTTCCCCCAATAAGAGACAGAACTTCAGTATTGAGGGTGTAGGTGAAGTGAACTTTATTAGTGCCACACTGTGCCTTATATGCCAGGCTCCATGCAAGGGGACCTCCCCCGTGGACCTGATGGAAGACTGCATGACAAACACACGGACCAATGGGAGCAGCAACACAATAGACGTCTGTAATACACTCAATCAGAACAATGCCATTGTCTGTGACGTAATCAATCAATACAATGGCAGTCAGAACAATGAATAACGTAATCAATCAATACAATGGCAGTCTGTAACATGCTTAAGAAAAGGAAAGTAATGAACCTGTGTAAAGTCCAAAGGGCAGAGCGTCTGTCACACCCGCCGTTCACCTATCTTCACCATAAGCCAGCAATCTTTGCGCCAGTAAGTCCTGGGGGCAACCGAGTCTGGAGAGGCATAACCCGTGTCTCCAGCAAGCGGGGGCTTGTCTATAGGCACAAGAGGCGGTGGAGATTGGGGATTGCTTGGCTTATGAAAGAGGGGTGTCTTTCACCTTGGCGCTGGTGGTGCAGCTTAAGCATACCTCTGCAGATGTGTGTGACCGAGCCCCCTGTTTTTAACCTAGTTTAGAGACAGATTGTAGGTTGGTCAGCAAGCTAACTGGTTTGAGTGCTGTGGCCCCTTTAAGACTTTTGTATTGTAATTGCCCTGCTAATGTGCACCTCCCTGGTTAGTTATAAAATGGTCTGAGCGGCTGCCACCCCTCTTTTATCCCTTTGTACAGGGCCCACCGCTACCGGGGCATGGGACAATAATGCGGGGCATCCCATAAAGGCTCACCATCAGCCTATACCGCCTACCCTTTGGTGGGGGACTGCGGTGGAGCAGCGCTCCTTAAGCACACATGGTGCTGCCTACCTTCACCTGACCAGCGCAGCCCAGGCTGGGAGGCACATCACATCAAGGACGGGTGGGAATAGTCCAACAGGGCCGCAGGCTAATAGCCCCGCTCACCTGCAACAGAGTGATAATTTCATGTCTTCGCAGTAAGCACTGCAGAGAAATCTGGGGATTTGTGGGAGGTCCCCGGGTATTTGAGGGGCCGGGAGGAGCCTGTTTTGCATGTCTCTGCAGTGCAGCGCCATCTGGCGGAGGATAACCCAAGTGTAAGTAATCTATCTGGAGCAGGACGTACTGTATACTAAGAATATAGTGGTTTCTCCCTACCCCCTTTCCAGTCTCACTATTAGCCTGTGGCCGGCTTTGGTTACAGGGTCTGCGGCCCGGAGCTAGGCTCCCTGAACACCCGACCCCAGGTGTTCCCCTACCGTCACCTGAACCGTCAGCCGGGGCTGGGAGGCAGAAGGGTCCGGAAACAGGTGGGAATAGGCCTGCAGGAGCGACGGGCTTGGGATGCCCCGCTCGCCTGTGGATAACCGGAGAGAGAAGGTTTTCTATCTTCGCAGTCCAGACTGCAGAAAAACTCTGGGGTCTCTGGGTTATTCCTGCCCTTTATATGGGCCGGGAGGAGCCACAAGTCTTTCTGCAGTCGACTGCGCCACCTTGTGGCGGATTACCCAATCGTTAAGAATTGAAATGAAGCAAGCCGTGCTGTACACAAGGAAAAAATTAGGCATAGGTTACAGGAAGGTTAAATCACTGCTAATCAAATTGTATGTTAAATTGTAAAGTGGGTCTAATGGCCAGGTCTGTTGTCTTCGGCTCCAATCCTTTTGCAGCTGCAAAAAGAGGAGGAGGTGGCCATAGATGTCCAGAATACTAACCTAGGACAATGTTGGTGGACATAGAAGCATTGATTTAGGTAGATATTGGTCTGCTAAATACATTTTGAGAGAATATTGGGTTGGTAATATGAGTTTATTCCACTGGATGCCACTGTTGCTCCATAAGTAGCAGTAGAAGCCGAAGACACTCCTTGTACGGTTTTCAGATAATCTGCATTGCTAAACTATGCTGACTATTGTAAGAAATAGACCAGGGATTATACTTTCAGAATAAATCAAGTACTCTACCATTTTATTAATTTGAGACAAACTGGTTGCTTGATCTTCTGATTCAGTGGATACATAAATACATACTTGTGTATAATAGTTTATTCAATGTTTTCACAGGATTGCTCACTTTTTATTCAGTGTAAAATAACTCTTTAGAAATCATCTCTTGATAAATTCTATAAAGGAGACAGACAGCATTTATGTTGCAGTCATGATTTGGTATGTAATCCATTTTTTTGCCCAGCTATTAGGAAAACATATGTTTTTTTATATTTACAGGCAATTGATTTTATTATCAGAAACCAAAACACCCAAATCAGTTTTAAAGGCTGAATTGAATATTTCTACAGTAGTTTCATATTAAAGAAATTAGTAGAGTTGATTTAACCACCTTTTACTGCACCTGCTTTCATAAAATAGAAAGAAGGCTATCAGTCCTGACAATCAGAATGTGTGGACCTGCACTGCATGTGGGGGAGAATTGCAGAACCTAAATTAAAAGTCTTTACCCACCCATGACAATATAGAATAAATTATGTTCAAATGTGTAATCTTCCTATTAAGGTGAATACATGGCCTAGGGCACAGGAGTCAAACACAAATGCCAAGCCTTGGAATGTGGCAGCAATAGGGCACACCCCATGCAAATGTGCTGCTGTGACGCCTTTGCCTCTGATTCTTCCCCCAGGCTCTGTGCCCATAAAAGTAGCTGTCACATGCCTTTTTAGCATTCTGGGGGCAAAGAACAGTAGTGTCTACATCTGTGTCACTGTTCCTCCGACAAGGCAGGCCCACCTAACCCACCGATCCTACTGCAACCACAAAGGGCATTATTGGCAGCTAGTGCCAGTTGGGATGGGGCTGTTCTAGGCAAAGTAATTGTATGTTCTTATTTAGCGTCAGTCAGCATCTGCCCTGGGCACAATATTTAGGCCATCAAGATCTGCCTAGGAAAGTATTAAGTGCCTGTCAACATCCGCCTGGGCAAAATATTTAGCACCTGTAAATATCTGATCTGGGTAGGAAGAAGGGACAGGAGTGGGTCCAAGCTTGCTGATTGGGCGAGAGGCCGCACATGCGGCGTAGGACCAGGGAAGGGTAAATCAGATCAGGCGACCCGGGGGGATTTCACACAGTGGGGCGTGCCCCGAGGGCAAGGACCAAAAGCCAAAATCCTGGGTTTTGGTCCACTTTCATGGTGTGCTATTACTTACAGCTTTGTGGGCAATGCCCCTGACTCTTCGGAAAAAAATGTTTGCACCAACCTTAAGAACCTTCAAATCCTAACCAGGTGCAGGGCTTTTAAAGTTGTCCCACACCCATTTTCTACATAATGGGTGTGCGACCATTTGGTGATAATCTTAGAAAGGCATCTAGATCCCTCTCAACTTCCACTATCCTTACCTGAACCTCGATTCAGGCAAAGCATGGCTCCATGATTGCCCGCAGTCGGTCACGTGGGCCAGGGTCACTCTCTCTTTCGTGCCCGCTGGTCCAGCTTGCCCTAAGTGACCACCCATGGCCAATCGCAGGGCCGCGTTTCGCCTAGGGATTGAGGTTCAGATAAGGATTGTGGGGGTCTATGCGTTGGTGCTCCTGCAATCTTAATACCCCCGTCACAATGTGGTCCACACCTATTATGTTGAGAATGGAAGTGGGATCACGCAAAAATATGAAGTGGAGAAGCTCTACAAAATCTAAACTAAACTGGGACGTATTTTCATGAACCACCTAAATCTCCTCAATGGCAACATGGCAAACACAAGTTTTTTTGCAGACGTTTGGCTTTATTTTTTTTTAATTTGTACCACTTTATTGCTATTTACTTTAAAAGAAATGCCTATGGCAAACTATACAAAGAGCTGATAATGCATTTTGGGAAATTTCCACAAGGATCTTATATACACAGGGCTCCATGTAACAAATATTTCCATTCTCTAAGAATGGCCTGATCATTTTTCTGATTGGTGGCTCTGGGGATATTAGAAACAGTTGTTAGTAATGCATGACATACGACTCGCTGTGATCATGCTTTGTGAATGTAAATGGCTTTGTAACTGATCTCATTAATACTCATACATATTAATTTTTTGCCCATAAAATAGAAAATGTATGCAGTCTGTATGCAGGAGCTGTATTTCTATAAGACAAAGTGATGATAAAGAGTGCTAAGCTGTTTAAAGCTAACAATTCTGCCTTGTGGCTCTGGGCATATCACTTGCAGCTGCAAGAATGTCTACTCCATGCCTGGAATTCTGAACTCTTTCCTTCTCTTTTAACATTGTTTTGCCCCTGACAACCCAAAAGTTTTGACTATCCTGGGTTTTGGTCCCGTGCCCCGCTGTGTGAAACCCCCTAGATCGCCGCAGCCAACTCACCTCTTCCCAGTCCCACAGCTAAGAGCACGGCCGCATCCTCTGCTTCACCCCAAGCAGTGTGCGTGCCTGTGCCAGGAATTTGGTTTTATTCCTTAGCCTAACCACATCGCTCTTTAAAAGACAACTATCTTTTATTTATTATTTATTTTACTACAGAATAAACATGAACTTACATCGAACAGCCAGTAACCCAGTAGGTGGGGCAATCACTAGGGTGTGTCACACAGATAACAAGATGGACAGAGCTTTTTTTAAAGAGGCGGCCATCAGCTTCACTAATGTCAGCTCTGGACCCAAAATGGCAGCCACATCAACCAGCCACTAACTTGAACAAGCATGAGCAGAAACCCTGTGGTGTGGGGCTTCAAGCACATTAAGCCCTTGAAGAGCTTTGTCCATCCTCAGCTGTGCCATGTGACCTGGTGGTGGCTCCACACAGTAGGTTCCTGATTAGCAAGTGGACCTCTCAATGCTATTGTCAGGATTCTTGTACAGGAAGGACAGACATCAGAGCTGATGATCCCAGCCTCCTTTTCTTTGCCCATCTGTTGTTATCTCTCTGTTGTCACTAGTGGGATGGCACCTTAATGAATAGAAAGTCTTCATTACATGCTTATCATCATCAGGTCTGGAAAAGCTCTGCAACTTGAGAATCCACTAGTGGCTACAGTTCTCTGTTTGCTCTATTGTGATCCTTGTTCAAGGATCAGTGTTTGTCCGGTGTTCCTGAGTAAGTATATACCAGTAAACAGGATTACCACCTGTTGGTTACATCTAATTTGGCTTAAAAGCAAATCCCTTTTATGACCATAGATCCACCCTTGGGAGCGCTGTCTTTATCCGCAAAGTACCATAGACATACATAGAGCGCTGGCTTGCAGTTGGTTTCCAATTCATTCCAAAAGGTGTTGCACTGCTTCAGGTTTTGCATTTCACATTGTAAACTAAAGCTTGGGCTTAGGCTACTTGTCTATGGGAATGCAGTTAAAAAAGGTTACGATGAACAGTCTTTGTGCTGAGAACAGTGATTTCTTACATGGAGCATGCCTGGGCACTAAGTGTGCCAGCGTTGGTAGATTTATCTGGTCTATCCCTTCATTGCAGACTGGGCCTGCCACTGGATGTGCATCTGCTGGAGGCAACTATAGGAGGGTTTTATGCAGCATTGTAGCCGTGTGTATTGCATATGCTGCATTTCTAGGATTTCTGGCTAAAGATGGATCACACCAAACTGAAATGTGTGCACTGGCCCATAGAACATGACAGCCAGGATGTTCTTTGCAGTTTGTCAGGAACCACTCACCAGGACTTATGTAGCATGGTCAAATTATAGGGACTGTCGACTTCAACTTCTGGTGGCCTTTCAGAGTACCACCACTGAAGCCAAGTGGAAGGGGTGAGGGGTCCTGGAAGATTTGCATGGATTTGCCTGTTCTTAAACTGGTTACTAAACTCACAAAAAAAGCAGACACTCACCTTCAAGCCCATGCAGCTCACCTGGCCACTCCCTGTGCCTTGCTTACCACCCCGCCCCGCACGTCACTCACACAGTGCCATCTATTCATTGCAATGAAGGAGCAGATCAGGCCCACCAATGTACGGTATTGTGTTACCAGAGCAATCCAGTCGGGTTCCGACTAAACATTTGAGTGCTGCTCGCTGTTAGTCGAGGAGCAGGGTGCGCCCCGCCCCTCTGCTGCCCCCAGCAGCCATTCTCGGAAATCGATAGGTTGGACAGGGCTGCAGATGTTGCACAGGAGCCAAGGAGAGTGCTTGTTTAGTAACCCTTTAAAAATAATATTTATAGCCTGTATAAAAATGCTTGGTTCTTGGCTATTCTTGGCCTGTATATATTCTTGGTCTGTATATGTCACATAAATACTTGTTTTAGGAAAGCACTCTTTACCTTGTACCCTTAAATTGGGGGGCCACCAAATTATACCAATCATGGGACGGATTCTATTACTCTATTATGGTACTCTCAAGTATCATTCTCCCATACAGCCCTCACTTCAAGCCTTGTGCTGAAGAAGGCAACAAGCCCAAAAGGTGTCCAAAAGTAGGCTAGATGTAATCTTAATGTAGCGATTGATGTAAATCTTACCCATGCCCAAGCTCACTGGGTTTCTGGATGCATGAGATAGCATAAGAGATACTCACTAAAAATAATGTTGTTTGGTGTAGCACTATAGATGGAAGCACTGGCACTTTATTAAGGTGAGGATATTAATTGTGAATTGTATATTAAGTTTTAGTATAGTTGTATATATATGAATTTATTGATAGATTAGCACAGAATCACTTTGAAATTACTTATATGTATATGAGATTGTATTGTTGATGAGGGAGTGCGCCCCCTGGTGGCTTACCATGCATATGGTTCAGTAAAATTGTTTTTAAATTGGTTTTAAATAATATGCTACAATAAAATGGATTTATAAATTGATTGTCTGAGTGCAATAGTGAGTCTCTGTTGGGCTTTTTGGCAGGGGGTGTAGAGGTTACCCCAAACTAATACATTTGTTTTTTTGGGTATTAACCCACAGAGCAGTGCACCTATAGAAATATTCACTGGTGCTGCCCACATTTTTTATCCGTAGCCCAAACGGATGGTTATTACTGGTTGAAACTACCTCTGTGACAACTTACTGCATCACCTTGGTAATTGCAGCCTGTTGTCAGTGGGCTGGCACGGTATTTAACCCTTTAAATGCCAAGCACGTAGTTTCTACGTGGTTGCCTCTCCTACCGTTAAGTGCCAAGCACGTAGAAACTACGTGCCTGGCATTTCCCACAAACAGTTAAAAAGATAGAAAAAAAAAACACTTACCTCCGGTATCCCCGTGAAGCTTGGGGTCCCCTCTTCCTGCGGGGGGCATCCGATCGCCCCCCCGTCGTCCTCCGTCTTCAGGGGGGGGCCCGAAACCAGCCGCCCCCCCCCCCCCGTTTCCAGCGCTGACATCGGCGCTGTAAAAAAACAAAAAAAACAAACTGTCATTTACTCACCTCCGCGCCCGAGCCTTCTGTCCGGGTCTCCTCTTCACCAGGGGGGGGTCCGATCCCCCCCCTGGGCTGCGCAGTCTTCAGGTGAGGACCCTCTTCCGGGTCCTCACCTCTTGTAATGGCGGCGATGGCCGCCGCCGCTTAGCTCCGCCCATTGTGGGAGGAGCGGGATGACGTCATCCCGCTCCTCCTATACCCCCTCCGAGCTCCGGCATCTGTCAGATGCCGGTGGTGATCGGAGCAGGGCGGATGTCAGGTGAGGAGGCTCCGATCGGAGCCCCCTCACCTGTCACCCGCCCTGCGCCGATCACCACCGGCATCTGTCAGTGACAGCGGCGCGGGACAGACAGCGGCGAGGGACGTCGGATCGGAGGTGAGTACAGTGTAAAAAAAAGAAAAATAAAGTTTTTTTTTTCTCTGTGTCTGTGTGATTTTTTACTATTAACCCCTTGTGAACTGGTAAGGGGTCCATGACCCCTATACCAGTTCACAAGGCTGGGGAGATGGCAAGCCACCTGCGCTAGCGGGTGGCTTGCCATTAACCCCTGGCACCCCCATTACCTGCCTCCCCAAAGGCCAGGGGGGGGCAGAAGAGCCCGGGCCCACATGGGCTATGTGGGCTCGTAGGCTGCAGGGTGGGGGGGCCACAAAAGCTGGCCCCCCCACTCTGTGCCTACAAGCCCCCATAGCTGGTCCCGGGCTGGTTACTGTGGGTAAGGGGGACCCCACGTCAATTTTTTTTTTGATTTTTAAGGGTTTTTAACCCTTAAAAATCAAAAAAAAAATGGGGTCCCCTCCCCTGGGAAGGGGGACCCTATGTCATTTTTTTTTTTGATTAACCCTTTGTGTTCTGTCATCCAGCAGCTATAAAAGGCTTCTAGCAAGTGAGCAGAAGCCAGTGATCGCCGAGGGACAGAGGGCTCCAGGATGGATGGGAGGTGAGTACAGTGTAAAAAAAAAAAATAATAAAATATTTTTTCTATGCTTGTGTCTGTGTGATTATTTACATTTAACCCCTTGTGATCTGGTAAGGGGTCCATGACCCCTATACCAGTTCACAAGGCTGGGGGGATGGCAAGCCACCTGCACTAGCGGGTGGCTTGCCATTAACCCCCGGCACCCCCATTACCTGCCTCCCCAAAGGCCAGGGGGGGGCAGAAGAGCCCGGGCCCACATGGGCTATGTGGGCTCGTAGGCTGCAGGGTGGGGGGGCCACAAAAGCTGGTCCCCCCACTCTGTGCCTACAAGCCCCCGTAGCTGGTCCCGGGCTGGTTACTTTGGGTAAGGGGGACCCCACGTCAATTTTTTTTTTGATTTTTAAGGGTTTTTAACCCTTAAAAATAAAAAAAAAAATGGGGTCTCCCTCCCCTGGGAGGGGGGACCCTATGTCATTTTTTTTCTCGATTTAACCCTTTGTAGTGTGGATGGTAGTTGTATTTTTTTTGTGAATGTTATAAAATACTTGTTTCAGTTAGGGGGGTCTCCTGGGCAAGAATGGGGGGGCTACCGATAAATATGTGGTACCGTTCTAATCGGTAGAAATGGGGCTTTCACATGCAATATGATTTTCCTTAATAAAATACATTTTTTATTTAAAATAAAGGAGTCAATTTTTTTAAAACATTTTTTATTTATTTATTTATTATTTTTACTTAATAATATTGTAAAAAAAAAAAAAAATTTACAAACAAGACATTTCATGTTAAAGCCTAAACTCTGCTGCAAAAAAATATATATATAATTTTCCTGAAAGTTCCAGCAAAAATGGCGCAAAACATGACGCAAAATGGGGAAAAATGGCCTGTCAACAGAGGGTGACAAAATCTCAAGTAGGCTGGCAATTAAAAGGGTTAATAGTACCTATGCATGTTGGGTATTGTTCTGTTCGGGGGACCTTGCGCTTTCAGACTTAGCTTGTTTTTTCTGGTTTGCATATTTATATTTTAGGAAAAGGTGTTTTTTATTCAGCTTTTTTATAAATTTTTTAAGGAAACCCTGCGCAAACAAAGAATTCTTTGAGGGATTACTTCCAGAAAGATGAGCCCACTACAACAAGCTGGGTACCCTTAGAAAGCTTAACGTGTGTACTTTCAGGGAATATATGGTTTATGGGGGATATTCCAAATGTCAAGGGTTGTTTTGGTTGAAAAATCGCAAGGTGCGCACTTTGTCTGCAGAGCTGAAATTTTCAAGTAAAATTACCGTTACGCACATCCTTTACTTTGGGGTGTTTGGCAACTCTTCCCTTGACAGAACCTATGCATGTTGGGTATTGTTCTGTTCGGGGGATGTTGCGTTTCCAGATTAAACTTGTTTTTTCTTGTTTGTATATAGTTTTTTTAGGAAAATGTGGCTTTGATTCTGCTTTTTTATCCTTTTTTTAGGGAAACTCTTTGCAACCAAAGAATCCATTGAGGGATTACTTCCAGAAAACTATGGCCACATCAACAAGCCTGGTACGCCTAGAAAGCCTGAGGTGTGTACTTCCAGAGAATATATAGTTTGTGGGGGGTATTTCAAATGTAAAGGGTTGTTTTTCTGGAAAAACTGCAAGGTGCGCATATTGCGTAGCACAGTTGTATTTTATCTGAAAATCCCCTAAAGCGTTGTTTCAGTTTGGGGGAGTCTCCTGGGCAGGAAAGGGTGTCTACCTATACATATGTGGTACCGCTATAACCGGGAGAAATTGGGATTTCACACGCAATAAGATTTCATTGACAAACTTACATTTTTTATTACAAAAAAAACTACAATATGTAAAAATTTTTTTTTTTTTTTTTTTTTTTGCACATATTTAACCAAAAATATTGAGAATACACCTAAAAAATGACAAACAAGACATTTCATGTTAAAGCCCAGACTCTGCTGAAAAAAACAATATATCATTTTCCTGGGAAATCCCTGGAAATCCCTTCAAAAATCACATTTGAACATGGGGAGCGCAAAATAGTGCAAAATGGTCTGGCAACAGAGTGTGACAAAAACTCCAGGTAGGCTGGCACTTAAAGGGTTAATACAGAATGGCAAGAAATGTTGAAAACAGAGAAAGAATATGGTTAGATAAACTACAACTACTTAAGAATGATGGTGATATGGGACAAAGAGATTCCACACCTGGGTTGAAAGAACTGTTTAGACAGATTAAACAGGAACAGATACGATTTACAAAGCTATGGTGGAATGTTCATAGTCTGGGCATCTATAAAGAACAACAGCTGATACCGAGAGGTTTGAGAGTACAAATTTTCCCCACATGGGAGATACCAGAGGAACACAGGCCTAGGTGGGAGGCTCATCTACACAGATGCTCTATGGGGCTAATTGAGATGGATAAAGTAACTCTAGAACAGATTAAAGATAAGCTTAAAATGCTGTATGACAAAATACCAAGGGAGGTTCAACAGACTGATATTGACAGGCATGAGAATCAAATAAATGAGGAATTGGAGAGGGTAGAAAGGTTAGTAATAGCCCAAAAACAGGACAAACTCCAGAGAGATAGAGCTGATAAACAGAACCAGAGAATGTACAAATGGAAACACACTGGTAATGAGAGGGGTAGACAGGGTTATATCAGTAGAGGATCTAGCCGCAGTGCCTCCGTCTCAAGTAGAACCTCAGATAGTGGCAACATGCGCCGTTTTTTGGGGCAGGCTGGTGCAAGGGGCCCAGGAGGAGGAGAGGGGGCAAGGGGCGACACAGAACAAACAAGAGACCCCGTGTGGAGGAGCCACCGCAGGCTAAATCAGGGACCTTACAAAAGGTCCAGACCAGAACAGAGCCCCTAGAACAATCGCCAACCCTGACTGAATCACGGATGGGGGAACAGAATGATGAATTAACTGTACTCAATATCTCTGGCAAACCGCTCTCGGTAGCCGAAAGGTCGGTATTAGGGAGGGGTCTCAGCTTCTCCCCATATAATACCATAGATAAATTTGGAACTATCAAGGACCTATTCCTCTTTTGTAGGAAGTTATTACTCAAAAAGCAATTTGAAGCACCCATGGAACTAGACTCCAATCTATCTTGGCGTGAGGGGCTGGCCCTTGATGACTTGACGGCTTTGCTATATGAGCAAGAAGTTACCTTAGACCCGGATAGGGCACTACATAAGCCCTCCAAATATACTCCATCTTGGTCCATCTGCCCAGCGGTCCATACATTCTTCAAAGTGGTGAGTCAAGACATTCAGAAAATGGGGGTCCCACGTAAACATGACAACCTAACTAGGGAGGAACGGGAGGCGCTTCATAGCTTGCAACAGCACAGTGATATAGTCATCAAAGAGGCCGATAAAGGCGGAAACGTAGTAATCATGTCATCAGAGTACTATAAAGCAGAGGTCCTACGTCAACTGCAATGCACTGCAAGCTATGAAAAACTGGCCCACAATCCACTAAGTGAATACAAATTAGAACTCGACTCCCTTTTGAAGGATGCATGGGAAAATAGCATTATAGGTCAGGACCTGTATGAGTATTTGAAAGTGCAACACCCAGTAGCGCCCACATTTTATATACTACCTAAAGTACATAAGAATGCTAAATGTCCCCCCGGAAGACCCATAGTAGCAGGAATTGGGGGCCTAACGGAGAGAGCCTGCACATTTGTGGATAAGAATCTTCAGCCCCATGTGCTTACACTTAGCTCCTATATAAGGGATTCTATGGACCTCCTTAATCAGTTGAATTTACTAACATTACCTAGGGGCGCTTTACTTGTCACACTTGATGTGGAAGCGTTATATACAAATATATCTCATGAAATGGCCCATATGACATGCAAATATTTTCTGAGAATGGGAACAGATAGTGAACAAGAGAAACAGGATTTTTTACTACAGATGCTGACCTTCATTTTGACACATAATTACTTCCTGTTCGATGGAGTTTTCTATCGACAGGTCTGTGGCGTGGCAATGGGGGCACGCTGTGCCCCGTCTATAGCCAACCTCTTCCTCGGCTGGTGGGAGAGGGAGGTTGTTTTTGGAGCCGACATGAATCTGTACCAGCCCCACATTCTGGACTGGTACAGATTCATTGATGATGTGCTGCTCATTTGGCAGGGACCAGAAGAACTATGTGTGGAGTTCCTCAATGTTTTGAATGAGAACACGTTTAACATTTTCCTCACCTCCCATATCTCGGCTGCACAGGTGTATTTCTTGGACCTTACGATCAACCTTACCAATGATGGCTCCCTCCAGACTACATTGTTTAGGAAGGAGACGGCGACCAACAGCCTATTACATTATACAAGTTTTCACCAGAAAAAGACCAGGGAAGCCATCCCGGTTGGGCAATTCCTGCGGCTCAAGCGGAATTGCTCTACTACGCAGGAATTTGAAGTCCAATCCAGGGGGCTCAAGAAGAGATTCCAACATAGGGGTTACCCCGAGAGAACGATTAAGAAGGCCGTGGTAAGAGCAGGTGACACGCCACGGGAAGCCTTACTAATCCCAAGGGAGAAAAAAAGAACCATGGAAGAGGTAAGATTTATCTCCAAGTATAATACTAATTGGAACCAACTTAGATCTGTACTCAATAAACATTGGGGTATATTAAGGAGTGACCCATCCCTGGCCAGATGGACCAGACGGGGTCCATTGATGGTGGCACAGCGTGCACCGACATTGCGCGACAAGGTCTGTAGGAGTCACTACACCAGGCCTAATACTTGGTTGAGGTCCAGAACTATGGGCACAGGCAGCCATCCATGTGGGGGTTGCTCTGTTTGCCGACACATGAGTGCTACAAGGGAGGTCAGGAATAGGCGCACTGGTAAGAGATTTGTGATCAGGCAATTTTTGAACTGCCGCTCGGTGGGAGTGATATATCTCTTAACCTGTGGTTGCCCTCTGAGCTATGTTGGCGAGACAAAGAATGCATTGAAGGCACGCCTACAGGCACATCTATCTTCTATTCGATTGGCCGAAAGAAATAGGGGCTTGGGTAGAATCCTATCTCCAGTGGCAAGACATTTCCTTGAGAAACATGAGAGTAATGTTGACCAACTACAGGTGGTGGGATTGGAGAGGGTGACTCTGGGGTTGAGAGGAGGTGATCTGAAGAAGCGGCTTCAGCAAAAAGAACTACGCTGGATCTATGATTTAGATACCCAAGCCCCATGGGGCCTAAACGAAGATGTAGCCTTCACACCATATTTAGGGTGACACACATTAGTATGATATCACATATTGTCTAGTTAGTCACTAAGTGGGATGATAGTAATGTATTATACTTTGTTGATCACTATTTTTAGTTTTATGTATAGTTTTGGGGATTTCAATTGGTCCAAATTTGGACATAGATTGTCCCTGTTTAAAGTGGACCAACACCCAGGATTTTGACTATCCTGGGTCTTGGTCCACTTCGGTGGGGCACCCCCGATCGGGGTGCCCCGCTGTGTGAAACCCCCCCTAACCCCCCGAAAAACTCACCTCTTTCCGCTCCCAGCGCCGACGTACAAGCCTGGTCCAGGAACGTCTAAGCGGCTGCCGCCGCCGCCGCCTCCCGCGCGTCCCTTTTGACGAGCGCGCGCCCGCGTCGGCCATTCGCAGACGGCCGGCGCGGGCGCGCGCACGGCTACAGGGGCGCGAGGGAGGCGGCGGCGGCCGGCCGCCGCCGAAGATCAGGTAAGGTTTTTCGGGGGTTTTGGGGGGGTTACACCCCGCGGGACATCCCGATCTCGGATGTCCCGCGGGGTGGGGGGTGATCGGCCCGGGAATCTTATAGATTCCCGGGCCGATCACCCGTGGGTGTTGGTCCACTTTAAGAATCACATAATAGCATTGTATTGGAGTGTGGGGGGGGGGGTTGGGGGGGGTAGGGAGTGTGCAGTGGGGATGGGGGGTGTTTCACGGTTTATGTACACTTATTAGGTGTGTAGATATATAATGTGTCACCTTTCCTTTTTTATTGGTGTAGTAGCAACTGGCGACTCTTCTTGTTGGGATGCCCGGGAGATGATGGGGAAGTCTATTATCAAGGGTACTATATGATACTGGTAAGAGGAAGAAGCCGGGCTTCCTTTAAGATGTGTTGGTGGCAAGGAGCAAATTGGAGATTGAAGCAGAAAAGAACCTACACACACGGAGAACCAAGTGCACTGTGGATCTCTATTTTTGATTGGATGTAATTAATCACATGGAGTAATTACTGTAAATATATGCTGATGTTATTGATGCATTGCCACCTTATATAGAGGACTGGACCCCCGGCCTTCCTTAAAGCTTCACCCGTAGCAAAACAAAGGACTTACATCAATGTTGATGTTTGAACCTTATATTCTGTAGTCAAACCCCTCCTCCCCCTCTCCTGAGTAAATCTATGTGGAACATGAGGAATTTGAATGACAAATAGTCAATAACATCTTCCAGACCCCCTTTGCACACTGATTGGCAACTGGGATGCATATCTGAATATATTTACTTTAGACTGGGCTTCCTTTCCCCCCCCCCCCCCGTCCTTTTCCCCCTTCCCCTTTCCTTGAGAGTTGTACTCTTGTACATAGAGGCCAAATATAGTGCAATATAGACATTAATAGCTAGCATCTGCCTCTGTTGTTTTTGAGTATCTGTACTTCGGATCTTTATCCCGCTCTCCCCCTGTCGCTTCAGGGGGCTTATGAAATCTATAAATAGACATCAATAATGTGAGGGATAGTTGCCATTAGATGGCAATTGTGCCTGCATATCTTCGACTGACTGAGGTGGTTCACCTGGGAACTTTATCCCTCTCTCCCCCCTGTGTTTGGAGATGCACAAACATATATATAGATGTTGAATATTAGAACCTTATTGAGAAAGAAGCCAACTGATAAAAATGCTGTGGATTCAAAAAACTTTCTCTGGATCTTTGTCCCTCTCCTCCTGTTATTGAAATTGTATAAATAGATGCAGAGGAAATCCAGCTGTACTGTGACCGGTAGTTGTAAAGTGTATTTACCTATAAAATGTGATGTATATATTAGATGCCGTTAAGTATAAATATAGATTATGTGTAAACAAGACTTTGGATTAAGCAAGTAGCAGGAAATGTATAAAGATAAGTGAGGAAGGGGTTAAATGTGTTCCTGAACGATGGCTCCCCCGCCTGGCTGTATCTGGCCCATTACCATCCACCTCTCACCTATCAGTGTGGGGGATGGGGCCAGTACCAGTGTGTGCTGTTGTGGTGATTTGTGTACTTCCGGCCGGAGTATGCAATCACCACATTCAGCTGGGGCCAGGCGTGGGAGTGGTCGGGAGGGTATGTATTTAAGGAGGGCTGTGGCCCTCTGTCCCCACACACATACTGACCGTGAGCAAGAGCCCATAGGGGGCTCGAAACGCGTTGGTCTGCGCCTGAGGGGGGCCTTCCTGTCACCACACTAACAGTAAGCACTTGTTTGTTGTGTGTTGTCTGTGTGCCCTTGCTCTCTGTGAATGGGCTTAAATATTTTGCACAAGGTTCTATTTGTGATGGAAGCACTGGCACCTTATTAGGGTGAGGATATTAATTGTGAATTGTATATTAAGTTTTAGTATAGTTGTATATATACTGTATGAATTTATTGATAGATTAGCACAGAATCACTTTGAAATTACTTATATGTATATGAGATTGTATTGTTGATGAGGGAGTGCGCCCCCTGGTGGCTTACCATGCATATGGTTCAGTAAAATTGTTTTTAAATTGGTTTTAAACAATATGCTACAATAAAATGGATTTATAAATGGATTGTTTGAGTGCAATAGTGAGTCTCTGTTGGGCTTTTTGGCAGGGGGTGTAGAGGTTACCCCAAACTAATACATTTGGTGTAGCACTATAGACATATTATTAAACATTGATCCTCGATAAATATGTCAGCAAACTGGACAAAGCCAAGATGTCTACTGCACATTTAATTAGTATTCCGTTTGGTCAAAGAACTAAGAAATGCTTCCTTTCTTCTATTGCCTTGGTGTGTGATTGGATAGTGGGTTACGGGCAGCGGCGCCAATCCAGGTAGTTTGATTGGTCAGAGGCTGCTACCTAACAACTGAATAAATGTCCAAGCAAGACAGATGTGAAGGGCTTTTTGAACACATCCAGTGAAAGAGGTGTGTGGGCTACTAAGATGTGGATTTGTAAGTTTGCACCATAGGACCAGGGAGTTCACACAGTGGGCATCTCAAATGGGGATCCCCCTGGGGGAGGGTCAAATTCTGGGGTTTTTGTTTCACTTTAAAAAACGAGACACTATTATGCTAAAAGATTTGGAATACATTTGAGATATTTGTGCCTAGCAAAACATTTGAGCCCCAGTCCAGTATTTAATTTATTTAATTTAGGGGTGCAACTTTGCTCAAAGTTTTGTAGTATATTGCTTTATTGTAACCGTGTTCTAATATGGGTGGGTATAGTGATATTGGGACTGGAAATGTCCATGTGTGTCGAAAGGGGCCACTTACATTGTGAAGAAAGAAGCTATATTTCATCTAAACAAAAAACTGATTTAAGAAAAATAACTAGGACGGCCTTACCGGGACCACCTAGCTTCAATGGAAAGTGTATATTTTTGTGTCCCACAAAGATGTCCTTAAGGTGCGGAACTTATCTAGTATTTTCTAGCAAATTTGTTAGCAAACCCATGTATATATATATATATATTATTACGACTACGATACTGGGGTCTGGTCCTCTCCTGAACACTTTGCCCTGAGGAAGTAGTGTGGGTACACTACGATACGCGTTAGCGGCGGTTTGTGGGGGTGCCCTTGGTCGGTTTGTACACTCACTATCTCTTTCTTTTGGACTCACTCAGGTGCGCTGTCTCGCACCTGGCTGGGACCTTTTTGGTATACGTTTGAATAATTTATTGGAATATATTCAATTAGCTTACTGTGTATTATCTGCACTTTGCACTTATTTAGCACTTTTGCACCTTTGATTGTGGGGTTAGAAAGTTAATTTATAATGTACTTAGTTTTTATATACCCTTTGGAATGAACTTATTCACTATGTATTATATTTAGGACCTTTGGCGCCCTCTGGTGTTGTTTTATGTTTGTCATGTAAGTGTTATATGTGATTTTAAATTGGAGCTCATTATGTAATAAACTGTGATTTTTCTTATTATATCTTTAGTGGGGTGGTGCTACTTTTTCTATTACACTTTGTGGGAGGTGTGGTCTCCTCCCTGTATGCCTGTTCTTTGATATGGTGTTTAGATTGGTGTGCACACCACAATTTATTTACGTGTTTGATTGGGTTACCTTTGGGCAAATAGTCTAGTGCGGCCCCTTTTTTGTTTGTTTTGTTTTATATATATATATGACAGCAGTTTTCATTATCTACAATCTGTTGCTATTGACAACTGTACAACAAGATCCACAAAAGAAGAGATATGAGACCTGTACATACAGAACACTTCTGCTGGGCATGTGTAAGTGTGCATGAGCAGGTGGCCACTGCAGCAGCTTTCTGTGTATGCAGGGCTCATTTCTCTCTTCTTTTATATTTTGGTGTACAGATTGGTGTACAGTTGCTGCATATTGCATTGTATTAATTGTATTCAATCCACTGGTTTAGAGGCTTTTAGCAGCCCTATTTCATTTGCATAGTACAATGTCAGTGAAGGTCACTTAAGAATGTACAATAATATTAAGACATTAAATCCAATGGAAGACAGGTGAATGTGAAGCTCAAGGTTAACTTTTCCAGCACTCAGTGGTTTACACTGAAAGGTAGCATCTCATGTAAAAAGGCACCTTTGGAAAAAAAAAAAAAACACTTTGCTTTTTCAAGTTTTAATGCAAGAGAAGCATTGTGCAAAGGTTTTCTGTGACAATGCTTTTGTATGTCAGCTTTTATATGGATACTGGATGACCTGTTCAATAAATATCAGCGATTAGAATCTTTTATAAAGATGTATGGGCTAGGAGAGTCTTTGGCCTTCAGTTATTTCCCTGATTGCAATCATTGCAATCATTTCTTTGTAGTAGATGTCATTTTAGTTAGATTATTTTCACTGAGATTTCCTTTCCTGCTGGCCTTTTCTTCCTTCTTCAAGACCTGCAAAAATACGTATTGCATTATTATAGCAAAGATATTTTTCAAGAAACAACCTTTGGACACAAAATGAGTTTTGCTCTATTTTTTCCCTAAAGGTTCAATGGTCGGTCAGGATTCTGATTTCAAAATTAGATCAGTGACCTGTAAACGTAATAATAATCAGCCCGTATGGTTTCACACAATCAATACATATGAAATGTAATGTTTTACATGAAGAAACACAGAAAATACATTTTACTTATTAAATAAAATCAATTTACTGACACCCATGAGTAATACCGATGGCCACAGAGATAAGCAGATAAGATAAGGTTTGAACAGTATTCTGTTATTTTTTTCCCCATCATATGGTCAGTAAATTTGGGTTATTATAGAATACTAAATTCACGTCCCTGTTTAGTCCACAGTCAAGCTTATTGAATATTTGTATTAAGTACCGTATTTTTCACTTTATATTGAACCAAAAACACCATTACAAACAGTGTGGCATTCCCCCATCCCATTCCATAGGCAGTGTGGCATTCCCCCTATCCCATTCCCCATATAGGTAGTGTGACATCCCCCTCCTATTCCCATAGGCTGTGTGGCATTTCCCCCTCCCATTCCCCATATAGGCAGTGTGGCATTCTCCCCCTCCCATTCCCCATATAGACAGGGTGGCATTCCCTATCCCATTCCCCATATAGGCAGTGTGGCATTCTCCCCCTCCCATTCCTCATATAGGCAGTGTGGCATCCCCTATCCCATTCCCCATATAGGCATTGTGGCATTCCCCCCTCCCATTCCCCATATAGGCAGTGTGGCATTCCCTATCCCATTCCCCATATAGGCAGTGTGGCATTCCCTATCCCATTCCCCATATAGGCAGTGTGGCATTCCCTATCCCATTCCCTATATAGGCAGTGTGGCATTCACCCCCTCCCATTTCCCATATAGGCAGTGTGCCCCCCATTCCCACAGGTAGTGTGGCATTCCCCCCTCCCATTCCCCATATAGGCAGTGTGACCCCCCCCCATTCCCATAGGTAGTGTGGCATTCGCCCCCTCCCATTACCCATATAGGCAGTGTGCCGTGTGCCCCACCCCCATTTCCACAGGTAGTGTGGCATTCCCCCTTCCCCCATTTCCATAGGTAGTGTGGCATTCCCCCTCCCCCATTTCCATAGGTAGTGTGGCATTCCCCCTCCCCCATTTCCATAGGTAGTGTGGCATTCCCCCTCCCCCCATTTCCATAGGTAGTGTGGCATTCCCCCTCCCCCATTTCCATAGGTAGTGTGGCATTCCCCCTTCCCCCATTTCCATAGGTAGTGTGGCAATCCCCTCCCCCTATTTCCATATGTAGTGTGGCATTCCCCCTTCCCCCATTTCCATAGGTAGTGTGGCAATCCCCTCCCCCTATTTCCATATGTAGTGTGGCATTCCCCCTCCCCCCCATTTCCATATGCAGTGTGGTACCCCCTAGAAGTAAAAAAAAAAAAAAAAGTAAATCTCACCTCTCCGCTGAGCGGCCGGCTCCGTGAATCGGGTGGGCGTGGCCTGCACCGCGTCGGCACAGGCCATGCCCACCTGACACAGAGCCGGCCAGTAAGAAGCAGCAGCGGGCTCTGTCCCTGTCCCTGCCGCTGCTATCGCTGTCTTTTCCGGCAGCGACAGCAGCGGCAGGGCAGCGCCCGCCACTCCTCCATCTGCTGCCTCTTCCTGGCCACTGGCGAACACCCAGGTCAGGGCAGTGGGTGGGTGTGGCCTGCACCACTGACCTGAGTGCTCACGTGTGCCCAGCCAGAAGAGGCAGCAGACGGAAGAGCGGCGGGCGCTGTCTCTGGCCCTGCCGCTACTAGCGCTGCCGGAAAAGACAGCGATAGCAGCGACTGGGACGGGGACAGAGCCCGCCGCTCCTCTCTCTTCTTCTGGGCTCCCGCAGTGTGGCAGGCAATGCGGAAGCGCCGGTAACAGGTGAGTTTACCTTTTTTTTTTTTTTTTTTTTTTTTTTTTTTTTTTTTTACATTCGCCCGATAAGGCGCACGGACATCCCCCCCACACACACACACACACACACTTTTGGGGGAAAATAAGTGCGTCTTATAGGGCGAAAAATACGGTAGGTACAATAAATTAGACTTTCCTTAATTACCCCTCTATTTTTTTTAAAGCGCCTGTATGGGCAAACACATGCATATACTACAGCAGCTACAGTCCCGCACTGCTGAAGGAAGACTATCGTGAACAAAATGTCCCAATGATAAAATCCATATAAATATGCGGAATGGTGGGAGGAGGGTCACATATATACCCGGCATCCAGAAATATCCAGCCAGGCTTGTTTTTTTTTCTTTTAATGGAAATTGAAGAGGAAATTGGGGGGGGGGGGCAGGTTCTGTCTTCCCCTGATACAATCAAACCTGATGAATGTGATGTGTGTTGGGCACTGTAACAACAGTACAGCGCAGCAGTGAGTGACAGGTAGCGCCAGTTCAGTGCGTCCGTCACTTGGCGCTCCACACCGGGAATGCTGATTCATTACTAGCGCCAGGTATCGGCAGATGAGCGTCTGTACAGGCGCTTAGAGCGACCACTAGTATACGCTGTGATTGGCTATCCGGCGATGCAACAGAGCGCCTTGGTCGCTGTAGTAACCTGGCCGGCATTGATGAATGAGATGTGTGTTGGGCGTTCTAACACCATTACAACGTTGCAGGGAGCGAAAGGGAGCGCCGGATCATTTCGACCGACTCTCATCGACTCCATACACCATATTCAACTAAAAAACTCAGAGCGTTGGCGCTCTGGATCTGGTCGCTATAGCATAGAGTGGCAGACGCTATGTAATTAAAGTTTGTTTTTGAACACATATCCACCAGTAACAAAGCGAAAACACATGGAATTACATTGTTGTAAAATTGTGACATTAATACTTTAATGCCAGACCTGTAATGACAATTCTGCATAAAAATATAAAAAATATAAAAAGTTTACAAAAATGACTCTTTCTAGGCCAGGAGAGGTGACACATTATTTGAGAGAAAAAAAATTAAAAACAAAAAACCCTGTTTAAACAGAAGAAAAGGAACGTCCATTGAAATGTATGGGAGAGTGACAGGTACCGTATTTTTCGCCCTATAAGACGCACCTGCCCATAAGACGCACCTAGGATTTGGGGGAAGAAAATAAGAAAAAAAATATTTTCAGGCAGTGATGACAGCGGCGGGGCCGGAGACAGAGCCCCTGCCGCTCCTCCATCTGCTGTTCCTGGGCACATGCGAGCACGAAGGTCCGGGCAGCGAGCCCACTGCCCGGACCTTCGTGCTCGCGTGTACTCTGAGCCCGGAAGAGGCAGCAGTTGGAGGAGCGGCAGGGGCTCTGTCTCTGGCCCCGCCACTGTCATCGCTGCCTGAAAAGACAGCGATCGCAGCGGCGGGACCGGGACAGAGCCCCCGCCGCTCCCCTGGCCTCTCGCAGTGTGGCAGACAACGCGGGAGCGCCGGGAACGGGTGAGTTATTTTTTTATTTTTTTTTACATTCGCCCGATAAGGCGCACGGACATTTTTCCCCCACTTTTGGGGGAAAATAAGTGCGTCTTATAGGGCGAAAAATACGGTAATACCTGCCGCTCTGGAAGCTAGAGCGCCGGAGCAATAAGCTGAGCCACCTGTAATGATGAATCGTATGTTGTATTGCGTACAGCGCCCAGCGTTCACCAGGCACAGCCTGCCGCTACGAGGCACTACCTACCGCTATCCCTTGATGCATAAACCCCATATTTAACGAAAAACTACACACACAGCATTGGCACTCTAAAGCAGGGTGTTGTAGCATAGAGCGCCAGACGCTGTGTGATCAAAGTCTGTTTTTGAACACATATCCACCAGTAACAAAGCGAAAACACATGGAATAACAATGTTTTAACACTGGGACAATAACACTTTAGTGACATAACCAAAGATACATTAGTCAAAAAGAGGTTTACAGGCTGGAATCAGGTGAAAACAACAGCTAAAACTTGAGATGCCGCATCTCCTGAGGAAGACAGTCTTGTCAAAACGTTGAAAAGTTTTAGCTGTTGTTTTCACCTGATTCCAGCCTGTAAGCCTCTTTTTGACTAATATCTTTGGTTATCTGCATTGCAAATGGGATTTATATTTCTGTTGTGCCCATGTTAAATCACTTCTATACCCTCTGTTGGACATTTGCTAATTATCTACCTTCTATTCATATCCATGGGTACCACAAAATGAACTGTGAAAACAAGTACAACAGCGCCATCTAGCGGTCACTTTGTTTCTTGTATATATCATGTTCATGTCTTACTTAATGTCTGAATATATGTTTTCACAATATGAAATCATTTTTGTTAATAGCAATTTTGATTTTCCGGGTGTTCATTCCTCCCATTATTCGGTTCCTATGTGGTATGTACTGCGCATCGGGCAGGCACAGCTTGGGAATTTTTGAACCCCTAAAAAAGATGTACTAACACCATTGATCTAATTAATTTTTTTTCATATCTAATTTGGTGTGCTACAACCTGATATTAACAATACAGAGCGCCAGGTAACGACAGGTTAGACGTGGCGCTCTGCAAGGATGAACGCTGGCGCTGTACGCCGAGCCTGGGATAATGATGAATCGTACGCTACATGGCGTTGTTCTAGTCACTCACCAGGTTCGGCTTCATAAAATACAATTCTGTAATTGCTAACCTGTAGAATTGTTATTATAAGTATACAGTACGTCCTGCTCCAGATAAGAATCATTACACTTGGGTATTACTCCCCCAGATGGCGCTGGACTGCAGAGACCGCGAAATTGGCTCCTCCCAGCCCCTCAAATACCCAGGACCTCCCACAAATCCCTAGCATTGAAAAGCAGTTAACGAGAAGCCGGGAGAAAGATAACAGAATCAACCAGTAACTATGACAATGATAACAATCACCATACAGGGGATCCTAGGATAATGCAAATCCAAGGGTGGGGTGGAGCAGGACGTACTGTATAGTCATAATACCAATTCTACAGGTGAGTAATCACAGAATTGTATTATTCTTAGTATACAGTATGTCCTGCTCCAGATAAGAATCATTACACTTGGGACATCCAATAGCAGTGTCCATAAAGTAGGGTGGGATCCCCAAAGGTAACAACAGACAGGTCAGACCACTTCCGCCTGCAGAACCTTGCGGCCAAAAGCAGCATCAGCTGAGGCCCTAACATCAACCTTGTAAAACTTTGAAAAAGTATGAACAGAAGACCAAGTAGCGGCTTTGTTCAACAGAAGCCTGGTGCTGAAAAGCCCAAGAGGCACCAATAGCACGAGTGGAATGAGCAGTAAGGCGGAAGGGAGGATTCTTCCCCTTAGCAGAGTAGGCCTGAATCACAGCCTGACGGATCCATTTGCTGATAGTAGATTTGGCAGGAGCCAAACCCTTTCTAGGACCAGAAGGGACAACAAAAAGAGCATCAGTTTTCCTGAAAGGTGCAGTAGCCACCAGATAGTACTTCAGGCACCTAACCACATCCAAGGAATGCAGAACCCTCTCCTTAGCGTTACCAGGATTAGGGCACAAGGAAGGAAGAACAATATCCTGATTCAGATGAAAGGCAGACACGACCTTAGGCAGAAAGTCTGGTTTGAAGCGAAACACCACCTTGTCCTGGTGTCTCTCAAAGTAAGGGGGGTGGGTGGAAAGCACCGCCAACTCAGAAACACGCCTAACAGAAGTGATAGCCACCAAAAAGACAGCCTTGAGAGTAAGAATGGCCAGGGCAGCATCCTGCACAGGTTCAAAGGGAGCACCCTGCAAGGCAGACAAGACCAAGTTCAAATCCCAAACAGGCAACATAGGCTTACGTGGGGGACGCACATGAGTAACCCCCTGAAAAAAGGTCCTGATCAGTGAATGCTGGGCAAAGGACCTCTGGAAGAAAACAGCCAGGGCAGAGACATGACCCTTTAGAGTACTGAGTTGGAGCCCCAGCTCCATCCCATGCTGCAGGAACTTCAGGATCCTGGGAATCGAGAACACCCGACAGGGAAGAGACCTAGATTCACACCAGTCAATGTAGGCATGCCAAACCCTATAGTAAATGGAAGAAGAAGACTTCTTTCTAGCCTTGATCATGGTATCAACAACAGAAGCAGACAGCCCCTTCTCCATCAAGATGGAGGTTTCAGCAGCCAGGCCGTCAAAGCCAGAGTTTGTAAATTTGGATGGCGTAAGTGACTCTGAATGAGCAGGTCTGGCACCCTGGGCAGAGCGTACTGATCTACTGCCAGCTGCACCACGTCTGCGAACCACACTCTTCTTGCCAACCGGGGGGCCACCAGGATTGCTGGCACCCCCTCCTGAGCTATTTTGCGCAGAACCCTGCTGAACAGAGGGAATGGGGGAAAGACATACAGAAGCTGAAGGTCCCGCCATGACATTGCTAGCGCATCCGTGGCCAAGGCCAGGGGATCCTGGGACAGGGAACAAAGACCGGGAGCACGGTGACACAGAGACTGAAACACCCTGCCGCAGAGGGACCATTCTCCCAGGCGAGAGGTCCCCCTGCTCAGAGAGTCTGACTGTAGATTCTCCACCCCCGGGATGTACACAGCTGATATGCAGGGAACATTGTCCTCCGCCCAGGCCAGAATCAGAGAAACCTCCTTGAGTGCCCTCTTGCTCCGGGTCCCTCCCTGATGATTGATGTAGGCAACTGCCGTCCGGTTGTCCGAGCGGACCTGAACAGGCCGGCTCCGAAGGTGTAGGGTCAAGTGAGCCAGAACCAACCTGATCGCCCTAAGTTCCAGAATGTTGATGGGCATGTGGGCCTCCTGAGGGCCCCACCGCCCTTGGAACTGGAGGGACTTCCAGAAGCCCCCCCCCCCCCCAACCTGTCAGACTGGCATCCATGGTGACCGTCTCCCAGCAGGGGTCCAGAAAGGATCTGCCCCCCAACAGGTTCCTGGAGTCCAGCCACCACGAGAGGGACCGCCTGACTAGGGGGGCCAGCACAAGGAGCTGGTCCAGGGACGTAGGATCCTTGTCCCATACTGACAAGAGGTGGAGTTGCAGAGGCCTCATGTGAAACTGGGCATAAGGGACCGCCTCGAAGCACGAAACCATTCCCTGCCTGATGGAGGGATGAGGGCAAGATAGCAGGAACTGAACCTGGGCTAGCAGACTGTCCACCTTCTGCTGAGGAAGAAAAATCCTTGCCTGAACTGTATCCAGATTCATTCCCAGGAAAGGAGTCACCAAGGAGGGAGACAGGGAAGATTTGGGATGGTTGATCACCCAGCCAAATGACTCCAGAGTAGACACTACTAGCTGAGTATCCCGCTCTGCCTGTTGAAGGGACTGAGAAGTGATGAGAATGTCGTCCAAATAGGGCAGCACGCAAATGCCCTGAGACCTGAGCAGAGACATCACTCCTGCCAGCA
Organism: Gastrophryne carolinensis; assembly: GCA_027917425.1. NCBI lineage: Eukaryota > Metazoa > Chordata > Amphibia > Anura > Microhylidae > Gastrophryne > Gastrophryne carolinensis. The sequence goes on from CM051242.1 coordinate 130,409,913, forward strand.
CCTTGGTGAACACCCTGGGAGCTGAAGTGAGACCGAAGGGCAATGCCACAAATTGGTAGTGCTGATCCTCCATAGCGAACCTGAGGAATCTTTGATGACCTGGAAAAACAGGAATATGAAGGTAAGCATCCTTGATGTCCACAGAGGTCATGAAGTCCCCTAGATGCAGGGAACTGATGGAAGAGTGCAAAGTTTCCATGCAAAAGCGCCTGCACCTGACAAATCTGTTGAGGATCTTCAAGTCCAAGATGGGCCTGACTGACCCATCTCTTTTGGGCACGGTGAAAAGGTTGGAGTAGAAACCCTTGCCCCTTTCTAGTAAGGGGACCCGACAGATGACCCCCAGCTCCAGAAGGCTTTGCACCGCCAGAACTAGAGCCTGAGCTGACATAGGGTCCTGAGAGATCCGGGATCTGATGAATCTTGGGGGCGGCCGGGCAGCAAACTATATTGTAACCGGAGGACACTACCTCCTGAATCCACCGGTCTGAGACATGAAGCCTCCAGACGTGAGCAAAATGCTGAAGCCGTCCCCCCACCCAGATGGGTGAGGGCGCCCCTTCATGCCTGAGGGGGCTTGGAAGAAGACTTAGGTTTGGATCCCCAGGATGAGCCAGGGCGTCCACGTCCTCTGCCCCTACCCCAGAAATCTCCTTGGGCCCCGGTAAGGGATACCCCCCTCCCCTGTCTGGCTCCACGGTAGGGAGAAGAAAAGGAACCCTGTCCCCGAAAGGGCCGAGACTGCCGCCTGCGCTGGGGTAACCTGCCTCCCTTAGCAGACAGGTCCAGGCGGTCCCCAAACAGGCGTAGTCCTTTGAAGGGGAAACCAGTGAGAGCCTTCTTGGCAGCGTTGTCAGCAGCCCACTGGCGCAGCCACACCGAGCGGCGTATAGCCACCACAAGGGCAAAGGTTCTGCCACGCATCCTAATGGTATCATCCAAGGCAGAGAGGACAAAAGTCACAAAGACCTCACAACGAGAGAGAGCATTAAACTCCTCACTAGACCCATCATCAGGAGCACCATCTAGGACACTTCTCAGCAAGGTCCTAATAGCCACAGCTGTAATGGCCGAGGCACAGACCGGGGCGCAGCGCCGTCCCCAAGCAGGCAAGGGCATGGGACACCAGCTGATCAATACACCGGTCCTCACCATCCCGCCTCGTAGTAGAGTCAGGGGAGTGCATGACAGAGGTGTTGGACAACCCTAGGACCGGGGCATCCACCTCTGGAGGGGATGACCAGCGCTTCACCACATCAGTAGGAAAGGGATGCCTCTTATCCCAACTCTTAGGGACACCGGGAAGTCTGCTGGGATGCTCCCATTCCTTGAGCACAAGATTATTAAAATGGGCTTGCTCGGGAAATTCCAAGCGTGGCCTAGCAGTATGAAACAATTCCCCCTGCTGCCTGGGGGCCGCAGCTGGGGGAGAGATAGACAGCACCTTAAAAATCTGAGCCAACAGCCTATCAGTATCATCAGGGACCCAGGGGTCAGAGCCATAATCATCATGACCCCTGGGCCTCTCATCAGATGACTCCGAGTCAGAGAATAATTCTCCTTCTTCCAAGGGGGTATAACCAGACAGTTCCAAAAACTCATCAGCCTCCATAGGGAACAGAGTGACATCAGGCCTCAAGTGCCGCTTTTTAGCAGAGGCCTTACTCGTCAGGGTATTAGCCAGCAACTTCGCAACACTAGCCAATCTGGAAGACGCATCAGGTTGAGAATCCCCACTGGTATGCAACTCAATAGGAGCCAAATTTAAGCTTGGGGGAGTAGGTGAAGCCATACGTGGCGCAGGCCCAGCTACTGGTAAACCAGGCTGCAGCGCAAGCACCTGCTGGGCACAAGGTATACAGACCCGCACATTGTCAGCACTAGTAGGGGACACTCCACAAGCTACACACAGCCGGGCACATTATCCTGAGACTCCTCCATATGGTGATTATAGCGGCACAATAAGCCGATAGGGATTCACGCTATAAAAGCAACCCGGGATGCCCCAATAGCCCGCTAGGGAAGTGGGAGTAATTTACACACTAGGCCTCACAAGTTTAATAATTAAATAGATAACTGGTGTTAATCATTGCATACTGTGCTGCACAGCACTTCAATGGTCTATGTTAATGTAATAATGGCATGTCCAGACTGCAGAGAAGATCTGGGGATTTGTGGGAGGTCCCGGGTATTTGAGGGGCCGGGAGGAGCCAATTTTGCGGTCTCTGCAGTCCAGCGCCATCTGGCAGAGTAATACCCAAGTGTAATGATTCTAAGGACGTACTGTATACTAAGAATATGTGTAATTGCGTGCCGCTGTTCAGGCACTACCTGGCGCTATCCCTTCATGAATAAGGCCCTAAATTTAAAATCAGTCAGTTATTAAGTAGTGATGCCTCATCTGTATTCACATGACATGGGCTGTGTCCAGAAATAGGGAAAGAAGATTTACAAGCATAGGCCTTGGCCATAGTGGCTCTGATACACCTACGGATGGTATGGCTAGTGCCACCCAGACTCTTCCATGGGTTGACAAGAAATTTGAATAGAGAAGCAGTCCTTCTGAGCCTTTCTGTACAAAATATAATATTTCAGTGCAGCATAAACGTAGATACGCCAAAACACCTTCATAGGCTTCTTTCCCCAATCAGTAGGTATTATGAAATGGAATAAAGAAAATCTGACCCATCTTTTAGATGAAAGAATGTTTGGGAGCTGTGTATTTCGCAAAAGGTTTGGGCTGCTATATTCCAATCTGGATAGCACAAACAGTCTAAAAGTTCCCTATGCAAATCCAATTATTTGGGCAAATTGGGACTTAAAGTTGACCAAACCCGGGATTTTCACTACCCTGGGATTTGGGCCATCCCCCTGGGGAATCCTAATTTGGGATGCCCCGCTGTGTGAAGCCCCACCACTTGACGGTCATCCTTACCTTTCCACAAGCTGGCACAGGTGTGGCTCTCCTCTAGTCAGCAACTGTGGTCACACATAATAAGAAGCTGGAGAAGCTGAATGGAATCCTAGCGGCGCATATGATCAGGATGCGCCATCACTTGCATCCTTCGGCTGTTCGCTACCATGCTATATAGCAGGTGTGGACGTGCACAGCCTGAGTAGGATGTGTGGGATCAGCGCCATTGGCCATGCATGTGCCGTGGGCTCATTGGCGAGGTAAGCTTGTTGGATGAATGGGGGGGGGTCACAGTGGGATATTCTATTTCCTGATGACCTGGGAAGAGGGAATCAGGCTTTTGATCCACTTTAAAGGAGCTGTATTGCAAAATGGTGTAATAATAAAAACCCATAGACAAAATGGAAATTTAACCCTCTGCACACTCAAACTATTGAAAGCTAGCTAGCACTTAAAAACACGGACTGTTAGTTAACATAGATTGCAATGAATGTAAAAGCGAGGTAGCCACGACAAGGCAGTCCAATTTATACCCTGTCCCTAACATTGCCAAGCCTACAAGAGTACACACACAAGAAGAAGCAATGTCTACACAAACTCTTGTAGGGTAAGCAATGTTAAGTAGGGTTATAACTCACTAGCACTTTTAAAATAGTCATTAAAAATATAAAGTTAATTCCACATGTCTTTTACACTAATAAAAAAAACATGCTGGCAATTTCTGACTCGGCTTTTTAGGTAAAAAAACACAAGGGAATGTGCTGCTCAGGGCACCTGTAAATAATTTGTTCAAAAGAGTAGTAAAAACTACAGTCAAAACAGTGCTGAATCACACTATATTTTACAATTGTAAATATCAGTTATATTTTTTTCACTTTATGAGAGAAGACAAGTGAAAGACTCAGTGTAGAAAATGAAGCATGGTTTTTCTTTGCTGGATCACAAGAATTTGAAAAAGCCAGAAATGCAGTATTCTTTTTTTCTTATAAAACAGACTAATTTCTTGTTAGAGAGTTATTTCTTCTAGTTAGAGAGATCGAGGCTACTGCTTCTAGGGTTTCTGAACTTTTAATGATCTTGTATCTAATTCACTTTAGTCACCCTCTGCACCATGACCAGGCTGCATAACTTTTCCAAGGCTGTACTCCATATTTAATGTAGGGTCTTACTTTCTCTCTTTTCTAATTCTGCATCATTACACATTACTTGCTGGTCGTTCTCTTTAAAGTGGACCAACACCCTGAGGTGATCGGCCCGAGAATCTATAAGATTCCCGGGCCGATCACCTCACACACCGCGGGACATCCGAGATCGGGATGTCCCGCGGGGTGAACCCCCCCTGAACACCCCAAATCCACCTACCTGGTCTTCGGCGGCGGCCGGCCGCCGCCGCCTCCCTCGCGCCCCTCTAGGCGTGCGCGTGCCCGCGCCGGCCGTCTCTGAATGGCCGGCGCGGGCGCGCACACGTCAAGAGTGACGCGCGGGAGGCGCCGACGGGCAAGCTGCTTGTACGTTGCTGTCAATCAGCTTGTCCGTCGGCGCCGATTGGACGGCGCGGCCACGTGGGAGCGGGGAGAGGTGAGTTTTGGGGGCTTTCTGGGGGGTTTCACACAGCGGGGCACCCCCTATCGGGGTGCCCCAAGGAAGTGGCCCAATACCCAGGATAGTCAAAATCCTGGGTGTTGGTCCACTTTAAAATGATATGGGACTTGTCTGACTGAAAAGAGTACTGAGGGGAAGGAACTGGAGCAAAACGTGAGACAGGTAAGTAAAAAGATGCATTCGTGCTTTTGATGCCTTTTTTTTAAATATCAGCACATAACTCAAAAGCCCCCTCTCCCACCAGCACAATGTAGAAAAGTGTAGTGGCACAGACATTTCCCTGGTGCTGCAAGATATGGTTCCCAATCTGACTATGGTCTTGTATGCCAAACGTGTAGACATTCTGCACAGTTCATTAGCTCCATAGTGATTTGGACAGAAGACATGAAGTGTGACACTGCTACTGTAGCAAAAACCTGATAAACTCATCAGAAAATGTTTGCACTGAATAAAAAATAGATAATGCATAAAATAATATACCATATAAAACAAACAAAGACGTTCTGGATGCCTTTAAGCTCTGGGTTCCTGGTTCAACAAATTGTCTACTATAACCCATCACTATGGTTACATATTTAACTGAAAATAGCAAGTTACAATGTGCAGCATTTCTATAGATGTTTCCAGGACAGTGTGATGTTAGGGCAGCATCTGTTATTATGCTCACAGAAGATTTCTAAAACCTGTCTTCAACTCCCACTGTCTGGACAAGCCTTTAAGGAAATCTGTATGATCCAGATATAGATTGTTCACAAAAAATGACAGTGGGAACTGAGGACTGAAACAGACTGTGTTATCTGTTGCTGGACATGTGGCATATACAATTTGATTGAGATATATATATATATATACTAAAATATAGTACTATACAAACACAAACAAAACAATATACAATTTCTTTAATTTACATACATACATAGAATATAAACGATACGCTTTAAGAGTATTCCAGAGGAAATTAACTGAAAGTTGCCTTCTCGGTATGGATAAAGTAAACAAAAACGTGTATAAAAAGCACCATGTTTACGACTGAATCTGTATGTCTCAATACTGCATTTAAGCACAATTTAATAGAAAACTTTCATCTCTAACAACCAACACAACTTGCTTGGTGTCAGTGGGGTGGCATTCCCCTACCTCTGAGAAATTCAGTGAGACAGGGTTCAGGGGGTTAGCTGGGAAAATTGAGAGAATGGGGGGGGGGGGTCAAGAAGAGCAATCAAGAAGGTAGTAAGATGAGAGAGAAACTGTGGGATGTTTTTCCAATTTCTGGCCCTCCACTTGTATGGCATTCTCCACTCTCTGCACCCAAAAGGGGGGGGGGGGGCATTGTGTTCCTCCTCCATCTAGCAGCAATACCCACCCACAATAAGTTGATCAGGTGAATAGCCAGAGACCTCCCCACCGTGGCCTTGTGGGACAATCTACCATATGTGGAGAAAAAGAGGCATTATATTTATTCTCCCACAGTGATAGCACATAATCCTTATAAATTCTGCCTCGAGGGATTTAAAATAAGTCAAAGGAATCTGTATTGGTAGGATTTTGGGTCAGGTATAGAAGGCATTGGTGGACATTATAAAAATGTTATACCAGTTAGGGTTCTTATACGATAAAAGGTTTGCTGTAATTTATACATTGTACTATCAAATCTGACAAACACCTGTAGAGTCTTGGTGCTGCACAGTTACATAACTAAAACGTGAAAAGCATTAAATACCTTTGCTTAGCTTGTCCCTTGGGATTATATTTGTAGCGAAATTCCCATGACTTAGGCCCTTATTTATCAAGGGATAGCGCCAGGTAGTGTCTCACTAGCGCCAGGTAGCGCCAGCTATCGGCAGCTACCGACTCCAGAACGCCAGGCTGCGAACACAATCACGCATTTATCACGCTAAATGAGGCTAGCGCCGGCGAGAGCGTCAGCTAGCGCGGGATTCATCATGTTGCAGACTTCAGCGAACAGCGCCGCTGCTAATCCCATCACAGCGCCAGGTATGACCTCTCGCTACCTGGCGCTCTCCAATGCATTTCAATGGAGAAATCTTTAAATATTCATAATTAATTGATATTAATCTTTTTTTTTTATAAATGTCAAAAATTCTGTGACCACTTCTGCAATGTTAGTTTTTTTTTTTAAGGTAATAAAAATAAAAAATAAAAATTTGTGCAGAATTGAAATTACAGGTCTGATATTAATGTATTCATATTACCAAATGTTTATAAAAGCATGTTTATTTTTTTAAAACAAAAATATGGTTGTTTGGGGGTTAAAAAACTACTTTTAACCCATCGCCGCCAGCGCTCTGGGGTTTAAACATGAATTTCACAGCGCCAGAATTTTTTGAGCGTGATTTGTTAATGAATATGCTGGGAGCCGTTCGCTATGGCCATTCGCTGTCATGCGCTCCTATACAGCGCGGAACCTGTCAAACAGCGACTCCTAACCCCGTATTCAACATTACCGCACACCGACTGAGTCGCTGTCAACAACCGAACAACGGCCAAGCACAGCAAATACTAGCGGGCGCTGTGAAAATCACGCTACTGTCGCTCATCTGTCGCTACCTGGCGCTATTAATAAATCGGCCTCTCAAAGGGTAAGGCAAAAAAATTAAACTTATTCTAACTTTACCTCCCTTATGCTTATCAGTCCTGGTTCACTGCTTCTATACTTCCCTTTTCAGCAGATTTGGTCCCAATCTTCAGACACACTCCTAGATCCAGGGGTCCAGCTAAGAGCAGAACACAGCCTTAACAACCTTCCTCTGCTATGACAGTGGTAGGCATAACTGAATGGAAGTGAGGTCTACTGACATAATAAGAATAAAAAGTGGACCTGGACAAATGAGTGGGTGATACGTATTATGAACTCCACCACCCTGCATAGAGAGATAATATCAAAAACAGTATGATTCCACTTTAAACCCACAGAAGTCCCCCTCTCATATTAGATATTATTTGATAAGTAATTGGTTTATGAGCTTTTTAAGTCACTGGGAGCTTATTCCATGGTTGCATCTCTGAAATCAGAAAAGCTCGGAGGAGCAGCATGACAAGGCCTCTAAATTTTACTCAGATAAGCGGTTTCCTTACCTGTTAGGTAAGTAATGTATTTTATATACAACACAGGTCCATGTAATATTAGTTATTAATTTTTTCATTTTTTAAATATTTCCTCAAAAATGACATTACAGGTCTGGCATTAAAGTGTTCATGTTAAAATGTTGTTACAATGTAATTCCATATGTTTTCGCTTTGTTACTAGTTGATAGATGCTTGAAAACAGACTTTAAACACACCGCCTCCTGCGCTCTGGGCTTCAGATAAGCATTTTTCAGCGCCAGAGATTTGTGAAGCTGTTTTTTTGCTGAATATGGTGTGAGTCGGTTGCTATGACCAGTCGCTAACATGCGCTCCCATACAGCGCTGTACTGGTCAAATAGCGACTCCTCACAATGTATTCAACATTACTGAACAGCGACTGAGTCGCTATAAAGTAGCGACTCACGGCCGAGCACTGCGACTACTAGCGGGCGCTCTGAAAATGCCTGCTACAGACGCTCATCTGTCGCTACCTGCCGCTAATGATGAATCAGCCTGCCCGTTTCCTTTGATGAATAGGTAATTGTAATGCTCTAATGTGATTTTTTGGAGTACATGGCTTCTGAGTCATGCTTTGAAATTACTTTATATTACACGACAAAATGATGAAGGGTCTAAATTCGACAGCAGTGTCTCCAGGTTCACGTAATCAAGCTGTGAAAGAATTATGCTGGGGGCTTTCCTCAGGCTACAAGGCAATGGATAGATAACGCTTATCAACCAGCTCATCTGTGTCATTGTCACATTAATATCCTATGACAGGGGGAATTGTTAAAGGGGATGAAATAAGCTAGAAGGCTAAAAATGTTATGCTAGATAATCCCAAGGACTTTGGAGCTCGACAAGGAAGATTTTAAGTAACGTGCTGCTTTCACCTTACTTCTAATTGGGCTTGCACAGCAGGATTGAAGGAAAGCAAGGGTCAATCACAAAAAGTAAGTAAAAATTTCAGCTATTGACAGAAAGTTGCATCCATATATACCCCCACCCCTTCTTAGAGGATAGTATAATATTTAACAAAACTCACACTGCCTTGAAAAAATCCCACCATGCTTGTTTTTTTTCATACTGTCATACTAGAAGGAGGAAAAAGCCTGGGTACCGGATTTGTTAACCTAATATTTTCCTTACAAGGGAGGAACTTCAGTGCAGGTATAATTAACTTTTTTTTTATATTTTTAGATACTTTTACCCATTATGATTTGCCTTGGGCAGAATTTATAGTGGTGAAGTCAAATTCTGGGAAGCTTTTTGCTGGGTGATACAATTGATGCAAAGCATAGATTGCTGGGTGTGTAAACCCTGCGATTTAGTCCACTTTTACAGAGACTATGGCCTCAATGTGCTGCTACCTCTCACTGCTGCTGCTGGAGAACATTGAAGGATTTGAACTCTGTACAGAGGAGGAAGATGATCTACAGGCTGAAAAATAGCCAGCAGCCTTCACACTGAGCTGGAGGGGGAGATTGAGGGGGGTCAGGATGAGCCGCCATCAGACAGCTCACACTTGATTCTGAAGGGGGGGGGGTGGAGGAAGGGAGAGGGGCTCACTGTTCCCACTCAGTTTACACAGCCCACACTACAGCCAAAATAGGCAGCACCAGATGCCCCTGGAAGTGGGGAATCCTGCCCTGCTGAGCCACCAACGAAGAATCAAGCAGAGCAGCCTTCAGCTTAGAGAGCCATGGAGGGCAAAAATAGCATGGAATCACATTACAAGCAGATGCTGTATTCAGTACCTGTAGCTTCTCCCCCTTCCCTGTTATGAGTCAGCATCAACAACCCAGGGGAAGGGAGAGCAGAGCTATAACGTAGCATTGGCTATAACGTAAGCAGACTTCATGCTTTTGCATATACTCTGCATGATAGGCTGCCTATCCCGTACTCGGCTCTCCCCAACCAGCCAGCCACAGTGCACCCAGCTTAAATTTGCATCCCCTTGACAGATCCCCCCCAGCTATGCCCCAGCCCCTCTCCCTTGTGTGCATCGTCAGTACACTTCTGCCAGCCACAATATCAAGCTGCGCAGTGCGTCAAAGCTGCTCAGCAGTGTCAGCAGGTTGGGTACAGTTGGGTACCCCTGCTCTAGGGTGTTTTTTAATATTGAGACAGATCTCCTTTACATTGACTTAAACCCATGTGGTGGCAAGTGGATGTCTGTCACTGTGGGACTGTTCTCTTAGCATGTACTCTCCTGCTTCTCCCAGACTTGTAGTTAGCCATACTCATGTACTCTAGGCTATACCTCACCCATCTATGCCCACTGGCTCACTTCCAAAATCTGTGACTGTGAACAATAAATCAGTAAAGTGACCACAATCAGGTGATAATTGATTTAAAGAAACATTGGTTGACCTTCTTCTAATTTTGACTCGTATAAAATGTATTGTTTGCCACACTACAACTGACATGTGGACTCTCGCCCCCCCCCCCCTTCCCCCAGGCTTGTTTACTACGCTGGGAACCTGTAAATAGGAAACTGATTAACCCCCCCTGAAACAAGACCAGAATTGCCTGCAAAACTTCAACTTGGACAAATATTAAGCGATTCTGTATATTTTGTGGTGCTGTTTTTGTTTATCTTATTTTAGATTATATGGTATGCATCGGGTCAGCATTTGCCCTATTGTATTGCACCTCTCAGACCTTTTGAGCAGTTGAACAAAACATTTTACTGTATACCATACTTTGTATGGCTGTGCATGTGACCAATAAAATTGAGCTTGAACCCGGAAACAGAAATCAACCTCAATCGAATGATCAAAAGCCCCTACTGCCTAAAAGTCCTGACCAAAAACATTTAAATAATGATATCTATAACAAATGTATTAGCTAACAAATTGGCTATGTCTGATCGCACACAACTCACATGCTCGCTTGCATTTTCGAAAATCGTACATTTGAAATCTAATAAATAAAGTTTTGGCTAAAAATGTCTTTCAAAACAATGATGTGGTGAGTATAATGAAAACGAAAGGACAGGTATATATTGTAGTTGGTGTACTGTACTACCAATCAGAAAACATAAAGGTTGACACCTTTAATTCCCTTTGTGGCAGCCAATGGGTTTCTTGCCTGAGGCCATAAGAGCGCGCCTAATCACCTGGCAAGAAAATCTCTTGAAGGTTCTGACCTGGAAAGTAATTTCTGCTGATCTATTTTTGCTTGAAACCCAAAGAAAAACATTTAATAAACTTATTATCTGCTACAAAAGTAAAGTAGGAAGTAAAGTTTTTAGTTTTCCTGTTCGTCACCCCATATGTCAGATCTACTGTAATATTTATGTTTTGTTACTGCAGACAAAAACTAACAAAAATATCTGGTTAATAATGAGACCAGAAGACTGTTACTAATACAGTCTGTGAACATTTTCCGTTTGAGTCAGGGAAAAAAACATGTCCGTCCTCTCCAATAATAAAACAAATATTTTGCACCTTTATAGTCTATCATAATAAAGTCATGCAATATGCTAAACAGGGCATTTTTTATAAAAGAATACAGGTTTTGACTCAGTGAAGTGGGAGTTTATGTTTGATAGAATGGATTTTGGATGCTGGTTATCGGTAACTAGAGATGAGCGAATCGAATCTGACAAATCCGAATTCGTTACAAATTTCAGGAAAAATTTGATTCTAAACAAATCCAAATATCGCCGAGATTAGATCCCTTGAATCGCTTCCTTAAACTCCATTTAGTGCGGTCCAGGCCATCTAAAATGGTGGATCCACATGTCAGGACATGTCCCATGGGGCAAAGAATCCTGGGTAGGAATCACATGCAGCCTATCAGCAGCCAGGCTCCTGAGTGATGTCACACATATATAAGCGGTATATATAAGCGGTGGCCATCTTGCGGGCACTCACTTCAGAGGATTATTGCGGCGAGAACGGGTCAGGGAGATTTAGAGCCAGAGAGAGATAAAGCCATCTTTTTGTAGTGCATTTAACTCACTTTCACCAGGGGCATCCCATTTCATGCTATCTGACAGTGTGTTTGCATTTGTTTTTAGCAAGAGCACCTGTCGATATTGCTTTTGCTTTTCTACCAAAACCACTTTTAAATCTTTCTGTAGTGCATTTAACTCACTTTCACCAGGGGCATACTATCTCAGGCTATGATCTCACAGTGTATTTGCATTTATTTTTAGCAAGAGCACCTGTCTATATTGCTTTTGGTTTTCTACAAAAACCACATTTTAAATCTTTCTGTAGTGCATTTAACTCACTTTCACCAGGGGCATACTATTTCAGGCCATGATCTGACAGTGTGTTTGCATTTGTTTTTGGCAAGAGCACCTGTCTATATTGCTTTTGCCTTTCTACCAAAACCACGTTTTAAAGCTTTCTGTAGTGCATTTAACTCACTTTGACCAAGGGCATCCCATTTCAGGCCATCTGGCAAGTGTGTTTGAATTAGCTTTTATTCCCATTCCTTGTGAGCCTAGTTAGTGTTACAGATCACACCCACCTGCCTATTTTGCTTTTCTACCAAAACCATTTATTAAAGCTTGCTGTAGTGCATTTAACTCACTTTCACCAGGTGCATTCCATTTCAGGCCATCTGGCAGTGTGTTTGCATTTGGTTTTATTCCCAGGCCTTGCAACAAGCCTAGTTAGTGTTACAGATCACACCCACCTGCCATTTTGCTTTTGCTTTTCTACCAAAACCACATAGCAAGAACACCTGTCTATATTGCTTTAAATAAAAAACACGTTTTAAATCTTGCTGTAATGCATTTAAACCGGACCTTCAGCGTGATTTAATGAAAAGCCCAAACGGTTCCCCAGCATCTAAAATGAATAATTTTACGTTTTTAGTCACTAACTTATTATTCTTTCCCCCACTGGGCTGCAACTCTGTTCAGGAATTTAGGATACGGGCGCCGCCATCTTGACTCAGAAGCATCACACTTACTGAGGAGAGGAAAGTGGGATAAGGTACAGGGGGGTGGGTTATAGCTGTGCTTTGCCCAGACAGAGCAGAGCTGGGGTCAGGTAAAGGTCAGCAGTCCCAGAATGCAGAGCAGCACAGTCAGGAGGCACTTCCTGTTTGCAGGCTGCCTGATAAGATGGCGGCTTCCATAAGCCACCATCTTGGATGTTTAAAGGCTCATAACATGCAGTAGATGCAGGTAGGATGATTTTTAATGTGGACAATCTGTATGTACAGGGTGTGGGAAACATATAAGATAGACTCTTGTTCAGAGTGAAGGTCCGCTTTAACTAACTTTGACCAGGGGCGTACTGTTTCAGGCCATGATCTGACAGTGTGTTTGCATTTGGTTTTATTAAGAGCACCTGTCTATATTGCTCTTGCTTTTCTACCAAAACCACATTTTAAAGCTTTTTGTAGTGCATTTAAACTTTGACCAGGGGGCATCCCATTTCAGGCCATCTGGCAGTGTGTTTGCATTTGTTTTTAGCAAGAACACCAGTCTATATTGCTTTTGATTTTCTACAAAAACCATGTTTTAAAGCTTTCTGTAGTGCATTTAACTCACTTTGACCAGGGGGCATCCCATTTCAGGCAATCCGACAGTGTTTGCATTTGGTTTTAGCAAGAGCACCAGTCTATATTGCTTTTGCTTTTCTACAAAAAGCATGTTTTAAAGCTTTCTGTAGTGCATTTAACTAACTTTGACCATGGGGCATCCCATTTCAGGCCATCTGACAGTGTTTGCATTTGGTTTTAGAAAGAGCACCTGTCTATATTGCTTTTGCTTTTCTACAAAAAACATGTTTTAAAGCTTTCTGTAGTGCATTTAACTAACTTTGACCAGGGGGCATCCCATTTCAGGCCATCTGACAGTGTTTGCATTTGGTTTTAGAAACAGCACCTGTCTATATTGCTTTTGCTTTTCCACAAAAAACACGTTTTAACCTTTCTGTAGTGCATTTAACTAACTTTGACCAGGGGGCATCCAATTTCAGGCCATCTGACAGTGTTTGCATTTGGTTTTAGCAAGAGCACCTGTCTATATTGCTTTTGCTTTTATACAAAAACACATTTTAAAGCTTTCTGTAGTGCATTTAACTAACTTTGACCAGGGGACATCCCATTTAAGGCCATCTGACAGTTTTTATATTTGGTTTTATGTTGGTTTAAGTGCTGATGGGCTAGTTAGTGTGAAAGGCCAGACACCTGCCGCTGTAAAAAAGGCTGGGGGCCTTTTTTACACCCACTGAGAGGGAGGACAAACTGACCTACCACAGAGACATCCTACGTAGTCAGTTGGCCGAGTGACAGGTGGTGGTATACCTTGACATGACCATGCCAACACACCTTGAGGATCCACTGGACTTCTGGGCAGCCAAACTTGATCTGTGGCCGCAACTAGCAGAGTTTGCCCTGGGAAAGCTGTCCTGCTCTGCCAGTAGTGTGCTATCAGAGCGGGTTTAGTGCGGCAGGGGCCATAGTAACCAAAAAGAGAACTCCTCTGTCCACGAAAAATGTGTCTGGCCTTTCACAGTAACTAGGCCCTGAAGACTTTAACAGGAAAAGAATGGTGCAACTCCCAGATGTACGTATGTGGTGTGTACTGATAAGGGCAGTTCAATGCGCTCCAGTACACTTGAAAAATGTCTTTCAGGCACTATATGGGCTCCCCATGCTGCTGCCAACTCCAGGGTGTGTCTTTCAGGCAATATATGGGCCCCTAGTGCTGCTGCAAACTCCAGGTTGTGTCTTTCAGGCAATATATGGGCTCCTCATGCTGCTGCCAACTCCGGTGTGTCTTTCAGGCAATATATGGGCTCCTCATGCTGATGCCAACTCAAGGGTGTCTTGCAGGCAATATATGGGCTCCCCATGCTGCTGCCAACTCCAGGATGTGTTTTCCAGGCAATATATGGGCTCCTTGTGCTGCTGCCAACTCCAGGGTGTGTTTTTTAGGCAATATATGGGCTCCTCCTGATGCTGCCAACTCCAGGGTGTGTCTTTCAGGCAATATATGGGCTCCTCATGCTGATGTCAACGCCAGGGTGTGTCTTTCAGGCAATATATGGGCTCCTCATGCTGCTGCCAACTACAGGGTGTGTCTTTCGGGCAATATATGGGCTCCTCATGCTGATACCAACTCCAGGGTGTCTTTCAGGAAATATATGGGGTCCCCATGCTGCTTTCAACTCCAGGGTGTGTCTTTCAGGTAATATATGGGCTCCTCATGATGCTGCCAACTCCAGGGTGTCTTTCAGGCAATATATGGGCTTCTCATGCTGATGCCAACTCCAGGGCGTCTTTCTGCCAATATATGGGCTCCCCATGCTGCTGCCAACTCCAGGATGTGTCTTTCTGCCAATATATGGACTCCTCATGCTGCTGCCAATTACAGGTTGTGTCTTTTAGGCAACATATGGGCTCCTCATGCTGCTCCCAAATCCAGGGTGTGTTTTCTGGCAATATATGGGCTCCTTATGATGCTACCAACTCCAGTGTGTCTTCCAGGCAATATATGGGCTCCTCATGCTGATGCCAACTCTAGGGAGTCTTTCGGCAATATATGGGCTCCTCATGCTGCTGCAAACGCCAAGGTGTGTCTTTCAGCCAATATATGGGCTCCTCATGCTGCTGCCAACTCTAGGGTGTGTCTTTCAGGCAATATATGGGCTCCTCATGATGCTGCCAACTCCAGTGTGTCTTTCAGGCAATATATGGGCTCTTCATGCTGATGCCAACTCCAGGATGTGTATTTCAGGCAATATATGGGCTCCTCATGCTGCTGCAAACGCCAGGGTGTGTCTTTCACCCAATATATGGGCTCCTCATGCTGCTGCCAACTCTAGGGTGTGTCTTTCAGGCAATATATGGGCTCCTCATGATGCTGCCAACTCCAGTGTGTTTTTCAGGCAATATATGGGCTCCCCATGCTGCTTCCAACTCCAGGATGTGTCTTTCAGGCAATATGTGGGCTCCTTATGCTGCTGCCAACTCCAGGGTGTGTCTTTCAGGCAATATATGGGCTCCTCATGATGCTGCCAACTCCAGGGTGTGTCTTTCAGGCAACATATGGGCTCCTCGTGCTGCTGCCAACTCCAGGGTGTCTTTCAGGCAATATATGGGCTCCTCATGCTGATGCCAACTCCTGGGTGTGTCTTTCAAGCAATATATGGGCTCCTCCTGCTGCTGCCAACTCCAGGGTGTGTCTCTCAGGCAATATATAGGCTCAGCATACTGCTGCCAACTCCAGGGTGTGTCTTCCTCATGCTGATGCCACCTCAAGGCTCTGTCATTGTGCCGCTCTGCAATGCCTCTGATCTGCATGTCATACTTCTTTACATTATTATTTCACTAACCCAGCATGCATCCTATGCATGTTACAGCATGGCAAAATGTTCTACAACCCTATTGAGGCTCTCGGTAGGCCAGAAAGAGCAAATAAATTTGGACCGGAAACAAATTATTCCGGAAAATTAGGCAAATCGGCCGAATTTTTTAAAAACTCCCTCATCTCTATCGGTAACCCAAAATGTAATAATGGCTCAGTAAGAGAAAATTCCATCTCTTTATAGAGGAATAATGTCCCAACATACGGTTAATGGAAGAGAAGTACCACTCCCAGTAAATGAGTCTTTCAGAATGATTCAGTTGATAACATTCTTACAACATTGGGGGGGTGAGAAGATAGAGAAGGAAACCCCTATGAGGTTTGAACTTTACTGTCTCTGGAAACCAGAGCGTCCAAGCGGGAATATCAATGCTATAAAGGATGTTGACTCGAGATCCAGGAAGCCACCTATATATGAAGGCATGGGATCAAGAATTAAATGAGGAGCACCCCTTAGAATGGTGGAAGGAAGCAATCAAACAATATATATGTGGCTTCAGAAATACTTCTTAAATTGAAGCCAATATAAATGTGACAACACAGTGGTACCTTGTTCCAGCATGAATAGCGGAGATGTCTCCTGGAGCTCAGGCCAACTATTTTCAGGGGGTCTGAGGCAAAAGGGGACATGTCACATAGATGGTGCACATGCAAGATAGTTAGATCTTTTTGGCATAGAGTTTTTAAAAAGATAAACAATATAACGGACCAGAATTACAGTGTGATCCTGAAACAGCTTTATGTAATGAAAAAGCAGGTAATATTCCCAAACACCAGATGCTGGTGCCATCACTCCTTACAGCCGCAAGATCAACAATCCTATTCACATGGAAGAGTAATTATATTCCCATAATACAATGGAAACAAAAAGTTAAATAGATCAATGAAAAATTGATGAGCTTAATTAATGACTATATATAATAATATATATATATATATAATATATAACTCATGCTTGATAAAAATGTATCAAAAAGAATTGAAACACAGATATGGGTTGATTCAAAGAAACATGTAACAGCTTGGATTTGGGTCACGATCATCCTATTTTTCACGTCCGCTCGTGCGTTCGTATGAACTTGCGAGTGATTCAATAAGCAAATACGTTTCTATCCTAAAAGATACGTCCGTTCGTATGATATCTCCCGAACTTGCCTCAGTCAGTTGGCAATCGTAAAAATCACGTTCATGTGCTCACCTGTTGCGGCGGCAGCCTGTTTTTTCTGCTGCTTCCATCGTCCACCTCTTCCAATTACTTGCGTTTGCCTCTGGTTTTCATTGGTTTTTGGCCTCTTAGATTCGTGCGTTCGTATGTTTATAAGATCTTGCGCATGCGCACCCTCAACCAGAAACTTACCTAAACCCCTTAGCGCCTGCATCCAACTTCATTTCTCGGTCCCTAAAACTTACCTAAACCCCTTAGCGCCTGCATCCAACTTCATTTCTCGGTCCCTAAAACTTACCTAAACCTCTTAGCGCTTGCATCCAACTTCATTTCTCGGTCCCTAAAACTTACCTAAACCTCTTAGCGCTTGCATCCAACTTCATTTCTCGGTCCCTAAAACTTACCTAAACCTCTTAGCGCCTGCATCCAACTTCATTTCTCGGTCCCTAAAACTTACCTAAACCTCTTAGCGCTTGCATCCAACTTCATTTCTCGGTCCCTAAAACTTACCTAAACCTCTTAGCGCTTGCATCCAACTTCATTTCTCGGTCCCTAAAACTTACCTAAACCTCTTAGCGCCTGCATCCAACTTCATTTCTCGGTCCCTAAAACGTAAGAAAACCACATAATGTACATATGTCTATATGTTTCTAAGCGTGTTTTTTCTGGTTTGTGTAATTTTTTTTGGGTGTGCATATTAGAAAAGACACATTTAGGAAGGCTTAAAATATAATTTATTTAAATTATTTGGTTTGTTTTGTTTTGAGTAATTTTCAAAACATCTTTTTTTTTTTTTTGTTTTGTTTAAAACATAGTCTAACTTTTTTTTTTTTTGGTAAAACACATATAAAATTTTTTTTTTTTTTTTTTTTAAAAACATTTTTTTTTTTTTTTAAAAACATAAAACATGTTTAAAATTTTTAAAACTCTACAAACAAGTTAAACAAAGTAGCCAGGACCAAGGGCACTATTCATCATCCTCTTCATCTGTTGGCCCCAACGTCGCCTGTATGGCCAGCAGCTCGGCCACCAACTCCTTGATTCTTTTTTTTTTCTCTGCATTGGTTTTTGGGATAATCCCTGTAAGCAATAGAGAAATAAACATAAATAGGAGTACCAGACCGGTTGGTATGCTGGAAATAGATATGGGGTTAATCAAATACATGTAAATGCATGACATATGTCATTCTTCCAAGGGATAAAGTTAATGCATTTCCCACAGGTAAGTGTTTAAACTCCTGAAACCGGACCTTCAACATTATTTAATGAAAAGCAATAACTATTCCCAAATGATTAGGCACCAGATCAAAGTACATTTAGGAGGTTTTTGGATTACAGCGCCGCCATCTGGACTCTGAAGCATAACACTTAATGAGGAGTGGAGAGTTGGCTAAAGTACAGGGGAGTAGCTTACAGTGGTGCGTTGGGAATCCAGAGCATAGCTGGGTTGAGGGAAAGGTCATCACTCCCACAATGCATGGCAGCACCTTACTTTTTTCAATCTGTATCCCATGCTGCCTGTAAATATTGCGCATTCCATATTCCGCAATATTGGTTTTGTTCAGTCTAATAACATGCATTAGATGGCTGAAGGGTGTTTTTCCATGTTTCAAATCTGTAGGTACAGTGTGTTGGCTAATTCTTATGTTCTTAATACAAGTTAGGGTCCTCTTTAAGCTAACGAAGTGCCCACATGAAAGTGTGAACTACACATTGGCTACGCCTTTAGTTATGTGTGTGTTATTAGCTAACCAAACATTAATATGAATAATGGCATGGAGACTTACGGAGTTGGTGGCCGACAGATGGCTGGTTGGGGCCAACAGGCTGCCCTTGGTCCTGGCTATGCTGTGAAGAAGTCCCTGGAGAAACATGTGACATTTGGTTAGTACTTGTATAGAGTCACTATTCCCAACATATCTGGCTCCCAGTCTGGCTGACATCACTCACCTTCGCCAGGATCGACTTCCAGCATCTCTGCTGCCTCCTCCTCCACTATCTCACCCGCACCAGAAGCTTCTACAAATACATAATAAAGGATAACTTAGTTTTTGGCCTGCCATGTATATCTTTGTGCCTATACATGAAGAGTGACATACCAGAGCCTTCCCCATGCCTGGCCAGGTATGACTCCACGCCCACGCGGTTGGGCCCCTCCTCTGTGGTAAGGTCCAGGGGCTGGTCTGAGGAGGCCACAGAGGAGGGGTAGGTCCGTCGCCCGGGAGATCCACCACCTTCACTCACAGATGCAGACTCATGCAGCACTGGTCGGCCTGTACGCCTCCGGGTGCGGCGAATTCTGAAATCCATTTCCAACACTACCAAAGAAAAGTCATTATAAATAAAGGCATAACTTATACATTTGGAACATATACCATGCAATTGCTTTGTACTTACTTGGGAAATGGATTCCAAAAAACCTCCGCACCCGGGGCATGTGCAGACGTTTCAGGTCCGACCAATGCTGCATTATCTGGGTGTGAGTGAAGGTGGTGCTGGTGACACGGTGTATCTCCGCGATGATCTCCCGGGCGATGTCCCTTTTCTCGCACACGTTGGGCGCGAAGTCATACCGGCGCTGAAGCATGATCTGAAAAACATAATGGACACAGAGCTTTTACTTTTACACACAGACCCATATGTGTTGCATCACAAGTTGAGAATTTCATGTCATTAACACACACATTTAGAGTGGCAGCCATTTTTGGGGAGTGCCTTAAAGAGGACGTTGACTGTGAATGAGAGTCTGGTCTTATGTTATATGTATCACACACCATGTACATACAGATAATAGCCAACATCAAAAATCAGGCCACCTGCATCTATGGCATGTTAGGATGGTTTAACCCTTCTAGTGCCAGCTACGTGAGTCTCACGTAGCAGCCTCTACTCCACTTAAGTGCCAGCTACGTGAGACTCACGTAGCTGACTTTAAACCCCCACAGTAAAAAAAATATAAAAGTAAAATACTCACCTGACCCCTCGTTGGATTCAGCCGGGTCTCCTCTTTAATTTGGTGCCATCCGATCCCCCGTGGGGGGTCGGATGGCTCCAGGAGAGCCCCCGGAATAGCACCCCCCCCCCCCGTTTGGCAGCAGTAGCTGCTAACTGTAAAAAAAAAAAAAAATACAAATGACATTTACTTACCTGCAGTCGCGCTGCCTCCCTCCGGGTCTCCTCTTCACTGGGGGGGCCTCCGATCGCCCCCCCAGCCTCTTCAGCTTCAGGG
Source organism: Gastrophryne carolinensis (assembly GCA_027917425.1). Taxonomy (NCBI): domain Eukaryota; kingdom Metazoa; phylum Chordata; class Amphibia; order Anura; family Microhylidae; genus Gastrophryne; species Gastrophryne carolinensis. The sequence goes on from CM051242.1 coordinate 130,430,251, forward strand.
GAGAGCCTGAAAGGGCTCTCCCCTTCCTCTCCCGACGGGCGCCGCCATCTTGCCGTTAAGCCCCGCCCCTTTGGGGGCGGGGCTAATGACGTCACCGCCGGGTGTCATGGGGCACCCGGCAGTTCTCTTCTCAGATGCCGGTGATGGCTGGGTGGAGAAGGAGGGAGGTAGGCGATCCTCCGATCGCCTGCCTCCCCCCTTCTCTGCCCAGCTGTCACCTGCATCAGATCGCCGCGGGACATTGCTTCTGAAGATCGGAGGTGAGTAAAGGTAAAATGTTTTTTTTTTTTTTAATAAACATATTTGAAAACATGTGTCTTTTGTTTTTATTTATACTTTTAACCCCTTGTGAACTGGTAAGGGGTCCATGACCCCTATACCAGTTCACAAGGCTGGGGAGATGGCAAGCCACCTGCGCTAGCGGGTGGCTTGCCATTAACCCCTGGCACCCCCATTACCTGCCTCCCCAAAGGCCAGGGGGGGGCAGAAGAGCCCGGGCCCACATGGGCTATGTGGGCTCATAGGCTGCAGGGTGGGGGGGCCACATAAGCTGGCCCCCCCACTCTGTGCCTACAAGCCCCCATAGCTGGTCCCGGGCTGGTTACTGTGGGTAAGGGGGACCCCACGTCAATTTTTTTTTTTATTTTTAAGGGTTTTTAACCCTTAAAAATCAAAAAAAAAATGGGGTCCGCCCCCCCTGGGAGGGGGGACCCTATGTCATTTTTTTTTTTGATTAACCCTTTGTAATCTGTCATCCAGCAGCTATAAAAGGCTTCTAGCAAGTGAGCAGAAGCCAGTGATCGCCGAGGGACAGAGTGCTCCAGGATGGATGGGAGGTGAGTACAGTGTAAAAAAAAAAAAAAAAATTAATAAAATATTTTTTTCTTTATGTGTGTCTGTGTCATTATTTACTTTTAACCCCTTGTGAACTGGTAAGGGGTCCATGACCCCTATACCAGTTCACAAGGCTGGGGGGATGGCAAGCCACCTGCGCTAGCGGGTGGCTTGCCATTAACCCCCGGCACCCCCATTACCTGCCTCCCCAAAGGCCAGGGGGGGGCAGAAGAGCCCGGGCCCACATAGGCTATGTGGGCTCGTAGGCTGCAGGGTGGGGGGGCCACAAAAGCTGCCCCCCCCACTCTGTGCCTACAAGCCCCCATAGCTGGTCCCGGGCTGGTTACTTTGGGTAAGGGGGACCCCACGTCAATTTTTTTTTTGATTTTTAAGGGTTTTTAACCCTTAAAAATCAAAAAAAAAATGGGGTCTCCCTCCCCTGGGAGGGGGGACCCTATGTCATTTTTTTTCCCGATTTAACCCTTTGTAGTGTGGATGGTTTTTGTATTTTTTTTGTGAATGTTATAAAATACTTGTTTCAGTTAGGGGGGTCTCCTGGGCAGGAACGGGGGGCTACCGATAAATATGTGGTACCGTTCTAATCGGTAGAAATGGGGCTTTCACATGCAATATGATTTTCCTTAATAAAATACATTTTTTATTTAAAATAAAGGAGTCAATTTTCTAAAAAAATTTTTTTATTTATTTATTTTTTTTTTCACTTAATAATATTGTAAAAAAAAAAAAAAAATTACAAACAAGACATTTCATGTTAAAGTCTAAACTCTGCTGCAAAAAATATATATATAATTTTTCTGAAAGTTACAGCAAAAATGGCGCAAAACATGTCGCAAAACATGACGCAAAATGGGGAAAATGGCCTGTCAACAGAGGGTGACAAAATCTCAAGTAGGCTGGCAATTAAAAGGGTTAATAGTACCTATGCATGTTGGGTATTGTTCTGTTCGGGGGACCTTGCGCTTTCAGACTTAGCTTGTTTTTTCTGGTTTGCATATTTATATTTTAGGAAAAGGTGTTTTTTATTCAGCTTTTTTATAAATTTTTTAGGGAAACCCTGCGCAACCAAAGAATTCTTTGAGGAATTAATTCCAGAAAGATGAGCCCACTACAACAAGCTGGGTACCCTTAAAAAGCTTAACGTGTGTACTTTCAGGGAATATATGGTTTATGGGGGATATTCCAAATGTAAAGGGTTGTTTTGGTTGAAAAATCGCAAGGTGCGCACTTTGTCTGCAGAGCTGAAATTTTCAAGTAAAATTACCGTTATGCGCATGCTTTACTTTGGGGTGTTTGGCAACTCTTCCCTTGACAGTAGCTATGCATGTTGGGTGTTGTTCTGTTCGGGGGATGTTGCGTTTTCAGATTAAACTTGTTTTTTCTTGTTTGTATATAGTTTTTTTAGGAAAATGTGGCTTTGATTCTGCTTTTTTATCCTTTTTTTAGGGAAACTCTTTGCAACCAAAGATTACGTTGAGGGATTACTTCCAAAAAACTATGGCCACATCCACAAGCTTGGTACGCCTAGAAAGCCTGAGGTGTGTACTTCCAGAGAATATATAGTTTGTTGGGGGTATTTCAAAGGTAAAGGGTTGTTTTTCTGGAAAAACCGCAAGGTGCGCATATTGCATAGCATAGTTGTATTTTATCTGAAAATCTCCTAAAGCGCTGTTTCAGTTTGGGGGAGTCTCCTGGGCAGGAAAGGGTGTCTACCAATACATATGTGGTACTGCTGTAACTGGGAGAAATTGGGATTTCACACGCAATAAGATTTTATTGACAAACTTACATTTTTTATTCCAAAAAAAACTACAATATGTAAAAAATTTTTTTTTTTTTTTTTTTTTTGCACATATTTCACCCAAAAATATTAAGAATACACCTAACAAATGACAAACAAGACATTTCATGTTAAAGCCCAGACTCTGCTGAAAAAAACAATATATCATTTTCCTGGGAAATCCCTGGAAATCCCTTCAAAAATCACATTTGAACATAGGGAGCGCAAAATAGTGCAAAATGGTCTGGCAACAGAGTGTGACAAAAACTCCAGGTAGGCTGGCACTTAAAGGGTTAAACATCCAAGATGTAGGCTTATGCTTAGGCTTTTGGACCACGTGTGTGGCTTCCCGTTGTGTTTTTATGGCTTAGGAAAACAGTGTTCCTCAAACATCCGCATCAAGGTCCGAGACAGGCCAGGCTTGCCAGCTAGCCCCGCTACTCCACAGGTTAATTAACTGTTGCTAAGCCTGAGCAATTGCCCTAATTAGGACATCAGCATAGACAGGTGAAAACGTGGCCAGGCTCGGCCCTTGAGGATGAAGTGTGAGGAGCCAGTTATTAAACATTAAGAGACCCCAAACTAGTTCCAAACGCATCATTTACATTTAGGCCATCATTGACTATTAGATTAAAATGCACAGGCAGCCACTTACCAGCATGAGGATCTCTTCCTGTTGACGGGTGAAGATAGTGGGCGCCATCTTTATGCTTCTTCAAGGCAGCAGATAAGTGAAACCCCAGCGGTTTCCTGGTTCCGCTCGAACGTACGTTCGTACGAGCGCGTAGTCGTGCGCATAGGCGTCACACGCTGGGCTCATTATTTAAAGGTCCCTGCACCCAAAGCTCATTCTCTTTGAGCATTTGTGGAAGATGGCACCTAAAAAGGCAATCTCCAAGCGACCCCAGCAAAGCCAGACCGCGGAGGGCCCAACAACCAGGTCCCAGCAAGGTAGGATAAAGCTGAGAGCCAAGACTACTACCTCTGCCCCACCAAGGGACACTGGACCCTCTGGAACCCAAAAAAGGGGCCCCAAGCCACGTGCCCCTGCAGCCAAAAAGCAGGCAACAGCAGCACCCACCACCTCTGCCCCCAGAAGAGGCCGCACAAGGGAGCCCACACCGGCCATGGGTTCAAGTAGGGCAGTTCGGCAACCCAGGCCCCGCAGCAGGGCCCGAACCCCATCCAGGGCCAGAAGCCCAGCCAGGGCCCGAACCCCATCCAGGGCCAGAAGCCCAGCCAGGGCCCGAACCCCATCCAGGGCCAGAAGCCCAGCCAGGGCCCGCAGAACCCCATCCAGGGCCAGAAGCCCAGCCAGGGCCCGAAGAACCCCATCCAGGGCCAGAAGCCCAGCCAGGGCCCGCAGAACCCCATCCAGGGCCAGAAGCCCAGCCAGGGCCCGCAGAACCCCATCCAGGGCCAGAAGCCCAGCCAGGGCCCGCAGAACCCCATCCAGGGCCAGAAGCCCAGCCAGGGCCCGCAGAACCCCATCCAGGGCCAGAAGCCCAGCCAGGGCCCGAAGAACCCCATCCAGGGCCAGAAGCCCAGCCAGGGCCCGAAGAACCCCATCCAGGGCCAGAAGCCCAGCCAGGGCCCGCAGAACCCCATCCAGGGCCAGAAGCCCAGCCAGGGCCCGCCGAACCCCATCCAGGGCCAGAAGCCCAGCCAGGGCCCGCCGAACCCCATCCAGGGCCAGAAGCCCCTACAGGGCCCGCAGCAGGGCCAGAAGCCCACGACCTGCCACCAGCCGGGAACAGAGCCCCCGACCTGGCACCAGCCGGGAACATAGCCCCCCAAGAGGGCCCAGAATTTCCACCATGACCACATCTACACCTGGAAGTTCGGTGGCCAGCCACGCAAGAACACCCAGTCCCTTGGCCAGTCCAGTCCAGTCATTGGGAAGCCAACAATCCGGCCATTCCCCTACCCAGCCCCAGGCCATAATGTCACCACATGTGTCTGCACACATGGAGGAGCAGCCAAGCCAACCATCTGGCCGCACATTGCGCCGCGGCCAGTTGAGTGGGAGATTCTCCCATGACCAAAATATGGCATTGGCTAGTGGCCTTACATTATACTATGACGAGCTCTATGGGAGCAAATCAAAACACACCACAAAGCAGCGCAAGATGGAATTGTTTGAAACCATCCTACGACAAGTAAATGCAGCGGGGGAAGAGAGGAAAGATGTGTCCCAAATTCAGAAGAAAATCTCTGATCTGAAGTATGCTGTACGGCAAAAAGAAATTAAAAGGCATAATTACAGGTAAATAAATGATGTCTCCAAATATAATGTTTAGGATGTACTGTATGCACCTTTTCTGAGTACCAAACGATTTTCTCTTTTCAGCCTGAAAACTGGAGGTGGCTTTCCTTCAAAATTGGAGTTTACCCCTGCTGAGGAGATTGTGCTGGGACTTCTCCATCCGGTCGCGGTCGGTGGACATGCTGGTCTAAGGGACACAGACTCACCGACCCGTACCCACGGTGAGTACTCTTAAATCTGCATGTTTGCCTGTTTGCTAAATAATCTAAAGTTCACTAGTAACAAGATGACGGGATGGCCCTATGGTTTGCCTTGCTTGGCCTCGCACTACTGTGCCTGTTTGTGTCCTCTTTTGGTCCCTGTGAATCACACATTTAGGACCACATCCATTATGGCAAAGATCAAATTTCAAATTGTATTGGTCAAGTCATGAAGTTTCTCCTGAAAAGTGATATATTTTGAATCAATCACAAAACACACATCATTATGGATGGGTTGCCTATTTGTTGTGTGAGTTGTGTTTGAGTTAACAATTTAATTACCCACCCCCAAACATATCTGACCTAGAGCAGCGAGACTCAACTGGCGGGCCGGGGTCCCAATGCGGACCTTGGCACCAGATTCCAAGACCCCTGCCCAGACAGCCCTGCACTCAGTTACTTCTGTGTTGACGTGCTCAGAGCTGCCCCCTTGATCGGCGATGTAGTGGTTGTTCTCCTGCCCAATGTCATGGCTCCCTGAAACATAGCATTGCAATATGAAGTACTGCACAGGAAGTGGCATTGCAAGGTACACAGTAACTTGGTACATCTTTCTCTTGGCACAATCGTGTCCCGCTGCCCCTGCTCTGCCCCATCTGCCACAGTCCCCCCATGCCCCCCCCCCACATAAGCCCCATACATTTGTAACAGATTTGCTCCATCCATCCCATCACCATCAATTCGTGAACTCCCCCCTTTAGCCATCCAATCCCTGTCCCCTCAGCTCTGCCCCATCCAGCCCAGCAAGGGCAAGCAGCCTTTATTAGTTTGCACTTTGAAATCTCAAGCCCCTCCACCAGTGTGTTTATTTCTAACTAGACACCCCCTGCGTCAGCCCCATGGCCAGACATTCACCTCTCACCACATACCTTTAAATGGACCTTTACAAGAATTGTTTGAGTACCCCGGACCTAGCGAATGGTACTCTAAATCCAAAAATGTGCGTTGCAAGTTGTATGCTGACTGGGTACACTTCCTGACTTAGAACTGAGGTCAGTTAGCAGTTTTCGCGAGCCATTGCACCTATCTAAACTTGCGTGTCTTTTAACAAATGTCCCCATTGCTCTAGAGTTGCTTAATATTACAAATAGTGGTTTATTTGATTACCTATCCAAAAAATGGTTATGTGTGTGTTTACCTTGTTTGTTTTTCTCTTCTTCAGCCCAGCATGATCCCTCAGCAAGGGTAAACTCACCCCCCAGTTTGGTTATGCCTACCAGGTCCGTACAGCATAGGAGCCCAGATCCGAGATTTCCGGTAAGTTAATTTAGTACCATAAATACTACCAAGTGCTTAAGAATGTGTTAAACTGTGGGAATCCCAAATTTGGACGCCAACTTACACTTTTTTTTTTATATGTCCCTACAGACCCGCACACTCATGGAAGAGATCCAGGAAATGGAGGAAGATGATGATGTCTCCATGCAGGGCACGTCGGATGACCTCCCCCTGGGTCCCAATTTGGAACTGCTCCATAATGTTTCTCTGGCCAATCCTCAGCAGCAGAGTGAATCTCCATCCATTGTGCATGCACATGGGGAGACTGACACAACAGTCCCCAGTGTTCACTCTGCTGCTGAGGATTTGCAAAGCAGGCCTGTTGCTGTTGAGGGGACGACACCACGCGGCAGGGCACGCCCAAGAGCCAGGGTAATTGTGCGGCGGACTCCATTACGCCGCCCCACAATTTCCCAGGGGAGGCAGAGTGCCCTGCTTCAATTATGGACCCAAGAAAGGGACTCTTATGAGGCACAGCTCGTTACAGAGCGTGAGGAAAGGCATGCCGACATGGTCACCATCAATACCAGTTTACAGGGCATCCTCGCGGAGTTGCGTACCCTCAACAGCAACGTGGTCACTGCAAGTAATGGCATCCAGTCAGCCATGGCTGAGATGACCAATATGCAGAGAAACATTGTGGAGCAGTTTCAAATTCACAATGCTGCCATGGCCCAGGCTAGGTCCCATTCACATGGACCTCCACCTGGACCTCCACCTGGGTATTATGGGCAGCCACCCTATTAAGCCATGGGTGTGTGGGACATCTTTTCTCTTAACCCCCACTGTATTTACTTGTCCTTTGAGGTTTCAAACAATCCATTTTGTGTTGCTCATGCAGGTTGTGTTTTGTATTTGCTCCCATATAGCTCCTTAGAGTAATGCTTAAGGCCACTAGCCAATGCCATAGGTCTATGTGGAGTGTATCTGGCCACTTATGGCTTTAAATATGTATTTGGTTGGTGCTCCTCCTGTTTGCAGACATGTTTGTGTGACATTATGGCCATGCCCAAATATCCCTGGGCACAGGCAATATTAATGACTGGACTAGGCTGGCCTTTGGACTGGGTGTCCTTGTTTGGTTGTGCCACTCACTTCCAGGTGTAGATGTGCTCGATGTTTTTTTTGTTATGTCATCCATTTGTAACCACAGATGTATGTGGAATGTTTTCTGTTAAGCACAATAATTTTTACTTTTCTAAGTAAAAAAATATTCTCACTTACAATACTTGTGGCGTTTTTAGTGGGAACACATTTTAAACAGCTTGGGCTAAACCTGATAATTTTGGTTTTAAGAGGTGTAACAATGCAAATATCAAGCTAAGGAAACTACATGAAATACATTAGGCAACAATTAAGGTAAAAATGTTTTACTTTGAGGTAATGCCACATTACGGCAAAACAACATATTTAACAAAAAGGATAACACAGACACACAGAATGTTGAGACACGAAATAAAATTAACTAAAATGCTGCAAGATCAAGTTTGCTCTAACTGATTGGGCAGACTCACTGGGTGGCCCAACAAAATACTCTACATCATCCTCTAGGGCTGTAGAGGGCAGGCTATCCACATAACGTGGGACACGTTCCAGTATCGCAAAATTGTGCAAAACAGCACATGCCATGATTATGTCGATCACTTTCTTGGGATCATATTGCAGGGCGCCCCCAGTATGGTCCAAGCAACGAAAACGTGTCTTCAACAGCCCAAAGGCCCTCTCCACAACAGCCCTGGTCTTGCGGTGCGCACGGTTGTACGCTTCCTGAGAGGCATCCTGGGGCCGCAGCACAGGCGTCATGAGCCAGGGTAGAAGTGGGTACCCGGAATCACCTTAAACAGACAATTAAATGTAATCAAAATTAAAAAGGCAACACAACAAACACAAAGAATTTTACATATATCATAATGATGTAAGGTAAAGGGCCAAAAAAAACACCCAGGGCACATTAGCAAAATAAATATTGCCACTAATGTAGTACATAATTAAAAATGGCACTTCAATATACCAATTAATTAACAAACATCTGCACGGCCAAGGGTAGTTGGAATTTAAATATATTTAGAGGTTTCTGACATGTTACAATTAGGATGCTGCTGAGGGGCTATCCACATTTAGATGAAAACTACAATGTATGCAGTTTAAGTCCACTTTGACATTTAAAGACCAATACTACAAAAGGAGCAAAAGCTCACAGATCCTTGGGTATAAACTCCCAACCAATATATTTAGGGACATGGAACTTACAGACATCCTAACTAAAGGGAAAACATTCTGAAGGACAAAGCGAGCCAAGCATTTTTTTTTGGAGTTCATAATATATGACCCAACAAAAAGGCAGTTTCTGGCTTATGTAAAGAATTCAAATACAAACATATCAACAAATACAAGATTAATCCCACATTTAATAGCACACAAATAGGACACACTTACCAAGCAGCCATGCACCCGAAAATTCACCTGCCTCAAATCTCCTAAACAACCCAGATCGCCTGAGGATATACGAGTCGTGCGACGATCCTGGGTAGCCGGCAAGGACACTCATAAAACGCATGTCCGGACCAACCACGGCCTGGACATTAAGGGAGTGTCCCATTTTTCGATTCCTTAAGGCAAAAACATACAAAAAGGGTAATTGATATTTGAAAAAAAAAAAATAAATAAAAAAATACATGTCTGCACTCTATTGGGAAAGACTAATGAAAAGCCTAGATAAAGCAGCTACACAAATGAGGGATAAACAAATATGCTGCCGCAAAGGAAAACAGGTTACATTACACGTTGGCCAACATAATAACCAATCTCAATACCTATATATATACTCGTCGGCAGCCCTAGGTACGAGTGCCACATGTGTGCAGTCAATAGCACCAATAACGTTGGGCATGTCGGCCACATTATAAAACCCAAGCTTAATGGCGTTTCTGGCTGCCATATCATCCGGAAAATAAATATATTTTGGAGTTATGGCAGCCATGCCTTCCAAAAATTTAGATAGTGCGCGGCTCAGCGTAGGCTGTGACATCCCCACGGAGAGGGCACCCAGCCTCTGGAACGAGCCGTTCGCCAAAAATTGCAGGCAGCCAAGCATCTTGGTCATACCTGAAATTGCATGCCCCTTCCTTGTGGTGCGGGCTAACCATGGCCGCAGCTCACTATATAATTTATGGAGGGAAGCGCGATTAAGCCTGGTCAGCTCGAACAGCTCAACATCATTCATGCTATCGATGTTCATGCGACGACGCAGGGGCAATCTGCTCTCAGACATCTCGATCAACTCAATGCCAAAAAGCATAAGCCCTTGATGTGCCACAAACTCGCTCCTCTCCATCCTACTCCCGAGGCCAAATAGCTGCCGGCAAACATTTCGTAAAGCAGCTCTTTAATGGGCTTCAAAACAATTAGCAATCACCTCTCTGAATTGGTCGCAAGCCCATGTGAAGGACGTAAAAAATAGGATCGGACGCAAATAATACGATTTGGACGGGAAAAACACACGAACTAACGCAAAATATACGATTCTCGTACGAAATGCGTATGTTCATATACGTCTATGCGCGAACGATCGTGCGAATACGAAATGGGCAAAAAAACAAGAAAAAATGACAAACACCCACCCAAACTTACGATTCTCGATACGAAATCAATTAACTTTTGCTCTTTGAATCGAGGGGATAGTCTACATCTAAAGTTACAATAGTTCTTACACAAGTACTTCCCTGATCCTAACAGTTAAAGGACAGTTGTGAGCGATATTTTCTCTTGATTTCCCTGCACTGCACAAAAATTGGTCCTTAAATACCCTTTAATATTTGACTAAATTTAGCAAAGGAAGTCTTGTAATAAGACAGGTTAGCATGAAGTCATATATTTACCTGGTAATTTGCAGCTGAAATGGACAGATACATTACCTTCATTATACTAGTAATGCATTTGTATATCTTCTCAGTTTAGCTTGTATCCTTCTCATATAAATTGTAGACAAACACTAGTATGAATTAGTCCATAAAATATTGATCAATTCCCTTGAAAGCATTAAAGATTATAAAGTGGGCCTAGCATCACATGGCTGGATGCTGCATTACTGCATTTATGCAACACCAGTGCTCCGGCAAATTCTTCACACATCATTCTGCACCAGTGCTGCAAGCTGACCAGGAGCAACGGTGGAGGTAAGGTGACCGGAGCGGCGGAGGGGACGAGGTGACAGGAGCAGCAGTGTCCCTCAGGGAAGGAAGCTGCTGGCGTAAGGTGAGTAGGCCATTAATAAGCATGCAGTGGTTTGCATGCTTATTAATTACCTTTTTCTTTAAAGTTTAGTTTTTAAAAAAAAAAAAACAGACGACTTTAAGATTGTGTAACAGTGGTGCCACTTGCAATACATAATTCTTACAGCTGTCATTCTAGCAAGGCAGCTCATACCACATTGTCTTTAAGCTCCACTGTTGGATCCTTCTTCATTGGCACCTAGTGATACTGTATGTGAAAAGTCTCACAGGCTTCGCTATTAAAAGTGCAGAATAACAAAATTCTTTTGAATTTGTGCAAGCACATGGAATGTGGGGTCTAGGCTGTATTGCAAGGTCTTCGACCCTTCCACCCCATGGCTTGCAATTGAGGTTTAGGGCAACCTCAGGTAAGCCTGCTCCCAATTTATCTATTGCATTGTATGTCCCAAATGGGGCTCTCAGAGATTAGAGTTAGGACTGCACCCCACAGAGGCACCTTGGCGCTGGTGGTGCAGCTTGAGCATACTTCTGCAGATGTGTGTGACCGAGCCCTCTGTTTTTAACCAAGTTTAGAGATAGATTGTAGGTTGGTCAGCAAGCTAACAGGTTTGAGTGCTGTGGCTCCTTTAGGTCTTTTGTAACAACCTACTGTAGCAATCTCAAGCCAATCAATTCTGACAGCCTTCATCGGTGGAGCATAGTTCTCACTTCTGTGTTACCAAAACTCATTAAAGATTTCAGCCTTTTGGTGTAGTGTGATTAAATTATATAGTACAGGCTAGTTATTTACACAATAAAAGTTTGGGGTGGAGAGGGGGGAACGTCTTAGGTAAGGGTTTAGGCACTGGTCTCACCAATTCAATGCGTGGAGGAAAAGTGGGGATAAAAAAGAGCCAGGACCAATGTCTAAAAATTTAGATTAATGTATGCTGATTTAATTAGTATACACTATTTTACAGGTGGCTCAATATTGCATCATATTAAGCATAACACATACATCAAGTACAAAAAAATAACGTTGTGTGTTTGAACGCATGTAGAACAATCTCCCAAGCTGGTTTGGGGGAGATAGGGAGGTGAAGCTCAGCTTCTTATTGAGGATTCTCTCAACGCATTTCGTCCTATATATGGGCTCTATCAGGAGATTAAACTATTTTGTGGATACAACACATACTACAACACATGAGTAATAGAGAGAGAGGTTGCAATGTGGTATCAAGGTGAAAACATGCTTGGTTCTTTGTATCTTTACCAATATCCAGGGAAAAGCTAGACCAGTGTATGTGAAGCTAGAGTGGTAAATTGGTTAGTATTATGGTATTTTATAGTGAAAGTGGATGTAGGAGTAAATGTAAGTGCTGACAATGATTCAGTGAGTTCTAGGGAGGGTTTTTTGCGACTGTGCAAGGCTGTGTACGAATTGCTAAATTCAAAATGTGGGTAATGAAAGCGTGCTGTTTTGCCTACTCATCTCCAGTATCCAGCTCCCCATTTCCCACATAGCTCAGAAATGTGATGTAAGCTGTCATGAGATGCTTTTGTGGTTTTTGTAAGCCATGAGGAGGAACCAGTCTTCTTTCCCACAGTACTAGTTACATGTTTTGAGGCAACAGGACCCTGTATTACGCATGTATTTATGCGTTTGTGGCAGACGTGGTTCTGCAAAAAAAAAAATACAATTCTGTGAAATACTCACCTGTAGAATTGATATTATTTGTATACAGTACGTCCTGCTCCAGATATAGTACTTACACTTGGGTTATCAGCGCCTGAACAGAGGCAGGGACCAGGAGTACTCGGTACCTGATAATCTTGGGGAAGGCCGCGCAGCAAACTCTATCTTGTATCCGGAGGACACTACCTCCTGAATCCACCAGTATGAGGCGTAATGCCTCCTGACAAGAGCAAAGCGCCGCAGCCATCCCCTCACCCAGACAGGCGAGGGCGCCCCATCATGCTTGAGGGGGTTTGGTGGAAGATTTAGGCTTAGCCCCGCCGGAGGGGCCAGAGCGTTGTCTGCTGCTCCCGGGGCAGGAGTCTGTGCGAGCCCCCAGGAAGGACACCCCTGGTTCTTGTTTAACACTATGGTAGGGAGGGGGAGGGGTGCCCCTGCCCCGAGGGGGCCGAGACGGCCACCTGCGTTGGGGTGATTTGCCCTTTTTACCAAACAGGTCCAGACAGGCCCCAAACAGGCGTTGCCCTCTAAAGGGAAGCCCAGTAAGAGTCTTTTTAGTAGCATCGTCAGCACCCCACTGTCACAGCCAAACCAAGCGACGTATAGCCACCACAAGGGCAGAGGTTCTTGCACACATTCTAATGGTGTCATCCAGCGCTAATAGGATACATTTTACAAACACATCACAACTGGAGAGTGCATTAAACACTTCCCAGGGGAGATCCTCAGGGTGATGCTCAAGCATCTTTCTGATGAGGGTTCTAGCAGCCACTGCAGTAATAGCCGCGGCACAGACCGGGCGCAGCGTCGTCCCTGCACAAGAAAAGGCGTGGGAGGCCAGCAGATCAATGCGCCGGTCCTCAGCATCCCGAAGGGTACTATAAGCAGGGGTTGTAATAAAGGGGGGTTAGGAACCCCTATGATCGGGGCATCCACCACGGGGGGTGATGACCAACAATTAACCACATCAGAGGGAAAAGGGTATTTCCTATCCCAGTCCCCTGGGACCGCTGGAAGTTTACTGGGGCATTCCCATTCCTTGAGCACGAGAGCATGGAAATGAGCCTGCTCTAGAAATTCCAAGCGTGCTGTCGCTGTATGGAAACGCTCCCCTCTCGGCTTGGGGGCCTCACCAGGGAGAGAGATAGACAGAACCTTAAAGACCTTAATCAACAGATCGTCAGTGTCACACTGGGCCCAGTATTCAGGGCCAGAATCGTCATGACTCCTCGGCCTCTCATCAGATGAGCCTGAGTCAGAGAACAGCTCTCCTTCATCAGAAGGGGTATAGTCACACGGAGTAGTAAACTCCTCAGTTCCCATAGGAAAAACAGTAACATGAGGTGTCAAGTGCCGCTTCTTACCAGGGCCCTTGCGCTCTGACAACCTCGCAATAATCTGTTCAGCCGTAGGCAGTCTGGAAGACCCAACAGGCTGCCAATCCCCACTTGTATACGACTCAGCAGGAGTGAGATTTAAGCATGGGGAAATAGGTGAATTGAAACGAGGTGCAGCCACTGACAAGCCTGATTGCAGGGCCAGTGCTTGCTTGGCACAGAGTCCGCAGACCCGTGCCCTGTCAGCATCAGCTTGGGGTTGTCCACGCGCTACACACAGCCGGTCGTGTCCCAGAGGGACCCCGGTCACATAATTCTGAGATGCCTCCATATGGTGATTATTTAGGCACAATATGCCAGTAGGGATTTACGCTATAGGCCACCCTGGATGCCCCAAAGACCCGCTAGGGAAGTGGGAGAATTTTACAAGGCCCGCTATAAATTACACCGGGCCGGGAGAAGCCAATGGTGTTCACTAGTCTGAAAGACACAATGGGAATAAGGGGTGTCAGAAACATGCGCAGTAAGCAAGAAGTATGAAAATCGCGCGCGAGGGCACTTACCGACCAAGGAAGGAGGAGGAGGACCGTTACCACGCGCGCGCGCGCAAATACCGTCAAAATGGCGCCAAGCAAACCTCGAAGGGCGGGCCAGAGCGTCACGTGACGCGGAGCGCGACAAGCCAGGTCCCCACCCCCTCGAAGAGCGCGAAACTCTAAGACAGTAGTCAACTTGTCAAGAGGAGCGAAGTCTATGACACACTTAGAATAGATGATTTGCCAATGAAGACGCCACAGCGTCTGAGGCGACGCTGCCGCCCAGTGCAGCACATCCAATAAAGAAGAAACGCGCGCGGCGGCCGATACACAATAAAAAAGCAAACAGCGCGGTTCTGACACCAGGTATATAAGTCAGGACAATACTAAGGCCATAAGCGTGTAAACCA